>OU426920.1:19802943-21029411 GCA_911387795.2 Apamea monoglypha
TTTTTGAAATCAGCCATTTCCCAACTTCCTTTTCTACACAACTTTACTAAAAAATTAAAACAATTATCACACAAATCTTTACGGGAATGGAACAATAAACTCTTGGACTAGAAAACTCACATGCCATGTCTCGCAATTACTCTCCAAGTGCCACTTTGGCAGCAACCTTCACGCCCTGATAATCCATCTAACTTCATAATTCTCGCTAACTAGAAGATTAGTTTACCTAATACTTGCTAACAAAGTAAATTAAGATTGCAATAGAGGTTTAATGTATTAAAAGTTGATTCGTCTTTAATTTGTTAGGCGCTCTTTAATTCTGTCATCATCTTAATTAATTAACAGCCCGTAAATGGCTATTACTCTATAATAAAATTTCTCAAAGCCAGAAACAGAAAAAGAACTCTTCAATAGTGTGGTTTTCCCCACAGACCTTAGCTCTTAGAGGGGTCCGTGGCTAAATAATAGCTGCACAGGTTGATCGATCAGGTTAAGCTACGCTTGCCGCGGTTGTTTTGTGGATGGGTGACCATCTTTACGTACCGAGCTCCGTGCCTCCGAAAGCACGTTAAGTCGTTGGTTCCGGCTGTCATTCGTGGATCTTTGACAATCGTTAAGGGTAGCCAGAAGCTCGAAAGTCTGACAACCAGTCTTACCAAGGGGTATCGTATTACCCAGTAACTGGGTTGTGCAAGTCAGATGAACAGACGCTCCATGTAAAATACTGGTATTCAACTGCATCCGGTTAGACTGGAAGCCGACCCCAACATAGTTGGGAAAAGGCTAGGCAGGTGATAAGTGTGGTCTTCCATACATCTGTTCCATGAAGCTTTTATTAGCTAGTAGTTATTGTATCTTTGTTTTTCTCCATACGCATACTGCGCATGAGAAATCTCATGGCACTTCATTTCTCTTCCCTGATCCCAATTTATTTGAGGTCAGTGCAACATATCTTCTACTTCCATTCTTCTCTATTAGTCGTTGTCTTCTACACATATCGCACTTACATTGATGAAAAATTTGAACCGTTTCTGAATATGTTTCGGTAAAGAGAGGGAATGAACCCACTCCAGATGGAACACGTGTACACCAAAAACACAATTTCTAATGTAACCCGTCACCTTCCAGGTCCCGGCATCATGGTCCCCCCACCGACGTTGAACAACAACCAGCACTCCAACAACGCCCTCACCGACGGCCAAGAAGATGATGGCCAGTACCGTGAGGACCCCAGCATCTACGAGGACCCGAAGTACAACAACCGAGCTCAGCCAAGACCAGCCCCAATCAGGCAGTACCACCAGCCTGCTCAACCTGCACCTGCGAGGCAGTACCAACAAGCAGCTCTTGCGCCAGTCCCCACAGCTGCCCCAGCTCCTCAATACCAACAGCAAAGTGACTTCAGATCAGCTCCTCAATACTCCCAACAGACTAGCCTCTTCAACCAAGCTCCTCAGCAATTTCCGTCTCAGAACCAATTTCAGTCCCAAAACCAGGAGTACCGTCCTCAAAGCCAGGTGTACCACCAACAACCCCAGTTTTCATATCAGGCGTACACTCCTCAGCCATACCAGAATCAGGGTTTCCAGCAAAGCCAGGGTTTCCAGTCACAGTACCAGCAGCCACAGCAACAGCAGAACTACCAGGGCCAGAATCAGAATTTCAACCCATTCTTCGGCCACCCAGCACAAAACTTTGATCCCACCTCTGGGTCTTATTCTATTAACTTTACTGGTTAAGCAGTGATGGGCTGGTTGTTATATTATTGTTACGACGGTGTGCTAGGTGTTAGCTTAATAGTGGGGTAGACGATTCATGTTGTAGATGAAAATTATTTGAGTTTGTGTAGTAAAGGAAAGAAATAAAATAAAATATGGATGATGGATTTATATTGCTATCCATTGCTGAGTTACTTTCAACGTATGTCTTTCATAGAGGTTAAAAGTAGTTTAACAAGGACAGTCACCAGCAAAAGTATGTATACACTCGCTTTATTCAAAAGTTATTTACTCTTTTATTTTTTAATGAAATTTTATGTTGTTACGAACATAGCATTTTCGAACCCATAGGTTTTTGTAATGTGTCGTATTTCAACGTTGCATTCGTTATTTCACGAAAAAATCGCATTTGAAAGTTGCCAAGTGTTGACATATTGGTGCTCGTGACTGTACAGCTACATAAAGGACATTGCAATAAAAATAATTTGTGATCTTTCTTTGCTTTCACAGCTAAACTGTAAATATGAATTGTCTATTCCAACACTTACGTAAATAAATATTTTGTACAAAATATTGAATATTTAAAGGGTACCTCCCAAAGTGACGAACGACACCTTTTTACGATTTTTGTATATTTTTAGTACTAGTCAATTATTTCGGTGTGTTTTGTAAAATTTCGAAGCAAGGAGCTTTAATTATATTGTGACTAACAATATGAATTAAATTATTTATTTTATTTCTTTTCTTTATTTTAAGGATTTATTGATAAAATCATTTAATATCTAAATATTATGTGTGTATAAACTGTATACGTTTACATTTTTATTTACGTATTTCTATGTATGTATCTAAATATATATTTAATTGATCTATTCTATTAGCCTCGAATAATATTAAATCTACATCTATTTCCTACATAAAATATTATGTGTAAGTATATATTTATATATCTACATTATATTTATTTATTTTGATATTTACTCTAATCGGTACGTAATATTAATATGTAATTGCATTGCAATATAATGTAAATGCTTCCATTTGTTCTTTATTATATTTTTAATACGATGTATTTAACCATCTACAATTAATATTTATGTGATCATTCACTACAATATGTACATATACCATAAGTATTATAATTTGTTTATTAACTTTGGCAACATATTATTATAAAATGAAAAATACATACTTTTGAGACATCTAGATCGCTCGCAAGTCTTCCTGAAACCTAATTTACACTTCTCAAGTGTTAAGCAGAGAACAGTTACAAGACTTCAGTTACTGAAATTCGTGAACTATGTAAACAATCGTTTATTATTTAGTCATGGTTGTTTACACAGTTACAGTCACTAAACCTTAGCTATCTACCATATAAAGGCACTATACTAAAGACTGGAGAAGTGTAAACGATAATTTAAGACAAATAACGTACTTAGCAGCCAGGCTGTTACTGCCAGTCTGTTACTGCCAGTCTTCATCAGCAAATCTATGGTATTGCAGGCACTTATTTATGGCAGCCTATCTGCGGACTTCAGATTGGCTGATGTTACTAGCTGAAAGCCTTCTAGAGCCACTTGGATGATAATTCACTAACGTCTATGCCCAAACAAAACCGCACTTTTAGATTTTTAACGCTTGGCTCAGCGTCGAGAGTTAAAAATCCAACGTGCAATAATTATTACCAATACATTTAGGTGTTTCCTAGTATTAGTAAAATATGTTATTGGATTTCTGTCAATACTTGACGGATTTAAATGTTTTAACACTAATCGTATTAAGTGAGTTGTCGTGTACCCGGGCTTTAGCTGCCAAGTGTGTTATTTGCCTTAAATTAAAACTTTAGCAATTCACTTCAGAAAGACTTGCTGTTGTACTAAGATAGGTATTTGAAGCACCTGTTTTGTCAAGTTTCAGTTTTCAGTACCTACTCGTATATGGTTTTCAATTTTGTTGTACAATAACATTGCAAAGCTCTTAAACTTTATTAGAAATAGTTTTAATGCAAAAGCTAACCAAGCTTGAAATTGCGGTTCCATCATGATATTGTTGCAAGAACATTGTCATTTTATTATTCAGTTAATGTATTACCAAACCATCCTTAAATAATATAATAAAAATATAATAGTAACTAATAATGAAATAAACATTCAATAAACGAACGATTGATTACGCGCACCCGCAGATTTCAAAATGGTCGCTCGTGCGAAATAATACGTGTGCCGATTGTAAATATATGATTAAATAAAGTGTTATGTAATATATAGTGTGTTTCCTTTTATTGTCGCGGAGAAAGTGCACTAGTTACAGGTCAAAGTGTTTGTCATGCACATGATCAAATGGGCTATGGGTGTAATTTAGAGCGGGTATGCAGTATGGATGTCGTGTGTGCATGAGGTAAGCGGAACCTCGATTTTCTTCTTCCTGACATGATTGCTACGAGGGTTGCATACATTGTTCATTACCTACCCAATTTGACAATATCCTGTCATAAGAAGGCGTAACTGTGGTAGCTAATGAGCTATAGTTAACACCTTCAAAAAGTTCTTAAGCTTGACTTCAACGTAGTTCTTACTGTAATAATCATTACTAATTTGATGAATCATTGCGAAAGGAAAACAAATAGAACTAGACCTTACCATAAAGTCTAAGAAAATATGTAGATCTAGGGATATGTAGGCAAAGGCATTCTGCGTAGATTGGTATCATTGATTTTTGAAGGCTGGAACATCATACATAATCAGTCTATATAGGGTGATTAGTAATTAGTGAGCGGGGATTGATAAATTAAAAAAAAATCGTTTTTTCGGACAGTTGTTTGTTATGATGAGTACAATCATGTGTTTAAGTGTCGATCACTAATTAATTACCAGTCACCCAGTAATATGATGTTCCCACTGCTAGGACACAGGCCTCCTCTCTGTGAGAGGGAGTGAGCTGTAATCCGCCACACGGGCCCTGTGCGGGTTGGAATTTTTGGTTCTAGGAAAAGCCGGTTTCTTCACGATATTTCTCTTCACCGTTTTGAGAGCAGTGGTGATAAAATAATTTACACAAAGTACAGCGCCTGTCAGGGTTCGAACCTGCGATCTACAACGTGTAAATAGCCCCTGTTACCACTGGACCACCACTGCTCCTCCTTCGGAACATCATCAATACAAAACTTTCTAAAGAATTATCGGTTGCTTATTTGCGGCCATTATTTTATGATTATCAGATTTATGTTTTATTTATTTAGTCTTGTCTGGTTCAGAATATTGGGTCACGAAGGGAATAAATGAAAGGCAATTGCATGCAGCTGAGATGAGAATGCTAAGAGGGATGTGTGGTGTCACGCGAATGGACAGAATAAGATATGAGTATACGGGGTCGCAGGGACCTGGACGAGCAAACGCATACCGTGAATTCAGCACGTGAAAATGTAACACGCTTTTATTTATTTCTTATCAGGTTTAAATTATTTTTAACTTTTTAGTTCTTTTTTTTACCAAGTAATAAAAGCTTGTCTTCAAAAAGTTATTTTTTTTCTTTTAATTTTATTCTTAACTTTTTAGTATTTTTGATGCGAGATTGATTAAGGCGTAGTTCGTGACGCGTAGCAGTGTTTTTCCGTTACATGCGTTTACTGCACTTAAGCTACCTGTACATCATCAGACCCTGGTTATCTAGCACCAAAGTACTCGTCAAGACGAATCAAACGAGCCCAAACTCGATGGGGTTGTGTCGTTTCATTACCGAGTTCCTATGGCCATCTTCCAGCTCCATCATCAGACCCTGGTTACCATCTAGCACCAAAGTACTCGTCAAGACGGATCAAACGAGTCCAAATTCGTTGGAGTTGTGTCGTTTAACTACCGAGCCCCTATAGCCACCTTCCGGTTCCATCATCAGATCAGCTCCATGTCATAATAATTTTTCATTGTCATCCGATTTACACATGTTTGCAAAATTTCAGCTCAATCGGTAACCGGGCAGTCAATCAAATTTAACTTGCCAGATTTGATAACAGACAAACATCGGGACAGGTGAAACTAAATAAAAGCTTCTGAAAACAATTGTTTCATAGAAAACCGACGAAATATTTCAACTCATAGGGATTCAGAATCATGTACTGAATCCCTGCCACCTTGTATAAGAGGAAGTCTGAAAAGTTATGTGGAAATCAGTTGTCATGGTATGAGATGCATGAATGAATGAAGAAAATGTCGAATGAATAAAGAAAATGTGATGATGAACGAAGAAAATGTCGTGAGGGAAGTTTTAAGTGGACAGTTATAAGAGGAGGGGAACACCGACAAAATTATGGATGGATTGTGTGAAAGACGATATGACTAAATGGGGTGACTACTGAGATGACGACTAAGACATGCTGCGCCGACCCCAATATTTTGGGATAAGGAAAAGAAAATTATGAAGATATCAGATTTATTTCAAGAGTATTATAGACGGCCTTGGCAATGAGGATTGTGGTAGACGTGTTATTGAGTGGAGACCGCGAATCGACAAACGTAAGGCCCCCTCAGGCTAGTTGGAGCGACGATCTTCGCAGGATGGCTGGTAGCAGCTGGATGAGAGTTGCCGAGAATTGACCGTGAATGGCGTGAAATAGGGGAGGCCTATGTCCAGCAGTGGACTTCCGTAGGTTATGATGATAGACGGCTTTTAGCCTTATTGATTGGCTGGTGATTATCAATTTGTAACCTTTTTTATGTAAATTTTTAATCGGCGCCTGTTTGTAAAGATTCTGAGTTCAATATACCCATATTGAACTCAGGACCTTTAAAAACAGGCGCCATATTTTGGGAAGTAGGTATGACAATAATTATAAGGGCGTTCACAAACTGGTAATTCAAGTATAGAGAGGAAATACCGTAGGCGGCATCTATATCCGGCTCGCGGGCAGGCGGCCTTAGTCACTCGCTCCAAATATCATGTTGGAGTGCTAAGGTATGATTGACATTTACTGTTTTTATTTAAATCGATTAATTTGCATTCATTCTGCGGTGCTATTTCTTCAGACAACAAGTTTAACTAACTTCATCTTTCTGACTGACCGATCCCTTGACAGTTCAAAAGTGCCTGTATGAACTGTTTTGACTTTGAGTTTTACATGAATTAACTCGATTTTCATCTCACCTCTTGATCTTATAATCCTTCGAAAGAGAGAAAGAAAAGAAAGAAACCTCCTACACCGGCACCGTACCGATACCTCCTTTAACTACCATGCTACTTGTTATAATGCATGCATGCCTGAAGATATGTAGATATAGGTTTCACACGCCCTCATCGTCCTCCTCGTTAGGTATACTCAGATGGACATGGTACTGTGGAGTGGTCTCTACTTTTAATTAAAATGGTTTATCATTTAAGCCATGGAAATGTTACAAAACAATGCCTCTTACTTAAATCTCTACTACTCTCTACAACTAATTCATCATTCTCCTGCATAATCAGCCTATAACGTTCTCACTGCTGGGACACAGGATTCCTCTCTGTGAGAGGGAGTGGGCCGTAATCCACCACGCGGGCTGACGCGGGCCCAGTGCGGGTTGGTAGATTACTCCTCATCATTCCTATAATTCTGCTGCCCCTATCCGAATTTATTTGTAGTCGGCGCAACGTGTCTTTTTCTCCCATACTTCTCTATTAATCGTCCTCTCGGTAGTCAACAAAACAACTTAACTAATTACCCCAATAAATTACAATATTTACTATTAAATCTGGAGCAAATTTAATCGCAATTCCTTAACTGCTTCGCTGTTGCATAATGTCGTCAAAATGTCAAGTGTGAGTCGCATCAAGGTCGGATCAAGTTACGACTAAGTGATATGATGTTGATACCGTTCTTACTTTATGAGTCCAAGTTGCAATCTTACTAACTTAGCATTTAAATAGATGCTTAAATGGTTGATTATGTTTTTAGGAGTTGTTTTTGCGGTTATGGACTTATTTGGCATTTTAGTGTATGTAGTTTGTTTTATGAGTAATATTTTAAGGTGGTAATGTTTTATGCTGTGTTCAGCATAAAACATTACCACCTTTAATTTTAACTTTAATTTTAACCAAACATTACCAACAGCAGAATATACTTGAAGGACGGAAGTATGTAACTACGAGTAAGTAAGGGAAAGCGGAGTTCACAGTACGACCACGACCCGACCAGACCACGTACATCCTTATAATACAGAGAATGGAATAATAGAATAGAATAGTTATGTATCTATTTATTTGCAAATAATGTAGGTAAAAAAATCAGTTGTCACAGTTGTGAGGAATCCATGTGCATTCTGCCTAATATAGCATGCCTTCATTTAAGCTTGATTTTTTAATAATCAGATAATTTTTATCTGAGGAATAAATATTGCGATTTGATTTTGTATAAAAAAATATTTCAAATTGTCATATATCCTATTTTATCAAATTGGCCTATTGAAAAATCAGCCCTTAAACAAATTACAAAAACTAAATTTCAATTAATTTATCTTATCGACGAAGAAATCCTTTTTTTTTCCGGATGGGAAATCATCAAATGACCCCCCCCGCTCTGGGTGGAGCGGAAGGGAGTGTCAGACTCTTAGTGACTAAAACCCACCCATGTTCCTTCCTTTGCCCTTTATGTTCCGGGGTAGCGGTAACACTTTCGGACAATCCCACTGAACGAAGTAATCCTTGGGTCATCTTATGGAGTAAGCGTTGGTCTCTCTCTGTAAGTAACACCCTTGGTAAATGATAAAGAGGTCTGTTTAAGCTCATGAGAATAAAATACCATACTTTTCAAGCAATTAGTATGATTATAATACCAAGCTCACCTCGAAAGATTAAATGACTAATTATTTTAAGAATTTTAACAGTTACATCCGAGTCATAAAGACTATAATAAAATAATTATAAACGACAACTTGACTTTTGAAAACCATGCAATAATTTAAAATTATTGAAAACTTGTCTCCCAAAAAAGATTACAGTAGGTACCTACTTTTGAAATATCATGTCTAGTTTATGAGATATGATCATATCTTGTTATTATCAAGAAATATAATAAGTACACATATATTAAGTGACTATATTATGCATATATACGACTAAAATTAATAAAAGAATTGTTAATAATAATTTATTTTAAAAAAATAATGTAATTAATTAATATAATCAATGGTATATTAGGTATGTAAATTAATAATTGGACATAGAAAATTTGCAAAGCCTTACAGGATGGATGAAAGGAGGGGGGGGCTACTGGCCAGTAAATAAATGCAATGTTTTAAACTACTGAAAATATTAAATGTTTATAGTAAATTGTAAATATTATATAACTTATTACGAACGCTAAAATAAAATATGTATCACTTTAACAATCTTTTTGTGCGGTTAAAGCATACAAAGTAGAAACTTACATAAATAGGAAGTTAACTAATTCGAGTCATTTTAATTTAAATTTACTTTTTAAGGCCAGCGCACACGCGCGGCGTAGGGCGGGGGACGGCATCGAGGAGTTTTTTCCGCGCCGTACACTGATGATTTGCGATGTCCTCAGCTGCCGCCTGCGCACTAAAATGTAAAAGTACATAAATTGCAATTAAATCAAAGAAAATTTAAAACTCTAAATATTAAAAGTATGTACCTTTGTAAACAAGCATAGTTATATAAGTAATGTATGCAATATGTTGTAAAACATTTTAAAAGAGAAACGGTGGAGTTTCTTGCCCATTCTTCTCCATACGATAGGTTCGTATGGTTCATACGATAGGTTCGTATGGAGAAGAATGGGCAAGAAACCTTTTGTAAGGGGCGACTAGAATCAATTCAATTCTTTTTGTAAATGTTGCCTTTCAAAAGTGCCTTTTATGTGCCTATTTGAAATAATTGAGTTTAACTACTGGATGCTGTGGTCTGACTGGGACCAACGGGGGTTGGTCTCGTGGTCGCAAGCGCGACTGCTGTGCATGGGGTCCTGGGTTCAATTCCCAGGTCAGGCAACGTGTTATTTGGTTTTTCCATTAGGAATTTCTCAGTAGCAGCCCGGAGTTTGGAAGTTTGTGGTGTGGTACCCCTGTGCTTCGGAAAGCACGTAAAGCCGTTGGTCCTGCGCCTGATCTCTCCCCGATCGTGTCGGATTGCCGTCCCATCGGGCTACCATGAGAGTAAAGGAACAGAGAGTGCACCTGTGTGCGCGCATACACTTGTGCACTATAATATCTCCTGCGAACCTGGATAATCTTCGTGGAGATTGGCCACCGTGACCGAAATCGGTTATACCACTGGTAACATTCGGAGTGCACCCCTGCTTGCACTGCCTCTTCCCCGCGATCGTTTACTAAGGGACTCCAGCGCATACCGTCGCATGCGTTTGCATCCCGCCGCGGTATCCTCTAGCGCGCTCTTCAATACCGCAGAGAGAAGTCCCCTTTAATGCTTTGGAATCTATATCTTGTTACCATTGGATACGTACGAATTTATGTTGGCAAATTGAAAATTCCCTGTCCAGCCGTCCGCCGAAGTGCGCTGGCCTTAATCGTAACTTCTCACACTACAAGCCAGCCTTGGCCCCGTCGGGGTTTCCCATCGGCAAAAATGTCTTCCATACAAACTTTCACCCCCTATTTAACCCCGTAAAAGGATGAATTTTCAAAAATTTTTCCTTAATGCTCACCTTCGTTATATTAGGAAAATTACATGCTCCTAGAATCTAGACCCTGCGGTTTAGCCTATGTGTTGAGTCAGTGAATTTAAGGTTTTTATCAAAGAGCAATACTTTACATCCCAAGTTTTTAACAGAAATGAAAAATCAATTTTGTTTACATCACAACCCACCTGACAAAAAAACCAAAGTCACAATAAACATGCAAATACATTTGGCATATTAGAAACAACCTCAGTAAAAGCTTTAGGCAATAACTAAATAGGTACCGAACGAATCGGCTAAGGTCAGCGAGACCTCCAAACTCGAGCAATGACTTGAAATCAATTCGTCGCGTAATGTCGACCACACCCTGTATGTATGAAGGTACAGAGTAGTGTGAGGACAGAGACTTTTGTGGTGAACTAGTGGAGAGCCGCTAGTTTGTTTCTTAAATTTTTATGTCACTGAAATACATTAGGTATCACTGATACCCAATAAGTCTCAGGCATATTGTTGATAGAAATACTTACAAAAATACATACTGACGAGGGGAAAGTCTTCGGATTTTCTAAAATTCACGTTTTATTCATCCATTATACGTTCTTAGTAGCTAATAGTCAATTGCACCAGAATGAAGTAGTAACTTAGAGCAGAATAAACAATTTATCTTTCTTTCTCTATAAATATCTGTGCGTTACAATTAAAAGAGACATATTTAATTGCTGTCCTATAGAATACACAGTCTGGCCTTAAATACTGTTACAATTAAAAATAAGAAAGATATTACATTTGAATTTGGAATCTGTAATTGTTATACGATTGTTCAGTGAGATTTCTAATTTTGGCGCCAATACATTGTACAATATTTTGCGATATTAAAATGGAGTGGGGTGATAAAGAGAACCGAATCGCTGTGATTGCATTACACAAAGTTGGTATGGAGCCAAATGCAATTTTTAAAACTCTCCATACAGTTGGTATTAGTCAAATGTTTGTGTACCGGGCTATTAATAAGTACAATGAGACCTCCTCTGTTTGTGAAAGAAAAAGATCTGGCCGTCCACGTAGTGTTCGTACCAAAAAGGTGGTCAAAGCAGTAAGGGAAAGAATTCGAAGAAATCCTGTCCGAAAGCAAAAGATTTTATCTCGGTTGATGAAGATAGCACCCAGAACCATGTCGCATATTTTAAAAGATGACTTAGGACTTGCAGCCTATAAGAGACGCACTGGTCGTTTTTTAACTGATAATTTAAAAAAGAATAGGGTGGTAAAATCGAAACAACTACTGAAGCGGTACGCAAAGGGAGGTCACAGAAAAAATTTGTTTACGGATGAGATAATCTTTACAAGTGAGCAACATTTTAACAAACAAAATGACCGTATTTATGCTCAAAGCTCTCAGGAAGCTTCCCAATTAATCGACAGAGTGCAACGTGGGCATTATCCGACTTCAGTGATGGTTTGGTGGGGTATTAGCTATGAAGGAGTGACTGAGCCATATTTTTGTGAAAAAGTTATCAAAACATCGGCACAAGTGTATCAAGATACCATTCTTGAGAAGGTAGTTAAGCCCCTTAAAAACACCATGTTCAATAACCAAGTATGGTCCTTCCAACAAGACTCGGCGCCGGGTCATAAAGCTCGGTCCACGCATTCTTGGTTGGAAGTGAACGTTTCGAACTCCATCAGAGCTGAAGACTGGCCGTCGTCTAGTCCCTAAAACAATCCATACGATTGGCAGTGAAGAATTTTCCCATGGAAAGAGTTCGTGCTTCTATTGATAACTGGCCTCAACGTTTAAAGGACTGTATTGCAGCTAATGGAGACCACTTCGAATAAGCTTTTTATATTTTAAATGGTTTTATATTTATGTATTAAACTAACACACTGTAAAAGTAATAAATATTATTTGCAATAAATTTTTTTCAATAAATTTGTTCTTAGTAGCTAATAGTCAATTGCACCAGAATGAAGTAGTAACTTAGAGCAGAATAAACAATTTATCTTTCTTTCTCTATAAATATCTGTGCGTTACAATTAAAAGAGACATATTTAATTGCTGTCCTATAGAATACACAGTCTGGCCTTAAATACTGTTACAATTAAAAATAAGAAAGATATTACATTTGAATTTGGAATCTGTAATTGTTATACGATTGTTCATTGAGTTTTCTAATTTTGGCGCCAATACATTGTACAATATTTTGCGATATTAAAATGGAGTGGGGTGATAAAGAGAACCGAATCGCTGTGATTGCATTACACAAAGTTGGTATGGAGCCAAATGCAATTTTTAAAACTCTCCATACAGTTGGTATTAGTCAAATGTTTGTGTACCGGGCTATTAATAGGTACAATGAGACCTCCTCTGTTTGTGAAAGAAAAAGATCTGGCCGTCCACGTAGTGTTCGTACCAAAAAGGTGGTCAAAGCAGTAAGGGAAAGAATTCGAAGAAATCCTGTCCGAAAGCAAAAGATTTTATCTCGGTTGATGAAGATAGCACCCAGAACCATGTCGCATATTTTAAAAGATGACTTAGGACTTGCAGCCTATAAGAGACGCACTGGTCGTTTTTTAACTGATAATTTAAAAAAGAATAGGGTGGTAAAATCGAAACAACTACTGAAGCGGTACGCAAAGGGAGGTCACAGAAAAATTTTGTTTACGGATGAGATAATCTTTACAAGTGAGCAACATTTTAACAAACAAAATGACCGTATTTATGCTCAAAGCTCTCAGGAAGCTTCCCAATTAATCGACAGAGTGCAACGTGGGCATTATCCGACTTCAGTGATGGTTTGGTGGGGTATTAGCTATGAAGGAGTGACTGAGCCATATTTTTGTGAAAAAGTTATCAAAACATCGGCACAAGTGTATCAAGATACCATTCTTGAGAAGGTAGTTAAGCCCCTTAAAAACACCATGTTCAATAACCAAGTATGGTCCTTCCAACAAGACTCGGCGCCGGGTCATAAAGCTCGGTCCACGCATTCTTGGTTGGAAGTGAACGTTTCGAACTCCATCAGAGCTGAAGACTGGCCGTCGTCTAGTCCCTAAAACAATCCATACGATTGGCAGTGAAGAATTTTCCCATGGAAAGAGTTCGTGCTTCTATTGATAACTGGCCTCAACGTTTAAAGGACTGTATTGCAGCTAATGGAGACCACTTCGAATAAGCTTTTTATATTTTAAATGGTTTTATATTTATGTATTAAACTAACACACTGTAAAAGTAATAAATATTATTTGCAATAAATTTTTTTTTTTCTTCCTGACAACATTTATGGCAAGATTAGGTATATTAAAACCTATTGACCTTCTAATGACACTCGCTTTTTTTATATGTATGTACATTTAAGTTGGTAGCAATTAATTGGCTATTTTGTATTATAGGACAATAAAATGAGAATTATTTACCATTTTAAACAATATATAGCCAGTCCATTCAATTCGTTAACTAATTTAAAACTGATACACAAAACTCTATCTCACAACTACTCTGTGCACACAATTTAAATTAAGCTGTCTTAAAGTACACCGTTAGTAAATGTCATTTCCTCATATGAGCCAGTGTACTACATCAACATACGGTCATGTACCATATCAGTGTCCTCAATGATGTCCTCGCCCGTCCCAGGAGTGAATACATCTTCGACAATCACTTGCTTAATGTCAATTGCCCGGGGGCTATTGTTATGATGGATGTTTGTAGATAACAAACTCGAAAGAAGAAAGATTATTCACCTTTGTTACACCTAGTTTCGGAACCGGTAGAGCACCTTAAGATAGGCTTCTTTAGTAAAGGACGCCCGCCATATTTATTTGCGGTACAGCTTGGTTTTGTTCCTGTTTGAAGGGTGCAGGGGTTCGTAACCTCTTAACTTGCATGCCCCCCTAACTTTCTTTTAAAATCACAACGCTCAGCAACGCTTTTGTCGAGCATAATGTACAAGCGACCGAAAGCGAGCTTGAATAGTTTTGAACAATTTCGGATACGTAACATTTTTCTTTTGACCATTTATAAAAAAAAAAACCCAGCTAAGTGAGTGTCAGGCCACGCATAGAATTAAAATTAAAATCGTGTCCAATAGACAATTGTTATGATTTTATTTTTAATATTTTACATGTTTACTTATTATTTCGTTATTTTTGTAGGACGTTTTCCATGTAAGCGCATTTTACAAGTTAGGCCTCTATAACTCCTGAACTAACAAAGTTAATTGTTTAAGCCGTTATAGTTCTCCTTCAAGGTTCATCACATGGACTACCATCATATTTTTCTTTTAGATTTTTCGAGTCAGTCGTTTAGCTTTTAGAGGGGGGGGGGGACACCATATTTAAAAAAAAAGGTGCTTTAAAGTTGAATATCTCGCAAAGGAATACATAAATCAAAAAAACGTCTTAGCAACCTCTCAATGTTTATGAAGACCTATCTCATGATACCTACCCCACATTATGGGGTAGACGCGAGAAAAAAAAATCATCCGCATTTTACGTGTAGGGGAGGTACCCCAAAAAAACTTTTTTTTTCGTGATTTTATTTTAGCACTTTATTAACGTAGTAAATACACTTATCCATGCAAAGTTTCATCTTTCTAGCACTGACCGTTTGGAAGGTAAGCCGAGGACGGACGGACGTAACATGACGAAACTATAAGGGTTCCGAGACGTGAACTACGGAACCCTAAAAAGCTGTTACTTTGTTGACTTATGCAGAAATGCTGAAGAATTAAGAGAACCTAGAATGCAAGAGCGAGCGAAGCGAGTTCGAAAATTTAAGAAGGTGCTGGTTGCCTGCTTCGCAACGATGCAATCTAGAAATCTGGCGACATATTAAAACATCGCGGTTTCTGTGCTATATTACACACTAATTTGTAAGTAACCCCACCTTCCGAAATAAATTCTCTAAATGATGGTGAAAACTGCAAAATAATATCAGTGTATTATATCATTCATCATCATTTCAGCCGATAGACGTCCACTGCTGGACATAGGCCTCCCCCAAGTGTCGCCACATTGACCGGTCCCGTGCGACTCGCATCCAGCGGATTCCCGCAACCTTCACCAGGTCATCGGTCCACCTAGTGGGAGGCCTTCCAACGCAACGTCTTCCGGTTCGCGGTCGCCACTCCAGAACTTTTCGGCCCCATCGGCCGTCCGTTCTGCGAGCAATGTGCCCTGCCCACTGCCACTTAAGTTTGGCAATTCTTCGGGCTACGTCGGTAACCTTGGTTCTCTTGCGGATGTCCTCATTTCTGATTCGATCACGCAAGGAAACTCCGAGCATAGCCCTCTCCATTGCCCTTTGAGTGACTTTAAGCCTTTTGATGAGGCCCATTGTGAGCGACCACGTTTCAGTCCCGTATGTGATCACTGGCAACACACACTGGTCATAGACTTTCGTCTTGAGACACTGTGGTAAGTTGGACGAGAAGATACCGCGCAGCCTCCCGAACGCCGCCCAGCCGAGTTGGATTCGACGATTGACCTCTTTCTCGAAGTTAGACCTACCTAACTGGACCGTTTGTCCCAGGTACACATAATCGTCTACAACTTCGAGTGTTGAGTCTCCGATCTTGATAGGAGTGGGTGTGACATGGGCATTCAGCATGATCTTGGTTTTGTCCATGTTCATTTTAAGACCCACTCTTCCGGAAGCTCTGCTGAGGTCATCGAGCATTATACTGAGGTCCTCCATGGTCTCAGCCATGACCACTATATCGTCGGCAAACCGAAGGTGAGTGATGTACTCGCCATTGATGTTGATGCCTAGCCCTCTCCAGTCCAGAACCTTGAAGACATCCTCTAGTGCAGCGGTGAACAGTTTCGGAGATATGACGTCTCCCTGTCTCACCCCTCGCTGCAGAAGGATAGGTTCGGAAGCTTGGTCCTGAAGTCGGACTGACATGGTGGCGTTTTTGTACAAACACTTCAACACCTCGATGTACCGATAGTCGATTTGGCACCGTTGGAGAGACTGCAGTACAGCCCAGGTCTCGATCGAATCGAAGGCTTTCTCGTAGTCCACAAACGCTAAACAGAGTGGCAGGTTATAATCTTCGGTCTTCTGTATAACTTGCCGCAGCGTATGTATGTGGTCCACGGTGCTAAAGCCTTTTCGGAAACCGGCTTGTTCGGGAGGCTGAAAATCGTCAAACCTGCGCGCGAGACGATTCGTGATGACAGTGTATTATATACCTACACATAATAAACGTTCGGGAATAAATGCTCTAAATTGACCACCATTTAGAGCATTTATTCCCGAAGGACGATTTTTTTAAATCCGTTGTCGTAGAAAATCGACTGTGTACAAACACAGTCGATTTTCATGTCTGTCTTTGTGACTGCTTAGTAACAATACTATGTACAGAATAAATATACCTAGACATGCTCATTACTTTCAGAATATACGTTGTAGAATGTTCCGTTTTCCGTATTGTACTTATGCAGCTTAGTTTTTTTATAATAGTGATCTAGGATCTGATCTAGGTCATATTAAACTAAAAGTAAAAGCGTTAGGTCACCTATTAAACTAAAAACTAAATGTCAGCTGCAGACAAAAACAGTGTCCACTTCCGTCTCCTTGTCCGTTTCTAAAAAACATAATAAAAAAACTGCCCTAACAATTTATTGATTAAACTATTTGCATTTAGTTTTGTAAGTTGTAGTCTATATGTCGCTGTAAAAGTAATTATTTGAAATATTCATGGAATAATGGAAAATCATCTGTAAAAGGTTTGTAAAGTCAGTTTTCTTTTCTTATCATTTTCACAATCAGTGAAATTATCTGTACATCAATGGATGGACTCTGTGAATGATGATATGGTTAGAAAGGGAGTGACCGACCGGGATGATGACTAATAGAGAAGTATGTATGGAAGAAAAAGACATGTTGCGCCGACCACGAATAAATTGGGATAAGGGCAGGAGAATGATGAGGATCTATACATATTTACTATAAATTAAATTCTATTTGCGTGTCTGTTTGTTTGACCGCGTTGTTCCTCTAAACTACACAACGGATTTTTATGCAGTTTTCACCACCATTTAGAGAATTTATTCCGGAAGGTTTATGTGTATTTTCATATAGTAGGAAAGAAAGAAAATACGTTTATTTGCGACAAACATAACGCAGACAAAAAACACAAAGAACAAGTTGGGGGAAAATATGCGTCACATCCACGTAAAACGGCCATCGCTCAGCATAACGCTAAGACCTTATCGGAGACAGAGTCCAAGCGCTGAAAAATAAAAACAAGATGTTTTGTGAAGTCGTGATAACCGTCGTTATTTAAGAGTAATAATCAACTCAAACGAGCGCAGTACAGGCCAGAGAAGTAAAAAATACAGTTAAATAGAGCATTCCAGTTCCAGTGGAGGAAATACCATTTAACTTCTTTTTATCATTACCAGATAAACGCAACCACGCTCCATATATAAATAACTTGATTAAAAAAAAAAACGGAAAGTTAAGCTGTCATGGCATTTATTCAGACATTATTCACCTATCAATAAATAACAATCAACATAATCATCACTTAACCGTAATAACTTTCATAACTTAAACTTACTGACGGCATAACTTAGCCGTGACATACGCATGAAAGTGCTCACAAGGTCGTGTTCACTTCCTGGCTATGTCACACAGGTATTAAGTTCATAACTTGAGCTCGAACTGGTTTACATTTAACTTGCAAGTTGTATGTAAGTTAACGCAAGTAAAATGATTTGTAATGCCATCTAGTGGGCGAGGTGAGTCATTACTTCATCAGTGCAGCACGGCCATGGGTGTGAAAAGTTTAATTCTGAGGTTTTATTTAAAGAAAATTTGAGATTTTTATATGAGGTGGTGTGTAGTAACTAGGATATCGTTATTTTTATATGTAACTCCTCAAGAATATCTATTGCCACGCTGCTACGGAGAAGGATAAAGGGAGAAGTCGGGCGTAGTCGCAGGAAGACCATAGACGAGAAAAAGATACCTTGATTACTGGAAAACAGTAATTAATTTAAAAAGAACCTCTGCATGGACCAATACCTACCATCTTTTATCACAGAAGAGGATGCACTGCTATCGATACCCATAAGTTTCTCTCTTTTAGTGTAAAATTAAGAATATTATCCATCTATCTAGTAGATAATATTTCAAGAAAATATAGAGATATTATAAATAGAGACTTTTCCCGACATAGTTTGTCCTATAATGAAAGCTAGAGACACAGACACAGGACACACACGGACAGAGGCACAGAGGCAGAGGGTCAGAGTTTCAAATACAAAAATACCTTCACGACTTACCAGACGTTGCACATTCAAACAATTATCCTAGCTTAATGTAATTTAAAGTGATTGAGACAGTTGAACGCAGTCTCGCCCTGATTCTTGACCTTTGTGAAGAATGCAGAACTGTCGAGGTGGGCTGCTTTAGTCTGCATGACGACATCTTGGGTTTATTTTATTCACATCACTTGTTTGAATAGTAAAGGGTTTTTATGACCACAAGTGCAACGCCCGGGATATTACCGATTTATACACGCACACCAGGTACACCTCTGCCTAACCCTTCTGGAATTACGCGTGTCATATTCATATGTGGTTTCATACGCCATTAATTTCATTAACACCCATATTTTATAAATCCTTCAAGGGGTACGCCAAGATAGCCCGCGAAATCCAATTTTCTTACGTTTTTTGCAACTTGCAGGTCAGTGTCAGGGTGTACGTTGAACAAAATATGATTCGCGACCATAAAATGTATGTATTTACAGAATTATAATCATTAAAATCATCAGTACAACCCTCTAAGTTCATGTAATCCTATTGTTTGATATGTCATGGAATTAGTCATTCAATAGAACCTTGGCGCTGTTGATGGGCCGATTTTGATGGAATTTGGTGACGGGATGATGAGGGCAGTGGTGGCCCAGTGGTAACGGCCTCGACTTACGACTTGTAGGTCGTGGATTCGAACCCAGGCAGGCGCTTTACTTTGTTTAATTTGTTTCATCACCACTGCTCTCAAAAACGGTAAAGGAAAACATCGTGAGGTGACATGCCTTCGAATTTTAAAAAAAATCGAAGACGTGTGACATCTACCAACCCGTACTGGGCCTGCGTAGTAGATTACAGCCCACTCCCTCTCAGAGACAGGAGGCTTGTGTCCCAGTGAGAAAGTTATAGGCTGATTATGCCATGGGAATACTTTGGACCCTGGGAAAGGACATAGGCTATAGATATAAGCTTTTTATCGATATACATAACACGCGGGTGAAGCCGCGGGCTTGGAAGGAACATAAAATTTTCATCAACAATGTTCTGAAATTTTTAGATTCTAACACTCCTATGTACTTGAAACCAATTCGTACTTAATTACATCACAACCAATTACACTGGAATCTAAAGTTTAATCTACGTGAACAATTTCGTGATCTCTGATAAGGAGGTTAATGTCTTAGTAATAAAGAGCTGTGGACCATAGACTGTGGCCGTAGACAACGCCACTTAGATATTAATCATTCACGCTCGTCAACCGAATGGGCGATGTAGGTGTGTTGTATACTTGCTTCTGCTTGCTTGTGTTCAAGGATTGTGTCTGATAATCTAGGAATATTAAATGAGATGGTTGTTTACACTTGCTTTTTAGCCTTGATTGACTTTCACCTCTGGAATGAAATGATTATAAAAACATTACGCAGTTTTCTTCTTTTGTCGTATCGTAAAAATTCTTCGAGACGAGTATGTGTCGTCCCCAGACCAATAAAAAAGTTTTCTGGACTATAATGTTGAATTTGAAAAATATAGGTGTGGTCATGGTTATTTCCACCGTAGTGGTGGATAAAAGAGATAAGCAGCCAGCAAGATTGGTTACGTTTTTGAAAAAGTTGATTAAACATTCAACACATTTATCAAGTCCTCTTATTAGTGAACTGGTCGTAAGAGCGACTGCTAAGTTTGGCAAAGTGTAATAATTAGGTTTTTCAAAAAGAATGACTCCGTACCTGTCCAAAGTCCGAATTTGTGTCCACTTAATAGAAGTATGTCTATAATAAAAATACTTAAAATATCCTGTTAAATGAAGAGCAGTTGTTGCCCAATGGTAACTGTCGCGACTTATGTGTTGTAGATCGTGGGTTCGAACCCAAGCAGGCACTTTACTTTGTGTAAATTATTTTATCACCACTACTCTCAAATCAAAGGAAGGGGAAGGAAAATATCGCGAGGAAACCGGCATGTCCTAGAACCAAAAATTTATTTATTTATTTAATTTTTTTGCACAAAAAAAGGTACAAAGGCGGACTTAATGCCTTAGGCATTCTCTACCAGTCAACCAAGGGTGGTGAAGACGGGAGGAAACGCCCGGGTGTCACCATTGCCAGGATCGCCCAGAGGACACGGTGGAGCACACAGTGGAGGTCTGCCCCGCTTGGGCGGAGCACCGCCGTGTCCTCGTAGAGGCGATCGGCAGCGGCGGCGGCCTCTCGCGCCCGGCCCTGGTGCAAGCCATGGTCCGGAGCGAGAGGGAGTGGGAGGCAGTCGCCTCCTTCTGCGAAGCAGTCATGCTAGCGAAGGAGGTGGCGGGACGGATGAGGGAGAGAGCCTCCCGTCCCAGCCGCCGCGGGAGACGCCCCGGGCGTCGGGAGTCGAGTGACGACTACCGGCCACCGTAGGCGCGGGCCTGCGGGCGGAGAGCAATGGGTAGCTCACCGCCCGATCAGGACCAGGCCCGTGCCGGACGGCGCGTAAGTGTTCCACGCGCGCCTCAAAGAGATGTCAGCATAACGAGGGGCCCCTCAGGGCCGAAGCCTGCCGGGGCAGCGGGATTGTCCGAAAGGGTTACCGCTACCCCGGAACATAAAGGGCGAAGGAAGGAACATGGGCGGGTTTTAGTCAGTAAGAGTCTGACACTCCCTTCCGCTCCACCCAGAGCGGGAGGGGTCATTTGATGATTTCCCATCCCGAGATTTTTAAAAATTATAATTAAAATTAAAATTATAATTATTTTTAAAAATTCTAAGACGTGACATCTTCCAACCCGCACTGGGCCCACGTGATAGATTATGGCCCACTCCCTGTCACAGAGAGGAGGCCTGTGTCCCAGCAGTGGGAACATTATAGGCTGATTATGCTAATGGAAAAAGTCTTGCCTCATTACCGGGTTTTAAACATAACGGGCAAAATGTGGATGTACTACTCTGTCTGCCCCTAAGGCGAAAACATGCGTGATGTAATGTTTGAATTTAACAAAGTTGCGGACAACGTAAATTGTATGAACACAGTCTTTACCGTCGCATTCCTTACAGATATACCAATTAGGAACAAACGAAGGTTAATGGTTTATGTAAGAAGTTATCTCTAACATCGGATGCTGTTGAAGGAATATAATTAGCATTTTTGCATTCGGCGTCACGAAATATATTTTGTGAGAATTCGGAACCAAGGATTCTAAGTTTATTGTTCGTAAGCTTTAATCTTTATAAGAATAGAATTGGATGCTATTTGACTGTCATAGGTACTCTTCCTTGAAGAAAGAAGTTTAAATATTATATTTGGTTGAGCATTTTACAACGCTTTTTACGCCTTTTTATCAACGAGGTCGTTAATAAAAGATACACAATAAGAGCGATTTCGCACCAAGTTCAATCCGAATTGGGAATGTTCTAAATTCGGACGGCCTGAGTTCGGATGTAGGGCGCAACCCCTCATACAAATAGTGCTATGGCTACTTCGGACCGTCATTTCTCGGATTCGGATCGGACGTAGTACGAAACCGCTCTATCTAAGTCTTAATTTGTTTACCGACTGTGGTGGAACCCAAAAAGTGGGTAATGTTTTTCCATATTGAGACATGATGATTCTTGCGGTTGATGCGGTCCATCACTGAGTTAATATTTGCCAAACAAAGGCAGACCTTCCAGCGTCGAATTAGCGACCTTTTATAAACCCTAACACCATTCTAAAAGCATTGCAAGCATTGTTTGTAAACGCACCCACGATACAGTCCTAGTGTGGGGCAACGTTTTTTTTTAAAAAAAAAAAAAAAAAAGTCTTGGCAATTAAAAAACACTAAAATTCAGTGACATAAGCTATTCATTTAACATTATTCGAAGCAACACTAAACTTTTACGGCCCTCAGCCTAAATTCTTTCAAACTGTTTGCCTAACTTATTTTTAGTCACCTAATACAGTAAGATTCACCAAACCATTATGTCTTGAACGGACCAGATGCTAAAATAATTAAACAAATGGTTTTTTGTGCACGAATTCTGTGCCAAATGCATGATTGGGTATTCAGGGCTCGAGTGAAGCCCTGACAAGGTTAATCAGGGCTGTCAATAAAAAGTAAACCTAAAAAATATGTTGCAACCGTAACTACACTAAAGCATTTGATCACAATCATCACCATCCGCAGTCTTCGTTATCTTATGGCTTTTATTTCTAAGGGAAAGAGGATCCAGCCCTCAGGGCAAAGACCGGTGAGTGTGAGATTTGCATAAACAGCCTATAATGTTCCTACTGCTGGGACACAGGCAGGCAGGTCTGCAGGGACAGGCTTCGCTTTGAGATGGAGCGGGCTGTAATCCACTACTCACGACCAGTGCGGGTTGGTAGATGTGACGTGTCTATGAGATTCTTAGCTCACTAAAACCATCCCGGTAACTACGATCAACATTAATTACGACTCGGGTTCTCTTAAGCGACCAGAGACCATTAGCAGACTTGGGCCCATAACAACGCCTTCGCAACGCCTTTTATGGTATATTACTGGGGAGATTATTATAGCCTTCCTCATTCATTTATGATCCCTGCTCTTTTTCCATCATTCCAATGTAATTTAATTTGTCGTCGACTAATCCTGCTGCCTGTCTTCCTGCCCCATCATTAATCAAGATATATTTTTCTTTTTAATTTTCCATGAGTCGCATTTATCAAAATCAACAAGGAAAATTATAGCATAATCATGATATTTATAGTCTAAAGAATCTTATTTATTGTCTCGGAAACTGATCCATTGTTTCAGAACCCATGACCTTGGGCTCAGAAAGCGGACACTGCACTGCGGTGCCATTTGGTCCGTATAAACTAGAGCTGCCGGAGAAAATTGTGAGCCAAGGTCAGATAGATTATGGAAGCATTTAGTAATTGTTGTCATGAATGGAATATTATCTTGTTAAAACATAATTCTTTGTAAATGAATGAAAATGGAACTTGGTAGCTTCATTTAGTGGTATTTTATTATAATTTCTTTCATAAAGCTTTGCAAATAGACTGAGTATTGTAAATGCTTTACTTAGGATCTACTTAGTCACAAGTGGCTAATTTAAACATGTCAACGTGTACTTGTTGACATCGAACGCAGTAGGCAGAACGCAGTAGTCATTTTCATTTGTTGCTTTCAGAACTGATGTAGGTAACAACAGTTCTGAAAACAATGAATGAGAATGAATGAGAATTGACAACTGAATTAATGAACAGAGATTTTCAGGAAACAGGAAGTGGAAGAAACTCTAATGGCGTCAAATATAAATCATAGCTGTCTGTACCTAATAAAAGAACTTTATTTCCGACACTAAATACCCAATAAGGCTTGCATCGATCTCCAATCGGCTGCCCTATATCATTGGCGCCGGCGCATCGTACCTAAATCGTGCAAATTTTAACCGAGACGTGAATACGCGACCCGAACGCTAATTAGATGTAAACTTACGTAATGGATGTCAGCGTGGTGCTTCTTTTTGGGTGTAAGTATGCAGTAATCAAAGGGTTTTTTTTCTGAAAACTTAAAAGACTGATAATTTATGTTTATTTCATCAATGTCTGTCAAGGTTTTTCCCAAATGTTGGGGTCGGCTTCTAGTTTGCAGCTGGTTCCCTAGGTGTATGAAACTGTTCATGACGTAGTAAAAAGATCAGCCAGTCTACAAGTTTGGGATATAGGCTGAATTCCAGGGATGCGACGGATAAGATAATATACCTATTTACCTATACCGTATCGTATCGTCTATTGTTAAAAGAGAACATTTGACAGACTTTATGTAAGTTAATGTTAATACAGGGGGTCTACTCCGTAGTGGTATTGGCCGAATGTTCGGCCGTTTCCTGCTACGGAGTTACCGTTTTGTTCGGTCGGTCCCGATCCTACACTCCTACACTCTTTCGATTATTGACTATGGTCCCGACCCAACTGAGCCGATCAGAACTTTTTTCGCATTTTTCAATAATATTCGGTTCGGCCATGTGTCGGTCCGATCCGAACATTCACACTTTGCACTTCATAGTAGACCCCAGGTATAGAATAAATAAACAATGAATTCGGAGTATTATTTTTGTACTTAAGTTCATTTTCAACAAGTTCATTAAATGAAAGTGACGATAAGATGGAAAACTCGTATTTTGCTTACCTGCGAGTGTATCAGAAACTCAGGAAGTATGAAAGTGAGATGAGTAGATTATTATCTTCGCCTCACGCATGTGAACTAGCAACCTTACGCTATGTTCCTAATTAAGCTATACATTTTTTAACTGTAACCGGCTACATGTGAACGGTATGTTCGTGACATTTCACAAAGGAATCCTTATATGAATTCCTTAAACAATTTCTTTATCTGCCTGTCAATCAACCCGCACTGGGCCCGCGTGGTGGATTCGGGCCCACTCCCACTCATAGAGAGGAGGCCTGTGTCCCAGCAGTGGGACCGTTTATAGGCTGATTATGCTGCCTGCTTCTAATCACTCTATCAGTATTAACACCTAATGCAGTCGAAACTATCAGTCACTCTTTGGTTTTATTAATTTCCTCTTTGGGCGCCCTTACGTCTTCAAAAACACCTTGACAGCGAGGCCCAATAATTACATCAAGCATTCCTGCATGCAAGGGCAAACCCCAACACGTGACACTACAGCCCAAGTAAGATGAAAGCGAACAGCCCCAGCATACCAACTGTTTATTTATTTATTTTATTATTTATGTACACACAGTGTACAGTGTACGTCTGTGTGTTCTTGCAGTTCGTTACCAATTACTAGTGCAGCCTTCGATGAATATGCGATCAAGTACGGTGGTGCAATGTAGATTAGTCAGGAAATCAGTATCTTTGACTTGTATTGCTAAAGGAAGTCATTGAGAAAAGTTGTAATTATCTGGTGGATTACAGCCTTGTTTCCAAAATCTAAGTATCATTTGTCTTCCTGCCCTTATACCAATTTATTAGGGGTCAGCAAAGTATGCCTTAAATTCTTCTTCTATACATCTGTAATCTGTTATTTTAGTATGAATCCCTTTCTACTCATATAATGTTTTGTATTTCCTATGCGTCAATATTTCTATATATATATGTCGCATCCGGCAATTGACTTTTACAACAAAACAAGGCACGCCACCTAGCGGCAAGTATCAGGGCTAGAATTGGCGCGCTTTGACAGAGTCGGGGCGTTTCCGGTCGGTTACGAGGTTGAAGAAAAAGCAACAGGTCGGCATTCTTAGCTTGGATCCTCGTGATCGAGCAGTGAAGACGCTTCGGAACTGTCCTACGTTTTGTTGATTGTGTAACAAAGTGATTAAAGTGGATATTTGCTGAAGTAATTGTTGTTTATTAGCACGATACCCACATAAACCCGCCTGATGGCTGATCGTAGCTCAAACCATTCTGACGATCCGTCATCAGAAGTGGGATTCAGTCGTGTAAATGAATCGACAAACGGTGTGAGTAACAGTGATACACAATGGCGTCTACTTTTCGAACTACAAAACCAGCAAATGCAAGCACTGATACACGCTTTGAAGAGCCCAAGTGTGAACAACCACGTGGTTCTACCCGAGTTCAATCCTGAAAAACAAGAATCTGACGCGGCATCATGGTGTTCAACTGCAGACTTGTGTTTTGGAGAATGTGCGATGGAAGGGAGTCGGCTTATTATGACCATCAGTAAAGCGTTAAAAGGCTCCGCATCTACATGGCTATCGCAAGTAAGCTACTCAGGCATAACGTGGGCACAATTTAAGGAGTTATTTAAAGCTAGATTTGTGTGCGTCGAGACATCTGCAGCTACCCTCATAAAATTTAATAACGAAAAACCTAAAGATGACGAAACTTACGCTGCCTATTCGAGTCGCTTAATTACGTCTCTGTTAAATAAGTGGAAGGATTTGAGCGTTGAACAAATAGCAGTGTCAACAGTTATCGCTCATTTGGCACAAATAGACACGCGCTTGCAACGGCTTGCATTCACTACTGAAATCAAGACGCGTCATCAATTGCAGCAAGAACTACAGGCGTTTTCCTACCTAAAGCGCAAAAACCCCTCAGATGCACGAACGACGCCTGATGCAGGAAATGAAAAACGACCAAGGTTTTCGTCACCGCTTCCAATAAAATGCCATTCATGTGGGAAGTTGGGACACAAGCAAGCAGAGTGCCGTACGAGGAAGATCAACGCGAAGAAACCATCTCCAGCACCGGCGGCTACTTCGAGCTTCGGACAACGGCAGCAGACCGGCTCGCTCACGTGCTACAAGTGCGGCGCGCCGGGCCACATCGCGAGCCGCTGCACAGCCCTCGCGTCGGGAGCCGCAGCCCCCGCGGAGAAGCGAGTCGACCTATGCGTGGTCGAGCCCCCGTCGGGTACATTAGAACATTTTGGTGAGCATTTTAAATTTGATTACGATTCGGGTGCAGAGTGTTCTTTACTAAAAGAAAGTATTGCGAGTAAATTTAAAGGAAAACGATTTGATAATGTGATTTCTCTAATTGGTATTGGTAATGACAAAGTTAAGAGTACCCTACAATTGTTGTCTCGAGTTCAAATTAATGATTTCACGATGGAGATATTATTTCACGTTTTGCCTGATGAGTACCTACGTCGTGATATTTTATTAGGTCGAGAGATTTTGTGTAACGGTTTTCGAGTTAGTATGACCGCAACTGAGTTTAATTTGTCAAAGGACAAGTTTGTAAATGTTTGCAAATCAAGTAATGGTTACCTCTTACATAGAAATGATTTTAATTGCATTGACACTGACATTTCTTTAGACAGAAAACCCGACCTCGATAAAATTTTACAACAATATTCGGACTTTTTCATAACCGGTTTTCCTACTAGTCGCGTGACTACTGGCGAGTTAGAAATTAGGCTTATTGATCAGAATCTTACAGTTCAGAGGCGACCATATAGGTGTTCTCCGACGGAACGTCAAATAATACGCGATAGGGTTGACGAATTATTACAGGCGAACATCATACGGCCTAGCTGTTCTCCTTTTGCTAGTCCCGCGCTTTTAGTAAATAAACAAGACGGGTCACATCGTATGTGCATAGATTATAGGGAGTTGAATACCAATACAGTTCCGGATCGTTTCCCACTGCCGTTGATTTCTGATCAAATTTCGCGACTTCATGGTGCTAATTATTTTACAAAATTAGACTGCGCGAGCGGTTTTCATTTAATACCAATCCAAAACAAATCGATTGAGCGAACGGCCTTCATAACACCTGATGGGCAATATGAATTTTTAGCGATGCCATTCGGTCTTAGAAATGCCATCTCAGTTTTTCAACGAGCTATTGTCAATGCCTTAGGTGAACTAGCGCTTAAGTATGTGATCGTATACGTTGATGATATTTTAATTATATCGGACTCTATAGATCAAGGCTTAGACAGGTTGCGCACAGTTTTGGAGGTACTAACAAAAGCTAGCCCGTTAGAGCTTCTTATAGGCAAAGTTGCGCGTCCCCTTGATTTAATGGCTAATGATTTAGATGAAACCATAAATCTTGACGATGTCAGGCAATTAGCATCTGAAAATATTGAAAAATCCTCGCGTTATGACAAAGAACGTTTTGATCGTAATAAGGCTAACGTTTGTAAATTCTCCATCGGTGAGTTCGTTTTAATAGAAAATGAGGAGCGAAATCAAACAAAGTTAGATGCCAAGTATAGAGGACCATTTCAAATTGTAGAGATCCTAGACGGAGATCGTTACCTATTAAAGTCGTTGGTCAATAAGCGTACCTACAAGTACGCACACGATCGCGTTAGAAAAATGCCTGAGGGCCAAGTACCTATTGAGGTTGTTGAGGAAGACGAGATAGTGGGGGTAGAGTCGAATTGAATTGTTTGTGTTACATGCACGGGTTCTTGATTCGTTGGGTCGGAGACCGTACCAGGGTATCGTAGCCATAGCCCGTTAGAAATCGGCATCTACATGTTAGACCGTGGGTACGTGGTACGCGGTAGCTCTGGGTAGTATGGTCGGGTCTAGCCTCGAAGCCAAGACCGTAGAGTCAAGGACGACTCGGCATTCCTCCGGGAAGTGCGTATGTGACAAATGTGATGGAGCTATGTTATAGCTGTGATTGTTGACCACGAATGAGATACCTGGGGCTTTGTTAATTGGTTAATAACTTTGGGTCAATTCCTAAATTATCAGTGCACCTTATCCTCAATAGTACCTGGACTCTGATTGATTGTCATATTGCTTATTTAATTGTTATTTCTGCCTACTACTTGACTTGTCACTTAATTGTTTAGCTATTGTTTTAAATTGATTTTGCTATTTGGGATGTTAATAGAATAATGTTAGAAATATGATGTAAGTGTTAGTTAAATAAACAAACTTTACAGTCCAAATTTCTTTAATTGAAAACAAGCAGATAGCAATATACACTTTGAATCGATGGCAGGCATAGCCGAACGTATACTGTGCTGTTGTAATATTGTTTCAGATTAACACACGAGGACGTGTGTCCTCGTAGGATGGCCGTGTCGCATCCGGCAATTGACTTTTACAACAAAACAAGGCACGCCACCTAGCGGCAAGTATCAGGGCTAGAATTGGCGCGCTTTGACAGAGTCGGGGCGTTTCCGGTCGGTTACGAGGTTGAAGAAAAAGCAACAGGTCGGCATTCTTAGCTTGGATCCTCGTGATCGAGCAGTGAAGACGCTTCGGAACTGTCCTACGTTTTGTTGATTGTGTAACAAAGTGATTAAAGTGGATATTTGCTGAAGTAATTGTTGTTTATTAGCACGATACCCACATAAACCCGCCTGATGGCTGATCGTAGCTCAAACCATTCTGACGATCCGTCATATATAATATATATATATATATATATATATATACATATATAGTATGTCCACATCCTTATAGCATCTAGATACGTACTAGCCACTTTTCTCACGATATGTGCGTCATTCCTCAGCTTTACATAGCACGAAACTACAGTTCCACATAACTTCTTGGTAGCAGATGGCGTTCTTTGGTTTCTTCCTACCCCCATGGGAAGAAGGCGTGAGTTTATGTGTGCGTGTGTGTGTGTATGTTGTGTTCTTGATAAGAGCCATTTTCAGACTTCCATGAAAGACCTGTCCGATTTTGACCAGAGAATATGTGTGTATGTAAGAGAGCACTATACGTCATAGTCTCGTTGGAAGTCGTTACCAATAATAAATGTAGTACCTACAAACATTAGATATATAAAACATACGGCACTAAAATACAGATCAGCCAGGAAATTGGTCTAGTCTACGATTTTGTACTGTAGTTACGTTTAGGAAGAGAACCTTTCTTTTGATTGTATATTGGTGACATACAGTTTCTGGATAGACTCCCTCTTGCGCTATGGTGGTTATACAAGGTAACTAAGGAAATGCATCAAGAAGATGGTTTGCACTATGTCTGTTTCCACTTATTTTTCTATAATCACCATATTTTCCCCTATAACCTGGGTAGCGCACTTCACGTGACCAGAGAGCTGGCTGGCGTTCTTTGGCCAAAGAATTAGCATTGCTATTCAAAGTGCAATGCTGCCAGTCTTCTGAGCACGTTTCCGGATGACAGCGACCTCGACCCCTAAGTGTCCTTTTGTTTTTGAATTTATTTTTATAGTTAGTTAGTCATTTAATTGAATACCTAGTGTAAATAGTTAGTTATGTTATATATGAAAATTTGCTAAGAGTATTTATAATTGGATATTCAGCGCCTTGTTAGACTGGAATCCATTCTCTACATTTCAGGCAGTCTAGGCAATCAGTCTGGCTAGCCTAGCCTCGACATTGATGTGTGAGGTGTGGCGCGACTTTCTTCCGCTCGCCTGAAGGTTGTATGCCTCACGTATTTACGTGTGAGTTACTGAATAGACGAGAATTCACCTATTATATGTTATTAATAATTTATTGCCGCTGTTGTTTAGCTCTCAAGATCAGATGTAGGTATTATTTTAAAAGTTTATTACAGACTGTTGCTGGTGACTTCGTCTGCATGTGTTTTGTATTTCTCATTTTTTTTTTAATACAAATGTCCATAATACTGTTCTCCCTCCAACTTACTGACTACCACCAAAGAAGCATATCCCTTCTGGGTGTAACCTTTCGTAGTGCACTTGGAAGTCTCTCAACAGTCTCCGGACACAAGTGGGAAGAAGTAACTCCAACCTAACAGAACAGAAGGGTATGGTTGTGGAGCTATATCACAAAGCATGCTCCACCTCCTATCCTGCCCTCTGTGTCCCAAAACACGCAGTCAAAGTGACCTGCGCTGCCACCGACGACCCCGTGGAGGTGGCAAAGTTTTGGGCCAACAAGATCTAATATAAAGTAGAGCCAGCGACAGGACGGAGAAGAAGAATACAAATATCTAGGACAAAAGATGGGCATCCTCCCATCTTAGGATGATAGGATAGGTATCCTGGAAATCTTCTAGAGAAGTCTAGAAGACTCCCAGGATACCTATCTGTTTTTATGAAAACGATCGATTTAGAGGCTAAGGCGTGAAAAGGTAACATACTGACAGTGTTACAGTGTTATTGTGTTTATACATATTAGTGTTATTTTTTCTTTTATTTTCATTTCAGATAGCTGTTAAAGATTCGTTTTCGTGTGAAACAGATCTAATTTACAGATAATTAGTTAACTTTGGGACCAGTTGAACCTTTGTATTCTTCAACCCGATTCTGACAACGATAATTTTTTCTGATTGCATCGTTCAAACGTTTTGGTAACGTTATGACGAACCGGTGTCCTAGAACTAAAAATTTTAAAACATGTGGCATCTCCAACCCGCACTGGGCCCGCGTGGTGAAATATGGCCTGATCCCTCTCACAGAGCGGAGGCCTGTGTCCCAGCAGTGGGAACATTATAGGCTGATTATGATGCAGGTAAATCGTGCAAAATTCAAAACAGATCTAGGTCACTAGGCCTAGTGGTTTCCTAGATGACGTACTAAACCGATACATTCTCTCAACTCAATATTTGTACTGTTTAGGTAAACTAACTTGTGAATTAATCATGTTTTTGTACAACATGTTACATCATGTGAGCAAGTCCCAAGCCTCAGCTCTGATGTTTTTGTACAGTTCGACCCGCTTCCCTCACATCTATAACGTTAGAACCTATGTGTACCTAAAGCATATAACATTGCAAGTAGAATAGACTAGCCTTCTGCCCGCGACTTCGGCCGTGTAGAAGTCAATTGTAGCATTAAACCATATCCTAGGACTCTCGGCAATATTGTAGTAGTGTAGCTTATCATTGAAAAGTTTTTGAAATCGGATGTATATTTCGAGGAATTCCTCATACATCATTCAAACTGACAAACTTTGCCTTGATGTGTTGACAAACTATCTCACACCTTATGTCACAATTACGAGATAAAACTCTCAAGTAAGTGATCAATTAAAACATGGGAAACTTCAAATTAGAAACACAAAAGACGAGGGCCCTATAAAACGTAATCATTCATAGATCATCATCAGAACTTAGCAGCGTTAACACCCACCGCTGTTGAAGATATAAGTTTCTTAGGTCACCTGAGGAACTTATATCTTCAACAGTCAGGTGTACAGGTGCCAGGGAATGCGGCGCAAGATGAATGGTAGTCTGCGGAGAGACGCCGCATATACATTGAGGATCGGCACCATCCGAGAAACTCTCTCTCGTTGTCTTTGTAGTACGGAATGTGTTTCAAGCTTTCCAAGCCACAGCAACGTGTTTTTTATAGATATACAGAGAGGAGCCCAACTTAATTTAAACACTAAACTCAAGAGGTCATATAACACCCTTGTGTCGCAGCACCTTCCTACACTTTCCCCCTTATTGCCTGAACCATTTGCACCATCCAAATTTCCAGGAACACATCAAGCTAATGATGAAAGCATGATGGAGCATAAGCGTAATCGACCTTATAATGGTCCTACTGCTGGGACATAGGACTCGTCTCTATGAGAGTGGGCTGTCCAATCCGGATTACGAATTCCGAATTCCGGAATACGTGGGCCCAATGCGGATTGGGCATCCGTTACATGTCTTTGAATTTCAGGGAGCCGTGTTGGCCCAGTAGTCAGGCCCCGACTGACGAGTTTTAAGTCGAAGTTCGAACCCGGGCAGGCACTATATATATTTAATTTCATCACCACTGCTTTCAAAACGATGAAGGAAAACATCGTGAGTAAATCGGCATGTCCAATCAAACAATTCGAAGACATGTGACATCCACCAACCAGCACAGGGCCCGCGTGGTGGATTATGGCCCACTCCCTCTCACAGAAAGGAGGACTGTGTCCCAGCAGTGGGAACGTTATTGGCTGATTATGCTTATGCTTCGAATTTCTGGTTCTAGGATGGTCCTAATAAATAATGATAAATCAGTAATGATTATGGACAGGAGAACCTATCTTTGTTTCATTTATCAAAGGCTGTCCCCGAAATTGTGTCACCAACCCAGTTCTCCAGCTTCGTGTTAACCAGACCTGTAGGTTGCAACATAATACTATAGGTACCTTTTGTAAAAGGTGCTCACTATGCTCTATGGTCCACTATTATAATCCGGAGACCGAACCTCAGTAATATAATAGTGTCAAAGTATATTTGCAAGAAACTCAGTGATAACTAAATACAATATCCAAGGTTGTGGATCAAAATCAGCTTCTCAAATACCTTATACAACATAGAAGGTCAATGGTACTATATCTATTTACTTTTTATTGTTAAAACACTAAAAATAGTTACCGTGGTTTTTATTTGTTATAAAAATAAATCGGGTTTGTGTAAGCAGATGCAGCAACTGCGCGAAAAATTGTTTTGTTATTTAAAATCTGTGTTTTTAAATTTCCAGAAACTATACTGTTAAATAATTATGAGTATTTGTTTGGGTGATGCAGTTTTGATTTATATTAATTCCCATCACCCCTAACGTTGAAATATATAAAAATTGAGTGAAAGGTTTCGCCCCGTGGCTGATATAAAAGACAAGTGCGCCCGCACCGCGCCTCCGACTTGCCAACATGACACCGTTCACGCGATTGGTATGTTACTCGCTTATTTAAAACCTTTTTTGAAAAAAGAAAACATTTTAACCTTTTTGGTAATAATTGCCATTTTCGACAGTTCAAAATGCTGGCTGATCACAAAAAAAAATTGTTTCGTTTATTTAAGAAAAAATAATCTGTCAGTGATAACGTTTTGTTTTCCGTTGCTGTGGTAACTAATTGTTCAAGTTATTATAATAAATTAAAGTTATAATCTCTTTGTTTGTTAAGCAATGTGGTTTACTTACAAAATCACCCCATTATTTATATAATGTTCTCACAAACAATGCCGTAAGAATAAGGTACGCAATTGTTTTTCTTAACTTTATTTACTTTTCTTTAATAATTATTTTATTTCAGTAAGTGTTTATGATTTAAGTTGTAATTAAGTGAAAGTTAATAATGGAAAAGTGACGTTAAGTGGTGGTTCCTTTGTTAAGCAGTTGTTAACAATTAAGTGATGTGTTTGATAAGAGTCGCGTGTGTTTTATAATGTAATTAGTGAAATTATGATGAACAACATAATTATGATAAAGATTGATGAAACTTTTGATAAGAAAACTACAACATTTGTATTACTATCATTGGCAAACGCTAACTTTTATTTTGTAAAGCACGTATTAGAAGTTCTTTAAATAGTTCTTAATTTGTTATGTTAGCACATTAAAAATGCGTGGTGGTTGAATACAAGACGTGCAAGTGTGGTGTTAAATGCGGTTGTCCTAGAGTTTTGAGCTAGTTTCTGATAGGAGTTGGTACATTTTAAGTTGTTTCAAACTTAGCCAGTTAATTGCGAAATGCTAACTTGGCGATAAGAGATAACGATAGTTTAACACTTGCTGCTATGTTTTTACAAGGTTTCGTTTTTAAGATAAATAATGATAATATGTGTATGAAGGCAACCGACGTTTCAAATTATTTTACAAGGTGGAGACGACAATACGACAAAAAATTTAACTGCGTATAACTAATGATGTTCCCATACGCACGCGTAAGTCTGCATACAAAAAATCAATCAAATATATCCAGTAGTTTAGTCTCTATAGCCAGTCAAACATTAGCAAAACCCATAGCCGGCCCATCACTACTATTTAGTTTGTTTGAAAAAATCACTTTTGTTATTTCGGTATTGGAATTAATTTGATAGTTCCAAAATAATTCAGCGCTTTAGTATTGCCAGTGTTTTTGTTTATTGTCGTATTGTTGTCTCCTCGTTGTATATAAAATATTCAAATGGGTAGGTAATTATTTCATACTTAAATCCAATTGTGAATACTAGCAGCATAGTATCAACATTTGTGACTGCCTGGATCATTATAAAAGGTTTAAAAATTATTATTTCCTTACTCATTGCCAAAATACCACGTCACATTCCATAGACCTCAAGTTATTTATCAGTGCAGTGCCAATGGTCAGGTTACTGGTGGCAATAAGCTGTAAATCAATCTGACATACCATACTACCGGGGACTTGCGCCCGCACTGTGGCACAGCAGTGTAGGCAGATGTGCAGTAGGACAACCGCGTCAATAAGTGCTGTAGATTTTCTTTTAAGAACACTGTGTAATGCCTTTTACGCTGATGTTGACCAAGAAAGATAGGTCCATTTCTATACTTACTTTTAGATTCACCAGAATTTATAACTCTCTTAAAATATAAGCATACTTTGAGCTCAGGGTCACTCGTTCAAATACTCCAGCTTAGGTTTTTTATTAACAATTTCTCATTGAATGCCCAAACACTATCATCTCCTAATAGTACTAAATATACAGCTGACTTAGCCATTCATAACACAATCATATAATAGGCGTTTGTTTTGCGTTTAAGGGATCTAAATGTTTAGAGAGTGTGTAATTCACTAATTACTAATAAGTTATGTGAGTCAAGTAAGCATGAACGATGATAAACATTTGTGCATTTATTTTGATTACATCTACGCACAGTTTCCATTACTCAACGTACGTCAGTAACTTTCGTGTCATTATTATAAACTTATAAACCATGACATTAATAAATGTTTTTATCATCACATAATCTGTAGCTTTAAACATAAAACAAAATGAATCTGAAACAACTTTACGTACGACCTTGACAGTAAAGCAAAAAGTACTAACTTGTCTCGATACATGCATTATATTTCCGCATACTTTCTTTGCAATCAATTCAACCGAACACAACGAAATCTCAATTTTATTTCTTTGCAATATGATTCGAAACCGCACAATACTTATATGCACTATATGAAATCGGAAACGACTGCAAACTAGTCCCAACTTTCAATTTAAATGATTATAAACCTTATAATAAACAAATAAAGTTCAAAATTGAGTATCAATCTTTGGCAATCCAAGGGCGTGGCAGACTTGTTATACTGGATATGCTGCTCTGTGTCCAGTGAACGGACCGTGGCCTCTAACGACTACTTTCCTAGCCCCTTTGTGCCGTATTATAATTATTTATAATATTATACTGGTCCACCTTTAGGTACACTAGGAAATAAAAAAGCTTTATTGAAATTGGATCCAGTTATGCTGCGTTCATTTGGTATGAACAAGACAAAATGTCACGATTCTTCATTACCCAGGAGTCGTGCGTGTCGTTCTAAAGTTACGATTAAAATATTCAGGATTTTTTGTGAAAGAACCGACTGAATGGCGTGAAAAGATTAATGAACCGTGAAAATGGACGTGAAATTATGTATTTTGATATAAATTAAATTAGGATTATAAGACTACCTCACCCGCTGTTAAAGTTTTGTTTAATTATTTAATATTACAAAGATAAATACGTATTACTGTACATGTATCTTGTAGACCCAGATTGAGAACAAGAATAATGTACCCAGGATTTAGTATTATCTTGATTTAAAAGAGTGTCCTTGGAGTTTCTTGCTCGTTCTTCTTCATAGAGATCTACGTTTTGGAATAGGCACAACCAACCAACTAGGGGTAGAGGGGCGGGGGGGGGGGGGGGGGGGGGGTATCTTCAACTTTCTGACTAACTCACCGACTCTTTAACAGTTGCTGTGCCTGTGAATAGTTTATGTAGTTGAAATAATTGCTTTGAGTTTGATACTTTAAAACAATATTAAACAACTTTATTTGTTAACCACATGCAGTAATAATCAATAATATCTATTCTATTCTAAAAAGAATTTGTAACTTGATAAACACAATTGTGTGTTAAATTTATTTTAATTTGTAACAAACATCCATTTGTATTTGTAACAACAACAACAAACTGATTTTGCGCAATCAACACGTAGCGCTCTTATTTTTATCACGAATCGTTTATTGGCGTTTTATTTTTATGGTAAAAAGAACTACGCATAACATTGTTATGTAATAGTAATTGGTTACATGGTAGGGTGCCAGTGGTAAAACAAAGCGAATGAAATCAGTGTCAAGATAGAATATTTTGGTAGCGAACTGCAATAAATAAACTAACTGTTGGTACATTGGCGTGTGCTAACTGACATATTGGCAAATAATTTAATGTAATGTTTGTTCTTCGTAATATAAGAGGCTCGTGGCTAAGTAATAACCGCCCCACAGGTCGATCTATCAGGTTAAGCTACGCTTGGCGTGGTCAGTTCGTGGATGGGATCTTTACCTACCGAGACTACCACCTTAAAGTGCTTTCGGAGGCACGGGGGTGCCTCCGAAAGCACTTTAAGGTGGTAGTCTCGGCTGTTATTCTTGGATCTTTGACAGTCGTTACGGGTCGTCAGAAGCCCGAAAGTCTGACATCTAGCTTGTATGATAGGTAATAGGGGTAATATGATACCTCTTGGTAAGAACCAAGGGGTATCATATTACCCAGTAACTGGGTTGCGGAGTCGCTCCATGTAAAATACTGGTTAGCTGCATCCGGTTAGACTGGAAGCCGACCCGAACATAGTTGGGAAAAGGCAGGCAGATGATGATGCCTTACACCGAGTCCAATTCAAACTAAAGCCGCATATACACGCTACAATTGTCTTGCCCGTGGCATGCAATCAAATTGAAGCAACAAATGACTTGCATCATCTAAACACTGTTTAGATAGTGAAACTTTTATTGTTGCTTCAACTTATGGTATGCCACAGACAATTAGATCGCACCGTGTATATACAAAGTGTGTGTCCTCCTACAAAACAAAATTATCTGAAAGGAGAAGCCACCACTTCCCGATGAGGCTCCCCTGCCTCGTTGGTCTAGGGGTAGTGATGATGAGGTCTTGAGTTCGAGTCCCGGGTCGGAACTCAAACTCAAACTCAAAGTATTTATTTCAATTAAACCAATTACAGGCACTTTTGAATTGTCAAGGGGTCGGTCAGTCAGAAAAATGAAGCTAGTTGCCCATTCCAAAGCGTAGTAGGTACCTATGGAGAAGAACGGGAAAGAAACTCCATGGACACTCTTTTAAATCAAAATATGATTACAAAGTATTAGTTACATCATTCATGTTAACAATTATGCATGTGAGAACGATGCAGAACGTTAAAAGCGTCCGTAATGAAAAGTTTAAAACAATTCAAATATTAAATTAAATTAAAATAAGCCATGGCAGCAAAGAGATGGCCAGTCCCTACTGACGGCGCCCGTTCACGAACATGACGCATGGATTAGCATCACGGACAAAGTGATATTGGATTTTTCCATCTAGAATTTCTCAGTAGCAGCCCGGAGTTTGATTTTGTGCCCGGTTGATGGGAATAGGCTCGCCCCCTATTACATGGGACTTAAAGATAACTGGCGAAATGTAAGATGTACTATAGATACACCTCTGCCTAACCCTTGGAATACTGGCGTGATGTTATGTTATCTATGTTACTTTCCCATCAAAGATTCACTGAAAAATCTGCTTTACCCAAGACCAACCAACGGAACAGTTTCACGTATTGATCACTATAATATACCAAAGAAACAGCTGCATTGTGCAACTACATGAAGCAACGGCTATAAGGTACAAATAGCTACTGTTGCTACAGTTGGACCTAAGTCTAGATCAGTACGTTGTGACAGACTGTTATATTTGACACGTTAAGCCATCTATGCGTGAACTTTCGTCATTGTGGTGTGGTACAAGGTAGACCATGAGGCGTGTTACTAACACGACTGGTCAATCAGTCGGTGATGGTATTAGGTTATTGATAATAATAGTATTTCTATAGTCCTCTAAGTTTAAGAAAGAAAGAAAATACGTTTATTTGGGGTAAATGACGTCATGACGCAGAGAAAGAAAAAAAAAAAGAAAGAAGAAGAAGAAGAAAGAAGAACACAAACACAAAAAATAACAAGTTAGGGGAAAATATGCGTCAGTATGCGTCGTCTGTCGTCAGTTTCGGGCCAATTAAAGCCAGTATATCTGCCTGATACGTAGATGGGTTTAAAACGTAATATTTTTGGCGAATACCGTATGACAAAGCCCGTTATGCTGAAACTGAACATATTACACGGTACAATCAGCCTGACTCTGTGATTCTCCTTTGATTCCCTATAACAACAGCTAAGAATGCGACAAAAAATCTACTTAGACCAATTATTTAGAAGTCTTTATCAATTGATCAAAAGACCAGCAGGTGGCCTTCTGTAGTTTCTGCTTACCTTTATGGGAAAAAGGCGCGACTTGATGTTTGCATGTGTCCACATCAATAACGCCGACCTTATCTAGCTTTAAAAATATGATTGACTTGTAAAAGTGTTTGTACAAATCTTCTTAGGGCGAATTTCTCAATAGTCAGATAATTTTAATCTGAATAATAAATATGACACTTTGACATATTTTCCATATAAAAGCTGACAAATCGCCATATTTATTCTTCAGATAAAAGTTATCTGATTATTGAAAAATCAGCCCTTACAACAATAAAAGCATTTATTATTTATCAATACTGTTTTACTGAATTCTGTCGTAAAAACTTCCATCAGTCATAATCAAGACACAAATAATTTTACCACAGTCGTAAAATTTTCCCTTAATCGCGTCCGCCTATAAATTCGACCACAGCCCCCAATTACCCCAACATGACACATTACACTTTAATATAACAAACGCGGGTGTCAAGGCTGTTTGTTTCTCAACGAAGTAATTGTAACGAACTAGACATTTTAATTAATATTGTTTCAATTGTGGCTGCTATTTCGTTAGACAGTAAATCATGTTTTGGCAGTAAAAGATATTGGAATTTAAATGTTGTTATTTCATTTCGATATTATCTATGTGCTTTGTTTTGATATGCTTGCTCTATTTTTTGCTCAATCCTATTAAAAAACGTATAAAACGTAACGTAAATGTATAAATAAACGTATATTATTGAAATCCTTGGAACCTTTCCTCTGGGCCCATAACCTCTTAGGGTTAAATGGAGACACCAAAGGAAAAGCCGTTCTAAGGATTTCATAATTTGTTTATTATCCTATTATTTATATATCGGAATGTGATTTCCTATTTAGTTGCAATATATTTGTGGATCTACTTGTGGATTTTTTTTTTTTTTTGCCATCTTTTGGCCTAAACTTTGTTTGGGTAGCGTTGAAAAGGCCAAAACTTATAGGATATTTTTATGAAATTAAATAAGTACACATCTTCCCAAACAAAACAGTTATACCTATCAGCATCAACCACAAAATCTGTCAAGTTATTTTACTACCTTTGTCCTTACATTTGATTTGTGCTCGTGGACTCATCAAACAATCAAAGCTTCAATGATCGCTCATCAGAATATCTTTACTCCATCAAAATCTTCATATTTTCTTATTAAACTATCATTTTTCCGTTTTCTTGCGCAGGCGGTGCTGGCTCTAGTGGCGTGTGCACACGCGCAGTACTCAGACGAGCGCGCGCCGCGATACATCGCGTCCGAGCCCAAGGTGGCCGCCACGACCCCCGTGTCGATCCTCAAGCAGATAAATAGGTAATGTCAAACATACAGATGTCAGATAAATTTTCTGATATATCATTACTCTTAGAACAGACTATGGGTTCGAACCCAAACAGGAAAAAAAGAAAATAACGAGGACATTTGACATCTACCAACCCGCACTGGACACGCGTGGTGAATTACGGCCCATTCCCTCTCACAGAGAGGAGGCCTGTCCCAGGTAGTGGAAACGATATAGGCTGATTTATGTGTGTATGTTGGGTAAGAGCTACTAAAGATATTATGGTGGATGATGTAAAATGTTGGACGAAATTGCCAATGTTGAGGTCTTGTAGACAGAGGTGAGTCAATAAGACTCCACGGAATCCACGGCTAGTGGCCAAATAAACGTCCTATGATGATGATTTATTTGACGTAGGATTGCATCATCATACTTATCAATTCTTTTTTTTTTATTCTTTAAGAGAGAACACAGAACAAAGTCTGAGGTTACCATTCGTTTTAAGGGTTTAGGAACCGATAATCGGTGGAGTCCCAGTGGGAACGGCCCCGACTTACGAGTCAAAGTTGGTTCGAACCCAGCCAGGCGCTTTAGTTTGTGTAATTTATTTCGTCACCACTGCTCTCAAAAACGGCGAAGGATCGTGAGGAAACGGCATGTGCTAGAATCAATATTCGAACACATGTGAAATCTACCAACCCGTACTGGGCCCAAGTGGTGGGTTACGGTCCACTCCCTCTCACAGAGAGGAGACCTGTGTCCCAGCAGTGGGAAGGTTATAAACTGATTATTATAACCAATAATATCTAAAGCCAGGAGTTTTGTTTCAAGTCTTGAACGGGCGCTGCTATACAATATTACAACACCTGCTTACCCGGCGCGAACATCGTTCTTCGACCATCTCAAAAAAATAATGCATCTTATAAAAGACGTAACCATAGTCCCGTCGTGGTATTTGTTGTTGTTTATTTTATACTAAAGGATGCTTGCACCACCAGCCACTAGATTCATTCAGCGATTAACGAATTTAAAACAGCGTTGTATTACTGACAATCGTTTGAAGTTGACAGACACAGAATGATGTTTTAAATATGATTAGTGCTAAATGCATTTAGTGATTTGTGAAGCAAGTGAGCTTGAGTTTTTGTCACTTCAATCTTTTACCTTAAACTGTTATCCTCCAAAAATGCTGTTTAATGTTCAAGACTCCTATAATCACTCAAGGGTAGAATTTAGAATTTGTCATGGTTTGCCATTTATAGTCCAATGCTTCTATAATTAAAATACGTTTGTGTATTAGATTAACATCATTATTTGGAAACTCTCCGTGATCGTATCTAGATTGGCCTATTATTAAAACTAGCGTTGCAGCATAAACTGAAAAAGATCTGTTTGGCCGCACTTACTGTGCAAGAGCAGACTCATTTATTTTCTTTTTTCCTTTCTTTGTGTGACAGTGTGTTCTTGTAGTTATAATGTTTATCTATAAATTCGAAAGTAACTCGGCCTGTATGTTACCACTTCACGCCTACACCAAAGAAAAATAAAAATATAAAATTTGGCAAGGAGATAGATGGCGTCCTGGGGAAGGACAAAAGCTACTTTTTATCCCGGTAGCACATTCCCGTGGGATAATTTCCGACATTCACGTGGGCAAAGCCGTGGGCAGATGCTAGTAAGTAGTGCAGGGCAGATGCTAGTACACAATGTTTCCTTCTGCTCCCTCCAGCAGGGATTCCACATAGTTGAATTTCACTACAGTCAAGAGGACTTAAAAATGACATTCTATCAGCGATAGCAACGTTGGAAAAGTTAAAAATGCATTGGATTGACGTAAGCTACCGAAAACAGTAGTAAGATGAGGCTAAAATACTATACAGAAAAGTTTAAAAGGTATTGGTGCCATTTTTGTCTTGTCTAAATCATTCTGTCTAACCTAATATATTCTGGAAAGACAAGATTTGACTTTTTGTATGTTTGTTACGCTTTCGCACTAAAACGGCTGAACGGATTTTGATGAAATTCGGAACATGAGTAGAACATAACTTGGATTAGGACATAGGATACTTTTATCCCGATATTCCCACGGGATCGAGACTTACCGCGGGGCGTAGCTAGTGCTAAATAAATATAATATCGTAGTTTAGTAGATATATTTCCTCCGAGTCTAGTCTAACGCCTACAACCTTGACTATTTGTTAATAAACCTAGGTACAGCGAATTGGGCAAGGCGTAGTTCTAAAATACCTAAACGTAGAGGACTGGTTTCAAGTCTAACTAGTTATTTATTATAGAGAAGTAAGTGCAGTCATAATACAATTTGATTGCAGTTTATCGTTTTAGTGTTACATTTTGTTCCTTTATTTGTTGCTAAAATACACTGTAGCGAAGAAATCTATTTATCTGCTACATAAGTCGTGGATGACAAAAAATATTCGTAGTGCCATACAAACTTACCGTCAGTACTAAAATTGTATAGAAAACAAAACAAACACAGGACGGAAGATTAGGTTTTCCGAATAGTTGTAGATCTGACAATGGAATTTCAAAATATCAGGACAAGAATTGAAGAACAAATATTTTAGGGAGATTTGCAAACGAGATTTACAAAACTTACCTGTGATTAGGACTTTTTAGTATATTTTAAAACTATACAGTCGACCGCACATTACTGGCCTAACACAATAGGGAGTTTCAATAGAATACGAGGCCAGCTTATACAGGTTTTGCATACCAATGACGTGCAGCTTTTTGTACCAATGAAACAAACCAAACAAAATCTAACGCTATACGTTATACATTACAGGCACAATGAGGATGGATCCTACACGTACGGATACGAGGCTGCCGATGGATCGTTCAAGATCGAGACCAAGTCCCCCGCCGGAGAGGTCAAGGGCAAATACGGATACAAAGATGATACTGGCAAGGTAAGGATTGTCTCATCACTTTCATATTAGTAGGTACAGAAATTTAAACGGGAAATGCGCTCTAGATATGGCGCAGACTGGCAAGAAGAAGAAAGAAGAAATCATATGTTTACTTATAATATAGGCTGCTTTCAAAACGCAGAAGATAACACCGTGAGGAAACCGACATGTGCTAGAACGAAAAGTTCGAAGACATGTGACATCTACCAACCAGCACCAGGCCCGCGTGCTGGATTACGGCCCACTCCCTCTCACCGAGATGAGGACTCTGTCCTAGCAGTGGAAAAATTATGATTATAGGAATACAGATAAGATGGTTTTTTTATGATTAGTCCCGATAAATTCAAGAGAGACGTTATTGCAATATTGACAAGAATCCACTCCTAGCCTGAGTGAACATGGCCATACCTCCATACGACCATTACAGAAAACGGCCAACCACGATTTGGTCTTCTTCTCCGTCGTGTCGCTGGCAAGACTGTATTTTAGATCTTGTTGGCCCAAAACTTCGCCACTTCCACGGGGTCGTCGGTGACAGCGCAGAGGTCACTTTGACTGCATGTTTTGGGACACAGAGGGCAGGATAGGAGGTGGAGCCTGGTTTGCGGCATAGCACCTCAACCACACTTTACTGCCGTTCCGTTGAGGTAGCCCCACTTTAGCCAGCCCCAGGTTGGAGATACATCCGGTTCCACGATTTAGTGCTCGCAGATTTTGGTCGATCTACAAAGTGTGGACTCTGTTGCTTTTGTTTTTTAACATCATCTTTTAATAATTATGTAGCTGAAGTAAGCACCAGTTTATTGGTGTATTAGTATTTTATCAAATCTCTCCATGTCTTTGATGGCATTGTTAATTCGACACGAGTTAACTTTTCTGAACTTTGTCATCCAAGAAATTATACTTAAGTTAAAGGCATATTGTTATGTTATTGTTAGGCTTTAAACATTTCTGCGGGATTTTTAACAATGAACTGATCTCAATTCCAGGTCCGAGTGATTGAGTACGGAGCGAACAAGTTCGGTTTCCAGCCATCTGGCGAGGGCATCACTGTGGCGCCGCCCACGCTGGTGGATGAGACCCGGGAGGAGAGGCAGAGGCAAGACAAGCAGCAACCGCAGGTAAGACATGTTGCTAGTATTTGTTATAAATGCTATCCTATAGGTATACACTATTCTAGAATAAGGGCCAGACAAAGTGAAGACAGCTGCTAAGATTCCGTTTTATGAAGAGTTTGTCCTGCTTTACAAACTATGCAGAAACAGAAGCTTATGTTTGTTTATTTGCAAATAAATTATCTGATTTGATCAAACATCACGCTGAAATGGTAAGAGTTTGGTCTCGCAATTTCCAAATGTTCCGTAGAGAAGTTATGTTTTCGATGTATAAACAAACGAAAACATGAATAGTTTTTTTTTTCACTCGTACAAATTATACGTAATGATAATTACGATAAAATTACCCATCAGTCAGCAAGATAGCGACGGGACTGACTGCGCCGAACGCGTATTTACCTAAGTTTCGCCGCTCGTAGATATTATTACAATGCTAAAAGCTTACAACTTCTAACCCTAATCAATTACCTCCACAGTCACGCCGCAACCAATACCAGCCCGCGCCTGCGCAAGCCATAGACTACGACTACAACGACGAGCCCGCCCCGGCCCCGCCACCGCGCCCGGCGCCGCGCCCCCAGCAGCAGCAGTACCGGCCGCAGCCCGCACCGCAGCAACAGCAACAGCAACAGGTTAGGCTACGCGATGACCGATGCATGCATGCCGTGTGTCGGGACAGGATCTTCCTTTAAAAGGCCCTTCAACGCATGGCCCTGAATTGTTAGACTCGCATTAACTCTTAATAATAGACCCATAATTCATAAACCAAGTTAAGTAGTGATTAGCGACTGTTTAATCGTATATTTTTGACGTTTAAACGTCACTTAACTTTAATCATCATTTAAAAATAAACCCCTAAATGTTTGGACTTTAAAAGAGACCATGACCTCTGAGTTTGTTTCGACATTTCTTCTCAGATATGAGATCAGTCAGCTAGGAAATGCCGGCGCCCAAAATTAATAAAAAAATGTACTTGTAAAGGTCTCTGTCTCTACCACAGAACAGATAAATTTTATCTGTTCTGTGGTCTCTACATAATATCAGGCCAGTTTTTCCCAAAGGGTTTGGCAGAGGTGTACCTATCCACATTTGGCCAGTTATGTTTAAGCGCTATGTAACAGGGGGCGAGCCTATTGATCCGTCAACCGGTCACAAATCCGGAGTCACGTGAAATCTTAATAATATAATAAAATAAAAAAAACACTTAGAGACTAAAACACTGGAGGAATTTAAAAGAGACCGCGACCTCTGAGTTCCTTTCGGCATTTCTTCTCAGGAATCAGTCAGTTAGTAAATGCCGGCGCCATCGAGTTTAAAAAAAAAATTACGTGTAAAAGTGTCTTAAAAAGTCTACTTACAGAAATAAACAAATTTAATTTAATTTCAGTACCGTCCCCAGCCCGCCCCGCAGCAGCAGCAGTACAGAGCGCCCCCGCAGCAGCGCCAGCAGTTCGGCGTGCCGGCCCCCACGCCCGCGCCGCAGTACAGGCCGGCGCCGCAGCAGAGCCCTACTCCGCCGAAGGTAAAGTATTAGAAGTCAACCTAGCTGCTCATTGTAGTTCTTATTATCCACCATAAAAGTCGCAGTCTTCAACGTCAGTCAACCCACGTTCACAATAGGACATCATTCAAGTGTCGAACGTTTTATACCCAAAACTTAAAGTGCCAGAAAAAAAAGTAGTACTATTTTCTTACGGGAAATAATAACATCTTCAGTATTTTTTTTGACTACAGCGAATTTCTACAATTAACCCCCCGAGTGCTTTTTGAGATTGAAAAGGCTAATCATATTTTAAAAGGAAAATCATATTTTTTTTTTACAATTTTATACATAGTTAAAACATGTTCAGGATGTTAAATTCAATGAAAAGTTGGTATTTTTTTAATGTTGTGCCTAAAACATTTGTTATAAGAATATGATTTTTGGCATTTTCAATCTCAAATAGCAGCCGCGGGGTCAACTCCCATAAGAAAACGGTACAATTTTTACCTTTACTTTTATATTTAGATACGAAATGAATGATGTCCTTTAAGCTCATTTATATTCAAATTTGGCTGAGAATCAGCACTTTTCGGACGTCGAAATTATATGAGACGTTCCCCAAAACGCCCGCCCTTCAGCACTTCCTACTGCTTTCGCTGGGAAGAAAAGTGGCGCAACAAACTCCCCAGCAGCACAGCTGTCTGAAAGATATTTGGTTGTATGATTTTGGAATCACGTGACAGATCTAAACAGCATTTCTATATAAAAAAAAACTAAAATAATTTTAAAATTCAAATATTAAAAAAGAAGGGCGTTGTAAAAGTAACTTATGGGAATCTCACCACAACTTACTACGAGAATTGCCTTTCTTAGGGCAATTCTCGTAATTTTAAGAACGTTCACAGTCTGATCTCAGCCTCAATCTGTCAAAAATATCTCTAATTTCCCTATATTTTTGACAAGTTTTTGACATTGATTGTCGCTGAGATGGGATTGCGACTAGATTTTGAACGTTTTTAATTACGGGAATTATATAAACCATAGCTGTAAAAAATGTGAAACCAACACTATTGATCATTCCCACCTGAATTGACTTCATGAAAATTAATCTAGCTTGCATGCTATCAGCCCTATTGTACTGGGATCAGCAGACTCGTTATTGACGTCCATCAGCTATTGCAGTGATTAATAGATTTTCAGCAAAACTTATTCTTATTTCATTTAGAGCACTTATCTTAAAAATTTTGTTCTAAATATTAACAATTGGCGTGTATCATATTGTACAATAATCTCTTCACTCCTCCTCCAGCCCCAGTTCTTCTCCGGCGCCGCCCCAGTGCCTCCACAGGACAACTACTTCAACCCTGAGCCAGCTCCTCAACGAAGAAATTTCCAGCAGAACAAGCAGCAAGCCTACAGGCCTCCTGCCCAGTTCCCGGACTTCACTGACGCCGCACCTTCCCGCAACCAGTTCAATCCATCAGACTACGTCCCTCAACCTCCCCAGAGGAACCAGAACCAACCTTACTCCATGCTAGACGAACTCCTCAAAGAATATGCCTTGCCGAAGAATGGAGCTGCTCCCCTACATGATATCACGTTTGGCTCCTACTAGATTAAGAATAAATCTCACTCTCATTTTGTAAATATGTAGACTATTTTTTTATTAATTAAAAACAAACTTGTTTTGTTTTTTTTTATCAATTGATTTTGGTAAAAGAAAATAATTGAATGTGTATGTTGGTTTGTTGTATGCTAACCTTGAAATTAAGTAGAAAATCCCTACTATTTAGTTAAATAATAAGGGTTAACAGGGTAACAGTTGATTAAACCCCGTAGTACCTTAATGGAAAGAAAGTTGAATTCCACTCATTAACACCCGTCGCTGTTCAAAATAAACAAATTCAAACAAACAAATTAAGTTTTATAATAGGTAAATATATAGACCACTTTCGAAATAATAAAGTAAAAAAAAACAATTGAAAGGGAATTTAAAACTAAGAACTTCGTTCGTGACACGCACGGGGATGGTGGAGTTGTTCCAAAGACTGGTATGCGGCAAGCCGGGTCTTGGTCGTGGCCGTCGTGGTCGCATCTGGACCTAATGGTGATAATGTTCCAAGAACTTTACATAATAAGTAGACTATCGAAGAGATCAGCGACACGTGGTTGAGAAACTTCATGCGGCTGCCACGTGGTAGGCGTAGTACTGTCCACAGAACAACTTCTTAAGTACACCTGCACGTGACGTGAAGAATGAAGGTTACAGGTTCGTTAGGTATCCATCATGATGATGGATGATGATAGATAGATAAAGTGTAAGAAATAACATCATCAATATAAGTAGGTAACCTTCAGGGGTTTGTGGCTAAGTAATAACAACCACACGGGTCGATCGATCAGGTTAAGCTACGCTTGCCAGGATTGGTCCGTGGATGGGTGACCGTCTTTACGTACCGAGCTCCGTGTCACGGAAAGCACGATAAGCTGTTGGTCCCGGCTGTCATTCGTGGTTCTTTGACAGTCGTTACGGGTCGTCAGAAGCCCGAGAGTCTGACAACCATTCTTACCAAGGGGTATCGTATTACCCACAACCCAGTTACTAGTAACTGGTTTGTGGAGGTCAGATAGGCAGTCACTCCATGTAAATACTGGTATACAGCCGCACCGGCTTTACTGGAAGCCGACCTCAACATAGTTGGGAAAAGGCTAAGCAGGTGATGATGTTACAGTGAATTTCATTGTATCTATGATTAGGTATATATTTAAAACAAAGTTTGGTGTTGGACCGAAAGTAGAAATAATTAGTCCTAGAAACGTATTTATAAGCCATGACCTGCGGGGTAGTTGCGTTACACACTAACAATAGCAATGGCTTTCATTAAGACAGTTCAACAACACTAATTGTGTTATTTTCCTCCTATGGAATATATATATATATATTTTTTTTTATTAAATCGTTGCCTCACACTAGGAATTTCCCCTGTATCGTGGGTGCATTTACAAACACTTAAACTCACATACACAAACAGCCAGACCCGGAACAACTACTTGTAGGTTATACAAATATTTTTTAAGTATAAGTTCCGTGCGGGAATCGAACCCGCGACACGCAGCGCAGCAGTCAATCGCTTAACCACTGCACCAACCGTGCCGTCAAAATGATGATTGATATCGATTCAGAAATGATTCAGATTGTTATTGAAAGTGTAATACGCAATTAGGGTACTCGTTCCGTGTCATTTCGTAAAGAAAAATCAACACTAGCAATAGTTTTTATGCACCTGACACTTTGTAGTGTACCTGTCATCATGTAGTAGACTAGAGGCCACAGCACGAACGAGCAACGTAAGGGTAACGTAAATTCGAACGATTTATGAATCGAAAATACAACAGATCCTATGGCATTATTGGAGAGCAGTGGTGGCCCAGTGGTAACGGCCGCGACTTTTGAGTTGTAGGTCGTAGGTTTTAACCCAGACAGACGCTTTACTTTTTTTTAAATAATTACTTCACCACTCACCACTGCTCTAAAACGGTGTTGGAAAACATCGGCATCGACTCGTCAATATTTCAGCCGAAAGATGTCCACAGCTGGACACAGGCCTCCACCAAGCGCCGCCACCTGACCGGTTCTGTGCTTCCCGGATCCAGCGGATTCGATAGCTTTTTTTTTTATAAAAAGTTCAGTGTGGCTGTGATATCCTTAATCATATCGAAGTTGAGATGATTGAATATCAATATTTTATGAAAGTAAATGCCTAGAACATTAACTGTTGCTCAGTAATTGGGTACAGTAGGCCGCACGTGGTATCAAAAGCATTCTGTTGAAACTCCTTACTACGCTAGACCAGCAAGGTCAAGTTTACCATCAACGTGTGCTCGACTGTAGAACTACCTGGCAAGAGTGAAATATGGAAAGAAAAGTGAGAAGTTAGACCAGTTTTCAGCAGACATAGCTCGGCAATCGCACCCTACTGCCGTTCCGTCGAGGTAGCCCCACTTTACCAGGTTGGACTTACATCTTCCCACTTCATCTTCACTTCTTATTGTTCCATGTTCTTTGTGTTAAGAACGGCCACCCTTTCATTTTGCATTCCACAATGTGAACTTAGGTGTTAACTTAAAATACAGGGTGACTTGTAATTTGACGTATTCCTTCCAGGACTTGACGTGACATTTGCAAGAATTGAGCACCCCGTGATATCCTCCCCGTAATTTGTACTCTTATTGCGATTGTAAAATTTTGATATGACTGGTGTCAAAGTTCATATACGTAGATGATTGTTAAAAACGGATGACATGGTTGTAGCGCAGCCTAGGAGAGGTTTATGAACAGCAGTGGACTGTGATAGGCTGAATTGATTGATAGTGTAATCGATCAGCTGTATTTCCCCAGGAGCCTTCAACCTTGAGCCACAACGTACACAGCTTCCCCATCGATTGAAAAACATAGACAATGACGAAACACCTTACATTATTGAATGCACCTTTGTGTCATTTTTTAGTTCCCCGCATCTGGCACGTGGGACTTATTCCCACCATTCTGTACGCATGGGAGCCTCGTGTGTATGTACGTATGTGTGGCATATTTCTCAAGAACGTTGCGCAATTTTCAAGAGTCGTTATGCATTACTTTAGAATGTTGTGTCTGGTATTAAGTAGCTTTTTGATTGTTTAGCGTTTTGTTTTTAATCGCCTATAACGTGTTTTAATGGTTGTAGATGGTAAACGTTGAATGGTTAATTATTTTATACTTGAGGATCTCAGCAAAGAAAAGGCTTCCAATCCTCTTTGCTATCATTTTGAGGAAATTACCTCAAGGGCATAGCGTCCTGCTGCATAAAAATATACCCAAAACATAAGCACTGTCACCACTAATTCGTCTGACAAGCAAGGCAAATGTTTTCTTATGTGTCAATAAGTGTAGATATCTTCAGCGGGATTGTCCGAAAGGGTTACCGCTGCCCCGGAACATAAAGGGCGAAGGAAGGAACATGGGTGGGTTTTAGTCAGTAAGAGTCTGACACTCCCTTCCGCTCCACCCAGAGCAATTTCCCACCCGGAAAAAAAAATTGTAGATATTTAATGGTTAAACAATCATAATATTTGTTTTAGCTAACACTAGACGACGCCTAACTGAATCCCCGCTCCTGATTTTATCAACACTCGGCCGAAAGTTGAAAATCTAACAGCGAGCGTTTATTTAGGTGTCGTTTAGTCTTAGTGAAAACATGTACCTACTACTAGCACAAGTTTATAGCATTGTATGTTTACAGGCTATAAATTATGACTTTACACTTAAATGCCATTATTTCGGACAATAGGTACACAGGCAAACAATTACTTATATGACGAAGCCGGATGCCTTTCAGATTTTACGTGAAGCAAATGCGTTATCAGACGTCCGCATTCTTTGGGAAATCTGATTATTACAGTTTGATGTTATCAATGTAATATACACTTATACAACGTAGACAGGGTTCATTAAATTGTACCCAGATCTACGTAATCGTACGTAACGTAAACTACGAGTTTTACGAGTGAGTTTGTTTACTCTTAATCGTATAATTACTTACTAGGCCTTCTCTCAGTGAGAGGGAGTGGGCCGTAATTCACCACGCGGGCCCAATGCGGGTTGGTAGATGTCACATGTCTTCGAATTTATGGCTCTAAGACATGCCGGTTTCCTCACAATGTTTTCCTTCACCGTATTGAGAGCAGTGGTAATGAAATGATTAACACAAAGTAAAGCGCTAGAGTTCAAACCTACTACCGACATACGATTCGTAAGTCGCGGCCGTTACCATTGGACAACCACTGCTCTCACCATAACAACCGATTTAGCCGTATTATTTGAATATAACAGTTTTTGAGTATTTGATATTTCAGCTTCAATATTATTCAAAAGCCTGTGTTGGGGCTACAGGGCAAAGCCATCCCTACTCTCTTTCCATTTCTTTCTGTTTAAAACTCTGCTAAGGACCAGTTCTTGTTGAAGAAGTTCAGCTCATCCCGTCATCTCCGTTTGAGTCTGCCGTGATGTCGCTCGCCGGTAAGAGAGACCCATTTGGTCGTAAGTTTGGCCCATTGGTCGTCTGACATACAGCAGATTCGTCCAGCCCAATTCCATTTTAGCTTTAATATGACACATTAAATACACAGAGTACCTGCTACAAGTTACAGTAAAGATAGTGTAAGTGTGAATCGTCACGTGCACTTAGGTACCTACCTACTTGTGATTATATCTTCCCAAGTTAAGTCATCTCGAGGAAATACGTTACTTAATGGGTTCTCAAGCTGTGCAGTTTGTTTGTGTATGATAATTATCTTTAGACAGAACTACTTGCATCGTGTATGTTTGTTTTTGTACGCTCTCTCGATCTCATGTAATATTTAAATACTAATGATGCATGTAATACACAATGTGGAAGACTTTTAGGTCAGCAAGTCACGGCATTGTCATGAAAGTGAATCGGGCTGTCTGTTTGCTGTTTTAGTCTAACTATTGAGCTATTTTTTGATGATCTTTGAAAGATAGATCACCGTTATTTCTCCAGTGAGATATTTTTGGGAATATCTTTAAAATGAGCCATGGCCCTAGCTGATACGACAAAATTAGATAAAATCGAACGTTTAAAGCGTTCTTATACATAAACTACGGGTTAGGGGCTAAGTAATAACAGTTGCATGGGTCGATCGATCAGGTTAAGCTACGCTTGCCGCGGTTGGACCGTGGATGGGTGACCATCTTTGCATACCAAGACCCCTCCGTGCCTCGAAAAGTATGTTAAGCCGTTGGTCCCGGCTGTCATTCTTAGATCTTTAACAGTCGTTACGGGTCCTCAGAAGCCCGAAAGTCTGACAACCAGTCTTACCAAGGGGTATCGTATTACCCAGTAACTGGGTTGTGGAGGTCAGATAGGCAGTCGCAGCATGTAAAATACTGGTAGTCAGTTGCATCGAGTAAGACTGGACCCCGACTTTAACATAGTTAGGAAAAGGCAGGCAGGTGATGATGATGACGAACAGTTTTAGAACATAACTTTATCCATGAATTAACCACAGCTCGATGAGACTAAATTAATTCTTGAGGTGCACATCCTTAAATGAATGAATGAGAAAAAGTAAGATAATTTTTACAGTCGATGTTATCAGTTTACCCACAGTAGATTTTGGCCCTTCTAAAAATGTTTAAGCAAGACAAGGCAGCCTACTCTCCACTTTATTCAAAGACACCGGACTTCATATAACCTATTCCCCAATCCATGGGAAAAAGTAAACAAAAGTTTGTAATTACCATTCATTAATCTTAAAGAAACTGTGTGTTGTATTTCAAGGTTTTTTCCCAAAATATTGCCTGCAGGTGTGCAAACAATAGCCAACCTTCACGCCTGCGACTCTTGGCCAATAGAGGGTAGACAGGGGCTTGGAAATTGTCGCAATGTGGGTAATATTGTATGTAGATGTGCTAATAGGTCTTCTAGAACAGTTTATACTGGTGATGGTTGAATGAACCACGATAGTAGAATTAAATAAATAAATTATTCTGTTCAGAGTGCAGCAAGAAGAAGAATGGCTACATGGATTAGCTATGCGATGGTCCATAATTAATTCAGGGAATCAGCACCGTAATTGCACAACACACTATCAATCATAATCTGAATCATTTTGAAGGATATTGTTAATCCATTGCTTCATATGTTCGAAAAATTTGCCTGCTCAACAATGTAAATAACTCAATGAATGTTGTAGAACCACAGATATAGATATTTAGAACTGTAAAAACTGAAAGCCATTGCTACCGGTAGTGTATTACACAATTACCCCGCTGATCCTGCGTATTGATATAATATTATGTAATTTGATTGTTTCCGGAAAGACAAGTTAACTTGGGGCTACTGAACTATAAAAAGGGACTAAGAATTTCTAGCAGCGGATTGGTGGAAAAATAATGCTCTATTAAAAATTAATCAAATACCTATGATCAATGATTAGGGCAGTTTCCATTTTTAGATTTACTGCATAGGAAGGTCTGTTTTGCAGTACCTCGCGATGATGATGATATAATGGGGCAATGATACTGTGAAGTTTGTGCAAGGGTTATGTTAATATGTTCCTTATTCTTTCTTTTGTTATCCTACCATAGAACTTTATGGAAGCGTATCTAATATGGCGCATTTATTAGATGCGTACACAGGAAGTTGCGATATTGCGATACGGTATGTTATATTACACACACGATTATAAATGTTGGACAATTTTATAACTACTGTCTTTCATGGTTGGGGGACACATCCCGTTGTTTTGGAATTGCCGTAACTTATGTGTGGCGTTATCAGATAGCTTCGATATTATGAATCTATAGTTTGTTGTGATTTGGTACTTTTAGTAAGCTCTTTTAGTAAGTTTATTGCTTATTTTGATTGACTCTACAACTTGATAATGGAGTTTTTCGAGGGTTTAATCAAAAGATTTGAAATCAAACAGCAAATCTAAATTTTTAAATCGTTTCATTACCATAAAATTCACATAAAAAATACTATTTACATTACATGAGTATTTCTATTAAAACATTTAAAAATAAATATTTACCTCAGTGCCTCTGGCGCTTGTCATCCATGGAGCCCTCCTCGCCCAGGATCTGGATGTTCCTCACTTGTTTCCTGGGTGGGGCGGCCGTGGTCAGCTCAGTGGGGGGCGCCACCGTGGGCATGAAGTCAGGACTGATGGCCAGAATCAGCATCTTCAACAACAAAGCCTCTCTTATTTCTGGTGGGAGGAACTCCGGCATCTCCTCGATATGGTTGGAGGAGGAGCCAGCTGTATCATAAGGCCGAGGGTACAACCTTCTCCGGGGAACATACCGCTGACTTTCATACTGGTTCTCGTAACCCTGGTTCTGATACTCCTGCCTGTACTGGTCGTATCGGTAATCATAGCGGTCATCGTCTTGGTACCGCTGGTATCGGTAATCATTCTCCGGACGATACAAGGTCGGTCCAGGCATCATCTGGTCCATTAACACTTGCAACTTATTCTGCCGTAATATCAGAATGTGAAGCAAGCGACGCAAATCTCTAGTACTCACAGGGGAGGCGATGGAAGTCATCTCCTCCACGGGGTTGTATCTCGGCTGGAAGAGGGCTGGTCTCTGGTAGGGGTTCACGAAGCGTCCTTGGTAACCCTGGAGAGGCACTCCTCTGTCGTCCACAGGTATTGGTATGATTCTGGTCACTGGTCTAACTTCGTAAGGTTGTTGTGTCACTTCTGCGGTCGGTTGAGGTCTTTGAGGATGCTGTGAGGTCTCCTTTACATACTGAGGCTCCAATACTTTGTTCTGGAATTCGTATTGGACAAAGGGCCGCGTGTTCCCGATAGGCACCGGCGCGCCAGGATTGTCTCTCAAATATTCTCGTGTGCGGAAGTGGACGGCTGATGATGGTCGTCTGTAAATTGGTTGCTGATGGTCGTAGTCTTGGTCATCATGATGTCTTTGGGGTTGAATATGAACTACTGGCACTGCATTTGTGGTCAATACATGATCTTGATCGAAGACACGGCCCGTACTAGCCTCAATTGTGGTTTCCTGTTCTTGGATAGGCACGTCTTGGTATTGTTGATGGATCTTCTGCCTGGCAGCCACTAAGGAGTGTATAGGCACTAGTCTTGCTCGAGGAGTTGTAGTTGTGAACAAAGGTCGAACAGTTCCCATAGATAGATGGCTTCCATAAACGTCAGTTGAATCATCCCCCACTGATTGCTGCAGGCTGATCATGCGGGGGTTGGGGCTGGTTCCACTTAACTCGCGACGGATAGTATTAGCTTTGTTCGCATCACTTTCTTGATCTTTCTCAGTAACACGTTCGTACACTGGCTTCAGTGTCGCGGGAATCTTCGTAGTCGTTTGTCTTGTAATCAAGTCATCTTTCACAGTCGCCGACATCGGTTTTAAGATCTGCGTTCGAGTTTTCATATCGTCGACTTTCGGTTTATATAAACTTAGAATGTTTGTTGTTGTTTCTTCTACCTTCTGAGTGTCAGTTGTGGTTTCCACATAGGGGGCTCTTGTTGAACTGGCATGAACTCGTCTCCTTGGTATAGCTTGAATCACTGTCCCTCGCGTGGTATACGACCCTCTCGTAGGATACACAACGGTAGGCAAAGGTCTTCTTGTGGTCGACGACACTGTCTTATTCATCCTCACTATCATAGTTGGAGTACTTGGCGTCGTACTAGTGCTAACCGGGACCGGTGTACTATCACTCGAAGATGTATATGTCACTCGTTTGATCTCGCCATCCTGGTCTATGTAGCCAAAAGTGCCCTTAACATTACCAAGGACATCCTTATTCTCGATCTTGAAGGTGCCATCGTCGGCTTCATAACCAATGGTGTACGATCCATCGTCGTTCAAGCGTCGGATCTGTTTCACTATTTGAATCTTTTTCGGGTCAGCAGTTTCACTTGCTTTGAGGATCTCTTTGGTGGAGTTGGTCGGTGACTCTGTGGTGGCATGGTCGGTGGAGTTGGTCGCAGTTGCTGTTGTGATGCACGCGATGATGATGAGGACGATCATCTCGTCAGGCAGGTTGTCGGCATGTCGACGGTACGGCGGCGCCGCGCCCGCAGCTCCCCTATATAAAAATATCGCCCCACTCTCAAAGCCACCGTGCGAATATTGCGCAAGCGCCACTATTGTTGTCATTTCATTATCTGAAACAGAAAATCTTTTTCACTTTAGCTACACTTGTGCTGTAAGCTCCCAATTGTTTAATTGTCCAAATAGTTTTGTTAAATTACTTGTATGTGGACAGATTCGCTTTTTAGGGCGTTATAGATTTCGGAGCTGGTGTTATTTTAATTGTTCGATTGTTTCTACTATCGGTATGGGTGGTTGAAGGCAGTCTGTTTATCTGTCTGCTCCCACGGTAGTCAAAGTCAAATTCGTAATAACCACTTGCGGTTTTTAGGTCATGCCAATGTTAATTACTGCCATACCTGTGGAGCGTGTATATCAACATTGAAAAGCTTCTAAGTTCAGTAATGGTTATTCTTGCAAAAATTAATCTACATTCGAGGTATCTTAGATATATTTTTATATCTGTCTCTGCACTTTTTTCTCTTCTCCATCATTCCATTCTATAGGTAACGGTCTTCTTTTTTGACTTGACTCTGATAATCTTCACCAGCCTCATCAAATACCACAGGCGATTTAATTCATTCACCTTGCTGCTCAAACTGACAGGTGATCTGTATCAGTGTTCTCACGGGCAGTATAAACGTTTGTTCATTTGTCTTTGTTAGTTATTACGAGTATATCGCTTCATTAGTGTAGTGGTAGTAAGTGCAGCCGTGGATCGTGATGTCTCGGGTTCAAATTCCAGTCGTGCAAACGCAAAAAGATTAACTACCATCCATTGAAGTCATTAAGACGGATACGTATGTAGGTTATTAAAAGATACACTCTTACTTTCAGAGCCACCCGCGTAGACTAATGACATATTTTATCCTTTATTTAAATGTAAACATATAAATTATATTTTTAAATATTAGAATATAAAAGATATAAAAACATTTAAAAATATAAAAAAATAGTAGCCCACCGGTATCGGGAACAGGGTCCAAGCTACCGGCGGTCAGGGCTCCAGAGAGAGGAACCTCCTGACAATGCGAGCCGTGTCCAGAAGTACCGCTTTCTGAATCAAGCCCTTGATCCAGCTGCCCAACGAGAGCCTCCTCAGGTGTTGGTCGAGGCTCTTGGCTATTAAGCCATTGGCTGTCACGACTATCGGCACAATGACTGCTGAGTCCACATCCCACATGTCGACAACCTCGCGAGCCAAGTCAAGATACTTGATTTGTTTATCTTTCTCGGCTTTCACGAGGTTCTCATCATGCGGGACGGTTATGACATATTTTTATTATTAGACAAAGAAAATTTGATTTTCCCGACGTTCGAATAAAATTTTGTCGCAGGAAAGTGCAGCACGCAAGTAATCATAAAAATAAAAAATATCATAAGCATATACATCAAGCAACATTGAAGCATACAGGATGGCGGGGAGCGACGTGCAACCTGTTACCATACATTCAGTATGTACATGATTCTATTTGTTTGTTGATATCTGTATACTTTTAATACTGGTTTATTTATAAATAGGGGATATATTTACAATGAATACCTTAACAATTAAAATAGCGCACAGTTGCTAATTTACCTGAACTAGGTTGATCCTGTGCTTGGTAATTAATTAACAATGAGTATAACAATAGTAATTAGGAAAGGTTACTAATGCTAATGCATACACAATTTACAGGTTTAGATAACTTTCAATTAGAAAGAGAAAACCAATCAGCCCCCGAATTATGCGAAAGTATTCTAAATATCCGTTATTATACCCAAAATGAGAGCTTAATAACGAAAAGTAAAACTAGGGATCATTATAAAAACATCAACAAGTTATTAAGCACATAATAAATCTGTGTATTACTATTAACAATGACTGTTGTGGCTTACATGTGATTGTGCCCACAAATGGGGGTTCCCACGGAATGGTTGCAAATATACTTCTAGTGAAGGGTCTTTAATATGAATTTGGTAATTTTGTTTCTGCTTTATACGGTGAAAACCGCGAGGACATTGAAATTTCAGAATCCACGTAAAACTAAAGTGGCTTAATACATTTACGGGGGTACGGAGATTCTGTGGTCGTGCGTAAGTTCTTAAGTACAAAGACACCATTTTCCATTATTAACCACTTCAAAAAGGAGGAGATTCTCAATTCGACTTGAATTTTTTTGTGTATATGTTACGCGCAAACTCATCGACATGTGTATCCTGTCCGTTCTAACCTATGGTGCTCAGACCTGGTCACTCACCGAGTCACAAAAGTTCCACCTTGGAGTTTGCCAAAGAGCGATGGAACGCAGCATTCTGGGTGTTAAAAGACAGGGGGTCTACTCCGAAGTAGTATCGGCCGAATGTTCGGCCGTTTCCTGCTACGAAGTTACTATTTGATTCGGTTGGTCCCGATCCTACTCTGCTACACTCTTTCGAATATTGACTATGGTCCTGACCCAATTGAGCCGATCCGAACTTTTTTCGCATTTTTCAATAATATTCGGTTCGGCCATGTGTCGGTCCGATCCGATCATTCGCACTTTGCACTTCGTAGTACACCGGACAGAATTCAGAACACCACGCTGCGTTCCAAAACGGGCATAATGAATGTAGGAAAGAAGGCTGCCAGGCTCAAATGGGATTGGGCGGGTCACATCAGCCGTATGCACGATGACCGCTGGGCAAAAGCCTCCACACAATGGGTGCCTGAAGATGGACGACGCCGCCGAGGACGGCCCAGAAAGAGATGGCGAGACGATCTGGATGCGTACTGCGAGGGCTGGTTCGATGTGGCGCGGGAAAAGAGTTCCTGGAAGGATTTGGGGGAGGCCTTTGCCCAGCAGCGGGACAGTATAGGACAATAAAAAAAAATATATATGTTACGCGATATCTCCGGCAATTGTGGTTATATTTCTTTTTATATATTTTTTTTTTGTTTTTTAACGAAGTGAAAAATAAAAACAATCTTACAAAAAAAAAACAACAGACTTCTTGCTTTTTTGTTCTTGGAAGTTGTTTTTTCTTGTAATTTTTTTTTTATGTACGCAATGATTCATCAATTATTTTGCGGGAAGGAAAAATGGCAAACCACATTTACATCTAAAAGAAAATTTTGAATTACTTAGTAAATATTGTTTTAAATAAAGTCAAAGTCCTTCATTTTGTTAGTCTCCCTTTTTTCCTTGTTTTTTTTTTCATCCAGAGTTTTTCATATTGACAGTGCTGACACAACAAGTATGTAGGGTACAGACGCCAGCAGGTCAAGCTAACCGAAACTGTCAAATTTTCCCAATCAACCTTGAACCTTAAAGCTTTAGAGATAAAGTTGAAAATCTATTAAAGAAATTTGACAGATTTTAGTAGCTTGATGTGCTGGCGTCTGTACATAAATGATACATGATTTTATTTCTGTAAGGAGGTACAAACACTTTTACAATGTCAATAATATAAAAAATTAAATATAAAAAATTAATAAAAAATTGTGCTTGGTCAGACACGCAGCTGGCCGGCCAGCTGCGTGTCTGACCACCACAATAACCACAATAAAGGATAAATATTTACGCATGCACAGCTTGATTTTATCGGTCGCGATCGTAAAAATAAGTTTGTTTTTCATAGTATTATTTCTCAAAAAAAACTATGAAAATTTATTACTGCGATTGTAACCGAAAATATCTCAAAAACTATCGACTTAAATAAAAAAAGTCACTTTCGAACATCATAATCTTTTTAATTAATTATGGGATCCAACGATACCCACGTGCTGCACATTAAAATATTTTTTTCATCACTCGGTAACTTGTAATTGTTTTTTCTTTCGTAATTTAACTACACCATTGTTTAGCGGTGAACAGAATACCCCTTGTTTCTCATTTACATCTATATACTGCAAATAGTCTTCCAGTAAAATGGCTGTGTAACATCCGGACGGATAGACAGACGGACAGACTTGGCATATGGAGATCTCTCCTCTCTCCCCCCTCTCTCTCTCTCTCTCTTTCGTCATGTCCAGATGGACATGACGAAACTATAAGGGTTCCGTTTTTGCCATTTGGTCACGGAACCCTAACTAGGTGAGGTCGCTATATGCAAGGGCGGCTCCAGGATTTAATTTTGGGGGGGACACGGGACAGAAAGTTAAGAAGTGTCTCCTACATCCAGCATTGCACTATGATGTTTTTGGGATACATTTAAGAATAACAAAAATAAAAACTGTATAGGAAAGCTGTATAATAACGCTGGACGCGCGGGGGCCCCTCAGACCGCGCTATCTTTTTAGCATTGTATGTTATCCTGAAATCCTCTCGCCAACTCTAGGCCGGTGCATCGTTGGCATAGCAGACCTCTGTGCCCGAGTACGAACTGACTGCACCACTTTGAACCTTAGTAGGTTCGCCACTGCTGCTGAAGATATAGTACTGCTTCACTGTTCCTCATTGAAGCAATGTCTTGATGGATATGGATTCATGATTTTATTTTGCTTAAACCGCCTGGACAGGTCCCGGGCGCCTTGCCTTCCCCCCTGGATTCGCTTTTGGCTATATGTGATGGAGTTCTGCTCACCCATCAGCAAAATTCACTACTTCATCAACAAAACAGCGCCATCTGGTTTCAACCACAAGAACCAATTGGGTATTTGAAAGTTTTTTCTACTACTAGGTTAACGCAACATTGTATGTATCTATTGAGCATGCTGCCTACGTTAGCTACAGAGTTTCAAAGATATAACGCTAGAGGGCGCTTGAATAATATCGATCTATTTGGCGCAGTGGCGGAGTGGTTCAACTGTAAAGCTGACGCCACAGTTTTCATTCCCGTTTCGGCACTTCGATTTGTATAGCCCTTTTGTCATCAAATACAGTCCTTTCATATTTTACCTTTGATTTTACATCACTGTCAAAATCCGCATAGCATAATCAGCCTATAATGTTCCCGGAACTGCTGGGACACAAGCCTTCTCCCTTCGAGAGTTAGTTGGCTGTAATCTACCACGCGGGCCCAGTGCGGGTAGATGTCACATGTCTTCCAATTTTTGGTTCGAGGACATGCCGGTTTCCTCACGATGTTTTCCTTCACCCTTTTGAGAGCAGTGGTGATGAAATTATTTACACAAAGTAAAGCCTCCCTCGGTTCGAACCCACAACAATCACAGTGCTGTCTATCTTTATTCACGTTAAAATAAGGTTCTTGGTGTACCTATTGCGGCTTGGGTCGCTGTTAGGGGTAAAATAACTGTGATAATAGGACTATAATCTTAAGCTTAAAGTAGAAGCAACCGCCATATTATCTACTGATGAGTGGATAGGGCATTTTTCTCACTATTTTCTCATTTTCTTTATCAGCTGTAATTTTTCAGCTGTTTTTTTTTTTACATTCGTTCTAGATTTTTCTAGGCAAAATAATATGAAGGGACCCAGTGTAAGAGATCCATTAATTAAAAAATAAACTGATTTACTAATTTCCATCGACTCAGTATTTATTTTTATTACTATTTCTCGTAGGAGGAATAATATTTACTGTAGATAGTAGTGACTTTTTTTGTAGTGGGGGGCTTGTGGCCAGGTAATAACAGCCGCGCGGGTCGCGGATGGGTGACCACCAAAGTCTGACAACCAGTCTTAGCAAGGGGTATCGTATTACCCAGTGACTGGGTTGTGGAGGTCAATAGGCAGTCGCTCCATGTAAAATACTGACATTCAGCTGCATCCGGTCAGACTGGAAGCCGACCCAAAAAGCCGACGAAAAAGCTAGTGCAACTGTGAGTGGTGACTTTTTTGTATTTGCATGCATGCCTCTTGTGGTCAACTTATATCATATTTCTGAAATACTTTTAACATCATGAACGTAACAGCTACGTGATAATAATTGAGTAAATAGAAAAGTATTTCTAAGAAATATGAAAGTGGCAACTCATTTGACTATTATCGAGTTTTCTCCAATAAAAATGCGGAAGGCTTGGTGCGCGGTCGCAGGCAACTAGTAAATTATGAGCAAGTTAATTATTGACTTGTAAGTCTTCTGGTGAAGTAGGCACGGTGGTGATCTGGTTATGTAAGGTGGGTGTTGACAGGTAATTATGATCGGTACTTATATTTAATGTAGGTACCATATTTCCCATGGATGTTTGTCGATTTCTTTATGAATGAAACTAAGAGAAGTGGTTCTTTCCTCAAAAGACCACATCAGACACCAATCTACGTGGTCTCCACATGATCTGACCAAGATTATGTCTGGACTTTAAAAGAGACTGAGTTTGTTTCGGCCTTTCTTCTCAGAGTAGTCAGATATGAAACACCGTGCGAACTCACCGTTTCTTCTTTTTTCTTTCTTCCCAGAGTTTAAATAAACATGATTGACGTGTAAAAGTGTTTGTACAAACCTACTTACAGAAAATAAATCATTTATTATTTATAAGATTGCTTCGTCGTGGTCATGTTATTTTGTACATGAAATTGTAATTTGTTTAATTATATTTTATTTTTTGTCTAGTTTAGCCTCCATTTTCGGAAACTTCTTTTTGAAGTTTACTATACTATAGTTTACTATACCTTTTATACTTTTCAATAGAGTGAATGGAATTTGTCATCTAAATGTTTTACGACTGAATCGCATTTTGGCCGCAGGGTCATTTTGTATCATTTCAGAGAACACAGGAAAATACTGTAAAACCTGTCAGAAGTTTTGTAGCTCTCCTATTTTTAAGCCATCGATAAGGTTCTATGTCCATAGGAAAAATCTGTTACTTAATGTAGTTGTAACAGTTTCGTGCGCTTCGTAATGTTTTTTAGTTGTTTTATGACCTTCACCTTCACTGCTCGCTTCAGCGAACAAACTAATTGTTATGTTGTTACAATAACAATAACAGTAACATTGGACAAACAACAAATAAACACACACAATGTTACAAAAAATATAATTTATTATTAAAACAAAAATGTTACAAATGATCATTTGTAATTCTTTACAATAACGCGCGTCGGGGACTGTCACGCACGAAAGTCATTCCATACGTTACAATATTTATTTTATACTTAAAACACTATTTCCTAGAATTACATTAAGGTACTGATTAGACACAGCGTATTATGTACACGAGACGACCACTGTCCGTCCATAGACGGGTCATAAACAAAACACACAAAAAAAATGTGTCTTTTAAAAAAAAGTGTTATTACATACTTCATACATTTATATTTTTGTTTAATAAATTAACTGTTTATTTATTTTAATAATTTACGATGCAATATCCTGATAATATTTAATTAGCTTTAAAATATTAAAACTAAAGTGAGACTCAGGTCCCCTTCCGTGGACCGTGCCCAACATAGGTTCATAAGTTTGCGTAAACTAAAAAAATACTTGAAAATAAAAGTGTGAATATATTTTCATATATGTTTATTACTAACATCTTAAAGTTCCTATTTTACGTTATTATGAAAAATTAATACACAGTACAAATGCATTATAAGACTTAAACATGTTGTTACCGATTTCGCGACCCCTTCCGTGGTCCAACTAAATTGAATATTCAATATTTGTGAAATGGAAAGCAGCTTTAGTTTATTTATTTTGGTTGGCAATATTGTCGAGCTGTTAGTTTGAGTAAAAACTTTAAGTGATACAAGTTAACGATCTGTGAAAATTTATTTGCAAAATTGTTTAAACAAGTGTTATTTAACTTTTGTGTAAAAGGTCGTTGCAACTTTTCTGTTCCATCCATATTTAGGTAAGTACTGGCATAAAAAATACATTATCGATTGAACTTGGTGTAATATGGGAGGCTATTTGCAAAAATCAGGTGCGCCATATTGTAACCTCAAAATTTTGTGGTTTGAAAGACAATTTTAGTTTGTTTAACCCTTCCGTGGACAAACTTTTCGGTGGACACAATGTTCACGGAAAAGACCACGTCCACAAAAGTGACCCCTATGCCAACTTATACTTTTTATGACACAAGTAAGATTTAAAAACCTGTGTTGCTAGCTTTGGCTTAGCACTTATGCATCGCCCGCACTCCCGCCTTGACGCTGAATAGAAGCTATAATTATGTTCGACAAACACTACTAATGGTCTATTAAGATGCATTTTTTTTTTAAATTATCTGTTTTGTTAACGCTTGCTATTACTCAAATTGGTGTGTACACGTGGGTTATGATTTCTCTTTCAGCTAATAATGCCTAGAACAAGTAATATTAGGCATCTAACTGATGAAAAAAAAAAATGAGTATGCGGCGAGCGCGTGAGCGATGCTGCTCTTGAAGAGATACGCAAGAAAGATAGAGAAAGGTATTATAAGAAGAAAGAAAGAGGTGAAATTAAGACGATTGACTTGAGAAAACAAAAAAGCGTCGTGAATGAATAAAAATGCGGAAAGCCACCGCTGCCCTATTAGAAGAAGATACTCCACCGTCAAGTCCTTCTTCGTCATTTTCACGTGCTGAAGTTGGAAGGGCAATTGCTGCTCGTAATAAGAGAAAATTAAAAGCAGAAAATGTAGCTTTAAATTTAAAGGTCTTAGCAATGAGCAAACAAATAAGAAAATACAAGATGCGTATAATAAGGCTAGAAAAAAGAAAGAAAACAATGGGAAAATGGATAGTTCTAAAAAAACAGTATTAAAAAAGGATATGAGACAAGCTGTGCATGATTTTTTAATACAAGATGAGTGCAGTAGATTAACTTCTGGTAAAAATGAGACGATAACCCGAATGAAAAGTAAACGTCAAATTCGATTATTAAATGACACTGTTAAATTTACATGTAATTCATCACGTACTTTTTTATGTTCTGCCTGGACAATCATGTAGGGAAGTGTCAATTTTATTTCCAAATCAAATGATCAGATTTTTGAGTCTCTAATAAAACTTCGACAAGTCTTGCACTGGCGCCGACGATATAATAATTTTGTTAACGGAAAAGACGTCATTTCTGTGGACGTAAAAGTTTTATTTTATTTTATTGATTATTTTGGATTGTTTGTTTTATTTTTAATATGAAGAAGTAAAGTTCAACGTAATTGTTTTTGTAGTAAAGGTTACGAAATGTTAGAGTTTATTTTGTTGATTAAAAGCTCTATTTTAGTCTTTCCTGTGGATTATTTGGTATTTTCGGTGGACACTAAAAAACTAAAATGTCACATATTTTCATGAAAATAAGGTGTTGATCTCTGATTTTGTGGACGGTATAATTATTTTGCTATTTTCCATAATAAATGCTGATTTTTTATAAAAAAGAAGACATTTTTATTTTTTTAAATTTTATATTCCTGTTTTGTTTATGACCCAGACACTAGATATAAAACATACACACTTTCGCACTCGATTTTACTATTCGACCAATCGGAGACTTGTACATTGCTTATGGCCTTACCTGAGAGACTTGCTGACTGGTCGATAGCGATTAACTAGCTCAGCTAAGTTTAGCTCTACGGACTAAAACTGGATGCCGTGCCCTCTGAGGAAGGCGTCGATCTGACCGGAGGAGGCGGACTCGCCGCGGGGCGCCACGTAGTAGAACTGTGGGGAGCCCTCCTGCTGCTGCGACGATACCTGTAACCTCTGGGCCTGCGCTCTCGCCGCCGCACGGTCTCTCTGCAGCTGACTCTGCTGCAACTGCTGCTGTTGAGCAAACAATTGCTGCGAGTTCTGGAACTGGTTCTCAGACTGCTGCCTCTGGTACACTTGTTGTGTGTTCTGTAGCTGGTGTCTATACAGAGGTCCATTGGACGCAGGAGAGGAAGGCACTGACGGCAGCTGAGGAGAGGGCACGAACGGCCTTGGCTGCTGCTGCTGAGTGGCGACGTAAGGCTGCAGTCTCTGGTTCAAGTTCAGCTCTCCCTTAGTCTGAGGCAAGCTCTGGTACAGCTGGGTGTTATATGAGCCACTTGACGGGTCGTAGACCAGCTCGGTGGAGTACAGAGGGTTGCTGCTGGGAGCGGGCGCGGCCAGAGAGGTGGCCTTCGTGGGGTTGGCGCCAGCAGACGTGGTCGACTGCAGCTGTTGTTGGTTGTCACGGTGAAACTTAGCGAACTCAGCAGCAAAGTCGATCTGACCGGGCCTGGACGGACCAGCGGTGGTGATTACAGCAGGAGCGGGAGATGGCGAGTAGTTTGGCTGAGGGCTGTATTGAATCTGAGGCTTAGCGGTCACTTGGACGAGTTGTGGCCTGAACGTAGTCGCTGGGGGCAGAGTCCTGGGCGATGTCACTTGTAGGGGCCGAGGAGTGATAGCGATAGGCTGAGCTTGGTAGGCAGGCCTCCTGGATGGCTGCGGGCGTTGAACAACTCTCTGTCTAATATGTTGGAGAGGTTCCTCTTCAACTTCATCTTCATCAGCATCACGGAAGTCGTTCTGGAAGAAGGTCGTAGGGGGTCGTGGGGTCGTAGGGCGGGGAGCCGCTACTGGTCTTCTGGGGTAGTTGGGCTCGGGGTCGTCCCTTTCGGCGGAGTTGGGGGCTGAGGGCTCATCGTCTTCTTCTTCGTTAGGCTTGTTGGGGTCACAGGGGTTGCCAGAGACGTAGGTGAACTCTCGTTTGTTGCCGTCGGGGTCGACGTAGCCGTACTTGCCGCGGACGACGCAGTCGGTACCTCGCGTCTCCTCCTTGAAGGAACCGTCGGCTGCCTCGTAACCGAATGTGAAACTACCGTCATCATTGACCTGAAAAATGGGAAAAACTATTTTAATAGGAGTACCAGAATACTGCTGATAAGACAAATATTAATTTTTCTCATTTTTTTATGTGTTTTGTCACTATTTTAGTCAAATTAAACTAAAGAGTTAGAGTATAACTATCTTTATCATACCTTGTTGTAGTTCCTGATAGTCTGCACTGGCGGCTGCTTGGGCCCCTCCTGGACCTGCTGCTGCTTAAGCCTGGGGGCGGGCTGACGCTGCAGAGCCCTGGGCTCGTACTCATCATCCAGGCGGTCCGAGGCTCGGTACAGGCCGTCGTACGAATCCGCTGCAACTAGCACCACCTGGAAGGAGTTGGTAGAGTGGTTAGATTTGGCATTTTAGGTTTAATTGGTTTTACAAGTGGGGGTGTTTTGCAAGTAAATTCTCATTATTTTCAAGATGGCTAATGTCATAAACCACATTCAAGCCCCATTGTATCTGTTCCGGGGTACTATGTTATTATTGAAGTATCTATTGGCATCGCCACCTACTGGGCCTAACTCATCTAAATCTAAACTCAAAGACATTAAATTATTTACTCTAAACTACCATTATAAAGAGGAAATATTAGATTTATTATATGTGTGTTTATTACGCTTTCCTGCTAAAACAGCAGAACGGATTTGGATGCCCATGACCTAAATTAAGACATAGGATACTTTTTATCCCGATATTCCCACGGGATCCGCGATGGATGATTGTTAAGCTTTCCAATTCTATAGTATAGGTACAGGTAGTAGACCAAACGAGATTTTCTTCATTTCGTCATCACCAGGTCATTCGTTCATACATATTTGGCGAAGCACAATAAGGGCGTCAATAATAATTATGTTGAACCGGAGATCACAAACTACTCCATACGAGTTTAATATAGTTTTCAGGTCGATAGGTGTCCAGCATTCCTTTCTGCCTTTCCAGAGATTATCTATAGATCTGAACTACATAAAAGGCTCTTCTAATAACATTACCAAAGAAGTAGTTCTCACCTGATCACCAGCGGCGCGGTCCTGCGCTTGCGGTTCGTAGTCGTACTCATCCTGAATGGGCTGCTGTAGCCTCGGCCGGGGACGAGCGCCTGCTGCCAGGCCCACACTCAGAAGTACGCACAGCATCTGGAAGTAAGAGGGGGATTGGTTAGCTGGGCGGAGTTACAAATTAGTTTGAAACAGAACCATTTGGACGTAAAAGCATATGGTTTTTTTACTGTCAAGGAAGATATTCAGTTCTTTAATTATAAAGTCCTTCGTTTATCTTTTCTTTAACTAAGTATCATTACGATGGTCATCAAGAATCAAGAAGGGATCTTGGGTAAGAATTGAACAGGGAGCGTTAAGTCAATGAATACGTTTAGAATAAGCAACAGAATGCAGTCGCCGAAACCTTACTTGGCAAGAGTCCTCCTCTTTTCCTCCCCTACTTAAAAATAAATGATGGCAATAATCATAGAATAATAACAAGCAATAACAGTGTCATATTTATGTTGCATTAAGTGTACATGCTCAAAGTACGTGCCAGTCTGTACCTGGGTAATATTATTTACGCCTACGTCCGTCATTAGGCTAGTCTAATTTAGTGGATAAGCAGACTTAATCAGTCAGTTTACATACAATTAAAGGATGATTTCGTTTTACATATCTACACAAGAAAAAAGTTACATTTATTATAGTCAGCTTCCTACAACATTACAAAACAGAGCAACGACATTTGCACACAAGGCCGGTCGCATACAATCCATCTCCAAAGTTTCGACACAAACTAAACTGTAAATTAAACTAATGTGTGTCTATTTTGTTCTAGACTCTACGGACAAGTGAGTAATCGCTTTGATGTTGTGCTCGGATTAATTAACATTGAGCAACTTTGATGATTGCAGCTTTATTTCTATCGTGTTTGCAAAGTCAGGATATCTTTGTGAGTGTTGCTAAGTTAGGTAAATAAGCCAGTTTCCTATATAATTTAATATAATCTAGAGAGAGCATGCGACTTCCAGACTGCAGTAATACAGCTGATGAGGCAAACATAGAATTATTTCCCGTAGCCTGGTCTTTTTTTGATTCTGAATGACTGAAATCATTACATTTCTCTTAATCATAGAGTTGAACCTATTTGTAAACATCATTGGTCATGCATGATCTTATTTCCATGGTTTTGCGTGCCTCAATATGTTACTGTTACTGTTAGCCTGCATCATCCGACTGCTGGGCAAATGCCTCTCCCCATGACTTCCAGCTCTTTCGAGCCAGGTTTAAAGTGGACCACTGGTCGTTTGTTTTGTCCAGCCCGCCATCTTCTACGGGGTCTGTCGCGACGCCTTCAATATGAGTGTAGAATTATTTTATCATCCGTCAACTTTGTTACAAATGTTCTAACTCTTTAAGTTTGAGTAACGTAAAAGTTTGCAACTGCCATTCAACCATAAATCGGTATTGCTGAAAAATACTTCAATATTTAGCAACCATGCACTTTTGAAACTAAATATTTCTGTTTTAAAAAGGCCGTTATTGGCGGAACAAATTATAATGATAACAACTTTAGTTCAAGTGTGTATCCAATTTACGTGAAATGTTTTGAAACGAAATATTTCCACGATGAAATCTGTATTAGTGGACAAAGAAGAAATAAAGAAAATACATTTATTTACGGCAAACACAGGTCACAAAGGTCGAAAGTTAAGCTACGAAATAGCTAAGACACAGTATATGCCAAATTTTTAGGGTCATCATGAAATGGGTGTCCATAATCACGAATCGAGATCTCAATAAAACGTTTTCGTCAAAATTCTTAATTCAACAGTCAACTATTGATATTTTCGTTCTCTTTGAGTTTAGTTGAACCAAAAATGTAATGTAATGGGCAGGAAGGCAAATAACCTTTGTTGTACCTTCTTGCCCAACAATCAGTCAAGTACAAAAGGCCGCGTTTGTAGATAGATAAACACCTAACCTAAACAAACCAACTCCAACTAATAACACCAGAGATCAATCATCTATAACCTCATGTAACACCATCAATATTTACTACAATATTATAATAACTAGATAGTGATGACCCGAGCCCTTCGTTAATGATAATGACCCACAGCTGAGGTCAGGCTCATGGCGGACGTTCAACTCTCTTAGAAAGTATTACCAGCAGTATTTACTACAAATATTATAATAACAACTCGACTGCCTCCTTGGTGAAGTGGTCGCAGGCGCTACGCTGCTGAGCATGAGGTTCTGGGTTCGATTCACAGGTTGGGAAAAGTGTTAGTGAGTTTTCCCATGAGGATATTTTCAGAAGCAGCCCGGTGTCTGGATTTGATGACGATAGGCTCGCATAACTAGTGAAATGTGGGTGCTTCTGTCTAACCCTTCAGAAATGTGGGTGCTTCTGTCTAACCCTTCAGAAATGTGGGTGCTTCTGTCTAACCCTTCAGAAATGTGGGTGCTTCTGTCTAACCCTTCAGAAATGTGGGTGCTTCTGTCTAACCCTTCAGAAATGTGGGTGCTTCTGTCTAACCCTTCAGAAATGTGGGTGCTTCTGTCTAACCCTTCAGAAAATAACGGGCGTGATGTTATGTATTATAATACCTACATTACACGATGACATGAGCCCTTCGTTAATGATAATGACCCACAGTTGAGGTCAGGCTCATCGCGGACGTTCAACTCTTATATAATTCGTACGCGCAGATTATTGTTAACGAGTTTCTGTGGAGAGTTAAGAAGAGGTGACAATATAATCGTAGTGTTTAGAATAGTAATACATTGATGTAGCCCTTTCCTTTCTATAAGATAAATTAATTTTATGTTATCTCAAGGAAAACTACGCTTGAAATATAGCACCTACGTAGGTAGTTGTAATTCAGGAGTTGGTCATCTTAGATTGGAATCGCTTCGAATAAAGCCTTTTGCTGGATGTATCATGAATAGCTATGTCCGCAACTCTAAGAAAATAATGTAGCAGACATTAGGTGGGGTGTGAGTGTTATCTAGTTATTTCCACCAAGGGCTGATTTTTCAATCGACGATAATTTTTATTCGTGGATAGATTTTGTATCGAAGAACTGTCAAAAATTCAAAATTATTCATCGGATATAATATTATATCTGGCAGATAATCGCCATCCGCCAGATGAAATTATCGGGGGATTAATTTTGAATTTTTGACAGTTCTTGCATACAAAAACTGTCAGACGTCAATTTTATTGCACGAATAAAAATTATCTGTCGATTGAAAAATCTGCCCTTAAATGAACGAATGCCTAGATACCATATTATCAGAGTAGATTCAATGCAACAAAAAGATCGGCGATCTTCATTTGTTTATTTCGTGTCCAAAATACGAACGGTGATAATAACTTCGTAGCAGAAAATCTAACCAGAGAAATGGCCACAAAGCCAGGTAATAAGTAGAGTGTCGAATAACACATAATTGTAATGACATGATACAATTGTCGTAATAGTGGTTAATTACAAAACTGGCCGCATACCGACTAGACTGCCGACCCACTTGCACGCCAGGGATACCATGACGCAAGGAAAGTGATACGATAACTATGTATAAACACTTTATGTAGGTAGTTATTATTTTATTTCCGAATTGGAAAGTGTTGTGTCTAGCTGTCTGATTAATATTAGATACGTATTGTTTTTGTAACGTTTGGAAACAGACCCCATAGAAGATGGCGGGACGAGCTAGAGGAAACAAACGACCAGTGGTCCACTTTAGCCCTGGATCCAAAGAGCTGAAAGTCATGGGGAGAGGCATTTATCCAGTAGTGGGATTATGCTAACAGTAACGTCTGGAAATTAAACCTTATTTAAGTTTGCCTGCGAGACTAAAGAGACGAGTTTGGTTTGTGTTCCTCATGTTACACTAAAAACTAACGGGCTGCACTTTGAAAAGCAGCAAATTATTAACCAATTAAAGAAGCAAAACATCCACACCTTACAAATTAAATAAACTCAAACATAATTAATCCTTGAGAGTTTTAATTAATGAACTGGCAAATTATTTCCAAGGTATTTGAAGGCCCCAATCACCTGTCACTCACCACAGCTCAATTAAGACGAACTTTATTAGGAAAATGGTAAACGTTTCTCACGAAATACCGAAAATACTGCGAAAATTACTTCGGTCCGAAAAAGGCTGTACTTAAAAACTTAATTGAGTAAATTCGGTGCTGTCCTAATTTTTGTTTACGACGTGCTCACTGTACTGCGGTTTGTATGGGTAGTAAATGGGATTTACTTATTTACTTGCCTTATATTTTATTCACCTAGATTGTGTTTGATGGAGAAAAAAAGTTGTGTTCAGTCGGTCCTTTTTTGAAACCTGGAACCAAGAATTTGAAAACATGTGATCTCTACCAACCCGCACCGCGTGGTGGATTACGGACCAGTCCTTCTCGCCGAGAGGAGTGCATGCGTACATAATATCAATGATCTTTTTACTTTTTAAGGAATTAGATGACTTCTAATCTGTATCTGCCCCTCGATCTCCGGAACTTCCTAACAATACGTGCCGTGTCGAAGAGAAATATGTGCTGCATGATGTCCTTAATCCATTCAACTAATAATCCAATCTCCACACGCACCCACCGCAGTGAAAGTTCAAAATGTAACAATAAGAGTAGGCAATTGTCATTATGACGTCACTTTATCTGCATTCTTTCCTCCAAATGTGCTTCATAAAGGCTATTACCGAGAAAGTGTAATTGTGTTCTTACAGCATCCGCTGTGAATATTTTAATGTGGGCATTCATTTGAGATGGAATCTTAATAGGCAAATAATAGCGAGTGATGAGAAAAGTTAATGTATCGTTTATTTCTTAATTCCTATGGACTGCCTAGGTAGCTGCCGATCTATTTTGTACAAATCTCGCCATGAGAGCTGTGGGGTCGGTTCGATTCTCTGGTCGGAAAAGTGTCAATTTGTTCCGTTAGGATTTTTTCAGTGACAACTTACAGATTAGATAGTAAGTGCCCAGTAAATGGTAATAGACTCAGACCCAGTACATTTAACTTAAAGGCGAAGTGTAGAGAAGGAGTGGCGTTTGTGGGTGGCGGTTTATTGGAACTGCTTAAGTAGTAATATTATGTGAGAAGCTCTTAAAATACAATACAAAGCAATCGAAAACATAAACATTATAGTATTGAATAATAACCAAATCCTCTTTAAGCACCATGTATATCATAAATTTGCATGTTTTGTGTCATAATTTAAATTCGTTTACATCTCCATAAATATTAATGTTACAAAATGAAATCAAATTTAATGATTAAACATTTAATTAATCACCTTCTAATCGTTTAATTATGTTAGTGTTAAATTACAATTTAAACTAGTTATGTTGTAATTTATATGTGTTTAATATGTGAAGGTGCTTGTCCATTTAATTATGAACAGTCATGATCACGCTAAGAACATTTGAACAAAACTTTTCCATGCACAATAATATTATAGATCGAGGATACAAAAGCAAAAAAACTGAAATCTTAGAGAGCATTTGATTCATCGATATTTTTACTATTTATTTTCTTGTTACTAATCGACGAAACAAAATTTCAGATTTCGTTGATCAAACGACAGATTTATGCAAATTACACCAATATTTTAAAAGTTATTTTAATTTTTCTAAGGCCCGTATGGTGGGGTTTTGCACATCACTCAACACTCGCATCACTTAAAACTAATTTAGAGCATTTATTTGTTTTTTTAGTTGGTTGAAACTAGTTTTAAGTAATGCTTGAGTCAAGTTCTGCAATACAGGACTAAGTCCCCTGAGACGCGAATTTTGTCATTAACCGGGCACTCGACTCCGGGCTGCTAATGAGAATTTAATCATTAAAAAATCAAATGGGTAAGACTTTTCCGGACCCAAGGATAGCAACAAAAGGATCCTACGCTAAACAGTCACAGTCTTGTAGTACCTAAGTACAACCTACTTAACATTCAGAACTTACTGATGTGACAATTTATCACTATGTTATTACATGTAAATGTGCCCAACTGGCCATGACTCAACAAACAGCAAACGTTACACCACAGTGTGTTCAGACCTTAAAGACAGCGTTTACAAGGATAACTAGTGAAACTGGTTGAACCTACGATTTATGCGGGGATATATTGTTTAACGCCCCGACCTATGCTTACCAAGGTTTGATTCTCCGGCCATGGAATAAGTATGAATATATAATTTTTGGTGGAAACTTTTCTTCAAGAATAATAGTGGATACTAACCAAAATCAAAAGTTATTTATTCAAATTAGTCACTTTTCGAACGTCAAAATTACATAAGACAGTCCCCTAAAACGCCCCACCCTTCACCACTTCCTAGTGCTTTACCTGGTAAGAAGTGGCGCAACAAACTCCCCAGCAGCACAGCTGTCTGTTCAGTTAGATAAACTTGCTTCTATACAATAGCAGGCATGCAAAGTAATAAAATTAATATGCCTTTCTGGTTGAAGACATTTAATGAAACATATCACACTGTTCCTTACTGAATATTTAAATTTGTCACCTCAGTCAAAACTAATAGAAAAAGCAAGAGTTTAAAAAAATGTCCTTGTTTTTTGAAATCATCCTGACCCTGACTGATTCAATGACCTGCCCGTCATTGTATTAATTGAGGATCTACAGAATCTTATTCGGTTACCAAGCTGTCCTGTGAATAGACCTCCCCGTCTATTCTAGGGACCACATGGCCTCCACTTCATTACACAATGCCACTCATAAAAACATAACCCTCCATATTTGAAGTCAGTAAAAAAAATTGACACACACCAGCACGTTTCCATTAAGGCTTCGCGCGCGCCTACCCCCCAGGGGACAATAAAACCCAGCCATGTTTAGAAAAGCAGACCACATTTAAATGTCGCACATACAACATAGTTACTTCATTTAGCGAAAGTGTATTACGCGATAGTAATATTAAATAGAGCTGCGTTATGAATAGTTACGATTGTAGGAGTAGAAAAAAATGTGGGTGGTTTTATTGTGCTACAAGTGTACAGTATCAACATAAATAAGAAAAGAGTATCTAAAAGGAAGTCTGTAATTGGCTTATGACTGGCAGATGGCACTTATGACAGGTGACTGAAAGTGTGTCAAAATCGGTTGTCAGAATAGAGGCATGTGACGCGGGGAAATGAGGAAAATGTCGTGGGGAAAGTTTTGGGTATAAATGTGAATGGCTATCAGTGTAGAGGAAGACCAAAGAAACGATGGATAGACCGTGTGAAATATGCTATTGTTAGAAAGGAGGTGACTACTAAGGAAACTAGTAGAGAACTATGGAAAAAAAAATAATTTGGGTTAAGGGCAAGAAAATGATGATGCAGTGTACCTATTGACATTTTGACATTGAGACAGACAGCCAGACCCATAAAAACTATCTGTATACCATACAAATACTCGGCCCGAATCAAACTAGTGACCCTTAGCGTAACCAACCAATTATGCAGTCTAGCCGGTTTCTTACTTGTTAACATACAAGCACATCCAATGTAAAGTTAAGCAGACATGATTAGCGCACATAAATCATGTTATCTGATCCATTACACATTAAGGGCGCGTCATCGATGCGTCGCGCGTCGGCGCTTAGAAAGGAACGTGTGTATCGTCCTTAACAAGTTGTGCAACGTTTTGTTAACAATGCCTCGTTAGCCTGTTACTTTAGAAGGCTTAGTTATAAATGCACTACTTCCCTGCTTACCCCAAGCAGGGAAGTAGTGCACTTATAACTTTAAGAACGACAGGGCTTTTGGCCTGAAATTAAATGAAATGGAATGTTTATTTCTGTAAATAGATCATAAAAGACACGTCACGTTAATATTTTGTTGGTCAATATTTTAAAACTAGATGGCACCGGTATTGCCTAGCTGGCTGATCCCTGAGAAGAAACGCCGAAATAAGCTCAGAGGTCGTGGTCTCTTTTAGATTCCAAATACGCCTGAAATGTGCTTGACCCATTTCTCAAAAATGTCCCCTGAAATGTACCCTCCAGAATAAAAGTGTTACGAGAATCCACTTCAAGTCAATAAGATAATTATCACAAACTATCTGAGTTCTAAAATGTTTGCGTCTTACAAGTGCAGGGAAAATCACCTATGACAGACAGACGGTGATTCCATTCCTTTTACCAATGTTGGAACGAAATAATAAAAAATGCAATTTCTGTAAATAAACTCAATACGGAGTGTGACTAACAACTTGATTATTTACATAAAATACTTGCTGACCTCGACCTGACGGAAACTGGTTTGAAAATAAATAATTACTTTTTCTTTACTTACTATCTAAATCAAGTTCACAATACGTAATTCTGTTGACTATATTTTATTCTGGACAGGTGACAGGCGATTGATGAAGAAAAAGTTCCCTTTCAGATTTGGGTACTGGAGCAAGAAAATGGTTCGGGACAAGAAAATCACAATCGCTTATGGGCTCAATGGCTCGCTTATCCAAGTTAGTCTGTCTCATCCCACAGCTGGGCAAAAACCTCTCCCAATAACTTCTAGCTCTTTCGAAAGCCTACATAATCAGCCTATAGCGTTCCCACTGCTGGGAAACCGGCCTCTTCTCTTCGAGAGAGAATGGTTCACAGCCAACAGTGACTTGGCAATAAAAGTGATACCAATCTATCATAAATTGCATAAACGTAGTATGATATAATTCATATCTAAAGGGAGAAAGTAATAAAAACCATTAATCCCGCCTCCACAGTCACTACCAAAAAGGGCTATCGTCTAACAAGATCTGCAGACCGCTCCAATTTCATCACCTCACTTACATTACTACCTACCTCCCGACGGAGTTCGACAAGTCGAGACCGAGGGTTACTTAACAAGTAATTATATCTTGGGGTCTGGTACAGTCACACAGCGACTAAAGTATCCGACGATTGAGATAACTAAACGTCACGCCTTTATTTCCCGAAGGGTTAGACAGAGGCACGCTTTTAACTAGTACACTAGCTAGTAATTGTTGATGGATAATTGTTTGCTGCACCCGACGACGTCATTACGTCGGCGCCGGCTGTCGCTGAAAACCAGCGCTGGGGCTCTGTCTTGCATAGGGTCGCAGCATAATGCTGAGCGATAGCCGTTTTGCGTGGATGTGACCACGCCATTTCTTATTGTTTTGTATGTTCTTCTTTGCGTCATGTTTACCGCAAATAAACGTATTTTCTTTATTTCTTTCTTTCTTTCTACACCCACATTAAAACGTTCTCCAGTTATGTTTAAGTCCCATGTAATAGGGGTCGAGTCTATTGCGACCAGACGGGCGCAAATCCTAATTCCGGTTAAATACATAGGAATAAAATAAAAACTAAAGTTAAGTTTTGAGATTTAAAAATTATCTGTAGCACACCCACATTTCGCCAGTTAAGTATGTTCAAGCGGCGAGTCTTGTGCCATCAACCGGGCACAAATCCAGATATTTCTGACGAAAAATCCTTAAAAATGCTTTGCCTGGCCCAGGAATCGAATCCAAGATCCCACGCTCAGCACAACAAAACAGAACAAAACGATTGAAGAATAAGGATAACTTTCAAGACTATGGTCCGAAATGAAAATCGTCTTTCGTCATGGACTGTACCGATGAGTACATAAGTCACGAGATTGTCGTGTCCCCACTGACTCCACTGAGTCATTCATTCATGTTGTTATCTTCTATCGGTTTTTGGCGCCCTGGTAGCTTGAATAAAGGGATCACAGCAGGTGTTCAGAAATAGAAAGGTGTTTAAAAAAGTTTTGTTGTAAATCGCTGATCGAATCTATTAGGTACACAGGTATTATCACAATCATAATCTGTTTATTTATCTCAACATCATATTACAGGCAGACACAGATGATAATGCACAATCTTAAATAAAGAAACGTGTCTGAGGTAGGAGGGTCCAGAGTTACAGATCACCCGGCTGTCTTAGATAGGACATGTTACTTTACACACTGGTTAGAGTCAAGATATTTTATAATAAAAGTTTAAGATTGCAAGTATGCATAAGCAAGTACAAAATTCAGGAATAAAAAGTTCGAAGATATATACAAATTATGTATATTAATCACTGATTCGATCTTAGGTATCTACATAACAAAATAAAGTAAGAATAAGCATACTCATCTGTCGAAATAAATATTCTAAAATTAGCCTTTTAGGCAATTACTTTTGGAATTCATGAATATGAAAACTGAATCAAAATCTATTCAGTAGTTTGTAAAATTGACTGGAATGCGGAACGTACTAACTAACATACACCGCAGGAAAAACCGAAGTTCTTTATATTTATAATTCCGTTTGGTCGTATATTTGACTACAGTTTTTCCTACGTTTTTTCCCAGCCCAGAAATAACGTAAAACATAATCAACTAACGGTCTTGGGTAGCTGATAGACATACGAGCTCGATAACCTTTTTCGGCCATTCGCACTTAAAGTTTAGGGTGACACTAGACGAAAAAGTTCGTAGATCCATATCACCCACTTTAGAATTCCAAACCCTTTTGATAACCCTACACTAAATAAACATGACAGCAATGCGGACGAATTTTTTGATGCCCTATGATTCTTTTGCTTATTTTTTCACATGTATATGTAGTACCTATAACTTTTTTTTTTTCCGGTGGGAAATCATCAAATGACCGCTCCCGCTCTGGGTGGAGCGGAAGTTCCTTCCTTCGCCCTTTATGTTCCGGGGTAGCAGTAACCCTTTCGGACAATCCCGACTTAGATTACAATGTCATAATGACGGCACGGTTGGCGCAGTGGTTAAGCAATTGACTGCTGCGCTGCGTGTCGTGGGTTCGATTCCCGCACGGAACAAATATTTGTATGACCTACATGTATTTGTTCCGAGTCTGGGTGTTTTTCTATCTATAATATGTATGTATTTACAAAAAAAAAAAAATTGTATATAAGTAGTTTATCAGCCATCTTGTTACCATAACACAAGCATTAGGTTGCTTAGCTTGGGACAAATGGTGCTGTGTGAAATGTCCAGGGATTTATTTATTATTATTTATTATTATTTATAATAAAGACTATGTGCTTAGACCGCGTGGAATTCAACTCGTATCACATGCTAACCAGAGCATGCAAGATATAAAGCTGTTTATAATCTCTTAATTACTCTTAACTTCAGCTGATCTGGAAGTTAAAACCTCTGACTGCAGTAATTAGCTGCTTAAGATAGTTATAATGTCTCGCAACGTTGAGGAAATAGAAATTATGAAGTGTTATTTAGATTCATCTATCTGAAGTGCAAGTTTATTCTTCTCACGTGTCGTTATGAGCTACACAAGATTATAAAATAAAGTATATTTTCATTCAAATATCAAGATCAATAGGTACAATTACATTACAACAATATTACAAAAATAATTACGAAAATGGAGATTAGAATGAGTATTAAAATTAAAATGGAAATTGTAATTAGATGACTGACTTAACAAGGGACTTCTAAAGCGGAGGTGATATCCTGATTATGTCATGGTAACAATATTACCAGCAACTTAGCAAGATTGGTGGTAGGGATTCTGGATGAGACTCGCACAGACCAGGGAAGCATGGCACAAAAGGGAGGAGGAGGTATACTCAACAGTGTGCTTAATGCCCAGAAAGCTTTATATACGCCGAATTATTTTTACTCAGAGACGGATTGACCGATTCACTGACAGGGGCCCGTGGCTAAATAATAACAGCCGCACAGGTCGATCGATCAGGTTAAGCTACGCCTGCCGCGGTTGGTCTGTGGATGGGTGACCATCTTTACATACCGAGACCCCTCCGTGCCTCGGAAAGCACGTTAAGCCGTTGGTCCCGGCTGTCATTCGTAGATCTTTGACAGTCTTTACGTGTAGTCAGAAGCCCGAAAGTCTGACAACCAGTCTTATCAAGGGGTATCGTATTACCCAGTAACTGGGTTGTGGAGGTCAGATAGGCAGTCGCTCCATGTAAAATACTGGTATTCAGCTGAATCCGGTTAGACTGGAAGCCGACCCCAACATAGTTGGGAAAAGGCTAGGCAGATGAGACGGATTGACCGATTGATATCGTCAACTAAGTTTATTTTTTTATCTGGTAGTTACCTGTAGTTAGACCCTGGTGGCAATCTTGGGGTCTAGTTACTCTTTTCCCCCATGACAAGAATGATTCTCACATAAAGAATACTGGAAAAGGAAGGCCAATTCTCGTAATTTAAAACGTTCAAATTCTAGTCGCAGTCTTATCTCGACGACAAACAAATGACAAAAACTTGTCAAAAATTTACGGAAGTTAGAGGTATTTTTGACAGATTGAAACTGAGATCAGACTGTGAACGTTCTTAAAATTACGACAATTGCCCCTTTGATGTGTTCAAGCTCCAGCACGTGACAAGACGGCTGCGTGATATTTCGCAGGTTTTGTCGCATTTTCACACATAAACTTTTGAGACAAGTCTTGTCACGGCAGCGTGTCATAACCACTATGTCATAATTCATTTGCATATAATTTACTACAACAAGAAAAACGAGCCAGTTTTAAAAACTAGGGCGAATATATCATAAGCATAATGTAACTTGTAATGAGTGTAATGGCATGATGTAATCAAGTATTTATTCATGTTAAGTGTAATTTCGAGACTCATTTAATGCTTGGGTGCCGACAGTTATCTCTTTTTTTTTTGGACAGTAGGGTTTAATTGTTTGCGGTAGCGTATTGAGAAAAATATGGTAATAGAAAGTAGGTTTTGCTTTGAAATTATGAATAGTGCTAATGTTATGGCTCAGTGCACTTCCTGAAAAATATAATATAATTTCGACAACGCGCTAGGTTTCTGACACGCATCACTCCCTCTCACAGATAGAAGGCTTGTATCCCAGCTGCAGCGGTGGGAATATTATAGGCTGATTATTCTTATGCTTATTTGTATAATATCCTAATTTAGAGCATCCAATGGAGTTTCTGGCCCGTGGCCTGTGTCCCAGTAGTGGAAATATTATGGGCTGATCATGTTATGTTTCTGGCATTGGCGCTGGTTTCTGTCTTTTTACCAGGATTTTGACTTTGCACTTAGTAGTTACCGTTTTGGTTCTACTGTTATACGCATACCTAAATAATTTTTAATCAGAAATTAGACTTGATAGATAACTTATGAAAAGCCTCTCATCGTTGCCAAATTCTGAGATACACACTATCAATCTCAACCTGAATAATTTTGAAAGATATTGCTAATCCATATGTTCGAAATACTTGTCAGCTCAACAATGTAAATAACGCAATGAATGATGTTGAACTATCAAAATAAAATCTGCTACTGATAGTGTTTTACGCAATTACCCCACCGATTTGTTACTCTTAGAACAAAAGATGAATCAAAACTGCAATAAACCAAGCAAGTCTTATCTATCCACATTAGGATATCCTCAACTGCAATAGTAGGTGTAACATTCCTCAACAGATGCAATAAAAGATATAAACGAAATAAAAAAGAGTAAAAAATCTTCCAAAACAAAATATTTACCGGTCTAATAATTATCTGGCCAAGGTTGAGGTTTGTGGCTGGCGGTTGGCGGTTAGCTAGACTGATAATATAATCTAGATGGTTTTAGGAAGCATAATTATGTGATTTATTATTTAATTTTCGCTCTAATTAGCTTAATAATTACGTAAACATTGCAGAAGATACGCTGCTGGAAATTCAAAAAACCTTGTGTTCATTCAAATAATAGTTTAATTTCAAAAGAATAGAGCCTGTTAATTGTTATTTTGAACACCTACGACTTGAGTGTTGGCAGGGTAGGTTCTATTTGCATGTTATAGTTTTAAACACTATTCCGGGACCATGAAATGGAAAGCAAATTAAGCAATTGTATTGTGAGAGACAGAACTAGAAATTATTATCTACCCTTAACTCTAGACCTTTCAAAACAATTTGTCTTGATTGAGTCAATGGCGTTTCTAGCTCGTTCCTTTCCATAGACATCTACGTATTGGAACGGGCAACTAGTTCCAACTTTCTAACTGAATGACTCCTTGACAATTCTAAAGAGCCCTGGACACGGTTTAATTGAAATAAATGCTTTGAGTTTGAGTTCCTAGTATTGTTAGTCCACTCCGCTGCCTGTTATAGAGGTCTTGGTAAGAATATATCTCTAGTAAAGTACTCGTATGGGATGTCATGACGATATTCATTCATATTTCAGCACATTGGCAGCACAGCCCAGGTAATTTGTGTAGTGTGTCGACAGGCGACCTATGCGCAAGCGCAACACATGAAAGGTACAAACGACATATAAATAGACGTAATCAAATGACAATTTCTGATACTTTCAACACTGCTCTCTGTTAGGCTGTTGCATGTGTTTGATCATTAAAAGAATGGGAGGTGGCATTTTACTTTTTTCCTCGTTGCGAATGAATCATGTAACTATTACTCTCCATACAAATGTATGAAGAGTTCATTGCAGTAGGTTTGCTCTAAGCACCTGTTGGTTGAAACTTCAGATGGGAATAAATTCATGGTAGACCTGACTCTCACTTTTCTACATAGCAACAATTTGAGCAAGTCATTTTCAAACTACAGTCTGAATTGTAACAGTGTGAAAAACTTTCAGTTTCGAACTGTTTTAAATATGGGTTACAGAGAAGAAATGTGAAACCCTGACTCCAGAACTAGGCTAGAGTAGAGTATTTCAGGAGTCAGAGACTTCTTCCAGCTAGGTTCCAAAGAAGCACAATTTTAGGCTCTATAATTTAAATAAATATAATGTTGTAAAAAGAAAGATAGAAACGATGGATGAACTGTGAATGATGATACGGTTAGAAAGGGGGTGACTACCAAGAATAGACTAATAGCAAGAAAAAAACATATTGCGCCGAACCCAATTAAATTGAGATAAAGCCAGAAGAATGACGATGATGTTGTAAAAAGAAAAACCTTAATCATCAAGGTGGAAAGTCTACGATACATAGCTAGATCCCCATAAAGCATTATAATGATAATAGTTGGGTCAATTATAATAAAACGGTTTTAAATACATAGGTTAGTACATAAGTTCGGGCCTACACAACTGTGAAAGGACAACAAAAGAGAACGGCTGTCCTGGCCACGGCCACTACAAAACCAAACCGTTCAAACAAACATTCACAAACTGTCTTACAACCCCTAATTAGCGACGGACAATTGTCTAATTGCTATCGGAACTCGTTCAGCCCACTTACCGTTGTTCTGACAAGTCAGACAAACGCTGGCTACACACGATCAGGCTATTACGGGCACGAATTACTTCGTTTGATTCATTGACAGTAAGTGTGCACGATTGTAGAAATTACACCATTTAAGGTAAAGTAGGTAGCGACTGGTGTAGGTCGAATTTAGTAGTGTAAAGTATTTTTTGCTGTGATAGATATATCTTTAAGTAATAGAAGTAAGCGTGGTCACAACTGTAGCACATTTTACTATCGTCATCATCATCACCTGCCTAGCCTTTTCCCAACTATGTTGGGGTCGGGTTCCGCCCAGCCCAGCTGCATCCGGTTAGACTGGAAGCCGACCCCAACATAGTTGGGAAAAAGGCTAGGCAGATGATGTTGGCATCGGCTTCCAGTCTAACCGGATGCAGCTGAATACCAGTATTTACATGCAGCAACTGCCTATCTGACCTCCACAACCCAGTTACTGGGTAATACGATACCTCTTGATAAGACATTTTGCTATCGTATCAGACTTAATGATCATCACAATAAACTATCGCAGGAAAAGTTGGATTTGCTTTGATCAACATATAACTTTTCAGGATATAAGTGTTCACATCCTGAAAAGTGGTCATTGACTTTGCTACCTAATCTCGCATTGTATTAACACTCTTAGCAGAGACGAGTGCATGAGAATTTGTATATAAGAATCAGGAGAACACTGTCTTTCTTTTTTCCCAGAATGATCCTAAATGTATTCCTTTTGAAAGACCTGTAAGGGGTAACTCCATAAATCTTCAAAATTACCTACCTCTGCGGATAAATGTGGCTATGATTTGTATAGTCAAATTGACGCTAATTCGAAACAAACTTAAGTGGATTCGAAGATATAACAAGCCACCTGCTCCACGCTATAACCACATCGCCATTATTCCAAGCCACTTTTTCACTAATCTAGTTTGAGTGCACCAGATGACCACCAAGCATTTCATGCGCCTGCGTATAATGGCCGTAACTCATTGGTTATGTATGACACGCCACATAATCGTGTGGTGGCCATTGTACGGGTGTTAAATAGACTCTTACATACGTAATGCTCTGTAATGTGGGTAGTTAGAATTTAATTTTGGTAGAGGAATGTTGTTTATGGATAATGTAGATTTTGTAGCGGACATACTCGTAGGTCTTAATCCGGAAATGACAATGTTTTATTGCTTAGCTGGTACCGTTGCAGGTTTCTTTATTTTAATTGCTGAATGGCCCTGCTCTTGACCTTAATCACGCCTGATGGAAAGCGATATATGAGGTTTATGATGGAACGAGTGTGCCCAGAAGATGCCACTTTTGCTGTGAAGACTTGCTTAGAAGGGTTAAATATGGACGCGGGCAGAGAGTTCCACACTTTGGCTGTGCGCATAATAAACGTGGAGCCGCTGAGCAAGTACTACATATCAACCAACTGCGGATACATTTCATTATTTGAGTCCGATTCCAGTCGGACCACTTCGAAACATAGAGATGGTTCATTCCTTTGAACCATGTAAAATAAAGACACGAGTGAGTAAGCGATAACTTTTTAAAACGTTATTGACAAGATTGTGCCTCACGGAAATAAAATTAAATATTTACGAGTACTTTTAAAATCTGAGAATTGAATCCCAACTATCCCTCACTTCAACCACTGCGCTAGCACAGTTTCCTATTCTAAAACACGACAAGTCAATAAGCTAGATCACTGTCGCTTTCACTATACGTCCGGCGTAGGAGTCGCTCGCATCGCGCATGCGCGCCGCGACTTAGAAAGCAAACGGTTTCACTGACCGATGGCCGATGGACGATGGCTGATGGACGATGGCCGATGGACGATGGGCTACGATGGACGAATGGACCACATCCTGACATTGATTGGGATTGATTATTTAACAGCTGTTTAATATGGATAAAAGCAGATAAAGGCTTTGAATTAAAGATCTTGAGGATTAATTAAAGACTAGATATCCGTGAGAAAAGCGTGAGTGCAATTGCAATTTCTCTAGATCAGGATCTCTAATCTGGATTAAACCAACTAAAGTTGATGTATTTTATTTTCTGCGATTAGGTAAAAAGAACTGGCTATATAACGAATTGGTAACTTATTGGCTCTGCCTAAATTAACTGCATTATCTTGTGGTCAGGACTCAGGACCACCTACATGTATAGAGAGCATATCACCCGTCATATAGAGACCTCGTGGCAAAGTTTACAAGTATCATGTCACACCAGAAATAGGATAGGTATGGCGAATAGAATTCATTATAGTACTTAAAGGGGCCCGTGGCTAAGTAATAACAGCCGCACGGGTCGATTGATCAGGTTAAGCGACGCTTGCCGATGTTGGTCCGCGGATGGGTGACCATCTTTACATATCAAGATCCCTCCGTGGCTCGAAAAGCACGTTAAGCCTTTTGCCGTTGGTCCTGGCTGTCAATCGTGGTTCATTGGCAGTCGTTACGGGCCGAAAGTCTGACAACCAGTCTTAGTCGCTCCACGTAAAATACTGGTATTCAGCTGCATCCGGTTAGACTGGAATCTGAGCCCAACAAAGTTGGGAAAAGGCTAGGTAGATGATGACTTGCATAGACGAGCTCCTGTACGAAGTCTTTATCACTAATAGGTAACACCTACTATGTATAGACAACAAGGCTCTATAGAGGTCAAAAGCCTCAATATAGACAAAATAAAGGACCACCCAAACACATCAATCAAATTGGTCTCATTGTAACACAGCTGCGGGCCATCGTTACATTATTTCAATGTTTTCTTTCAAAACCTCATCTGTTTACAACATCCTACAATTGAAGAAATTGTTATTAATGAATGAGCGTATATTTCACAAGCCGCTATCGTAACTACTATTCTAAGACGGAATCGATTCTTGATAATCGGTTTGAGAATCGATATTGTGAAATTAGTTTATTATATTAATATCGAGTTGGTTGGCTGTCATATCTGGTTTAGTTACAACGTTTTACTGCTGTCATGAATGTAATATAGTCTACAGATTTATTTGAATGTTACCGACATATGAATAAAATTGTAGATAAAGTAGTTAATTTATTTAATTCAATCGAATTATTTATATTAACAGCTCTTTAGGAATTCATTTTATCTAAGATAGTTATTGGACTCTATATCTTTTGTTAATAATTGTAATGACCTACTTAGATATTTTTTTCATTTAGTTATTAAATAGAAGCTTACGTCATAGATATAACTTAGACTCAACACTATTCAACTTGACATGACAATGACATGTCACACAAAATAGAACATTACATTCTAAAATATACAAAAGAATTAAGAAAAAAAATCAACCAATTTATTCAAACCTAATAATTTTTATTAGTTTCTAGGTTAAAAAGGTCAAAACCAATCTGTTTAAGCTAGAAACCCACCTTCACATTTCAGAAAAATGTAGAATGATTACATAACCTCAAAAACGAACACAAACATATTCTTGTAACATTTACATACAATACTAAAAGTAAGCTACTATTAGATCCGTATCTAAAAAAATACATGAGTTTGGTATGATGTATGGGCTTCCTTGTGTGATAACAATGATTTATGGACACCATTAGCTATTTTATAATGCCAAGAATTTTGCTAGTAGCAAAAAAAATAGTTTTATTTGCTAACAAACACAAAGAAGTGACATATACACATACATACATAAACTCGCGTGTCCTTCCTATGGAGGTAGGCAGAAACTAGAGAACGCCTTCTGCTACGATACTTACATACTCCTTTTAAAGAAGTAACATAATATGTCACCACAGCATCATCATCTGCTTAACCTTTTCCTTACTGTGTTCGGGTTAGTTTGCAATCAAACGAGATGCAGCTGAATAGGTACCAGTATCTGTCAAGAGCCTTCCTACAATCTGAATAAGTATAAAGTAGAAGTATAATGAAGTATAATCATTTCCATCCCCCAAAGAAATAATGTAACTCAGCCAATTTACTATTTAAGGCTCCCGCAGCCAGACGCGACGCGGAGTCTGGTAGAACAATTTCTATGAAGTTTTCACAGAAATTGTGCTACTAAAGTTGCGTCGCGCCTGTCTGCGGTAACCTTATAGATTTGAGTTAAATTAGCAGGCACTTAGAGGAAAGTTTAATTAGTTCAGCTTGCTATGCCCTTCGAAGCCTTCGAGATGAGATTTCCAACAAACAATGAAAAAATGTATATTACTCGCTTGTTGAATCAAAAGTTATCGCTATGTGTATGTGTTATGGGGAGGTAGTTATGCCTATAATGTGAGTACTGCTTTATCATACAAAAAATGGCCTTAAGAACCACGGTGAAAATTCCCCAATGGGTATCGTTAAAGAACTACAGATACTAACAATCTCTTGCTTATATATATTAGTTCTACTCACAGATCTCATGAAAAAACTACAAAATTTCGAAACACTTGAGGAAAGAAATAAGCGGGAAGCTACAAGGCGCAAGGACCTACAATATACAATTCAACCGCATTTGAACGTAGTTAGTCATGCTGCAAGCTATCAGTTAATTAAATTGTTTAATAAATTACCTTTAGAATGAAAGTCCATTTATAATTTAAGTCAGTTTAAGAACCAGCTATAGTCCTTCCTGAAAGATTAATGCTATTATACACTTGCGAGTTTCTCAGTGATGTGTATAACTAGACTGTTATAACTATTAACCTTTTTAATTTTATTGACATAATATTATTTTTTTTATTTTCTCTCTTGACATTTGTATCGGTTTATTGAATTGAATTTTATTTTATTTTTATATAACTACATATCAGTGGCTTTTGGATTTTAAATTGTTTAATTACGAAGATTGTTTTAAAATGTGTCACTCATGTGGGATGTATTCATAATATTTGTTATTTCTTATCTTTAAATTGTATTTCATGTTATTTTAGATCTAAATGTAATACATTTCGACACAATGTAAAAATTGTTAAAGAAATAAATAAATAAACATATACACCATGTAAGTTCAATTCCAGCCACAAGGACAATGGACGTTTCAAATCAACACATAACATACAGTCGCATCAATTTCAAATTGTTTCCAATCGATTAACAACAAATTAATCGATAAACAAATAAATATTTATAAAGAAAATCCTTGATCGGTATGTGTGAACCGTTCAGTACGGTCAGCAAAAACATTGAATAATAACGTTACGAAACAAAAACGTGTCGCAACGTTCACGCACTATTGAAAAATTGGTAACGCGTGCACTTAGAATCGATACTTCGACTCGTTTTGTTTTTATTCGATTCTTTACCGCGAGTTGTGGAAAATTAAAGGGTATATTTATTTCCATCACGTGCATTGTTGAGAATTTTTTTAAGACACTCGAATTTGTTTAATTTAATAATAATGGTTTTTGCTATCGATCGAAAATAGGATCAGAATAAACTCTTAAATAATACATAATCAGCCTATAATGTTCCCACTGCTGGGACACAGGCCTCCTCTCAGTGAGAGAGAGTGGGTCGTAATCCACCACGCGCGCTTAATGTGGGTTGATAGATGTCACATGTCGAATTTTTGGTTCTAGGACATGCTGGTTTCCTTTCGATGTTTTCCTTCACCGTTTTGAGAGCTGTGGTGATGAAATAATTTACGAGCTACTCGGTAAGTCGTGGTCGTTACCACTGGGCAACCACTACTCTCTAGAACAATGTAATGTTGCAAAGCTATACCTTTTCGATCATTATTAATCTTACCAAAAGAAGTGCTCACCTCCTTAAGAACAAATGACTTTCGTCTTTAAAAATAGCCATTGAATTTCTGTGGCTTCTTAATCATTTTATCAAGATCCCATTTATATTTTTAACAAAAAACTTGTCCAGTCCAAGCATACAGAACTCATTTACTTGTTAACAAGACGCAGCCCATCCATCAACACAACAGATTCAAGGGTAGCCAATAGCAAAAATGATTGTCTTCATATATTCGTAGCTGGCAACATCAATCATAGTGAACTTTTGATTGGCCGGCGAGGTTACTGCTCTATGGTCACCTTGCGGTTTATAAAATGGAGGTATTTTCCTAGAAACTTAACTACTTGCACCTAGTTACGAAAGAATTACAAAGTTCATAATTCAACAACGATGCAGTGCTGAGTTGAGTCCCAGGTTCACACACACACACACTGGACATAAATAGTGTACATAATGGTAAATGCTTTTTAAATGCAAGTTTAATGGTCTAACTAAACAATCTATAAAAATCTTAAAGCACTTTTCAGGTCTAATTCAGTTAAACCTCATATGAAAGTGCAATTCAATTGAATACTAACAATAAAAAGTGTACAGGTCGTATAATTATTAGTTACAAGCTAATAACTTCCTACCAATCATGCAAAAAAACTCCCACCAAACTACTCTAGTTAATCGAAACGCATTATCGCCTAAGCAGGAACCTCGACCTTTACCAAATCAATCAGTAGAACAATATCATTTCAGATAATCTGCCAATTCAACTTCCCGCCAAAACTTTCACATGACAGCTGACCTTGACAGTTCCCGCCGCCATCTTGTAATTAACGTCACTTTTTTTATTAATTGCATGGCTGATGTGAACGGCCTGCCCTTGCTAGGGTTACCCGGAGCCTGTCTGTTAATGTCATGATTTTTCGTGATAGTCTGTAGATAATTACCTACGTTTCTATTTACATGTTAATTATGTGAGTTCAAGGTCTCGTTGTTATTGGATTGTAATTAGATATAAATGGTTGGTCCGCATTTTCGTTCGCAAAGATATTTTAAAACGTCGGCTGGTTGACTTTCGAAAAATCCTTTTTCTGTTCATCTCGTTTGACCCATTAACCAAACATAAGTTTCTTTCTTCAGCGGCTTAGACTGTAGGTTCGCTGTATGTTAGTCATTCACTCAATCATTCACAAATGTTTCTATCTACAAAGATTTAGTATTTAATTCTTTTTATTGTTTTTAAATTATAAATATTATTTCCACAAAAAACTATAACCAACACGACTCCATCCACTCCCCTATTCCCACAAAGTTTAACGCCCAGCAGCACATGACACGCGCGTGAGAACCAGTTCCGAGTCGCACGGGGTCAAGATCTAGCGAAAGTGGTCACCGGCACGATCGTTGCACTGATTGATGAGTGGGAGATTCGTATTTGTAGCATCCTCGTGATTTATTAATATTTCATTAATCGTTGTACTTCATGGCACGACCTCCCACGTAGTTTAGGCCGATTAAGATTTGGCTGGCATAGGAGCGTGGGGATTGTCATAAGGAAAGAGTGGCCTAGGCCCAGCTGTGCGTGACGTTGAGGTGATGATGATGAAGAGCTTTGTGTTAAGAAGAGTGGTTGTTTGGTGATAAGAAGCCTGTGTAACGAGAAATCCTATCCTATCCTACTATCCTACTAATATTATAAACGTGAAAGTTTGTATGAATGGATGGATGTTTGTTACTCTTTCACGCAAAAACTACTGAACGGATCTGGATGAAATTTGGCACACATATGGTTTATAACCAGGATTAACATATATGATACTTTTGATCCCGATATTCCCACGGGATCGAAACTTATGCGGGTGAAACCGCGGGGCGCAGCTAGTATTGTTATAAATTAACAATATAACGTTATGCCGATATTCAGAGATAAGCTGGCATCTGTGGGTGTGGTGTGCTGGTGATCTGTATGGGCATAAATCCAGACTGCTACTGACAAAAACCTTTTTGAAAAGTCTGAAAAGTGCAAGGTGCAAAATAAACATTGCCATAGAAATCGTTGACTGAGCAGTCGCGTCGTTCGCAGATGTGTTTTTTTGTCCCAGCAGACTTCCTTTACTATTAAAAATGGTAATAGGCAGTTAAGGTAACAAATAATTACTGTATCAGCATTTCCTCGTCATTCTTCATATAGAAAATAATGAGTTTCCCTCTAATTCGTAATTATGGCGATAATCATTAAAACTTTCTCTATGCACGCCTTGATTATAAGATTTTTAATCTATAATATAATCTATGTTACGTAAAAAAACACAATAACTCGTTGTTAAAAAAATATATAATTACAAAGTTTATGCGTGGGTAACCGCAAGATAGAATGATATGAAAAATTGGGTGAAAGTGGAAATGATTTGCGCGTTTTTCTGAAATAATGACCAGACAAAATTCAGTGAGTTTCTTTAACTTGTGCATTTAGTTTATGGTTGTATTTTCCTCAACGGCCAGTAATGCTACGTGTTTATTAAACAACTACTATACTGTAGTTTGAAAACATTGTAAAAACCAATTATTTTTAAAAGAGTAGGTAACCATGAAGTCTTTTGCCGGCTCTTCTCCATAGGAAACGACCAATTGCAACCGTGCACCTAGTTTCTGAAGTTTCATAAGAGCCCATGTATGTTTATGTTAAATAAAATATTTTGATTTTGAACTTTTAGTAGGTACCTAATGTAAATGTATTACATATGTTATTGTACTATTGAGGCGGTAAGCTTTTAGCGAAACGATCCCTAACTTAATTACAACCTTTTTTATAATTTTGTAAACTTTATTCTTATTTGTCAAACGAAGATCGGATATTGCAGCATGCCTATATTACACGCCATCTAAGTACCTAATCACAGCAAAAGCAACATGTTTGCACACTAAACACATAATAAAACGACTGTTCATCCGCAACTTTTGTACAAACAAGCCACATTACCATCGTCGCGTGCTGTCAAGTCACGGCGCACAGCGGACAGACAGGCAGACATCCGTGTAGCAACGTGTTGTCACGACACGTCACGGTGTCATTGCGTAACCGTCACGGCATGTGTAAATGGGCCATGACGAATGTGTATAGGATAAACGTTGTGTACTGTGTGTGGTGGATAAAGTGGTCATGATTATGTCAATATGGTTAATAAGGTGGAATTAGAAGATGGGGTAATTGTGTGTTCCAAAAGCCAATGGCTAGAAGTGGGAGATTAGGCTGAGTAGATATAAACCAGAAGAAAGGTGGTTAGGTAGGATAACAGCTGAGATTTTGGAGGAAATAAGGAAAATGGCTCGCTATCGAGGTGAGAGCCAGACAAATTAAAACAAATGTCGTGAGGAAAGTTTTGAGTATGAATGCCAAACGATGGATGGACTGTTTGAATGATGATATGTTTAGAAAGGGGGCGACTACCGAGATGACGACTAATAGAGAAGTATGGAAGAAAAAGACATGTTGCGCCGACCCCGAGTAAATTGGGATAGGGGCAGGAGAATGTTGATGATCACGGCCACACAGTAAAATAATTAGCAGGTTCTTTTGTACTATCTAGAAGTTATTCCCAGTTTTTTGCATGCTAGTAATAAACTTTTAAAGATGTGAAAATTAAATGTTAGCTTACTAAAATGTCGTCTTTAAATCCTAGATATAATCTACATTTATTAAATAGACGTGTCTAACTATAAATCATCCCAACAAGTCCTTGAAACTTCGCGAGACGATTCTACGTCATCAAACAGCACCCTGAACCCAATTGATCCCTATCACTAGATCACGGTTAATTAACACATTATATTACCGACATCAATCTTTATTGATTTAACTAAATGGAACCGACATTTAGATCGAATATCTGTGTCGAAATGGAAGCGAAATGTCAACTGTAGTAAGGTCGTGATATTATTAGTTTTCGCCGGCGATCAATTATTTAAGTTAACCTCTATCGTTTATGACAAGATTAATATGATTTATTTATGGACCTATGGAGGTATCAGCTGTTTGGAATCAAGCTTAAGTCTTGGTTATTGTTTTTATAATATGTAGACTAACTACTTACATGGGCCAGCACCCTAATTGCGTAACGCACTAGGATATTGCTAATCCATTACTTCATATGTCTGAAAAATGTGTCTGCTCAATAATGTACATAACGCAATGAATGTTGTTAAAATGAAAGCCATTGCTACGGATAGTGTGTGAACCCCGCCGGTTCTGTCAGAAATTAATGCATTTAGTGTTGTGGTAATTAATCAAATTACAAACTTCGTATATATAGCAAAGGATTTTTGTCATTAAAAACAGAAAATGCTTAAAATGGCTCTGAAATCAGTCTAAAAGTTAATAATATCTTTTGAATAAAAACTAGAAAATGTTTCCTATAATAATTTGTAACCGAAAACGTTATTAGTCTAAAAGCTCTTGAGGTCATTGCCAAACAATACCTCGCCAAATTGCTTGGGATCGGCCAAGATAACATGTAATTTACCACGTGTTACATATTTCACGGCAACTATAAACCCAACCACACATTACCCTAAACAAATAACAGGTTAACAACCAACAGTTGTGCGGCGCGGGCGCAGGAATGGCATTAGAAAGGATCCCGGCAAGGTCGGACCGTGTCCGCTACGGTGCGGCGCGGCGGTGGCGCTACACTTTGTAGGTACTGTGTCATGGGTTGCTCTTATGGGGTTAATGGCTAACTGACATTGGTTTGTCATTGAAATAGATGCCCGCCCAAAGCTAGGATTTAATTTAGAATCTCAATCTGCCTCGATTTTTCCCAACTATGTTGGGGTTGGCTTCCAGTCTAACTGGATGCAGTCCAATATTTTACATGAAGCGCCTGCCTATCTGACCTCCACAACCCAGTTACTGGGTAAAACGATACCCCTTGTTAAGGCTGGTAGTCAGACCCGTAACGACTGTCAAAGATCTACGAATGACAGCCAACGACTTAACGTGCTTTCCGAGGCACGGAAAGTTTTGGTATGTAAAGATGGTCACCCATCCACGGACCAACCTCGGCAAGCGTAGCTTAGCCTGATCGATTGACCCGTGTGGCTGTTATTACTTAGCCACAAGCCCTTTTTATTTTTTTTCATTTAGAATGTATCACTCAATAATGAACCAATAGTTCAATTATTAATTAGCCAGTCAAAATCATTATCCTTATTTGCAGATAATTGTATGAAACCCTTTAAAAAGTGCTAGTGACGTTGTTGTTTTATCGATAGATCTAGGTAGGTATATCGTTTAGTTCCCACGGTGCAGTATTAATTTTAGTATCACATCAAAAAGGTAGTGGGTTCAAACTTTGTTCATTTGTAAAATGAAATTTATAACCCTATATACTCGTAATTGTGCAGTTGTCAAGCCGTTTGGTACATGAGATGACCTAATCTAACCTTCATTATCAAAGGTCGTGCAATTGCTGAAGTCCTGAAAATCAACATTAACTTTAGCAAAACTTGTTTGACCCCTTTTTAGAGACATACTTACAGAAATACCTTTATATACTATACCTAAATACTGTAACATTCTCTGTTCGAGTTGCAATTGTGTTGAACAGAATGTGCGTACGAGTATCGCTTGCAATGTTAGGAAAAGACAAATGAAGGCTCACGGTACATAGTTTCTGCATATTTGGATCCTTCAAAGGCGTTGAAGTATTTTTCCTTCTGGTTGGTGTACTTACCTGAAAAGATCAAAGAAAAACTATTAATATAAAGTAATTATAAATATTTTACAAGCATTTAAATAACAACGATGCGGAGGAATATTTCGACGCCATATTTTTTAGTTTCTTAATTTATAGTTTTATTTAGGTTAGGATATTATAATTTAACAGTTTGTTAGTTTATTTAGTATTAGATTTTATGATATTATGGTTAAAAAAAATATTATTTATATAAATAATATCAGCCTGGAATAGTCAAACTACAAGGCAGGGCTTGGTCACAGCCTATTGGCGCGTTCCGATCTCATTGAAATTATCGGGAAGGTTAATTGTCTCTTAACAAATAGATACTTGTAAGATGTTACAAATTAAGCCTCATAAAACGTAATAAACTGCGCTTCACGTATTGTGTTCTCAAAGTTCAACGCACAAGATTCGAACCTCCGATCGTCGGATAAGCAACCCTCGCTTCTAATAGGCCCATTTCCGGCCATTAACATTACAGATTACTTCATTTAAAAGTTAAAACACAGGTTAAACATACAAGGCCTGCTGAGTAAATAAAGCAGACAACATTTATATGTGTATTTACCCCGGTAAAACGCATTCGTTTTTATGAGATTGTTTGGCACTATATGCCTATAGGCTACGGTAGGTTAATTTTTAGGTTAAGTATTTGTAACATCCGGTATTTTGAAAGTTACATCTCCTAACATTCAATACTGAATAAGGCACTGTTTAGATTGGTTAATCCGGAAAAGGATTAAAACCAATTTCCCAGAATTTTTTGTGTATTTTCCGTCGGGAAAGCCATTATATTTTCAGACCCAGGACAGAATGTCTAAACCACGATTTTTTCGTAAATTAATTTTCAGTAATTTATTGAAATAGGCTCGCCTCTGCGACTTTAATAAACCCAATATATATATATATAGATAGCTGGGAGGGACTGGAGGCGTAAGGCGCCACAATAGTGGTGCAGTTTGGGAGAGACATATCCAGCAGTGGACTGCAATAGGTTCTGTTGATAGTTGAGTTAAATAGGTGGCGAGCCTCTTGGCTCTGCCTATTTCTTCATAGAATACAATACGTGAAGCTTTGTTTTCAAGTAACGTTGACCGACTTCAAACAGAAGGTCAATTCTCGTAATTTAAAACGTTCTAGTCGCAGTCTCATCTCGGCGACAAACAAATATCAAAAACTTGTCAAAAATATAGGGAAATTAGAGGTATTTTTGACAGATTGAGACCGAGATCAGACTGTGAATATTCTTAAAATTAGGTACGAAAATTGCCCCTCTGGTCTAGGTCTAGGTACTCAAATACTTCACAGGTTATATGCCTGCTCCTCATTCACTGATTAAAATCTTTGAATTAATGGCAGTTACTATGAGAAGAGCAACGTGTAAAAGGTAATGTAGGCAAACCGGCTGTGACCTTTCGTAGCACTGTTTTATATGGACGCACTCGAGAACAGGTTCACAGTACTATTTACATGTAGATTCGCGTGTTTACTTACTAAGTATTTACTGGTGAAGGTGATGTAAGGGTTTTTGCATAAAATCTAATCTAACCTTATATTTAGCGAGTCTTTAAAGTTTATATGGGAAGAAGCTGGCTAGCATTTTCTTTATCCTTCTCGGTCTAAAAATTATCGGTTACTTAAAAAAATAAAGAATAATTATGGGGATTCATGCCGGCTCCTCTCCAAAAGAAACGACCAATTGGAAACGTGCACCTAGCTTCTGACGTTTCATAAGTGCCCACGTAGGTTTTAATGAAATAAAATATTTTGAATATGAATAAAAAAATGTAACTTTTTGAAATATACAGAACGGGTCCTATAAAATACATTATGATGAACGACTACTAATCTTCAACAGTGATGAAAATTATCTAAATTGGAAGTGTGTAGTATGACCATAAGGCCAATTCCCGTAATTTAAAACATTCAAAATCTAGTCGCAGTCTCATCTCGGCGACAAACAAATGTCAAAATGTAGGGAAATTATACGTATTTTTGGCAGATTGAGACTGAAATCAGACTGTGAACGTTCTTAAAATTACGAGAATTGCCCCTAAGAACGACTATATATACAACTATATACTTCACATGATCTGACCAAGATTATGTCTGGACTTTAAAAGAGACTGTGACCTCTGAGTTTGTTTCGGCCTTTCTTCTCAGAGTAGTCAGATAGTAAAAGCCGAACTCAACTAGTTTATAAAAAATATGATTGACGTGTAAAAGTGTTTGTACAAACCTACTTACAAAATAAATCATTTATCATTTATAACTATGCTGACTCAGAATTAAAATAAGATATAGGTACCTAGATTATATGAACTGTTTACGCACGAGGAATGCGGAATGCCTTGCTACTCTTTACTGAGGCGGAATGTCGGCTGATATCAGGTTATTAGTAAACAACCTTATCATTTGCTGTGGCTGTCGTAAACGGTGACTAAAGTGCCGTGTCTGGTAGAAAAGATGCAATATTTCTGAGAGTTAAGTAGTAGCACAGCTGAAGATGATGATATATAACCTTTTTTTTCCGGTTGGGAAATCATCAAGCGACCCCTCCCGCTCTGGGTGGAGCGGAAGGGAGTGTCAGACTCTTACTGACTAAAACCCACCCATGTTCCTTCCTTTGCCCTTTGTGTTCCGGGGTAGCGGTAACCCTTTCGGACAATCCCGCTGAATGAGATGTAGCCTGGAGTATGGATTTGTGCCTCGTCAATAACAATAGGCTCTTCCCCTATTAGGTAATGGGACTAATAAAACAACTGGCAAACTATGGTCTCCATAAACCTCTGCCAACCCTCCCGAGGAATGCAAGCATGATGTTATATTATGTTAGGTTCAACGTACACAAACTTTCGAATACTTATAGAGAGTCATCGTGAAGACCACCATAGGATCGGTCATGGGAAAACCCTATTTTACTACCACCCCGTAGTAACGTTAAACGGCTTTCATAAACGCACTATTCGAAAACTTGCGTTAGAAAATCCTACCATAATGACGCAATAAACAAAACAAATGCGTGTGAATACTTCAACAAACAGGCATAAACATAAAAATCATAAAAACGCGTTGAGAAATAATCAAAACATCGTTGACATTATTTTGTGAAATTCATACTTATACCATTGTTGTAATATCGTACTAAACTTTAATTAAGGAGGTAAAAATTAAGTGTGAAATTGCGAATTTTTAAGTTCCTATTGTTTGAACTTACGTCAGAAACTTGTATGTGTATTATAGAGGTTTTGTTTCTCAATTTCGACCTCGAGTCATCAGTCATGCGCAGTAAAATTGATGAGAAAAGTGGACTTGCTTAAAGTTCTGAGAAATGTATGAATTGTTTACTTATTAATAAAACATTGGTATAAAAAAACATTTTGAATTGTGAAACTTCTAGTATGTTTTGGGAAAAGCCATTTTCAGGAGGCAAATAGGTAGGCATTATTGGTTGTAGAGATACAATTACTAAACTAAAGTATTGCTATCAATAAAAAATTAAAATACAAAAACTAAAGAAAAATTTACATCTCAAATTATGTTGGACTAAAACTGCCTACGTATTAAATATGTTAGGATACACAGAATGAGTATTGAAATTGCATTTAATATATCACGAAAAAGAATCAAATTGGAAGAAATACTAGCACTCTACGTCGTAGTAAAAGCTAGGAAAAGATTTAGTTAATATTAACTAACTAAAATAAATGGAGGAGAGAGAGAAGAGATGGGCAGACGCCATTGTTACCATCGCGGGTAAAACCTGGATGAGACTGGCACAGGAGCGAGAATCACACACACTGCACAAGCAGAGAGAGAAGCCTATGCCCAGCCGGGGGTAAAGTACCCAACTTTACTGCTGACCCAACTTCAACCTCACTTAAATCATAACAACCTCAGTCTACCGTAAGTCTATAATCAAAATTTCCGAGTGAACCCGAAACTGTACGAAACAGATGCTACTAGAAGGTCACGACACGATACTATTATGACGAAACCTGTCATTACAGTGACCAGGTGATTTCTATTGCCCCATGCGATCTTGGCACACGAGATAACAGAAGACTTATGACTAACAATAACTAGGCTATCATTATGTGTTTGATCTTGAATTGTGGGATGTTTGTTTTGGTTTTGTAATAGATTGGTTATTTGTGGCAAGTGAATGGCGGTATCTTCTCAGATTGAGAAGAGGTCTTTGTCTTGTAGTGGGATAGTTACAAGCAGGTTGCCTGGGGCCCTGACTGTTATTTATGTGTGTTTGGTGTTGTTAATCTTTAAAACCAAGTTGAAATGTCCCACGCACACGCATTTAATGGCTAGTTAAATTGTTTTAGGCATGATGCAGGCTTTATCTATTCTAATAATATAAAGAGGGAAACTTTGTAAGTTTGTATGTAGGAGGTAATCTCCGAAACTACTCATCCGATTTCAAAAATTCCTTCACTGATATAAAGTTACACCATTTGCCAAGTGCTATAGGATATTCTATGGTATAGTTAGCTTCCACGCAGACGGAGTCGCGGGCAGAATCTAGTTTCAAGTATACAGCTACAGCCTTTTTCAGAAATAAAACCAGGAAGATTAACGTGTACCTACTTAGTACATTCACCTACCACGACCGGTATTTCCTAATTAACATTCAAGCATTTTTGTAAAACGCAACATTTTGCATAACTACTATACTTAATAAATTTGACATTTCCTTCGCAACAAGTCAGAATAGAAAACTAAGAAACACTTATTCCTCATAAGGAAGGTATGCTAATCAAATTATTGTTAACACATTGCTTTGGTAAATGTTACGGGAATATGAACCTTGTGTAGTGGAGATAAGGGTCAGTAGTGGACGATAATGTAGGTTTATGAATGAAAAGTGAATGTATGTTGTGGGTATCATTCACTTTTGAATGATGGTGTAAACAAAGGAGCATGTGCTACACTGTTAAGCAATCGTAAGGCTGTGGTCAGATGTGATTTATAGTTAACTTTTAGGCCAATACAATCAATCTCTTTATTATTTACATCATAAAAAAGTCAATTTTAGAGCCAATTTTAAAAACTAGGTCGGCAGGGCGGACGTTTTGGGGGACTGTCTTATGCCTAATTTGAATAAATAACTTTTGATTTTAAAGTAAAGATTCATGTCTATTCTATTAATTAATTAATTTTGCAAATATGGATAGTACATAATAGGTGTTAAGGTACAAATAAATAAAATTAAAGCTCAGCCATATTTCACCATTCGGCATGCAAACATTTATATTAATGTTTTCATTATCAGCCAGTAATTGCCTTCCTGCTGGCCAGTCGTCTCGTCTCACACAGGGAAGGAAATTAATTATTAGGGAGTTACGACTAACGTTTCCTCACTTTCATTTTCTTTTCTGAAAACAGGAGTGTCCAAAATTGACTGAGACATTTTCACGAACAAACAATTTTTTTCATCAAATAGACACATGGCGCCAATTTTCCGTGTTACAACCGCTAGTAGTATTTGGTTTATTAGTTTAAGTTCTAAACTGTCGCATTAAGGTTAAACCCTGTAATGATAGTTTAAGCTGTTATAAAAAATAAATAAATAACCATTGTAGACAACTTTGAAAGAATGACAATTGTGATTTGATTATACGAACAATATAATTTAGTAGTCAATTTTGATACGCAACTAATTTCCCTGACTTTATTGCCAAGGGGTAATTTTGTAACACACTAACAGTAGGACTGGCTTTTTATTTTGACAGTTCAACAACATTCATTGCGTTATTTACGTTGTTGTGTTGAGCAGACAACATTTTCCGAAGATATGAATCAATGGATTAGCAATATCCTTCAAAATGTTTCAGATTGCGATTGATAGTGTGTTACGCAAATTAGGGTGCTGGTTTGAAACTTGCATCCAAGACGTAAAGACCAGGGGGTCTACTCCGAAGTGGTATCGGCCGAATGTTCGGCCGTTTCCTGCTACGAAGTTACTATTTGGTTCGGTCGGTCCCGATCCTACACCCTACACTCTTTCGAATATTGACTATGGTCCCGACCCAACTGAGCCGATCCGAACATTTTTCACATTTTTCAATAATATTCGGTTCGGCCATGTGTCGGTCCGATCCGATCATTCGCACTTTGCACTTCGTAGTAGACCCCCAGGCCAAAAAACTTTCAGTCCAACCTTAGTCTGTCTGCCAACACCTTAGGTCTAGCCACAATTATATCATTGCAATAGGTAATAGGTCAAACCAATAATGAGTGATGCCGACTGCTAGTGTACAATTTCTCGGTCTTAGTAGCTAATTGAATTTCACAATTAATGTGTGTGTGATTTTCTAAAGCTGTAACATAAGCGATAATTAAATAAAGTCGTCTTATCCTAAATAACTTTGTAGCACAGTATTAATAAATTTTAAATATTATTTACATAATACGGCTGTATGATTGAGTGATAAGCGTTAAATATTATTATGAAACGTGTACTTTTTTCTTAACTTTATTGCATACAATTTTTTGTATTTTTTTTTTTTTTTGACAACCCACTGTTTAATTAATTTCGTGCGAAATAATATTATTGAAAAGTGTCGATTCGCCCGTTTCGGGCGAGTAAATTCGTACGAATCGACTAGTCATCCGATTATAAATATAACGTTTATAGTAAGTTGCCTCACGTAAACAGCCGGTAAACGGTACTATAAATATTATGACCCTCTAATTACTTGGCGTGATAGTAAAGTAATTATGCGAAAACCAGCTGATTAATTGATCACGTTCCATTTCCGTAACTAGCGTGATGATGCGCATGATTGCACACTCACAAATATTTGCACACATTAACACATCACACTCATAAACATTACGAGGGCTAATTAGTTTGTTATTTCATTTATGGTTCATTAACATGTTATAGCATCGATCCGTTGACGTGTGGTGCGAGTGGGTCTTTATAAAAGATTTTTAAAATGAGTGTTTAACATAATAAAAAAATTAACGAATGGTCATATTTATTGAATACTAGATCGTCATGTCAATCTTTATAAAGAAAACATTTTTTTTAAATACCTGTTAGGATAAGAACTACCATCAAACTTTTTCGTACCTCCAGACAGTACAGCCGTGTCATTACGGCAAGGAAGGTCACGCCTGAGACTTAGAAGATGCATCAGGAACGTCTGAAGCCCAAGAAGGTCAACATCGTTTGACTGATATGCTGATTACACGAAACTTTTAAAATTTATCCCCGAGTAAGTTACTCATCAGGAAAACTGATGACTAAAGTTGGTGATGATGGTTAAATGGATCTCGCGGTTGCCAGTTACCTCCAATTGAACCATTGGCCGATTTGCCAGACAATTAACTTCACCCAACTACAATCACAGTACTTAGTCGTAGATACTTTCAAAGTTTCAACAAAGAACGCAATGGTTGGCTTTATGTAACAGTGTGCCAGTTGGCGACCGTCCTGCGCTTGCGCATAAACCGGTCCTAAGGGCATTATATAGACCACTGTGCAGAGTGTGCAACTTTATACACTAGGGAGAAGAAAGTTTGTGATTGTGGAACGTTTGTCCTTGGTTTGTAAAAGGCCACCTGGTTTGTTTGAGTATAAGTGTCTGAAATGGCTACTCAAAAAATAATTCTAGTAAATTTGAGGGTAGAATCTACAAGATTTTGTAGAAACAAAATTGGTCCCCAAAAATACCTAGTAAGTGACTATAGCAATTTTTATATGAATTAAGTTCGATGTATACACATATGACAATGCATGTGTAGAAACCAATTCACTAGACGTTTGATATGTGATACAATGATGTACATACTCATCCACAGGAAGCTAGGATAACATACGAGTATCTATTGAGAAAAGTCTATTTACAGCTGTCGATAGATTAGCCACTCTGCAGTCCATTATTTCATGAAATCCAAATATAAGCCTACCTAAACCCATTCACTCTTTAGAAATCTCTGCTCTACATAGCTCGACCTTGCACCAAGCTGAAGTAAACCACCCCAAAAGCCTACAATCACAAAACTTACTTAACCTTAACATAACTTTACATTACAAAACCGTTTCAGTGAAAGTAAATATTACATTACATTTGAACCTCACCGAAATTCTTAGCCTACTCTACATTAAGGCTTTGCTCTCACCGCTCTACATGTCGCCCTTAGTTAGTAGAGACCGGTTTGTGCAGACATGTGGTCAGAGTTATGTAATAGGCTTTGTTTTAGTTAGGAATGAAAGGAAAAGTCTTGTTTGTAGGTAATGTTTAGCGGTTTAGGTGCTATTTAGTGACTTGTAATGTGTAAAGTTGTTAAAAATCTACTAATTACTTAACCAAGTTTAGATGGTTTAGGTACAATATTTTATTTAGGTTTTTTTTTTTACCTGGCTCTTTGGTCTTAGATCTATTGTTGAACGTGACGGAGTCCTGGGTTTAATCCTCACATCGAGTAGAAATATTTTATTTTTTTATTTTATTTTATTCAACAGCAAACAGCTACAACATATACGAGTAGTATAAAAAAAAAGAAATACACGTAATAGTTTAACAATGTCGTAGCTCAAAACACTGTTCTCAAATATGTTATTCAGCTTCAGATTCATAAGGAAATCAGTAGCAGACCAAAGTCTGGATTTGTGGTGTAGGTGGCAATAGGTCTGCCCCATAATATATGGGACTTATACCTAACTGACAAAAATATGATCTGGATGGATTATACAACTGTCTGCCCTTGCAACAACTACAGGCGTGTAGTTACGTTAGTTTACAGCAAATGATTAATTGTCCAACTTAATTTGTTAATTTGTGTACTTTGGCTACTTGCCCACCTCTAGTGCTTCGATAAACGAGGAAAAATAGACTGAAAATCTACCTCTTAACTTGATTTCTAGCTCTAATTACATCACTCACTGTCGAGAGAAAGTGTATGATAGTTGAAATAGTTTGTAAGTGAATATTATTGATCTAGGAAACGTTTCTCGATCGCTTACACTTAGGTAACTGATGGCGCCCGCGCCGTTAACTTGGACCATTTTCTATTTAATAATATAACTTATTGGTTCCGTTATGACCGTAATAACAATGATGCTATAATTGGTCGTTACAAATTTGTCTGAGCCTGAACAGTAGCCGGATATAAGCGTATCTACCAGATAAATGTGTGTTATTCATTACGTCATTCGTATTTGTACTATTAACCCTATTCCTTTATCGTTTAATTAAATAACACTAAACATTTAAAAAAAATGCTTTCCATAAAAATGAAGACGCTATCGCCCGCTCGAACAAAAGACATCAACGCATTCGACTAAAAAGGTGCAACGTAGCTAGTTTAAACTATTTATTCATTTTCATTTCTATTTATGTGTTTTTGCTCATTTAATTTCCGTAATGTTGAACATTTAGTAACTTCATACATTCCTTAACTGTTCAGGCTAACTTTATGTGAAGTGTATATGGCTGTACGCAAGCATAAACACGCGGATATTAGATTCCTATAGAATTACATTCGAAATTAAACTATCTGTGTTACTTGGTTGAAAGGAACGTTTGTGACAAAGTTAGTCAACCATTTATGAAAAAAGCTATAGGAAAACCAGATCAAGACTTACACTTATATAAGGAAAATGAGCACCGTGAATATGATTGGAAAGGAAAGGAAAGGGAAGAAGAAGAAAAAAAAATAAACACGGTAACACTTGCAAAATATATCCGTTGTCACACCACAACCACAACATAGCCCCACACAACAATTGTAACCGCGTAGGCGTACCTACCGCACTGATGCGACACGCTGATAACAACACAATGGCTGTTAACACTAGATATCAGACGGACGTGACCTCGACCCGTTTGCTGCAGACTTGCTGAAGTAGCCGAGTCATGTCAACATTTATTGTTCGATCGGGACAAAAAACTGAAATTATTTAACTAAAATAAAACTAACATCGAACTTCGATAGGTAAAAAATTATTAAAATCAATAAGTTTCTTAAGCATCCAAGTAAAGTACGGTTTCGACAAAAGTTAGTTCTATCTTTTCAAAATGAAAATTCAGCACTAAAAGTAAAATAACTTATTCAAAAAAATTGTACAAAAACTGATCCTTTGCTTTAAATACTATTTTGGCAATAGGTTCAGTTTCAAGACGGGCCTAAAGTCTACTTTTGATTAATGACTCATCATGAATAACCTCAGTTAATGACATCTTTTATTTATGACTAATTTCTGCCCACGACTTCGTTCGCGTGGAAGTCGTAAGATACCACAATATCTTAAAATAACAGCCACATTTTTATAAAACTACCTTGTATACGTTTGTATTTTAATACATATATACGTGCTTACTTACAATGACATAAAAATAACAAAATCAAACAGATATTCCGCTCCATAAAGTAAACTTTCTAAACCACATAAATACAAATGATTGATACCTATATTTGATCAACAATTGATTGTATCGATTATTCGTGATCGCATTAGACAATCGGATTGTTCAAAAAGCCTACCGCGGATTAATTATCTACATATTTTATTATTTGATTGAGTAATTATTAAAGAGGATGCAACGAGAATGATTTAGTGAGGCAGTTATCGTGAGAGGTTTATTTTTTAAATTAATCTTTTATTAGTCGAACAAAGAGTTGTTTTTTAAAATTATATTGGCTCGCGTTTAATCACTAACGCTTGTATGGTAAGCTCAATCGACCATTTTTGACACTTAGCTATACCTACATAACATACATAAACATATCATTTCGCCTGTAATCCCCGAAGGGTTAGACAGACAAGTTCTCAGCTTCTTTCTAATTAAAAAATCGGGTGTGGCCATCTGGCCGCCCGATAATTTTAGAAGTAACAATATCAATTCTATATCTAGATACTACAAATACACGTAAGATACTAACCACAAGCTGCGACAAAGCACGCCCCTTTACAACCGCTGTAATAATGTTTTCCGCGATCTAACTCAGTGCTGGCCGCGGAAAGTGAACAGCCTGTATTTAGCGACGCCCAGTCGGACCCAGCCGCTAAGTTGAACGAAAACGTTTACTTCCGTATGTTCACGTTATCTTGATTATTGTGTTTTCCTAATAATTCTTCTACATTTTGATATATTTTAAATTAGACATTTTAAAATCATCATTTGAAGACGTAAAGTTCAACTTATCGACGTAAGAAAGACACATGAATTTTTGACCGTATATAGACTTAATGAAATATAAAAAAAATAAACTAAATTACATATCGACTCTCTCAACTCATACATTAGCTACCATCTAAGATCATAAGTTGTATCAGGAACAACCTTTAAACAAACAATTTTTCGAGATATCGCCAAGCGGTTAGTCGACACTTCACGTGACCAGAAGGCTGGCCTGTTTCTTGGCCAAAGAATTAGCATCGCCATACAACGTGGCAATGCTGCCAGTCTTTGGAGCACTGTTCCTGTTGACAGCGATGCGGACGAATTTTTTGATGCCCTATGATGCTTTTGCTTATTTTTTCACATGTATATATTATTATTTTAAATGTTAACTTATATAATGTAACAATCTCAATCAACAACAATTTCAATTTGTATGGTCTACATAATAAAGAGTATTCTATTCTATTCCTAGAATGAAAATAAACTGTGAAGCCAATTAGGACAGTCGAGCAAACACTCTGCCCAAACAAAACGGTCTATTAACATTTACAAAAAACTAATATTTCACAAACTTTCAAAACCGACCTTGTAGTATCCAAAATTATTGTAAAACTTGATCCATACAGCGTCGGCCATTGTGTAGCATGCACAATTGCATTCAAGCTATTATCTGCGTATCAACCTTGTTGTAAAAACGCGCTGTTTCTGAAGGCGAGGATATTGTCTTCTGTCTGCGGAGCCACGTGACGTTTATGTGCGAGTGTTGTAACGTTCTAGAAACTATTTGTGCTTATGTAATTGTTGGTAACACTTGTTACGGGGTTTTTAGCTTGGCCGGTTACTATGTATGTACTTAATTGTGACGTACGAGTACCTATGTTTCGGGTCTCTTTCTGATTTTATTTTGTGCTTTCAAGTCGAGTTTTCCATTGCTTAGTGTTTATTAAAGCTCGTTTACTCTTCTCCAGTGTTTAGAGCAGTGAATATGTTACTACTAAATAGTATAGTTTGACATGACATTGTTTTTATCAAAACTCTGCAATAGTTTGCCAGTATAGTTAACCTGCTGCGAATTTAACTGCAATGTTTTATGCAATCATCCAATCTTAAATCATCAAGTAAATTATATTGCTTGTTCTGATCCGACCCCATCCAAATTAGGTAAAGCCGTTGACCAGAAACTGGAGAATTGGAAATCTAGTTTTGAAAAAATAGATTTCACAACCAGATAATGGTTACCACAGATCGTTAAAACTGCAGATTTTCCTAAGATGGTGGACAAAGTTGTTATTAAACCTAACTTTAGCAATTGCTAAGTCTTTCTTACTATTGCCACATAAAAGGATAAACAACTTAGCCTATTGTTAATCTTTCAACCGGTAAGCAATACAAATATAAACATTAATAAATATGTATGCGGCAGAAGGTCAGGAACCGAAGTTTCACAAGAGATGAGTGAATGAGTGAATGAACTAATATGAGCAAGTGACCTATGCGTCGGTCACGACTGACTTGCAGACAGACATTTCGTTGAAAGCTGTATGATATTTCGGGCGTTGTTAAACAAATATATCAGCGCATTGTTGATGATTGATTTTAACAAGGTATTAAAAAGGCTTATTTTTAGAATGGCAGGAGCGGTTTCATAAGGTGCCAATTTCACCAATAAAACTGAACGCGATCAACACATCTAAACTGCGTTCAAAAGCTGTTGCTGTCAATATTCTACAACAATGATGACACTGACAGCTCTTGAACATGGCTTAAATTCGTCGTACCACCTGTCGACTACTCTCTAGTTAAGACTTTTTGTGAGAAGCGAATTTTCCGACTCGCCTTTTGTAAACCAACATGAGTTATTATCACTTGCAAACATCTAATGCACCATCTTAGTAAAAGGTTGGGTTTTAGGAAAGACTGTTAGTATTGACACTCAGACAATACGGTATTGGTTAGGTAATTGCCTTGACAGTTTTAGTCTTCTTCATCATCATTCTCCTGTCCTTAGCTCAATTTATTTGGTGGCTTCAACATGTCTTGTTCTTCCATACTTTTCTATCAGATGTCATCTCGGTAGTCACTCTCATTCCAGCCATATAATCTTTCACACAGTCCATCCATCGTTTCTTTGGTCTTCCCCTTCTCGTATAGCCATCCATTTTCATACTCAAAAACTTTACTGAATGAAAAAGACGATCTTTCAATAAATCAACTCTTTCTTCCTAAAATATGCTACAAAACAATAAAACAAAACGAATTCATGAAATCAGCAATCAATTGACCCGATAACAGTTAACCTCAAAGTTTAACTACAGTTTAAATCTAAGATTAACTACTAACAACACATGTTAACATTTCTTGGAGAAAGTTTGTTTTATCTCTTTTATTATCTGAATGCAGTTTATGTTATATTCATCGGTTTCACTTTGTATGAATTGTGCGCAATTACTTAATAAACTACGTTTAATAAATAGTCGATTAGCAATCTTAACAACATGATACTGAGCAATAATCAAGAGTAAACAACTAGAGAGTGGCCAAGTTATTGAACAAGCCCATATCCAGCAGTGGACTACTCTAGGCTAATGAAGAAACAAAAATTATGAACGGAGAAAAGTCACAAGTGGTAAAATACAGGATGGCTGGGACATCGATTATCATGGATTCATGCAACCTATTACCATGGATTCAGCACATGATCCTGAACCTGAAATTTTTCGTCGGTTATTCAAAAATATATTTGAATTATGTGCTGCATTCATGGTTACAGATTGCGCGTTGATGTTCCTGCCATTCTGTATAATGTACTGAACAACAAACCAACTAAAAAAGAAATATAAAAACTCAAATGATTTGAGCAACAACACAAAATTCACTAAAAGAAAAAGCCGGCCATTTTCGCCTACGAGTATAAACTATCAAAATTAGTTCCATCAATAAATAACAATAACACTAAATATGATTTCCGTTTATTAATCGTGCAAACGGGCACTTAGTGAGTAATTAACAAATACGTGGAAGACGTTCGTGTTTTTTGTCACGAGAGGTCACTCGGGGTCACTAGGGGGCAGTCGGGGTCACGGCGGAAACTTTTTGTTGCGTGACCTTCGCGACCTTTGTCTCATGACGCAGTTAAAGATCACGATTACTTGTTTATTTATATTGGTTTTAGATTTGTTTATTTTAATAAGGAAACATTATGACAGATAATATTTTTATATTATTATTTCTATAGTAACTTAAAAATTTAATAATGAATGTTAGTGAACCAGTCTTTAGTCTTTGGTTCATTAAATTAATTCTATTTTTGTTATATAAAAACATTTTGTACGCCTCGTTGGGCAAAACATGTAAGGACTTTTAACCTATATTTAAGATCTTGCATGCTTGATTTGTATGTAAACGCATGTTTAACAAATAAAGTATCTTTATCTTTATGCTGTTATTCTGATTCTAACCTTAATTTGAATAAAGGATCCGTGACTTTCAGCGGGATTGTCCGAAAGGGTTACCGGTACCCCGGAACATAAAGGGCGAAGGAAGAAACATGGGTGGGTTTTAGTCAGTAAGAGTCTGACACTCCCTTCCGCTCCACCCAGAGCGGGAGGGGTCATTTGATGATTTCCAACCAGAAAAAAAAAAAAAAGGATCCGTGGCTTAGTAGCTAATAACAGTCGGGGGCGGTTCGATCCATCGGGTAAGCTACGCTTGCCGAGATCGGTCCGTGGATGGATGACCATCTATTACATATCGACACCCCTCCGTGCCTCAGTACTGGCTATCATTTGTACATCTTTGACAGTCGTTACTAGTAGTCAGAAGCCAGAAAGTCTAACCAAAATCAATCTTACCAAGAGGTGTGTTACCGAGTAACTGGATTTTGGAGGTCGGACAGTCGTTCCATGTAAAATAAAATTCCATCCAGTTAAACTGGAAGCAGGCCCCAATATAATTGGGACAATGCTAGGCAAATGGTGACGATGGGCTGACAGGGCAGAGAGAAGAGCTAGACGATACTCAATATTTTGTTTTAGACATCGTTAAACTGACTGCAGTTTCTCTAAAGGCATTTTGAGAATAAATTACCGTTGCTTAGATTAGATGAACGTCTGTGAAGTGTGAAAGCCTATTCACGGACTTGCTATCGCCAGGTTGATTAATACGAAAGCTATCGATAAGATTACGCTGAAATATTTGAAACAACTGTAAGTATTTCCAATCGAAAAGGTCATGGTTACAATCCTATTTCCTGAATTCTAAATTATTACATTATGCTAAATGCTTATTTAAAAAATAACTATTTTTAATTTATCACTTAAATCACCAGTCACTTTAAAATTTAAATAAAATCTAGATCATTTTAAGAGATGTCCCAATACATTGCCAAATGTAGCACTATATACATATAGTAAGTAATACGTGCAACGAACCGGGTCGTGGGAAATACACTAGCTAGCCTTGCAGATGTCGCCGTTACGAAAACTGATGCGCAGAGGGTTTTACTTAACGTTTCAGGTTTAAATGTGCAGTTGGAGAGGTTTTGGAGATAAGCCTGTGTTTTTATTGGGTATGAATTTTTGTTCAGCTTTTAGTTGATTTTGAATTGTTGTTGAGGCTGGTTCTGTAGCCAAAATTATGTTTTTATTTTTGTTTATATTGCTAAGTAATCTTGTCTCTTACGAAATATGTATCTTATAAGCCGATAGGATTAGCCATCAGCAACTTTACTTCTTCATAAGCCAAAAACCGAAGAATGAGCTACCAAAAAACGATGATAGAACTAACTTTTTACTTATAAACAGAAGCGTAAACGCCAAATTCCATGTTTCCAACATAAAATATTCACTGTGTAGATATCTTATCCCAATATCATTAAATTCTAACTAATTAAAGAATCTTTGATTCATTTGAAGACATCATGAATCGATTTCAGATACTTTCGAGCGATTATCAAGATAAATGACTAACCTTTCAACTACACAACATTATTTCATATATTCATTTATCTTGATAATCGTTCGATTGATAATGCTATTGATTTTTTTTTCTTGTTGTGATGGTTCACAACAAGAAAAAAAAAACATAAAAGCATTCTCAAATTAATTCTACATCATTACGTAGTAATGGCTCAGTAATGTAACACTTCACACTTTACAGACTGATTAATAGTGTTGTAAGTAAAATATGATGAATTGACATACATCTCTAGAGAATGTTGCCAGTAATATATCGAGCCAATCTATAAATTACACCTTTGGGACATCAGGTGCCAAATTGCCCCACATTCAGATATACAATTTTAATTGGAGACAGATTAATAACCTGGTAACACGAAACGCCCCAAGCTAGATTGGGGAACAGAATTATAAGATATAATCTCATTAGTCAATATTATTTATGTAATGATGTATCTTTAAGATAATGTTGTCATACTTAAGACATTACACGACATATGGATACATAGTAAATGTCAAGATTTTAAATTAGTACATACTTTTCTTAATTAAAATTCGTTAGAGTTTAAGCAAATTATTTATTACGTTCAAGTAAATCATGATCTGCAATGTTTCGGTATTAACTACCTCGTTTAGAATGTTTTACAGACATTTTAGTGCATTATTTCACACAGCTAGTAGCTAATTTTATTAAAAGATAATTGGGTTAATAAAGTTTTCGTTACAAAAGATAATTTTAGCAACAAAATTATTGATCATCTTATCGTTAAATGCAAAAGATCTTGCTGGGAAAAGCATAAAAATTTTTATGTCCAGGCAAATCAATCACTGTCATTCCAAGGTTGCCTGGAAGAGATCGCAAAAAGCGATAAAGCCGCCCATTGTATATTTTGTAGTGTTCGATCAATTTTTTGTTATGTATTTTTGTGGTGTACAATAAAGTATATGTATGTAAATAAATAAATAAGATTTTAAAATATTTATAAGGATGAAGATAGAACATGTCTAATTCTTAAAAGGTGTCCCCTTAAATGTAGTCTTGTTTTGGGACCAAATAGGGTACAGCTATGGCACATCTTGCCCCATACTACAGTAGATACAACAGCAACACATTGGCAAAATATTCTCCGATTTTACATAATACCTTTTTGTGCCCAATAATAATATAAGTGTAGCCATTACATTATAGGCTTTCACAACGGATATAAGTCGCCCGATTATATTGTATCTAATTATACAATAAAAGATCAGTATGTGCCTTCGCAATCGATAATCGGATTACGGCTTATCTTGTTCAATAGAATCGAGAGGTTTTTTTACTTTTTATAAATCGATTATTTTGATTGTATCTTTGCCTTTTTTTATTGACCAGAAAGATTAAACTATTGATTAAAGTATCTACAAATTATAGGCCATAAAGCCGTAGAGCTGATTACCGTCGGAGTAAACGTGTTCTTGAGTGGAGACCACGAATCGGCGAAGTTAAGGTAGAACGCCTTCAGGCTAGGGGGACCGACGATCTTCGCAGGATGGTTGGTAGCAGTAGGATGACAGTTGCCGAAAATTAAGTTGAATGGCGGGCGTAGGAGGGGCCTATGTCCAGCAGTGGACTGCTGTAAGCTGATGATGAAATTATGTGATATTTTCCTCATCGAAAACTAACGATGTTATAGATAAGTAATTGTGAGAAAACTAGCTAAAAAAGTATACTTGTATTCATATCATGTCTGAATTGGTTTTCGCTACACTTTTGCAATATTTTCTACAGTTAATTTTCTTTATGGTTTTTCCATTTTATATTTACTGTTACATTTTAAACGGTCTGTGTGTCCATTGTTCATATACAAATCGTGTTTTGAAAGCCATATTACATTGGAATGCTTTAGGTTTAAAATGCGTGTCTTTTCTATTTACCCTCTCAATATCTTTTAATGAGGCGTGAAGATACGGATTAACGTAGTTTGTTTAATATTTAGTAAGAAGCTTGACGCATAGAACAGCTTGTTCTTGTACTGCAAAAGATTATGTATGCTCTGAGCTGCATTTGTTTTTTAGACGTATGAGGAATAGGGTGTAAAGTTCACTCATCCTCCATAGAAAAGGGAGGATCCTCCGACCAGACGGGTGTTGTGTCTGGCTGGCAATTGCCCAACGATTGATGTTGGGAAATTGTATCTATGCTAATTGCGCGGTAAACTCTGGTTGCGAGATGCAGGGTTTGCGTGACGTCAGTATGACGCGTTTTTCGCATGTAGCGTTGTAGATACCGCTACAGTTTTATCAGTTGACCAAAAACAAGACTTGTTGCATCAAGACACTATTTTTTCTCTTCTAGAAGACTAACTTCGATATACAAGTTCCATACGTATTATTACCTTGTCCATCTATCCACTGGATTAATTGTGCTTTTGACGGTTTCTTTTGAAGATAGAACAGTGTACCTTAACACCCCCTTTTTACCAATTTGGAACATTTTCGTCAGTGAATTCTCTCAGAATTTTGTCCTTTCTTTCCATGACCTTTTCTTACAGTTCATGTATCTCAGTACACAGCTCGTGACGTCTGCATTGTGTTTTTATCAAAGTTTCGCTTGCTGGAGCGTTCCCACGCACATTGAGATGTCTTCTAAAAAGGAGTACCTCTCTTAATATATTCTGTGTTAATTTGTCTTTTTAGGTACCGTTAATTGATGACATGTTTGTTGGGTTTCTAATTCTTAAAGAATTAAGCCTTTTTGTGGTGAAGAATTTTTCCTCGGTTGATGGCATCAATGGAATGGCAGTTTCTGCCAAATTGGAAAAGTGGATTGAAGATGTCTTGATTGAAATGGTAATTGTAATAAAACCAAGATTAATTGTATTACTGTTTACATGCAAGACACTATTCAAGTAGCAGAATCTTAAAGTGACACATATAGTTTATTAATTTAACATCGTCACATTGAGCCTCCACGTTATTTGTAAACGCTATGAGAGAAGGGGAACACCAAAGAAATGATGGATGGAATGTGTGAAAGATGATATGGTTAGAAAGGAGGTGAGTACTGTGATGACGACTAATAGAGAAGTGTGGAAAAAGAAGACGCTGTGCCGACCCAATTAAATTGCCCTAAGGGCAAAAGAATGATGACAAGTTGCTTGTGCATATACGTGGCAATATTTACCTGCACTGAAGTGAAAATTGCCACATTTAATTTATAAAATGGAGCCTTATCCTCACATATAGCAAGTTAAACGCTTGTTACAACCTTCTTGCGAGAATCAATCTAGAGTTGGTCAACGAAGTTTTTGTATTAAATACTGTTCCAAACTAGCCTACCATCGCTTTTTGTGAGCAATCCTGATCTTTAAAGTTACACATTATTGCTTTATTGCTACACTTTGTTCTAAGTGGAGATGGCGAAGTTAATATAATTGATTTGCACTTTATAAGCCCACTTGATTGAACTAAAACGCAAGTAGCTACACTTTGTATATTCAATCTTAATACCATTGGGCATTTTCTTGAGCCATAAAATCGTAATTTTGCAAGAAACGAACGTCCAGAAATAATCTTGGATTCAAAAACAATCATAAACAAGCAGAATGATTGAAAGTCAAGTCGAAATATGAAGATGCAGAAGCAAAATATATAAAAATATATCTGAAGTAGAGACAGTCCAACATCTAGATATAAATAATTTAGTTAAACTTAATCAATAGAAAATATCAAGAGAATGAGCAGTGGTGGCCCAGTTGTCTCGGCCGCGACTTACGAGTTGTAGGTCGTAGGTTAGAACCCAGGCAAACAGGCTTTTTTTGTGTAAATTATTTCATTACCACTGCTCTCAAAACGGTAAAGGAAAAAGTCGTGAAGAAACCAGCATGTCCTAGAAAAAAAAAATCGAAGACATGTGACATCTACCAACCCGCAGTGGGTCCACGTAGTAGATCACGGCCCCTCGAAGAGAGGAGCCTTGTGTCCCAGCAGTGGGAACATTATAGGCTGATTATGAATAGAAAAGATGCAGCAACACAACCATTTAGCACAACAAACTCTAGAAAAAAACTGTAGTAACACCAAACAGATAAGAGATACAAAACTAAAATAAGATACTATCGACAGTAATAGCGAGCCCATTGTGCAGTAACCTCCTTATGATAATCACGCATAAGATAAAAAGCTCAAATTATTAGCTGCACCACATTCGACGCTGAACGACCCAGATCCCACGAGAATAATGTCATATATGATTGTGTATTTAACTGCCATTTAATGATGTTGACTGAAGGTTTTTGAATATTAAGAAGTAAAAATGGAGAGATGCAGAGATGAAGAGCAGTGGTGGTCCAGTGGTAACGGCCGCGACTTACGAAAGGTAGGTTGGAACCCAAGCAGGCGCTTTACTTTGTGTAAATTATTTCATCACCACTGCTCTCAAAACGGTGAAGGAAAATGTGGTGAGGAAACCTGCGTGCACTAGAACTAAACATTCGAAGACATGTGACATCTACCAACCCGCACTGCGCCCACGTGGTGGATTACGGCCCACTCCCTCTCACCGAGAGGAGGCCTGTGTCCCAGATAAGACATTATAGGCTGATCATGCTAATGGAGATGCTTCAGGTCTGTCTATTGCCATCTTTCGCTAGATATAGACCTGTCCCAAATTGCCTCACAAATGCCTTCCACGTCTAGTTTACTCTCACCGTCGTTCCTTAGGTCGATGTTCAATCTCAGTTAAACAGTGCGAGTGTATTGGTCCTGAACAGACTATGTTCCCTCTGCTGGAATGTCCCAGATGTCCATTCATCCTTGACGATCTGAACAACGCCGCAGTAAGCGCGGTCACCTACTGGGCCCAAACAGGATGATGTAGATATACCGTCGAAAAGAAGAATAAGTTAAACTTTGCTAGATTTTAGTTGGAGTCTATAATATCGATTATTGTACATCATAAGGACATACTCCTGGGGGTCTACTACGAAGTGCAAAGTGCGAATGATCGGATCGGACCGACACATGGCCAAACCGAATATTATAGAAAAATGCGGAAAAAGTTCGGATCGGCTCATTTGGGTCGGGACCATAGTCAATACTCTAAAGAGTGTAGGAGTGTAGGATCGGGACCGACCGAACCAAATAGTAACTTCGTAGCAGGAAACGACCGAAAATTCGGCCGATACCACTTCGGAGTAGACCCCCAGTAGACAATAATTTCTGTTCTCTCGGCATTTTGCAATCAACTCTGCCTATAGCAGTCCTCTCCCAGGCTACGCCACAACACCCTTTCCTCCGCCTTCCGCATCCAATCCATCCCAGCCAGTCCATCTAGCTAGGGGGCGCCCCACACTACGCTTTCCGATACGCGGTGTCCACTCTAGGACTCGTCTGCTCCACCGGCCATCGGTCCTTCAACAAACATAGCCAACCCACTGCCAACCCAATGCATTTTGCATTATATCGACTAAATTAGCTGATAGTTTTACTAGCTAAGTAGTAATTTCTACATCACTTGAAGTTTTTCAAGTAATCTGCATTCAACTTGTAAAGTTTTATCTCCATCTTATTTGACATATCTAAGCAAACGTCTCCATCTCCACTCTTCTAAAAAATAATCAGGTAGGCAATTTTTCATTTAGTATATATGTACTATTATGTCCTCGCCATTTAACTAATCTTATGCAAATATATCACACGTACAGAATGTAGGCTTACAACGCTATCAGATCCACATTTCGCAAGGACACAGATCCCATCGATACTTCCGCATCCTATCTGAGAACGAGGCCGGTTGCGATTGCGCGCGCGCACCGATACTAATAGATCTATAGGATCTATAAGACTAAATCGATACAGTTATATATACTCCAGATGAAGATTTGTCTGTCAAAAAATTAACTCTGCAGTAATATATGGACATACAAGAGACTCAAGGATCAAGCTCGAGATGATGTAAAGTTAACTTTAGAAGATAATGACTGAATGGAAGGCTTATGTTAAAACAAAATACAGCTTGAGGTCTGACTTTTTAGTCCCAAGAGTTGGATAGAAATATAGCACTACTGGTGATTATTTTTATGCTAGTAAATACTAGGTAACAGACAAATATTTCAAAGTGTCTCGACAAATTCAAGTTTTCAGAAGAAAATGGAAAACATGACTTTCTTTTTTAAATATCTGTTATAGTATACATTGTCCATCTCCTGTCCTGGCCTCTGTGTCCCTAAACATGCAGTCAAAGTGACCTCTGCGCTGCCACCGACGACGCCGAGGAAGTGGCGAAATTTTAGGCCAACAAGATGTAAAATACAGTCGTGCCAGCGACACGACGAAGAAGTTTATACAAACTGATCATGATCCTAGGCGTTATTTTTTTTTTGTAGTGAGCAATAATGTTAAACAGCAACACCATTTCATTTTACATAATTGTAAATTACTAATCTGAACTAAACAAACAAAATTGTATAATATGACCGAGCACACTTCCGAGTCCTGGCTGGGAACTAGGACGATTGCGCCAGAGCGTGCCAGTATCCCCCCGCCCCCCGTCCCCGTCTAGCCCCGCGCCTGACCTACAAGCCTACCACGATGGTGGTACATGGAGATTAGAATTGTTTTAGTTTATATTGTGTCTACAAAATATTACAGCAAGTTTTCAGACCCGAAGGTTCGAAGTGTAAAGTTAAAAAGATGGAGTTTTACTTCTGGATAGACTCTGGAAGAGTGGAGGGACAACCGCTGACAAGACAGCTGACTGTTTTTTTTTTTTTTGGCTTCTCGTTTTTCAGCCTAGAAAGTTTTCGGTTGCTTAACCTGAATTGCCTGTTATTGCCTCAATAAATTAAGGCCTGCTAAAGCCAGGGCTTAAAAAGCTTAAAAACTAAGCGACTACACGCTAAGGGTGTGAACGCTTAGTTTTTAAGAGGCCCTAAGAGGTCCATACCATACCCCCTGTGGGATACGGACCTCTTAGGGCGTCGCGGGGGGAGAGCAGCAAGGGACAGGCTGGATCTGACTAAAACAGCTGATTGGTATTCGTTGGGATATTTATAATAGATCACTTTAGATTGCATGAATTTGTACGGTGAGAAATGTCTAACACTAGCGTATGTATTGAACTATCTAAGGTTCTAACTTATTTTTCAGCTGTTGTGTTTTCATTTTCATTGCCTTTTCTTGGGTGAAAATGAGGATATTACCGGTTTTTAGGGTTTCAGTGGTCTTCGGTGAAAATAACTCTGCTTCAACTTTGGCGTGTTTCCTGCTTCACGGTTATCATCTCATTGTTGAGACGACAACCGGGTCTCCAACATCGTCAGTATTAACCTGAAGGCCAATTCAAAATCTAGTCGCAGTCTCATCTCAGCGATAATCAATGTAAAAAACTTGTCAAAAATGTTTGTCGAAGGACCGATGTCCGGTGGAGTAGACGAGTCCTAGAGTGGAGCCCGCGTATCGGTAAGCGTACTAGGCTACACTTGCCGATACGCGGACGGACGACCTAAAGAAGATGACTGGGACAGACTGGATGCGAAAGGCAGAGGACAGGGTTTTGGGGCGCAGCCCGGGTGAGGCCTATGCCCACCAGGGAACTTCAATAGGCTGAGTTATGTCAAAAATGAAGGGATTTTAGAGGTATTGACGGATTGAGACAGATCTGAAGGCCAATTCTCGTAATTTATACGTTCAAAAACTAGTCGCAGTCTCATCTCGGCGACAAACAAATGTCAAAAACTTATCAAAATGTCGGGAAATTAGAAGTAATGTTTGACAGATTGAGACTGAGATCAGACTGTGAACGTTCTTAAAATTACGAGAATTGCCCCTCAGACTGTGAACGTTCTTAAAATTACGACAGTGGCCCCTCTGAACTGTTGCAAATAGTTAACAAGTCCTACTCCTTCAAATAATACCACCCAACTCCATGACTGACTGGCTATGTATCAATCGTATGAATCACGCTAGCTGGTAACTGATAGCCATTAATATGATAACGTCATGTTGTGTTGCAATGGCCGACAACTTGAGGCATTGCCCACGCGCATGGGCGGACCTAATCTAGATGTAAGGCGAATAGGTTAATAGAAATAATATGAAAGATTAATTAGTTATTATGGAGGCGTGACGGATATTAATAGACTTGTGGCCTTGAAAATATTACTGAAGCCTTCATAATGAAATAAGTGTAGTGGAGATTGTTTTGGCCTAACAAAATGTGAAAACTTATATTATAATAGATAAATAAATGACGGGTGTAAAATGTGTGAATGAAGTAAATCATCTTCAGGTTATTTAAAAACAAACCCGGTTTTAGCCGATATATTCTATAAAAAATTCACGGTGAAAACTTTGGTAAGTGAGCGTTCCGTTTCAGAGATTTCAGTTACAACTTTTTCGTCTATTTTTACTAAAACATATTTTACAGTTTTAATTCCTTAGAAATGAAGCGCTGGTCAAATGTGTTTTACAGTTAATATATCGTTATAAGTCAATATAAATAAATATCGCGCCTATATCTAAACAGCATACATCAGCTGTAGGTACTGTAGCGGTCGTCGTCCACTTTCCGCGATAAGTTTCACTTTCCGTACACATCCAAGTTAACTTTCGTTGTTTTCTCTAACGATTGCTTTAACATTCGTTAGGTAATTCTTTTTAACTACGCGACAATTTTAATAGAGAACCGTTTCGTGTTTATTTTTAGAATTATGTGTTAATGTTCTTCTTGATTTAGATTGTTATCGAAGTAGAAAAAGTAGTTACTTATTTATCGTAAGTGGGAAATTATTTCCTTATTATTATTTTTAATTAGGTTTTACAAACTGTTTCGAAATATTATTGTTAAAATACAGTATTGTCAAACTAAGTTTTGCAATTATTAAAATGTTTTGACTTCATAGGAAGCTATTTTTATTACTAATATAAACATATTGCTTAATTTATATGAATATTATGCATAATAAATAACACTACTACTATCTGATTTAAATAAATTACTGACTAATAAAATGCATCGCGAAACTGATTGAAATTTTTATTAACTATGCAATTTGTTAATTTATTTTATTGATGCAATTAATTTGCATTTCAATCGAAACATTTTTTTATATATTTTTTTCCTTGAGCACGTCCACCCTGCAAACGCGAAAGTGGTGTGTGAATATCACTAGACCTATAAAATATACAGAATAAGGTTATCAACCCGGACAACCAGTTGTCCTTTCTGAGTGCGACTGACTAGACCTAAGCATTAATCTTATTGCCTAACATTTCTAGAATATATCACATTTGTTTAACTTTCATTTTATTTCGAGTCCTTGAATGAAAAATAGGTTCAAAGTTGAAATGCTATACAAGTGTTCTGTTGTTAAAGTTTAAGCATTATTTTAATTAATAATAGCTGGTAGCTTGACGAAAAACAGTAACTCCTACCTGTTCCAAAAACAAGTTTAAATTGCATAAAAGCTTATTATTTAAAAATCCGAAAGAGGTAGGTTTAAAAATAAATATAACTATTCGTAAAAAGTTAATTTAAATAACTAACGCAAAAAATCGTTTGAGTTAAAGGAAAAAAAAGCATTCAACAAATTGCTACGCTTTTTATACAATAGCAAATAGAACCGCAACAACTCTAAACTCGAACTAAGTAAACTATGCACAAGTAACAGATACTCGTACAAGCAACTCTTACAATTCACCAAATATCAAACTGCAACATCAATTATTCACATGCAAAACAATGGACGCAGAAATGTGGCTTAGAACCACCTTACGATAGACATTCTCGTTAGTTCCACTAAAAAAACACAGCATCACTCGAGCGCGAATCCGTAATCCAGAGGGTGCGTTCTAAAACCACAAATCTGCACTTAATTTTGACACTTACGTAAAATTTGGCCGCCATTTTGGGGTTAAACTGTCACTAATGTCACTCGCGAGGCATGCGCATGCGCGAAGGGTACGCGCGCCGAATGGCCGCCGAGCGTTCGCGCTCACTATATAACCTCCCCCCCAAACTATTATTATATTAATTACATTCAATGTTTTCACTGCACGGTGTCGAACGGATCGATCTGGATCATTTGCTTCCTACTGCGATAATCCCGAAATACGGAATTTAAATGGCCCGTAGAAAGTTTCCGACACACATTACCGACATTACATTTGATTTACAACAGACAATTAGTTTTATTATAACTTTAACAACGCAAAAATACATGTCTATCTATTATTTTTTATTCATTGTACTCGTTTGCTTTTTATTAACTGTCACTGGCCAGTGTACGAGGTGTATGTAGGTGTAATTTTATATTTTATATTACTTCAGATTTTGTTCTGTTTTATTCGAACATTAATCTCAATAAATGTGTAGCGAGTTGGTCACTGAAAGTCTGGAAGCTTCTTTCAGCGATACATTTTTATATTATAACTAATAGAGCTTTGAAATATTTTCAGGGCAAAGGATGGAAAGAGGGAAGCTGTGTGGGTCAGACATTTAGAAACTTTCGTTAATAGTCTAGCTTTGGAGTACCTAAAATAAGACGTTGACAAGTCCTTGACACATAAATTACTTCCTGACTTTGCAAAGAGTCTGGGCTTTAGTCATTAATTCCTCTCATTTCTCGAGAATTTTTTATTCTATTCTTATCTTATATATATAGGTAGGTTTTTTCAGGAAATTAGAAAAATGACAAGAAAATTATTTTCTTACCTTATAGCTATTAGTCTGTTTATCATAATTAGCATATTTTGAAGACTACGACAATGTAACACTTTCAGTCTGCATAACTTATCACCTTCAATTGGCATTAAGTTATTTAACGAAGCTGCAGCAGATGTGACCGTAATATTATGCATTTAGTATTTAGATTTATTGACCCTGTTGCATCAGGACCCAGACCTAGCCTTGGTCTAGATTTGTATGAAAGTCACTGGGTGCCACGTCTGGTGGAAGTTTTTTAAGAGAGTCATGAGGGTTGAGACCAAGTTTCATGGACAATTAGCCCCCCAGGTAGAGAGATTATGATCCTCAGTAAAACGGGCAGATAAAAGGAAGGGGGGGGGGAGGTAATAAGGAAGATGAAAGGATAAACGACGTCATTAATTTAATTATCTAGGTTAAAGGCGAAAGTAATTTATTTAGAGATGGAAGACATTTTAATTGATATATTAGCTGAAATAACCATCACTAATTAGTTGATCGAAAGAGGAATGATATTTAAGAGGAATAATTAAACTAGAACATTGAAGGTGGACTGCTTTTTGGTTTAGTGGTTGCAAGCTCGACTGAACTGGGGCTGAGTTTGATTCCCAAGTTCGGCAGTACTGTAACTGAGTTAAGAAATTCTCAGTAGTAGCCCAAAAGCTGGATTTATGCCCAATTAATTAGCATGTATAAAAACTAGCTCATTTCTTAAGTAAGTTCATGTGATGATTTCGTCCCGCTGCGCAAGCACATAGCCCGCGTCACTTGCGTGTACAAAGCGGCATTACCACCTAATTTACAAAATTACGCTTCACTATTACCTACGAATAAATGACTAATTAAACAACTTATATAATGTATTACATTCAACTTGGCTATGTGGGTTACTTACACATTTTAGGTGATACACTTTAAGCGCCTATAAAAAACGTTGATTTATTTTTAGACCTACTTTTAAAATGATAAATGGCCGAGTTCTTGCTTAGGTATGTATGTATTAATCAAGTAACTTGTCAAATTAATATTTTACGCCCAAAAGAGGACAGAGTTAAAGTAAACACAAAATAAACCTAAAAAAAAATAAAAATAAACTTTTGTCTATGTTATGTTATGGCTATCTAGACCTGGGAATTACATTTCAAATAACTGTATGTGTACCAAACACAATTTAAGTCATATAGAATGTCATGTTTTCCTAGAGTAGTGGTGGCCCAGCGGTAACGGCCGCGACTTACGAGTTGTAGGTCGTAGGTTCGAGCCTAGACAGGCGCTTTACTTTGTTGAAATTATTTCATCACCACTGCTCTCAAAACCGTGAAGGAAAAAATCATGAGGAAACCGGCATGTCCTAGAACCAAAAATTTGAAGACATGTGACACCTACCAGCCCGCACTGGGCCCGCGTGGTAGATTATAGCCCACTCCCTCTTTAAGAGAGGAGGCCTGTGTCCCAACAGTGGGAATAATATTGGCTGATTATGATATTTTCCTAACGCACTGGGAGTTAGGAAACTTTTTATCCCGATAAGATAAAAGTATCCTATGTCCTAATCCAGGTCATTGCCTACCCATTGGCCAAATTTCAACTAAATCCGTTCAGCAGTTTTAGCTTGAAAGCCTAACAAACAAACGTACAAAAAATCAAATCTTTTCTCTTTATAATATTAGTTTATATTTATTTAAACATGCACAGTAGTAGTACATAGACGGAGGCATTCTTTACCAGTAAATAAATATTCTGCCCTACAGAGATAGTTTGGGTAGAACTTGTTCATTACAGTTTGATTTATTTATTTAAGGTCAAATAGGCTATTTGGGTCATAAACAAAACAGGAATATAAAATTTAAAAAAATAAAAATGTCTTCTTTTTTATAAAAAATCAACATTTATTATGCAAAATAGCAAAATAATTATACCGTCCACAAAATCAGAGATCATCACCTTATTTTCATGAAAATATGTGACATTTTAGTTTTTATGTGTCCACCGAAAATACCAAATAATCCACAGGAAAGTCTAAAATAGAGCTTTTAATCAACAAAATAAACTCTAACATTTCGTAACATTTACTACAAAAACAATTACGTTGTACTTTACTTCTTCATATTAAAAATAAAACAAACAATCCAAAATAATCAATCAAATAAAATAAAACTTTTACGTCCACAGAAATGACGACTTTTCCGTTAACAAAATTATTATATCGTCGGCGCCAGTGCAGGACTTGTCGAAGTTTTAGTAGAGACTCAAAAATCTAATCATTTGATTTGGAAATAAAATTGACACTTATGTTATCCCTACAAGATTGTCCAGGCAGAACATAAAAAAGTACGTGATGAATAACTTATATAATACGAGTACATCCCGTGAAAAAAAAACATTTCTAAATTGTATTTACAAGGTGCAGAACCTTGTAAAAGCAATTCAGAAACTTTTTTTGCGGACTATATTTATATAAAATTCAATATAAAAGCTAGTAGCAAAATAAACGCTGGTGCTCACGTAGCAATTTAAAATATAGATTCTTCATCTTCACTGTCTGTGTAAGGATTAATTAACGGTTTCTTAGGTTTTTGCGGAGGGAGAACCAATTCTTCTTCGTCTTCTGTGTCTGTTTTATTATTAACCGTCTGTCTTACATATCGCGGCGGAAATATAATATCGGAATCATCGGAATCTGAATCATTGGAATCTGAAATAAGCCTCAATCTTTTGTCAGGACGAGCAGGGAAACTTTGGGAAACTCCTTCTTCTGGTGTGACTTGAATTGATCTATATGATACTGTAGAAGCATCAGGTGTGGCTATATTTCTTGGAGATAAATTTAAGGCATCAGACACAAAACTAACGGGAGTGTTTGATCTTGTACTTCCTGCAGGTTGAACGTTTATTTGTCCGATTTCAAAATGAGGACATATTGTCGTTGGTGCGCAAGACATACAACTTAGTCTTCTTGCATGTAAAGTATTCGGCTCACTTCGACTCCAAGAGAGTTGATGTATCTTTAATGTGCCCTTAAAAGCTTTAATTCTACTCTTATCAGCAATGTATTGAATATCTTGTACATTCGGGTCACCAATTCCATAAATCTCTATTCCTTTACAGTTTTCTTTTAAACAAGACATAAGAGAATCATAATCCGATACATCTTTGCCCATTGCAACCGAATGATCACACAGCCTTTTTATACATCCACCTACTCCATCAGGAGCTCCCTTTCCATGACCTTTTTCACTGTAGTGCCAAATAATATTATTAACGTTATTTAATTCTCTGCCTATGAAATTGGCAATAAAATAAAACATTAATTTATTGCGGTACTGAGTTGTGGGTCCATCACTTAATATATGTAACTCTGACAAGTTTGGACTTATTTCTTCGATTCTTTGTAAGACAGGTCTAAGATGAACACATATCATTACAGGATCATGTCGCAAGTTTTCTGATATGGAACACATTGATGTTGTTATAAAAGTCCTTTCTTGAGTTTCTGGTCCACTGCTGTAGTAAACGCACGTGTGAAGTGACAGTTGAGGCTTAGAACCACCAAAATGGGCGGATTGGACTTCAGCACCATATTTACAGTTATAGTTCTCCGAGAAATCAATATGTAACAAACCTTGAAATGGAGATAGTTGTTGTTTAATGGTTTGTATTGATCTAATTTGATGAATCATATTAGCAACGTGCTGCATGTATATTGGTAAATTCGAGTTGAATACTTTTATAAGAGATTCTTTTGTGGTTTTCACAGTTTCTTTGACACATTTGTTACACTGTTTCGGTTTACCTTTGATAACTACTTCAACTTTTTTGACAATCCATCTCTCGTAAGTAATGTGATCATTTTCATTATATACGTTAAAAGTGAGTTTCTTATCATGGCAGCCCTCACATGTTCTCTCTAGGCATTTTGGATTCAGTTTATCATTGCAGCAAAGTGCTCTAGCCACACGTGAAGCAGAACCATGAGATATAATTTTTGCCTTATGAAGTGATCGGACAATATGATCAGTGTTTTCATGTAACGCACACAAACACGTATTTCTAGCAGATGCTTTCGGAAACAACACCCAAAACGGACGGTATCTTCTAAACGTCTGATAAGAAATTTTAATCCCCGTTTTGTTTTGAAACTGTACATGTAAATTTAACAGAGTGTCATTTAATAATCGAATTTGACGTTTACTTTTCATTCGGGTTATCGTCTCATTTTTACCAGAAGTTAATCTACTGCACTCATCTTGTATTAAAAAATGATGCACAGCTTGTCTCATATCCTTTTTTAATACTGTTTTTTTAGAACTATCCATTTTCCCATTGTTTCCTTTCTTTTCTTCTAGCCTTCTTATGCGCATCTTGTATTTTCTTATTTGTTTGCTCATTGCTAAGACCTTTAAATTTAAAGCTACATTTTCTGCTTTTAATTTTCTCTTATTACGAGCAGCAATTGCCCTTCCAACTTCAGCACGTGAAAATGACGAAGAAGGACTTGACGGTGGAGTATCTTCTTCTAATAGGGCAGCGGTGGCTTTCCGCATTTTTATTAATTCACGACGCTTTTTTGATTTCTCACGCCACATTTTCCTAATTTGACGCTGCTGTCTCGGAGTACATTGATCAATCGTCTTAAATTCGCCTCTTTCTTTCTTCTTATAATACCTTTCTCTATCTTTCTTGCGTATCTCTTCAATAGCAGCATCGCTCAGTTTTGCACGCGCTCGCCGCATGCTCATTTTTTTTTGTTCACGTCGCCTAATCTTCTTTTCTTCATCAGTTAGATGCCTAATATTACTTGTTCTAGGCATTATTAGCTGAAAGAGAAATCATAACCCACATGTACACACCAATTTGAGCAATAGCAAGCGTTAACAAAACAGATAATTAAAAAAAATGCATCTTAATAGACCATAATGTTTGTCGAACATAAATAAAGCTTCTATTCAGCGTCAAGGCGGGAATGCAGGCGATGCATAAGTGCTAAGCCAAAGCTAGCAACACTGGTTTTTAAATCTTACTTGTGTCATAAAAAAGTATAAGTTGGAATAGGGGTCACTTTTGTGGACGTGGTCTTTTCCGTGGACATTGTGTCCACCGAAAAGTTTGTCCACGGAAGGGTTAAACAAACTAAAATTGTCTTTCAAACCACAAAATTTTGAGGTTACAATATGGCGCACCTGGTTTTTGCAAAAAGCCTCCCATATTACACCAAATTCAATCGATAATGTATTTTTTATGCCAGTACTTACCTAAATATGGATGGAACAGAAAAGTTGCAACGACCTTTTACACAAAAGTTAAATAACACTTGTTTATACAATTTTGCAAATAAATTTTCACAGAGCGTTAACTTGTATCACTTAAAGTTTTTACTCAAACTAACAGCTCAACAATATTGCCAACCAAAATAAATAAACTAGGGCTGCGTTCCAATTCACAAATATTGAATATTCAATTTAGTTGGACCACGGAAGGGGTCGCGAAATCGGTAACAACATGTTTAAGTCTTATAATGCATTTGTACTGTGTATTAATTTTTCATAATAACGTAAAATAAGAACTTAAAGATGTTAGTAATAAACATATATGAAAATATATTCACACTTTTATTTTCAAGTATTTTTTTAGTTTACGCAAACTTATGAACCTAGGTTGGGCACGGTCCACGGAAGGGGACCTGAGTCTCACTTTAGTTTTAATATTTTAAAGTTAATTAAATATTATCAGGATATTGTATCGTAAATTATTAAAATAAATAAACAGTTAATTTATTAAACAAAAATGTAAATGTATGAAGTATGTAATAACATTATTTTTTAAAAGACACACTTTTTTTGTGTGTTTTGTTTATGACCCATTTATCAAACTTAGAACTAGTTTCCTTAACGATTCCTTTACTAATTAAAAATAAATTATTTCGATTTCATTAATTGTGCAAAATACGGGTTGAAAATCTTAAATTAAATTATTATATTATAACCCTCAAATAAGGAAGTACCAATATATTATTTATATATTAAATGTAATAAATAATAAGTTTTTGTCTAGGTATTATTTATAGATCATGTTCTATTTTTTATTGATGAAGTTGTAGAATGTTCCAATTATTTTTAAGTTAAATGTAACACATCCTGAATCCTGAATGTGATTAATAAACAATCTATCTTTTAAGAATCTGTTTATAAAGATTTATAAAATGTAGTTATATTCAAACTTAAACCATTTATCACACTAATATTATAAAGGCGATAGTTTGTGAGTGAGTATGTGTGTGTGTGTCTTTGTTTGTTTGTTTCTTCTTCACGCAAAAACTACAGAACGGATTTGAATGAAATTTGGCAAACAGATATTTTATAACCAGGATTAACACATAGGATATTTTCAATTTTAATCCCGATATTCCCACGGGATCGAAACTTATGCGGATGAAACAGCGGGGCGCAGCTAGTTACAAATAAACCAATTACAGGCACTTTTAAATTGTCCATCAGAAAGAGGAAGCTAGTTGCTCATTCCAAAGCGTAGTAGGAGAAGAACGGGCAAGAAACTCCACGGACATAAAATTGTTACAAATACATAATTAAGTAATTACTTTGTAAAAGTTCAATGCTAAGGTATTCTAATTTTATTCAAACGCGGGCGTGAAATTTTCTTACAGTAATGTGAAAGGTTACTTAAAAGCACCTTTAGATACACAAACTAAGTGACATTTCTAATTCCCACAAACCTTACAAGTACCTACCCAATACAAAAAGAATCCACACCATTTAGAAAAAAAAACACAAAAACAAAACACACACGATTACTTTTTGACAATATTTTAGACAACATTTTTCTCTTGTGGCCGCTACAGCTCAATTAGTAACAAACACCACTCGAGTGTAGACCGCAATAGTTGCGCCACTGGCTATCGACACTTGTGGTTAACAGGCATATCCGCGTGGAGACAACTAGGTGAATCATTTGGATATTAGACAGATTTTCATTCAACTTTTTAATGAAAATGCCCTGAAAGTTAGACTTTTTGACGGACTACTTCAGTATCCACAGAGTTTTGATAAGCTCCACTGTTGAAGGAGCAACTTTACTATTATTGCTGTGCAGACAAACCAAAAGAGCTCTTGATAACTCGGTTTTCCTTTGGCCACTTCAAACAAGAGACCGGTAACTCACAGCAAAGCTCTCTGGAACCCACAACCTAAATGTCTCTGTGGTTAAGTTTTTGTATAATGCAAAGAGGCTACTGAACTTAGCTAGCGAATGTAGTTGTAGGAATTTTAAATAATTTTTTCTAGATTTTTATTCCTTATAATACCTCTTTGACATTTTAGTGCTGAAATTATTCACTGAATTGACTACACAATGTAAGTAATGTGTTGGTTTCTTGCCCGTTCTTCTCCATAGAGATCTACGTTTTGGACCGGGCAACTAGCTTCAACTTTCTGACTAACTGACCGACTCTTTGAAAATTCAAAAGTGCCTGTAAATGGTTCAATTGAAATAAACTCTTCGAGTTTGAGTTTGAATCAACTGAGCTTCTTATGAAACTCACTGGAAGAAAACCTATTTTTTAGTTTTTCGCATTCATTTGCCTAGCCTTTTCCCCAATATGTTGGGGTCGGCTTCCAGTCTAACCGGATGCACATGCCGCAGAATACCAGTATTTTACATGGAGCGACTGCCTATCTGACCTCCACAACCCAGTTACTGGGTAATACGATACCCCTTGCTAAGACTGGTAGTCAGACTTTGGATTTTCGGCTTTTTATTTTCTCGCATTATTAAAAATAATACATTTTCTGCTTAACCAGGCGTCACGGTGCATTCCAAGAATACCACATAACACTCAATAATAATATCTTTAGTCACAGTTCACTTGATCGGAATCGAACCTGTTGTACTTTACATAAGCGCGGGAAACGAGTTGGCTGTTAATTACTTCTAGGTATTATGCAGATTATAAATTCCAGGAAATTGTGAAATATAGATCAGTATTAAAGTGATAGACAGTAACTTTGTTGCTAACTTGAATGTAACTTAGCGAACGAGCGAAGCTATGAATGGCGCAAAATATTCTGTATGTCTCAATCTATGTTTAAGGGATTGAACCAGTCATTACGTATTTTAAACGGGTGAAAGTCTCATTTCAAAATTAAAATCTGTTTTAAAAAAACACGGAACCTAATAGACCTATCTACCTTGTATGTAGCTGATTAGGTACGGGAAAAAAGGTCAAAGTCAAAGTTTTGACTCTGACTTTGACCTTTTTTCCCGGCTGAGTTTAAGAGGTTAAGTTAGGGTCAAATTTATTTTATTTTGCTAGAGTTAAATTCTGTGACTATCCTGTCCAGGGTTTAGGCGGTAGTAATGGTCCAGGGTTGGGTGTATTTGTATTTATATTGTATTTACTCGTTTGTATATTTATGTGTGGTGATGTTTTGTATTTATTAATTTAATAATTTTGAATAATTTTAATTTAACGATGTTTTCTAATATGGGTTATGTGGTATGTACCTGAGATAAAAGTTTTTTGTTTAGACGTGGCAGGTTTTTTTTTTTGTTTTTTATGTAATCCATACTGTTGAAAAGCTTAAGTTTAAAATTAAATATAACATCTGCCAAACTGCAAAGCAACTTGTCGGCAGTAGGTTCTCGTGGAATGTTTGATAACTAAACATAATTAAAATTAAAATAAAATGTTAGTTAAAACTAAGAGCCATAGTCTTAGGAATATGGCTCTGTAGGCCACGACTCCGTATGTGGATACAGAGAAGCTACCCACGCAGCCATAACTTCTACAGCTGAATCCACCATACTCCGCGGCATCTGTCGACCAATATCATAAGACCATCCCATAGTACATTCTCAGTGAGGTTTACCTCTGCAGCTATACTTAGACTCACGACATTAGCCGACCGAGGCCGCCGACCGACCGCAGCAATGTAGTAATTTGTATCATCCATTAATTATTTTTGTTGACATCCGAATATCCGAATTATCTTCCAGGATACGAGACATCTCACTAAGTTAACGGTCACCAAAAAGCTATTGTTACAAGTAGATACTTCCCCAATTACTGTCAAAATAATACCTTCAGTAAACAATGCGAGGAAGCCTCCACGTTAGAAAAGGCCCTGACGCTGGTGGCGACACCTAACACTCGGGACGAGAACTACCGGCGGGAGGCTGTCACTTGCGGTGAGATTCAAGGTTACAGGCTTCCTATTAGAGCTGTCCTTACCTTGCAAGGCTTTTTAGAGTAACTTGTTAAGTAATGGTGTTGGTGACAATTTTATTATGATCATTACTGAAAAATTTAAAAAAAGGACCTGCATGAGATTCGCACAGACCAGAACAGCATGGCACAAAAGGAGGAATTTTACATGGAGCGACTGCCTGTCTAACCTCCACAACGACCATAACCCAGTTACTGGGTAATACGGTACCCCTTAATAAGACTGGTTGTCAGACTTTCGGGCTTCTGACGGCCGTAACGACTGTCAAAGATCCACGAATGACAGTTGGAACAAGTTAACGTGCTTTCCGAGACACGGAGGGGTCTTGGTATGTGAAGATGGTCACCCACCCACGGACCAACCGCGGCAAGCGTAGCTAAGCCTGATCGATCGAATCGTGCGGCTGTTATTTCTATCTCAATCCAAATACAAAGACACCGGACACTAACTTATAAATAACAATACACCTAATAAATATACTACCTATTACAATGTAATATCATCCACGGCCTTCACGCCTCAAAAATTATGTCTCATTATAAAAAAATACAGTATTTTATATCAAAGTATCCGACCTTAGATATAAAGAAGAACATTACGTATCAGTTGCATTTGTAAGCGATACTTACAAATAAAACAACTAGACAAGCTGTGTTTGAACCCAGGTCAAGTTGCGAAGGTTGTCTGCTCTCAACCAGCCAGATTCTTTTACTCGTGGGTGTCGAAAAATACAGCATTCCTCTGTGTAAACAAAGCTATCTTCTTTAACAATAAATATTAGGTCATTCTCCTTACTGGCTGAGAACAGACTTGATTTATTATATTGATTAGTAAAATAAAGTACGGCGAAAGATTTACTTACTTCAGAGGGGCAATTCTCGTAATTTTAAGAACTTTCACAGTCTGATCTCAGTCTCAATCTGTCAAAATTCCTCTAATTTCCCTACATTTTGACAGGTTTTTGACATTTGTTTGTCGCCGAGATGAGACTGCGACTAGATTTTGAACATTTTAAATTACGAGAATTGGCCTTCTGATCTCTCCGGAGTGGCCTTCTCTCTAAGTCCGTGAAAGAAGAAGCGGGCCCGGCGCGGCTTGCAGGTGGCGTTCTATAGTTTCTGCCTACCCCCATGGGGTGAAGGTGTGAGTTTATGTATGTAAAAGAACCAATAAGCTATGCTAAAGTTTTTGCTAAACGTTGGTAAACGCTTATTTAAAAAAAAAAAAAAAAAACTTTAAATCGCGCGCTTCTCTTCAAACACAACCGCTGACAAGTTTTCATTTCATTTCACTTTCGTTGCGCACGCGCTGTCAAGGTCGCGCTGCTGTCCAATAGCAAACTTTCATTCATAACGTAACATAACATCACGCCTGTATTCCCCCAAGGGTCATGCAGAGGTGTACCTACGACGTGATCACCGATAAAAAATTTCTACTACAGGGGGTCTAGAATCATTTGATGAACTCATGGTAACAGTTTGTGTCAATGTCCCGCCACCCTGTATAGTACGCTCACATTTCACCAGTTAGGCTTAAGTCCCATGTAATAGGGGACGAGCCTATTGCCATCAACCGGGCACCAATCTAGACTCCGGGCTGTTACTGTAAAATTCCTCTTGAAAAAACCCCATAACACTTTGCCCGACCTGGGAATCTCACCCAGGACCTCTTGCTCAGCAGTAGCGCTCACGACCACTAGACCAACGAGATAGTCATTAGTCATTACGGTGTTTCATTTATGTACGGCTAAGTCCTTTCACGGCAACAGGATATGTGCTTGTAATACTGTTAAGTGAATGATATGCCTGTTACTGCCTTCTTGTGGTGTTAATGAGATCTATTTAAAGCAGTAACGTATGAATTAACTTTGATAAAGACCTTTTACTACTGGACATTGATTTTCCTTCAAGGATGTGGTTGTAGCTAAGTCAGTGTGCAGGACAAACCGACAGGCTTGGCCTATTTGATGTCTAGTATCAGATAGGCCAGGCCTGTCGGTTCCGTTTTAATCCAGTCGAACATCCGCGTCGCTATTTTATAGCTGGCAACTTTTACAACTATCGCGGCAGGATTTTTTGGTGACATGTAGACGAATCGCCCAGCATGCCCCATGTTAAATAAATAAATAAATAAATCCCTGGACATTTCACACAGCACCATTTGTCCCAAGCTAAGCAACCTAATGCTTGTGTTATGGTAACAAGATGGCTGATAAACTACTTATATACAATTTTTTTTTGTAAATACATACATATTATAGATAGAAAAACACCCAGACTCGGAACAAATACATGTAGGTCATACAAATATTTGTTCCGTGCGGGAATCGAACCCGCGACACGCAGCGCAGCAGTCAATCGCTTAACCACTGCGCCAACCGTGCCGTCGTGTTGAATGTTCTATGTTGATTGTTCTAAGTTCCGGAGAACCAGAGTTACCGACATAGCTTGTAGAGTAAGTAAACTGAAGTGACAGTGGGCTGGCCATGTTTGTCGGCCGGTGAAGCAGACGGGTCCTGGAGTGGAGACCGCGTATCGGCCAGCGAAGTGTGGACGCCCCCCAGCTAGATGGACGGACGACCTAAAGAAGGAGGCAGGGACGGACTGGATGCGGAAGGCGGAGGACAGTGTGTTGTACCGCAGCCTGGGAGAGGCCTGTGTCCAGCAGTGGACTGCGATAGGCTGAGATGATTGATCGTTTGAGGGGCAAGTAGCTACTTGAAATAACAACTTACGCTGAAATTGTGTCGGCAGACTGCTATACCTACATATGTCATAATTTCCAGACATTCTATTGATATTCGTACAAGGAAGAAGGACTGTTATTCTATACTCTACTCCTAAACCATTTTTCACAATACATTCAAAATAAGAGGCATATATTATATTCTTTGTAACCTCACAAAGTTATTAATGCTGAATAATCAGTACTTAGTTTATAAAATAGATTTATCTACATATAAAAAAAAAAAAAAAAAAAATCTTTATTGATACAAAAACCTTTGACATTGCTAAAGACTATACATAAAAATGGTTAGCTAAAGGTCATACGGATAAGGTAAACCCTGGCTCCTAAACTAGGTAATCCTGTGACTTAGGGGTCAGTGTTCTGCTGTCACTGTGATACCAGAAAGCTTTTAAGTCGTGTTCTTAACATTACAAAAAATAGTCATTGACAGTGCAGGTTAACAAAGTATGTACACAATAAAATCAAAAAACGAAGGAACAAGAGATATAAGAAACGACTTTTACGGTGCATATGTGTGTATGTTAGAGTGAGGATGTGTATGTCAGAGTGAGGGATGTATGTGAGGGTGTGTATGTAGGAGTGTGTGTAGTAGTGTTTAGCGTTTGCTTGAGGGTGTGTTGAAATGTTTGAGAATGTGGTTTTTTTTATAAACAAACAAATTAAATAAAATTAAATATATTAAATACGCCTACTGCTGGTGGTGAAGTAGTTCTTCGGTTGAAGCGTAGTCTTGATCGTGCAGCCAATTTTGTACATTGATCTTAAGTTCATGGTTGTTTAGCCCCGCTATCTGAATGACTTTACATATATTTTTATAAATTACCGTACTTAGAACGTAAAATTGGCGCCTAGCGAATGCAGTTTTGTGGCTTATTGTCGGCCATACATTTTTTGCTTTGCGCTTAGTAGGATCTGATGGGGGAATCTGCTTATGTATTCTGAGAGTGGCTCGAAGGACAAAGAGCTGTCTCACAGTAAGTAATTTGCAGTCTGCATATAATTGTGTAGTAGGGAATCTGTATGGCCTTCCAAGCATCACTTTGAGGACAGCTCTCTGTGCTCGCTCCACTACAATGAACTTGGTTTTAGCAGCCCCTCCCCATACCGGGATGCAGTAGGTGATAACGGACTGACAGAGTGCAAGATAAACCATTTTTAAAATGTTAGTGTCTGCGCAATGTCTCAGTGATTTAAAAATGTAGTAATGATTTAAATATGTTATGTACGTACACAAGTGCGAATGATTCAGACTTTCCGGTAGACGGAAGCGGAATAACTAATGTCTGCAGCAAGCAATCAAATTCTTTTTATTATTTCTCATTTAGCAGCTGCCATTTGAAAAATAAAATTAGCTAATAATTACTACATGCGAGCATTTTAAGTATCGTTAATGTAGACTTGTAAAGAATAGCTGGCTGTTGCATTAAAAATGCCTCCATGAGTGACGATACTTATTACCGAGTAACTGGGTTATGGAGGTCAGATAGGCAGTCGCTCTATGTAAAATACTGGTATTCATCCGGTGCATCCGGTTAGACTGGAAGCCGCCCCCTACATAGTTGTGAAAAGGCTGGGCGGACGACTAGTGACGATACTGAAGTAGCTATACTTCTGACGCACCCTGGACAGTTAACCCCGCTACAAACCACCACAGTAGATTTTCAGGCTTAAATCATCTCGACAAGAGACCAAACTACTTTTATGTATCTACAGGGTGGGCAAATAAGGGCACTTTATTTTTAAAATTTTATTCTATGAAATATAAAAATTATTAAGTATTTTTATTTAAATATAATATTTAGGGCCGGCAATTCAGTATGGAAATTAATCTCAGACAAATGTCCACCTCTAGCAGTACGGAAGATTGAATCCTTTTCATTGCGTTTTTCATGACATTTTCACACATTTCCTGCGTTATTTCAGTGATTGTATCTCAGATATTTTGTTTTAATTCTTGAAGGTTCATTGGCCTGTTAGCAAAGACCCTTTACACTTTAGATAGCCCTACAAAAAAGTCAAGAGCTGTTAAATCCGGGAATCTTGGGGGTCAATCAATGTCACCATTTCTCGAAATTAATCGACCCGGAAACGTTCTTTTCAATGTCTCGATTATGGCTCGTGCCGTATGACATGTGGCCCGGTTTTGTGGAACCACATGTTTCCTAAGCCCAACTGATTCACTTGATGTAAGAAAACTGCTTTATCTGTTACAATGCCATGCTGCTCAAATTTAATCAATAAACGAGTTATTGTTAGCCGCGAAGGTAAGTGATTTCTACCAAAAATTGGCCGCCATTTTCTTAGAGTTTCCGCAATATATTATTGGGTTGAGTAGAATGTTTTAATACATAATTAAAATACGTTGTTCAGTCGTAAAACGCTCCATAGCAGCCGTATCTACACAAAATAATTTTCATGAAACAACTGTCATATTTGCCACCAAAACCAAATGGCGGCAAAAAAAAGTTGCATACCTCCAAGTGGCCCACTCTGTACTAACTATGTACTGTACATAGCCAGAGGCTAATGACGTTTTGAACCGGAGCCAGCCGGCCTTGTCACCGCGCCCTTTGTCAAGCTATCATAACTGGGCCACGTATGTGAATGCTTCCAACTGGAGCACTTGAATGACTCGCTGTTAATGTTGTGGAGGTGTGGCGGTAATGACGCTTAGCATTATGATATAACTAGCAGTGCCTCGACGTGTTACCCGCAAAGTTTCGATCCCGTGGGAATATCGGGATAAAAGTATCATACGTGTTAATCCAGCTTATAAACTATATTTTGTGCTAAATTTCATACAAATCCGTGCAGCAGTTTTTGCGTGGAAGTGTAACAAATATCCATCCATCCTCACCAATGTTTGCGTTTATAATATTACTAGTTGCGCCCTGTGTCATCCATCCATACAAACTCGAACGCATACAGCTCGAAACACGCATGTTAAGCCGTTGGTCCTGGTTGTCATTCGTAATCTTTGACAGTCGTAACTGGTCTGACAACCATTCTTATCTAGGGGTATCGTGTTACCCAGTAACTGGGTTGTGGAGGTGAGATAGGCAGTCGCTCAATGTAAAATACTAGTATTCAGCTTCATCCGGTTAGACTGGAAGACCCCAACATCGTTGGAAAAAGGCAAGGCAGTTGACCAGCCTCTTTGTCAGCAGCTGCGAACTGGCGCATTAGAAATATAAAGGAAATCACAACGTATCCTGAAAACATGTTGTAGAATAAATACCATTCATACTTAACATTTCTTGATGCAAAAAATTCTTTAGAAGGTCGACGAGGTCCGGTTTTCCATCTGCGTCACAGCATGTGTAACGCTGTTGCATTTCTACCATAGTTAGGCAAATACTACTTACATATTCATAGCACCTACTGATAGAATGATCACACTTGGTAATGAATTCTTGTTTGTGGCTGGAATGTTTAAGGGACTTCTAAAGTAGATTCCAAATATGTGAATTTTCCGATGGTGGTGCCGGAAAACATCGTGATGAAAGAAACCTAGTCAAAATAGTCTGAAATATTTTTCTGTCTTTTCTTTCTTTTTTTCTTTAAATCGCATAGCATAATCAGTCTATAATTTTCCCACTGCTGGGACAGAGGCCTCCTCTCTTCGAGAGAGTATGTGCTATTTATTTTTTAACACTTCCAGCACACAAATGTACAGAGGCGGCCTTAATGCCATAAGCATTGTCTACCAGTCATTCTTTGGGTGATGCACAGACAAACAGTGGTAGGTGCAATCATGGAAATTGAGGAATAAATATTTTAAATAAAAAGATACACATAAACCTGTTAAAAATAGAAGATATAGCTATATAAATATAAGCACAAATAAATGTACATATACATGAAAATACTAAAAAGAAATAAGACAAACAATGAGAAAACATTATCGTTGTGATGATACTGGCAGCTTCTTGCAAATGTGCTCGCAAACTTTAACTTTAAAGGATAATCGGTTGGTTGCCATCCTGAATTCCTAGGTTATCTATCTACCACGCGGGCCCATTGCGAGTTGGTAGATGTCACATGTCTTCGAACTTTTGGTTCAAGGAGATGCCTGTTTGCTCACAATATTTTCCTTCACCGTTTTGAGAGCAGTGGCGATGAAATTAAAAAAATCCGTTCCGGTTCGGTTTTGAAATTATTTAAACAAAGTAAAGCGCCTGCCTGGGTTCGAACCCACGTCCTACAACTCGTAAGTCGGGGGCCACTGGGCCAAAATCCTGAAAAAGGCATGCGTGATGAATTCTGCTCATCCCTGTACGAAAATCGTCCTTCACCCTACCTAAAATTGGTGCAATATCAGCAGAAAGAGGTTTTCAAGTAATCCCACGAATTCATTTCTATTATAAGCTTATTGTCCACTTGAAGGTCACAAATGTCCGGCTGTGTTTCTGACTGTGCGTCACTTCAAAGTACTCATATTGTCAATCTTTGACTTTGCAAGGTCGTGATCTACAATCTGGTCCATTTAATATAATTTGTATCTAATAATAGACACGTAGATTGGTTCTATTGATTTTTTGTCCTGAAATTATCGATGGTGGATTATTACAAGTGATGGTGTTTTTGTCGTGGTGGTCTGAAAGGATTATTGTCATGCTCTGGCGCATGACTTTTTATAGATAGTAGAGAGGGCCTTCGTGTTCTCAAATTCTATGTTGGAGCTGATTCACTGTCTACTTTAAGGGAGGAAGAAGTTATAAAGTGGAAGAGACAATATAGGGGTTTAAATATAAACGATGATTAAAGTTTAGTATATGGTTAAACAGTCGCTAATCACCACTTAACTTTGAGCAACGTTTATGAATACAGAGGAAAATAGTAGACTAGTAGACTAGGAAAAATATACACATAGATAGGATATAAAAAGTATTGTTATTAAGAATACAGACAGAAAAATGGAGAAAACTCTTTACCAGTATTCTCTTTGGCAAGGTCGGGAGATCATAACAATAAAAAAGAAACTCCCGAAATATTTTCAATATATCTACTATAATGTTATACATAGTAAGTCTAGACAGTGTTTGTTCATTTAGGTTCATTTAGGTGTACGTGTTTAGTGTGTTCAGTTCCCACGCCCCGTCACCTCAGTTTTTGTCGATAACTTCGGTTAAATCGTGATCCATTGAGCCACATTCGTATTGCCAGTTTTTGTTATAAAAATATTTGCCATTTCATTTGTTTCCTTGTACAGGATTAACTTCTAAGTATGACTGGCTATTCTTTAATTGTGATAATATCTGCTACTGGCCATTGCACTCATCTGGAATTCCCAAAATAATAAATTTAAGATAATTGGAATTTCCATTGATCTTTAATTTACCTTTTATATCTAAAAAGTGCCTTTCCATGGCTAAAAAGAAGAGGAAAAGAGGAAGACCTCAAACCACATGCACGGCGAAGGTCCAAAAGGATATGAGGAAGATGGGAATTAGGGAAGATGACGCACAAGACCGAAACAAATGGCGTCGCATGATAGGGAATGCCAACCTCGCGTAACGGGAAGAGGCGAGGACAAATAAGAAGAAGAAGATTAGTTACCTTTTATATCTGAGTCTTGATTTCTGACTGGGTGATAGGCACGACCTCTACTATTCTGCCTACCTCTTTGGAGTCTCGGGGGTTGTAAGTGTGATAGAATGTTAAAAGTAAGTATAATAATATCTAAAACTAATTTAAAGTTCGATTGGTTTTTCCTAGACCAAAACAATCAACCGTCTCCACATTTGGCACTCACTAATTATTAACAAAACTAAGACGTCCATCATCACCCTCGGACATCCTTTTATGTCAAAAACCTTGTTGTCTTAACAACATCAGACTACCTTATTTATTAGTAATTGCCCGTAATTATTAATAAAAACATTTTTCTGCAACCAACAAAGGAGTTTAATAACAGTTTCCGTATTGTCTGTAAATATAAAGGCCGCTGGTGCATTTGGAAACACGTGTTACTCACTCGGTTAAAAAGATGGCCATCACTACTGGTTCTAGCGAAAACAAATAAGGTATTATAATCTGTGCATAATTACATATAAAATTATCGAAAAAAGTTAATATTGAAACATTACTGACAGCGTATCACGGTTTAGTAGGTTCAATTTTCCGATACGATGTTATTTTTTGGGGACAATCAACTGATAGAGAGACCGTATTCAGGATGCAAAAGCGTTGCATTAGGTCTGCAATCCACAGACAGTTGTATGCCTTACTTCAAATCATTGAAACTCTTAACATTTCGGGCACTATATATATTAGAAACTGCACTTTTTGTAAAAGGAAACCCGCATTTATTTATTAATCTATCAGCAGTCAAAAAACTGAATTGCGTGCTCAGTACAAAAATCTATTATGTATCATAAAATGTAAGACTGCTGTGATGTACAAAAGCTTTTTGGGAATTGCTCCTAGAATATATAATATAATTCCTAATTTCATAAGAATAATGCCATTGTCAAAATTTAAAATCGTACTGCAGAAACTTCTTATTGACAAATGCTACTATACAACAGACGAGTTTTTAAACGATAAAAGTTATAATAATTTATTAATGCTGCATTTAAAATTTTCACATCTGACATTTTTTAATAATGGTAGGTACTATGTTTCCTTTTATTAATGACATTTTGCTTAGCTTAATTACTTTGCATGTTACCATATTTTTATGTCTTAAGACAAAACATAGCGTACTATGTATTTTATATGTATGACCTATTGTATACCTATATTTTACAAATAATCTCTATGATTTGTGATTTATGAAAAAAAAGTAGAAAATGGCGCCAAATTTAGCGACCGCATGTCAAACAAAACAAACCAAGGCAACGGCCATTGGTTATTCAGCCAGTAAAATGTTACGATAACGTGTTGCGTTCCGAAACCGAATCGAATAACTTTGCCGCGGGCCGCATCGCAAATGAAACAATACAAACTTACTATTACACTCACAAAACTATAAAAGACACTTTATTCTGTGGTGTTAAAGGTCGTATTGCAGCAAAAAGAGATTGTGAATCGACACAGTTGCTTTACATGCAAGTTGCCTCAACGTATGACTTGTTCCAGATATGTCAAGGACTGTTGTTTTGTAAAAATACTTTCTTTCAATACTTATCTTTGCAAATACGCCGATAAAATCTCCAATGGAATTTGTTTTTTTCCACTGCATGCTATAATGTAACGGTTTTGATTCATCGGGCCAGGGAGGCGGATCGATGCTTGCAACAATGATTTCTTGAGTTTATTCGATCCTGCTTTTAGTAGGCTTTTTAGGGTTCCGTACCCAAAGGGTGCCAACGGAACCCTATTACTAAGCCTCCGCCTCGTGAACCGTAATAGGTAAACAGTTGAATTTTTCACAGAGTGTGTATTTCTATTGCCACTATAACAATATTAAAAAGTAAAAAGTAAATAAGGGGGTCTCCATACTATACTCAAGCGCCGAAAGATCCTTGTATCTCTTTAGTGACTAAAAGAATACTCTGTTTACGTACACCATATGACTAAAGAACAATTTTAATGGTCTCATGCGCGACTACTGCTGTCTGATTCGATCCCTGAAATCCTACTCCATAAACACAAAACGTCATTTTACTACTATATTTCAGAAAAATCTAAATTAACACACTCCAATTCAGTCCTCAATTACATAACTTAATAAACGACTCAATTCATCTCTTGAACAGTATCTGTAAGCAAACTAAGGTGATGCGTATGCGCATTGTTCACACAACGGATGTTGCGGTATAAAGAATGGGCACCTATTTGTATTACATCGTTACGCTTTCCTTTCCCCTTGATACAGTAACAGTTACCTGCACCGACCTAGCCTTTACTCAACGCTCGGGACGGCTTCTAGTCTAACCGGATGCAGCTATATACCATTATTTTACATGGAACCACTGCCTATCTCCCTCTCACCGAGAGGAGGGCTTTGTCCCAGCAGTTGGAACATTATAGGCTGATTATGCACTGCCTATCTGACCTTTACAACCCAGTCACTGGGTAAAACGATACCCCTTGGTAAGATTGGTTGCCGAACTTTAGGGCTTTCCCATTTGATACAAGAAATATTTCCTTAAGATGCTTTTTAGATGATGTGCAATATTCGAAAACTATGTGGAATTTCGAAATGGTTGAAATGTTAACAAAACTACTTTAAGCATTAAGGTAAGAATTATCAACCTCATTCAGCCGAAAGACGTCCACGGCTGGACATAGACCTCCCGTATGCATCGCCGTATCGACTGGTCCTGTGCTTCTTGCATTCAGAAGATTCCTGCTATCTCCATCAAGCCATTGGTCCAGCAAGCAAGTGAAGTTTACAAACGAGATCATGTAGAGCAGCCAGTACCTATGTACAGACGCCAGCACACTACTACTACTACTACAATCTGTAAAATTTCTTTAGTAGATTTTCAACTTTATCGCTAAAGCATAAGGTTAAAAGTTGATTGGGAAAATTTGACAGTTTCGGGTAGCTTGATGTGCGGGCGTCTGTACCATCTTACTAAGCAAATCTTAGATACCACTGGCATTATTGTTGTAACAGTGACGAAAAATGTCTGCCTCTGGACTTAATGCATCCGCAGTTAGCAAGAGTAGTGATCAATGTTTTTCTATTCTCTGAGATGTCCTCCAGATCATATTTCGGCCATTGTGGCCAACCTCAACGGAGACTAGCCTTCGGCGCGGGAGATATTATTATAGTGCACAAGTGTGTACGCCACAGATTTATAAACTAAAGGGAGATATGGTGTGGCTGCCGAACTGTTCGAGTCCGGCTGTCGCCTTCAACTACATATGCACTACAATACGAACACGCGCTCACTCACACTATAACAGTCACCACACTCAACGCGAGCCAATCGCGTAACGCAGATCGCAACGTTGAGACACACAACTACATTGACAATTCTTATTGACAAATCAACGGCGCCCGCATTTGTTTCTGGTTTGTGCATACATTGTTCGCACGCGCCACGCCCCCTTGGCATATCTCCCTTTAGTTTATAAATCTGTGTACGCAGACACAGGGGCACTCTCTCTTTTCCCTCACTCTCATAGTCCAATGGGACAGCAATCCGACACGACCGGAAAGAGATCAGACGCAGGACCAACAGCTTAACGTGCTTTCGGAAGCTCGGAGGTATCACACCGCAAACTTCCATATTCCGAGCTGTTACTGAGAAATTCCCAATGGAAAAACCCAATAACACTTTGCCCGACCTGGGAATCGAACCCAACCGGTCTATTCTGTAAAAAAATTACCGTGAAAACTTAGGTGAAGTGAGTTTAAAGTGAGCTGTCAATAGTAACAATCCCTATCATCAGGTGAAATGACAGCTCACTTCAAGCTCACTTCACCTGTAGATTATCACGGTGATATTTTTACAGAATACATAGGCTGGACCCCACGCGAAACACGCGAGATGAATAAATGATCACAGTGTATTGTTTTTTAAGCAGAAGGACGTTGTTCTTAATTCCATCGACGTATTTTGTGTACAAATAAACCCTCATTTACGCAATACAATGACATGTTGGTCACCGTAACTCTGCAAGCCATAAGGTCGGTAGCAACGCACTAAAAGTGTTTCAAAGTCCATTGCTTCATTCGCGTACAAGGCATCCTTCAAATTTTATTAGTAGTCAGTCAATGTATCTTGAAAATTAGCAAACATTGGCTGTAAGCCAACATACTATTTATTTATCTTCGACGGTATCTAAATATGGTATATAAATGATCTTTTACTAAAAGTTGTTTACATTATAGATACTAATCTTTTTCTGCATGCAATCTTATTTCAGTAAAACCTTGACATTTCCACCTGACAGAAGCACCATTTAAAATGAAAACTAACGTCACTTCTCCAAAATGTCACCAAACAAACCGTGAACCAAATTCAGTACAAATTACAGTTAAATCAATAAAAATCCACCAACAGCCACAACCGGCTCACAAACGATATAATGGCTATCTAAGCTGTCATAAAAAAATAGGAACAAAAATCCAATGTCGGTGCAGTGATGGTAATAAGATGAATAAACCTGAACCATACGATGGTTCGGAAATCAGATGGGTGGAACTTCTGCTTTCCCGGACAAAGGGCCGGATGTAAGAAGCACTTTAGGAAGATGGTGAAGAAATGGATGCGCTCAGACAGGAAAGACAAGTGGAACGCTACCTCACAGCTGCCCACTGTGGTCGCTATGACAGGCGCTCTGGTCGTCATCGCTATAGTCATTAGATCCCTGTACTTGATGTTTATCAAACCGGAGACTGCTTAGAGGCGCGATCAATGGTGGGTCACTCGAGTTAGAGATTTCGAGTTTGAGTTAGTCTGTAGTTAGTTACTTTCATGTGACCCAAGATACAAGACACAACAAGCCAAGCGAACAATAAGTGCAAGACTCTCTACTTCCTGTTCAAGTTTCACGTTAAGGTGGATCCACACATTGCGAGCATGCGCTCCGCACGGCGCACAACGCATGCCTCGGCTTGAGGCGTGCGTGTTGACAAATTATACCAACATATGCTCGGGTCGAGCCATCGCGTGCGAAGCAAATGCTCGAGGCAAGTAGGCGCGCAGACTTGGCAAGGCATGCGCTCCGCACGGCGCACAACGCACAGCGCGTGTGCGCCGCACACGCGCTATTCGCTGTGCGCCGTGTGGCGGCCGGCTCATTGCGAGCAGTGCGTTGCGTTTGGATGGTTGTGTCCGCCTCGCTGCGGATGTACGCGCGCATTATCCTTTTTTATCAGTATAGGCTCCACAGCATTCAAGAGGAAATTAAAATCTTCTTCAGCTATGTGTATAAAATTGGAGTTATTTTCTTCAAATGAGAGATCATCGAAAAGCTTATTTCCGTGTTCATAACGCAGGCGGTAGAACTTTTTAACCCACCAACGACGACGACTTTTTTCTTTCCTTTTCTTATAATAAATATAATAATTGAATTAATAATTATAAAAGCAGCAGCGGATACGCGCACGCGATGCAAAGGCGCCATCTTGACTGCTGCTGTGTGGGTTGGATCGGCCCGAGCATGCGCTATGCGCTGTTTGGCCCGAGCAAACGCAGTTTCATTTTCGCAGTCGAGGCGTGCGTTGATATTGTACGCGGCGCACGCCTCGAACGTGCATGCGCGGCTACGTCCACACCTAACGTAATGCTCGCACTGAGGCACTTTGATCTTGAAGCATTTGCCGACATACGTTGGCTCGCCCTCGCGCGTGCGGAGCGCATGCCTCGCCACGAATATACAGGTCCACACTTGGCGAGGCATGCGTTGTGCGCCGTGCGGAGCGCATGCCTCGCAATGTGTGGATCCACCTTTACTTGGTTGTCCACAATCTATTTTTTCTCTCTTCTAATCTGTCAGCACACAACCATTTCATTCATTTTCATTCACTCCATGGTCATTCATATCATTGCTCACACAATCCATCCCGTCAATTGTCTCTCTCTCTTTATTTTCATCCCTCTTCATATCATATACCACAAGCGATTCTCTTTCAACTTTTCTGTCGTCACTTTTAATGAATATTAGAGATGCGCCTAGTATTCGTTTATTATTCAGTACTCGGCATGCTCGGTCATTTTGGTGGCACTCGTTATCGGCCGAATAACTCGGTTGGATTGCCGAGGTAATCGAAAATAACTCATAAACCTTTAACCTGAAGGCCAATTCTCGTATTTTAAAACGTTCAAAATCTAGTCGCAGTCTCATCTCGGCAACAGACAAATGTCAAAAACTTGTCAAAATGTAGGGAAATTAGAGGTATTTTTGACAGATTGAGACTGAGATCAGACTGCCTTTCGCCGAACGATCTTTAGCCAAACCCTTCCCCTCCCTTTCTCTTCAGAAAAATCACGTGAAAAACACGAAAATACATATTTAGTTAAATAAAATCAGTCCTTCGTGGTATTAATTTTCCGCTTAAATATTGGTATATACCTCTATTGCGATGGCACTTTTCGGACCTTCTCGCTGCTGCGGCGCGGTAAATGCTAACTCCTCGTGGCATTGCCAAAAACTTGGCATTCTTCTTTACCTAATACGTGAAGCGTTTCGTATATTCCCAATACTTACGTCAACTAAACCGAGTTACTCGGCAGAGTAGAGAGTACTCGGTAAAAGTTGTACTCGGCGCATCTCTAATGAATATCTTTTGTTCCAGAATTTTTATTTAAGCTCCTGAAACTATAAGCAGTTTCTCGAAGAGAAGAATAATCGGTTTTCACCGAACAAAGCAGACTCGACTATACAGGTTTAAGAAATCGATCCCCATGATGATCCGTAGACGCAAAAGAGGCGGCTTCTATCGCGTGTGGAATGTAGTGTCTAAGATCCAGCTGGACAGCGACATCATTGTCATCAGCGGGCTGGTCCTGTTCGTCGTTATCTACACCATGCGTACCTTGTACCTCAAGTACAGAGCCCCAACACTCTTGTGATAGCACCGAGATGCGTCGGTATGCAATAAGTTTGTATGACATACATTTTGGGTTTTTTTTTGCGTTTTACTTAGTAATACTTGAAGTGCGCAGTTTTTGTACTCTAAAGTCAAATCAAAATATTTTAAAGGTAACTTGGAAGTAGCACTCGCGTGGCTCGCGCGCGTTTGGTCACAGTTCTAGAGTTCTAACCTAACCTATCCATGTGGTCGGGATGTCCTTGCTCAGTTACTATGCGAGCAACTTTGAGAAAACCCCAGAAAGTTAAAACGAGGCTCATTTATTTTACAAAGTCAAAATCATTGAGAATTACAACACATACATATTTCCCGTTCGCCTTTAATTCCTTATATCCTCAAAATACAGTAGTTTACTAATCACAAAGGAGCACTATTTAGCAATCACAACTAAATACTAATTACAAAACTAATCGGAAGTCATGAATGACACGACGACACGCCTCGTCATACAACGCTGTCGTAAACAGTGTTGTTTCGTTGCAGCACGACACGAGTCATAAATAATGCGTTTTAATTAGTCTAGCGTGTGTCAACACGAAGACAAGAGCAACTAGGTACATCATTAAGTACTTACTGCTATTTCGACAACTGTACCTAATAGTGTTGGGAGTCGAGAATATTCTTCGTTATTTGGGTTCGGAAGGGTTTTGAATTGTTTTCTCTATGATTCCTTTAATAGGAAAGGATTTGAAGACCCTTGTTAATCCTAGAGACATATTCAAGAAGCCAGCCGCAACTTACGAGTTGTAAGTCGTAGGTTCGAACCCAGACAGATGCTTTACTTTGTGTAAATTATAGAGTAATTATAGATATGAAAGAATTTGTGCAAACACCCTTTTATTTTGGTCAGCACAAAGCACGATGATGTAACTTCGCTGAATACCCTTTTAAGTTACGCACGTCACCCATAAAGTATTTCGAAATAACTCGATAACCTTCGACTTATTGCAAAACTTTTCAGCGTAAATGTAATTTAATTTGATTGATCATACACTTTTAGGTTTTCCTGATACGCCTTCATTGGCGTAAAATTTTAGACAAACAATACATTAGCAATACCTGCTGGTAAAATATTCCGCTGTATAAAGATTAAATCACACGGAATCCTTGAACTTTAAATAACTTCAAACATCCTGAAGATAAAAGCTAGTTTAATTAGTAATTAAGCAATATGTGCCGACGTGTAGGCGTCTGCGTTAGACACTGTTTTTTTTAGGTACTTCCTAAAACATTGCATTTTTTGATAAAATTGGTAGTGTTTCCATAACTGAGCGGCATTCTGAGACTGATTTCTTGGAATCAGTAACAGTTTGACCTTTATAACTCTTAAAGTATGTACCTAACTGTTAATAATTGTAATGGTTGCTTACTTAAGTATGTATGCTACTAAGTATGTATGTTACTAAGAAATTGCGCCCGGATCTTCAGCTGTATGGATAATTAAATCTTCTGTCTGCGAATGGTTTCCAGGGGTTAAAGGAAGGACAGAGAAAATTAAGGAAGTTCGGGACAAGCATAGAAATAACAATTTCATTAAGTGACCAAACCTTGGTACACTGCAACAATTTTTATCCCACGAATATCTATGAAGCTTTGACTTATCAATAGATACAATGCTCAGCAGAGGATAAAACCTTATCATTGTTGCAATTACTGAGCAGCAAATCAATGACAAACAAAACACAAAGCATGAACCAACTACACCTCAAGCCACCATTTAAAATTGATAATTACAAGCTACGTACGAATTCATATCAAACACACGATTAACCTAACAATCCTTCACAACATAATCTTACAATCTCGGTACGAATGGTCAACCTTTCATCGGGTAGTAATTGTTTTAGCACAGAGCGAAAGGTCGCAGGTCAAGGCACCTACTGATGGGCATTGTTCGATTAATCTGATCAGCTGAGGTCACTTCCCGTAGACTTCAGTCGCAACTGATCGAGTTGCTTGATAGGTAGGTGGTCTGTACTGAAGTTGTGAAAGAGTTGAGTGAGTGACTTTTGAATTAGAGCGACAAGGGCGAAGTTTGTAAAGCTTAGTGAGTAATTAGTAGTGGTTAAAATTATGGATAGCTTTTTTATTACTTACATAGGCTAGCGATAGGTACTGTTAACTTACCATCACGCCTGTATTCCTCGAAGGGTTAGGCAGAGGTGCACTTATAGTACAGCCACATTGTGTCAGTTATTTTTAATACTTGATAACTTGAGTGCATGAGCAGACCTCATCAATAGATGAGAACAGGTTGAATGAAAACGTAGGATGTTTGTGTGGGGTAACTCGTTGAAACCCTACAAAGTGGTGTAGGAGGTGTACATAAAAAAGTTTGATGCAATCATGCTGTAACGTTTTGCTCTTCAGATACTCCCTATCTCTCAGTTAATTTTCCCGTGACCAGTAACCACCCGAGGTAGGTAGGTTAACTTTAACTTTAATTATGCAGCTGCATTTTCGCAAACGGATCAAATAATCAACTTTGCCTATCGCAGTCCACTGCTGGACATAGGCCTCTCCCAGGCTGCGTCACAATACCCTGTCCTCCGCCTTCCGCATTCAGTCTGTCCAAGCCACCTTCCTTAGGTCGTCGGTCTATCTAGCTGGTCCCACACTGCGCTTGCCGATACGCGATCTCCACTCCAGGACTCGTCTGCTCCACAAGCCATCGGTCCTTCGACAAACATGGCCAGTCCACTACCACTATAGTTCCCTTACTCTGCAAGTTATGCCGGTAACTCCGGTTCTTTTCCAGATAGTTTTATTCCTGATTTTATCCTTCAAAGAGACTCCGACCATAGCTCGCTCCGTAACGCGCTGAGCGAGCTTGAATTTGTGAACCGGCCCGATCGTCAGTGTCCACGTTTCGGCACCGTATGTCATGACGGGCTGGGCAGGACGCACTGGTTAAAGACCTTAGTCTTCAAACACTGGGGGTTATGCGAGGCGACTGTAATATTTATAGAATCATTAAATTAATGTAAGCCACAGACATAAAAGCCTACGATCGGACCAGATCACGATACTAACACCAATTATACAATACACCAATCCAATCATATCAAGGCGCAACTCCGCATTTCTCAGAACAATACAAATACCAAAATAAAGAGTTAATCTAACCGGTTACTATTAAATATTAACCTTTGACGAGCTGCGTGTGAGTTGTCAAAACATGACGAATGGTGCAGCCGGACAAAAGACTGCTATTAATATTAGGGACCTTGACCTAACGAGGGTTTAGCCAGATGAATGGACTGGTTGCGTTCTTGTGATCATGTTGTACAAGCATTTACTGTTTGGGTACAATGATAATAGATTTTGGGGCTGTATGTAGAAGACAAGCTTTGTACGAGGCGCACAAAAAGGCGAGGTGACTCCTATATTTTTTGCGCGTTAGGTTGTCTATTTTGGCTGGCAAATATTTGTGCCATGGATTGTCTGCCGACTATGTGTGGTTTTAAGTCGAGCAAAATTCTTAGGGAAAATACTGTATAAGTTCCGTGTTGTCCTTCGCTCTTAGTTCGGGCCCCGAAGTGATCTTATGTCCGTAGGTGATACGGATGGATTTCGTACTTAGAGAGTAGATTCCGAAATACGGAGGACGTGGACGAACGACGAGATAATCCAATCAAGGACGAGTTAATCTAATAAGTACCTAGAAGACTTTTGCCTCTGTGTCTGTTTTAACTTGTCCTTTGCTTGTCTTCTTTTCGAGTTGAATTTCGTAGAGATCACATTGAAATTGAGATATTTCAATATGATTTTCACAAATTCTTTGCAACTGCAAGAACTTGAAATTTATAATCTCTTGTGATGATAATTTGCAGAGACGCCTCACAGACATGGTGCTCCTAGAACAATGACTCGGAGAGCTCGATCATCCACCTTCGGTATATCCCTTTTCTCACTCTCTGGCCATGCATGATTTGCAGCTTCTAACAGCATCAGCAAAAATCAGCATTAGGTCCGCGAGTTGCTGCGCAGTAACAAATTCACGTGTCAGCGGGGGGAGCGCTGAGATGCTGCGCAGTGAGGAGCCGCCATAAAGTTTGAATCAGGCTGTATAATATAGGTAGGTACTTCAAGAAACATGTAGTCATAATGCATAGATAAAGACATAAAGCAATGTCCGTTATATTGTAAAGTTCATATAAATGTAAAGGTTAAAGATATTATCAGTACGAGTTCTATAGAATCTAATATGGACGCCGGTTTTTTTTTTATAGATATTACGGCGTATTGATAGCGGGAAGCTTGGTTTAACAGGGGTTTCTATTAAGAGAATAAATATGTATGTTAACAAAGTACAATATTACCTATACCTATTTCGTGTTTATAATTCTAGAGATTTCTTTAGAAAGAAAGAAATTCTAGCAAGGTAAAACTTTCCTTAAAGGTTAGGTTAACTTTTCATGCGATTTCGTAGATTAGTAAAGCACCTCTGTTAAGGCAGTACCAACCTTAGTTAAATGATTTTGAGACAAATTTTGTGCTGTTCCGCAAACGCTGGGATACTAACATATTACGTAGCTTAACCAGATCCATCGAACCGTGCGGCTGTTATGGACGCTACGTACCTACTGAAAATGTTATAAGCTCGTAGCTCAGATTTGGGGTAACACCAATTCATTTAGATGGCTCATCCTGGTCAGCCGAGTCAGGTCTAATTCCGAGTTAACTTGAGGTTATGAATACCTATACCTGTCCAAAAACAGGAATCAAAATATCTTCAGCGCCTCAGCGTCTGAAACAACTTTCTCGAATCCTCTCACCGAAGCTTTTCCAATGAATTACTTCATTCTCATTAAGTTACTCAATGCACCTGCATCCATACCTGCTGCAACACTGATAACGAGTGCCGACCTTCACTTACATTTGCACACTTCTTACTCCATTTCCCTTAATTATTTGCAACAGATATTTAAGCTCTAAGTAGGTACCCTACTACACCTTTCGCAAAATGAAGTTATGATAACATTTTTTTTTTTTTAAAAAACGTTGCCTCACTCTAGGAATGTCTCCTATAACGTGGGTGCGTTTACAAACATTTAAACTCACATACACAAACAGCCAGACCCGGAACAACTACTTGTAGGTCATACAAATATTTGTTCCGTGCGGGAATCGAACCCGCGACACGCAGCGCAGCAGTCAATCGCTTAACCACTGCGCCAACCATGCAGTCAAAAGTCAAAAAAGTCATATTGAGTCGTTCTGCTTACCATCTACCTAAGGAATCGAAATCAAAATATTTTATTTCACATAAACCTACATGGACGTTTATGTAACGTCAGAAGCTAGGTGCACGGTTCCAATTGGTCTTTTCCTATGAAGAAGACCCGGCAAGAAACTTCACGGTTACTCTTTTAAAAATAATCGGCTTTTACAATGTTTTCAAATTAAAGTATAAGGTAAGGGAGGACAGCGTAGGCCTGTCAACAAGTACTTACGAAGTAAGCTTTCAGTAACTGAATACCTGTAAAGGATATAGACTCGAAGAGGCTAAATTCCATAGGATATTATTTTGCAAATCGCCATGCAACTACTGATGCTGTGAGGTTAATTTTTTTTAATCTAGGTTCCTAATCTGCACCTTGCGTAACACACTACCCAATCTCTATCTGAATCATTTTGAAGGACATTGCTAATCCATTGCTGCATGTGTTCGAATTTGTCTGCTCAACAACGTAAATATAACGCAATGAATGTTGTTAAACTGTCAAAATTAATGCCAGTGCTATTGTTGTTGTGTTACGCAATTACAATGCTGTACAGATGGCCAACTGCTGGGCAAAGGGACCATGCCTCATGGTTGCTTAAATCATAACCGCGTTATTATTATGATCTATGTGTCCGTTTGAAACGCTTGGGCCACTCTTGCGCCAGTAATTATATCATGAGTCCCTAAACGAATGTTGACGTAAGAAAGAAAGTGATGTCCTTAACCGGAGCTACGCGCATGCGCTCTGAATGATAAGGCTGTTGTGCCATGGATTGCCATGCGTGGAGATCGAAATTACCCCAATCTATCTAAGAATACTATTTATTCTATTCAATCTATAAAAAAACAAAAAACTGGCCAAGAGCGAGTCGGACTCGCGCACCGAGGGTTCCGTACAAACTTTTAGTTCGTTCATCGAATCGAGTTTCGAAGATTTTCTCAATAAGTCAGTCCCCAAAACATACGAACTTAACCTTGCCGTTGGAAAACTGTTGTCCCCATACATCGACATATGTAGGTCGCGGTTAGTTTACCAAATGCAAATAAGTTTGTAATTGCAAAAGTATTTTTTTTTTTTGTGATGCAACTACATACTTTCCGGTTTTCGGATTTTTTCCTTTACTTGTGCTATGTGATATTGCTACATGCCAAATTTCATGATTCTAGGTCAACGGGAAGTACCCTATAGGTTTTGATTCCCTTGCGAGTGTCAAATTATGCGACAACAACGGAGTATAAAAGCCCGTATCTTTTGATCACATCGACTTAGAAGTTTGATTTATTTACTGCTGTAAATTAATATCAAATACCCAGGTCTGTGGTCCCTCCACAGACCTGGGTATTTGATATTAATTTCAACTTGATACCTACACGCGTTCCTGAGAAAAAGGGTCTTGACAGACGGACGGAGGGACAGACAGACGGACAACAAAGTGATCCTATACCTAAGGGTTCCGTTTTGGGTACGGAATACGGAACCCTTAAAAACATCATATCGCTGGCATTGGGGATTCCCCTTTTCTGTAAAACATTGTCGTCTGCCGAACATATACAAATAGATGCACATGATCTTTATACTGCCTGGAAAGCTGTTGCTTTTTTGTCCCCAATCATTGTCAATCGTCCTATCTGATTAAACAGACTCTACAAATAAATAAACATAGGTATCATATATTATTAAAAGAACCCGAGTCATCCAGCGAAGCAGACTTTAGCAGAAGTATGTCTAATCATTACTTTATGCTTTGCAAGTACATATTAGTCAAACTCAAAGCATTTATTTCAATTAAACAAATTACTGGCACCTTTCAATTGCCAAGGGGTAGGTACGTCACAAAGATATAGCTAGTTGCCCATTCTAAAGTGTATCCGATATTCCTATGGAGAAGAACGGGCGAGAAACTCCATGGGAACGCTTTTAAATCAAAATATTGTGCCTACCTATTAAGACTACGACTCACCGTTTACCCAATTTTATGGAAGCATTTTCAGTCTAGCAACACTATCATTGCGTGCGCGCAGAAGGAATGCAAGGCAGGCGCACGTCTGAAATATTTAAATGTAGGTCAAAATTCGGATTAAGGTGACTAATGTAACAACAATCTAATTCATATTCAATACGTGTGCAATAAATATAAAATTACCGAGTCATGAATCAGAAGGAGAAAAGAACCATTTGCATTGATTACTTTTCATCCACGCTGCGCTGCATGTGTGCAATGAAACAAATTAAACGATTTATTGTTGCGATGACCTAGGTTTGAACTAAGTGTGATTACTATAATTATGCCTAGAAGCTGAGTAAAATGAAACAAAGATTGAATATTCTAGGTCTGGTATTCTGGTACTCATACCACAAAGCAGTTCAATTTTGTATCAACTTGGCGAAATCTACATGAAAATTGGTCTAGTGAATCAAGGCTCCTGCAGAAAAGCGCGAAGCAACGGTGCACGCGATTCTGGTAGAACAATTTCAATAAAGTTTTCATAGAAATTATTCTACTAGAGTCCCTAGTTTTGCCTACAGAAACACAGTTTAGTAACATTATCTACATCTCATTTAGTCGTAAGGAAAAGGAAGAATATCGTATTCAGGACTGGTGAATGTCAGTTAGACTTCTAATACCTACTTTTATCAAAGTTTTTTTTTTATGTATAGGTTTTAGGAAAGGAGAATGGGTACGTACCTAGACAGACGTTTTTTAGGGTTCCGTAGTTCACGTCTCGAAACCCTTATAGTTTCGTCATGTCCGTCCGTCCGTCCGTCCTCGGCTTACCTTCCAAACGGTCAGTGCTAGAAAGATGAAACTTTGCATGGATATTGTATTTACCACGTCGACAAAGTGCTAAAATGAAATCACAAAAAATATTTTTTTTTTGGGGTACCTCCCCTACACGTAAAGTGGAGGTGATTTTTTTTTCTCGTGTCTATCCCTTCATGTTGGGTATCATTAGATTAAAGAAAAACATTGAGAGGTTGCTTTAAAGCGCATTTTTTTGTTAAAATAGGGCGTCCCCCCCCCCTCTAAAAACTGAACGGCTGGCTCGAAAAATTCATGATGGTAGTCCATGTGATGAACTTTGAAGGAAAACTATAACGGCTTAGATAACTTTATTAGTTCAGGAGATATAGAGGCCTAACTTGTAAAATGCGCTTACTTGGGAAACCTCGTACAAAAATAACGAAATAAGTAATAAGTAAACATGTAAAATATTAAAAATAAAATCAAAACAATTATCTATTGGACACGATTTTATTTCAATTTGAATCCTCTAAAGTGGATGAATAATATTAGGGGCTTAAAAAAGTTTTCAACGACAAAGTTTTCAACGTTTTCAATAGATGATGTTGTACATTTATTCCAAATTTCTGAATCGCGGTATGGTTTCGTTACAATAGAGGCTACGGAACCCTATACACCACCTAACCCTGACACGCATTTGGCCGGTTTTTTTTTTGTACGGGGCCCATCCACTCTATCCATTATCCTTTTGTTGCTTGGCTCCCAAATTGCTCACAGAGAGGAGGCCTGTGTCATATCAGTGGGAATATTATAAGCTGATCATTCTCCGACGTTGACTGACACGACCACAAACTCGATCACTTGTAAATTATGTAGCTGACTGCGCCTACTATTTGTTCTTCGTAGTAGAAAAGTGTTGTTCAATATTTTTCTGCAGGCGCCGGTCATTCACTTCAGCGTTTGTTTCTAAACGCGCTTTTGTATTGTCTTTTGCACTTTTAAAGTGACTTTCCTCAAATCGATTCAAATATTTAATTAAGTCATTGACTGCCACCGCGGTCACACGGTGTCCGCCAACAATAGATTTTCTATTGTGTCTGTTGTCTGGCAGTCAACGTGTTAATTACTACCTACAAAAAAAAAACTATTAGCAGCAGTTTAAAACAAAGTTGTTAAGCTACTCAGCAGTAGGTGGAAATAGCATGTAAAGAAGATATAAAATCGAACACGAGAACTTTCCTAATTTATTGCATGTAATAAACATTATTTCATTCAATAAGACATGAGATACGTAACATCCAGGAAACTAACGTTAACCGTATAAACATTAACATTCGTGATTTTTGCTGAAGAAATATATGATAGAATTCATCGGATAATCATGTCATAAATTGTGAATAAAATAAAGTTTTCCATTAGTGAACTTCCTGTAGGTATTTCAATGAATAGTTATTAGTTATTTTGTGTAAGTACAGACGCCAGCACATCAAGCTACTACAATCTGTAAAATTGATTTAATAGATTTTCAACTTTATTGTTAAAGCATTAAGGTTCAAGCTTGATTGGGAAAATTTGACAGTTTCGGGTAGCCTGACCTGCTGGCGTCTGTACATTGAGGCTGTAAAGAAACTGCTGTACCTATTGGATGTAAGTTTGCGGTAAATAAAAGATATATCAATTTTAAAGGTGGCCAAACCTCAATGAACCTTCGATGGGTTAATATCCTCAAGCCAAAGTAGGCCAGTAGCATTGGAAGCAAGAGCAACCGCGGGGCCTTAGGCCGCGCGCATTTTGGAGACGAATTTGTATCGTACGTAAATGTATGACAGTGGTCGTACGAATTGATTGCGTACACTGAATACGTTTATCTCCGCCAAATAAGTAGTGTTCCGTTCCGGTGATATCGCATTCATGAAGTCCTCTTTGGAGCGCGATAAATAGTCTTGTTGTGCGTGTTATGTTGTTGGTGAGATAAATAAAGAATCGGACTCCAAAGAAACAAATGTCTTTAATTCTTTTACTAAGCCGCCACAGTCTGTGTCTTCAAGATAATAATTCTGACTGCCGCGGCGTCGTCACTGTCGTAGAACCGAATGGGTGCGTGAAATATACTTAAAAAGACATGAATTTTCTTATGAAGATCACGTAAGTGTCAGTGATAACTTGAATCACTCTGCCCCACAAACATCTAAGTCCGTAAACCAAGCTAATGAAATTTTCGAAAAACCTAGACACTCGATAATGACTAGGTTTTTCGTACAATCAGAAATCAGCTTATACTAGTTATGTATAGCTTGATATGTAGCCGTGTGTACATACGAATCTCCAAACACTTATCCTAGAAACAGCCACAACTATATTTTTGCAAAATTTTGTTTTTTAATCCATTCCCGTCTGCTCAAAGCTAAATATTTCACACCCCTAGCCACAAAAAGACACTTATCATCATGGCAACATCATTTTAAAATCAATAATCAATGTCTACATTTTATACATATAGCAACCTTAACATTTAAATGTCATCGGTCACATCAAAATTGTAAAAATAATGCTTTCGTTCATTACACATGGGATTTAGTTTATAAATAAAGTTTTAAACTAGGCTTTGTCCTATTTAAACATCTATAACTTTCTGTGTTAATACGACACATGTGTTAAAACCTTTAAGGTAGCGCTAATTTCAGTGCAGAACGAGGTTCGTTTGCAACAATATTGTGTTCTCATTTCGTATTATTTTTTTGCGAATTAATTGTTTATATCTTACTATTTACTGTAAAATCATAATCAAACATAAAAATCAACATACTTTGTTACTTACAAGTAGTTTCGTCGTCAAGATCTGTAATAAAAGATAACTAAATAGATGTTAATCTTTACAGGGTTAAAATTTAAGCATTTAGGATGTCGATGCCACATAGTAGCTCAAGTACCACAAGTTCCAGCACAAAACGCAAGGAAATATACAAGTGAGTATAATGTTACCCTAGATCACCCATAGGCGCAACACACTTTATTGTCTACATGCTTGCAGAATCAGTATGTTGTTGACTAATGAAGTGAATCAAAGCCCAAACAGTGTGTAACTTTAACCATTATAGTTAACAAGACACGACTTTTAGTACCTTTTGTGCTTTTCTATATAACCTTTAATGTGTCACTAACACAAGATGCAAATAATGTTACATATTATTGTAGCAAATTCAAGACAGATTGTGCACTGGATTTCAGGCGTAAAATAATGTGAAAAGCTCATGACCACACACCAAAAGCTCATGACCATGACACTTCTATTATTATCTACTTCATAGAAACTTAATATACTTCATAGAAAACAGGACACAAACCTTCTTAGAAAATCATAATTTACTCTTAGTTTTAATTTCATAACAAACTATTGTAATACCCACAGGTATCAGGCACCATGGCCGCTGTACTCAATGAACTGGTCTGTGAGACCAGACAAACGGTTCCGCCTCGCACTCGGCAGCTTTGTTGAAGAGTACAATAACAAGGTGGGTAAGATACTCTCACTTTATGGTATGAAGGCTAAAGTACTCATTAGCTGTAATACATTAATAATGCTTGTAAATCATCCAAAACTACACCCAGTTTCGATAAGGCTGTTCAGCCGGTCTATTCTGTAAAAATTTCACTGTGAAAACGTAGGTGAAGCAAGCTGTCTTTCCATCTGATGCTGGGAATTGACACTATTGACAGCTCACTTCATCTAAGTTTTCATGGTGAAAATTCTACAGAATAGCTTGGCAGTAAATTTCATTTCATGTCAAAGACAAACTCAATATGTATACCTCAATAAGACTATTAAAAGGCATGAACGTCACAATTACAAGAAAAAAGAAGAAATTGTTCTGGTGGCCCGTTTCAAAGAATAGAATGTATACCATATAAATTACAGAACATAAATATATAAATGTACGAAGGTTGACACAATGGGTGGTCTTATCGCTAAGAACAATATTTTAAAGAAAACCAGACAAGGGTATACTATACAGGGTGACAACCAAAGACATTGACGCTCAAACCTGTAACCATGAATTTAGCATATGATCCTAGCTTAGCAATTTTTTGTTGACTATAAAAAAAAACTGCAGATATTTTTTTTTTGATAATGAACGGAAATTGTTATTCTAGGGGGTCTAAAATCATGTGATGAACTCATGGTTACAATTTGTGCGACGATGTCCCTGCCACCCTGTATAGGATAGTTGTATATAATATAAATTATTGGCCTGTATAATAAAACAATCTATTAAAAAAAAAACATCAAGAATTCACTGCAGATTAACTGATTACTTGTTTAGGCTTTCAAAAACTGTGATCAAGTTTTATTTTATTAACATAAGAGATATTTTATATTTTCTAGGTACAAATCATATCTCTTGATGAGGAAACAAGTGAGTTCAGTGCTAAGAGCACCTTTGACCACCCGTACCCCACCACCAAAATCATGTGGATCCCGGACAGCAAGGGTGTCTACCCTGACCTGCTGGCTACTAGTGGTAAGTTGGAGAAGCATACATTGTGCATTTATTTCATAGTTTGTAATGAAAAAATATTCTTTTAAATACACAGTCTGGCCATAAATACTGTTACAATAAAAAATAAGAAAGATATTACATTTGAATTTGGAATCTGTCATTTTTATACGATTGTCCATTGAGTTTTCTAATTTTGGCGCCAATACATTGTACAATATTTTGCAATATTAAAATGGAGTGGGGTGATAAAGAGAACCGAATCGCTGTGATTGCATTACACCAAGTTGGTATGGAGCCAATTGCAATTTTTAAAACTCCATATGCTTGGTATTAGTCAAATGTTTGTGTACCGGGCTATTAATAGGTACAATGAGACCTCCTCTGTTTGTGACAGAAAAAGATCTGGCCGTCCACGTAGTGTTCGTACGAAAAAGGTGGTCAAAGCAGTAAGGGAAAGAATTCGAAGAAATCCTGTCCGAAAGCAAAAGATTTTATCTCGGGAGATGAAGATAACACCCAGAACAATGTCGCGTATTTTAAAAGATGACTTAGGACTCGCAGCCTATAAGAGACGCACTGGTCATTTTTAACTGATAATTTAAAAAAGAATAGGGTGGTAAAATCGAAACAAATACTGAAGCGGTACGCAATGGGAGGTCACAGAAAAATTTTGTTTACGGATGAGAAAATCTTTACAATTGAGCAACATTTTAACAAACAAAATGACCGTATTTATGATTAAAGCTCTAAGGAAGCTTCCCAATTAGTCGACAGAGTGCAACGTGGGCATTATCTAAATTCAGTGATGGTTTGGTGGGGTGTTAGCTATGAAGGAGTGACTGAGCCATATTTTTGTGAAAAGGTATCAAAACATCGGCACAAGTGTATCAACCATTCTTGAGAAGGTAGTTAAGCCCCTTAACAACACCATGTTCAATAACCAAGTATGGTCCTTCCAACAAGACTCGGCGCCGGGTCATAAAGCTCGGTCCACGCAGTCTTGGTTGGAAGTGAACGTTTCGGACTTCATCAGAGCTGAAGACTGGCCGTCGTCTAGTCCCGATCTTCCGCTGGATTATGATTTATGGTCAGTTTTAGAGAGTACGGCTTGCTCTAAACGCCATGATAATTTGGAGCCCCTAAAACAATCCATACGATTGGCAGTGAAGAATTTTCCCATGGAAAGAGTGCGTGCTTCTATTGCTAACTGGCCTCAACGTTTAAAGGACTGCATTGCAGCCAATGGAGACCACTTCGAATAAGCTTTTTATATTTTAAATTGTCTTATATTTATGTATTAAACTAACACACTGTAAAAGTAATAAATATAATTTACAATAAAAAAAATTTTTTTTTCTTCGTGACAATATTTATGGCAAGACTAGGTATAATATAAGAATATTTTTAAGAAGTGGCAAACCTTTTTTTAATATTTTGCATGGAGAAAGTTCAAAAGGTAGTCAAAAAAAAAAAGAACTGCTCTATACATTTATGTTTGCATACATAACTCGTTCGGTACTAAGAGCTCCTGCGCCTACACACATATTCATAGCCTCTCTGTACCAGCGGCGTGTATTGGTTTTCAGAATAGCAAGGCACACGTTTTCGTTAGGTACGCACGCACTTTAAGTAAAAAGTTATTGATTTACTGGGTATAAAAACGTGTGTGGTCGGATGACCCCCGGCAGGAACGATGTTCAAAATGAAAATCCAAGATGGCGCTGTAAAACTGTGAAAATGACAAAATTTTTAAATTTTCGCAGTCACCGTCTTGGATTTTTATTTTGAACTCACTATCGGCTTTAGCACCCTTGAAAACCATAAAAACAACACCGATGATGAAATTTTTTTAAAAATACAGCCTCCTTCTTGGATTTTCATTTTGACTTTATTATCGACTCCAGCACTCTCGAAAACCATTAAAACGACACCCATGACAAACAATTTGAAAATTATCGCAGCGGCCATCTTGGATTTTCATTTTGACCTCACTATTGGCTTCAGCACCCTTGAAAACCAAGAAAACGACAACTATGGCGAAAAAAGAAAATCCCAGCCGCCATCTTGGATTTTAATTTTTACCTCACTTTCGGCGACCTCATTATCCATCCCTTTTTTCGCACGGCTAAATTACGAAGTATTATTTTAACATTCACACTCGGTGGGTTACTTGAGTAGGCATGCCTACTTTAGGGTGATAAATTGCGAAAATCGAACGTCATAGTACGAGGGCGACACTGAAAGTTTTTAGAACGGGCCACTTGTAAACGTTATAATAAAAAAATAAGTTCAACTTTTGAAAATGGAACTCTTTGCCAATATTATTGTGTATGTATTTTAATAATTTGTCCTTTGTTTACGATTTGGCGGCAAATTGAAAATTGTCTGCGTTACTTCAGCGTGAATTTAACGCGAGAAAATTTTCGTACAATGATTTTTTATGACATTTAAGTCAACAAGAAAGTTAGGATAGACTTCGATTGGCCTTTCACAATGAAGCCCCATCTCGTGCCACTGTTTACAACTGAGGGGCAATTCTCGTAATTTTAAGAACGTTCACAGTCTGATCTCAGTCTCAATCTGTCAAAAATACCTCCTATTTCCCTACATTCTGACAAGTTTTTGACATTTGTCTACGACTAGATTTTGAACGTTTTAAATTACGAGAATTAGCCTCCTGGTTTAATGAGTTTAAACGTGGTCGCACAAATCTCACCGATGATCTGCGTGAGGGACGGCCTGAAGATCAGTGTTGTGCGGCGTATGATAGAGACTGACAAAAGAGTGACTTATCAGCAGATTCGGACAAGCTTAGGCATCGGTATGAGTCAAGTGCACAAAATCCTCCATGAACATTTAGCGGTCAGGAAGTTTTGTGCCCGGTGGATACCTCATAATTTGACAGAGGCCCAAAAACTCCGTCGTGTTGATTGGTGTCGTGAAATGGTTCAAAGATTTAAACGGAGGTGACTCAAATGCTGTGTTCGACATACTTACGGGTGACGAAAGCTGGATTTATTTTTATGATCCTGAAACTAAGAGACAGTCTGCTGTCTGGGTGTTTCCTTCCGAGGAGTTGCCAACTAAAGTGAAGAGAGGTCGATGTGTGGGAAAAAATATGGTGGCCTCGTTCTTGGGAAGGACAGGTCATTACGCAACAATTGTTTTAGAGGATAGAAAAACAGTTACTGCAGAGTGGTACACTAACAATTGTTTGCCACTTGTCTTGGAAAAAGTTCGGGAGAAACGACCTCGCAGTAGGATCCTCCATCACCACGACCACGCCTCGTCGCGCACCGCCAAGTAAATAATCGACTACTTGGCGACGTCAGACGTGGAATTACTGGGTTACCCGCCCTATAGCCCCGACCTCGCACCTTGCGATTTTTATTTATTTCCGAAAATAAAAGAAAAACCCCGAGGAAAACGTTTTATGAACGCCGAAGAAGCAGTGGCTGCGTTTCAAAATGCCGTCGAATAGAACCCTAAGGACGAGTGGGCAAAGTGCTTTTCTTAGTGGTTCCATCGGATGCAGCGATGTATTGATGTAAATGGACACTATTTTAAAAAGATATAATAAAACTAATAACTTGCTAGTTTGTTCAGTTTTTTATTTTCTAAGAACTTTCAGTGTCACCCTCGTATTACGCGTGAGACGTGCGTATTTCTAATTTCGTCGTATTAACTTGAACGAGTAAAGACCAATGACAATGTGCGAATAGTACGGGAGCCGAGTAGGCCGTCTGGCGATTGCCTACTGCCGCGCGTGTTTGTATGATTTTATTTTTTGATAAGTATTATAATTTAGTGAGTTTCTTAATTGTGGGACACACACGCTAAAATGTAATTGACAGGCTTATGGTTTATCGATTTGTCGAGGTAGGCACTGCTTATGTGCCTATATGCAATGCACGCCACTGCTCTGTACATTACCATAATAGCGCGCGTCGAATCATCATCATCATCAGCCTATAGCAGTCCACTGCTGGACATAGGCCTCTCCTATTGCACGCCATTCGCGTCGCATCGTGAGATAGTCTGTAAAAAAACTCCTTGTAACTTCCTTTTCAAAGCAAATAAATTGGAAGTAACTGCGAATTTGTGCATACATTTTTCAAAAAATTCATAACTTACTCTTTTATCTCCTACAGGCGACTACCTTCGCATATGGCGCGCAGGTGAACCATACACTCTCTTCGAGTGCGTTCTCAACAATAATAAGAACTCGGACTTCTGTGCCCCGTTGACTTCGTTTGACTGGAACGAGGTGGACCCCAATCTCATCGGGACCAGCAGTATTGACACTACTTGCACTATATGGGGGCTGGAGACTGGGCAAGTGCTGGGAAGGGTGAATGAGGTGTCGGGACATGTGAAGACGCAGCTGATTGCTCATGATAAGGTAACTTGGTTATTTCATCTTCAAGACTTGAAAAACGATTCATAGATCTTGCTTGGTACGGGATTCGGACTCTTCTAACGCCACGAGGGCACCGATCAAGGCGATATATGTTTTTCTATTTTGTAACTTATTGAATTAAGATTCCTAATCAAGGAAATCGATTCCCACCGTGCAGAGTCGTATTTTAATATTTCTGAGTTCTCAAAATTTTGATGTTAGTATAGAATACTCTTTATTATGTACACCATAAAAAATTACAGACATAAGTATAGAAATTTTACAAAGGGTGACACAATGGGCGGTCTTATCGCTAAGAGCGATCTTTTAAAGACAACCTTTAGATAGATTAAAAAGGGGAAGTTTGTTAAGTCTTTCTTTGGATGCAATAGTTACACCAATACAGCAAATATCGGCGACTTGACATTGAACGCTGAATTACCCCATAGCATACTTCTCTCGTCATAATACTTGAATAATATTATTCTTCTTTTTATCTGAATACTAAATTTTTCTACATACACAAACTCATACCTTTTCCCCTTGGGGGTAGGCAGAAACGACAGAACGTCACCTGCGATCCTTACATACCCCTTTTGCTTCGTTTACGTCCATACACCTGAATGGCAATTCTTGTAATTTAAAACGTGTAAATCTAATCGCAGTCTCATCTCGGCGACAAACAAATGTCAAAATGTAGGGAAATTATTTTTGACAGATTGAGACTGAGATCAGACTGTGAACGTTCTTGAAATTATGAGAATTACCTCTCTGGTCATACACGCCCGTCGGTTGCAGTACATCTTTCTACACATTATTAATTTGTTCTTATGCTCATTTTACTTACAGGAGGTGTACGATATAGCGTTTAGCCGCGCGGGCGGCGGTCGCGACATGTTCGCGTCGGTGGGCGCGGACGGCTCCGTTAGGATGTTCGATCTACGGCATCTTGAGCACTCTACTATCATCTATGAGGTAACTAATTACCTAATTTTTTAAATTTATTATTTATCTAAAGAAACGCACAATATTAGCTTAAAAAATATACATAGAATCCCTTTAGGATTAGCTACGCCACTGACTAATTTACTAAAACGCCCATCTTTTCAGGACCCTCAACACACCCCACTCCTCCGCCTAGCATGGAACAAACAGGACCCCAACTACCTAGCTACAGTCGCTATGGACGCCTGCGAGGTCATCATACTGGACGTGAGGGTGCCCTGCACTCCAGTAGCCAGGCTTAACAACCATCGCGCATGCGTCAACGGCATCGCCTGGGCCCCGCACAGGTATGTCATCTGACGATAGTTATATAGGACCCCATCTGCAGTAGTAGCAAAGCTCTTGGTGACGGAACTCCTCCGGGGAAGTACTAGCACCGTTGCTGTTCCAGTTTGAAGGGGTGGCAAAAGCTCTCACCGAGATGAAAACTCATCTGCTAGCCTCTGGCATTGCAATTCGCAGATAAGCTGTCGTGGACTTGTTTGTCTGATTGATGCGCATTCTGCATTTGGCACGAATATAATTGGCCTTAGCTTCGGTCGGTAAACGCGGTTCCTTTAATATAACGGCTGTCAATTTGACATTAATTCAAACCCAAAGATTTAAATCGCTAGATTTGCTCTCACCGTACCTTAGTCACGCGAAAAACTATCCCTACTGAGAAGAGTGAGCTCACACATTATTAAATAGTGTTTCCATGACAATCAAGTCAAGGTAATGCGTCATGTTCTGACACGTTAAGGCGAATCTAGCGATTTAAATCTTTGTCGCTGTCATCATTTTCATAGCTTTATTGGCACTTTATTTACTGTAGTATACTGGTGGTGTACAGTCACGAGCACTGATATGTCAACACTTGGAAACTTCTAATAGCGATTTTTGCGTGAAATAACGAAAACAACGATGAAATACGACACATTTCAAAAACTTATGTGTTCGAAAATACTATGTTCGTAGCAACATAAAATTTCATTAAAAAATAAAGGATCAAATCGCTTTTGAATAAAGCCAAGTGTATACATACTTAGGCTCGTGACTGTACACTATGGATAAAACCTCCGCTGATGTATGAACTTGCGCATGTTCCACTGTCTACTCGTATAACTACTATGTAAAAAGTCTGTTTCAACCGCCATAACGATTATGCGAAGTCTTTAAACCTAACCAAGACAGACATAAAACCTCATACGCCTGTATTACCTGGTACTACCAATAACTCATGAACTCCTTTCCCCCCAGTTCGTGCCACATCTGCACAGCCGGCGACGACCACCAGGCGCTGATCTGGGACATCCAGCAGATGCCGCGCGCCATCGAGGACCCCATCCTGGCCTACACGGCGGCCGAGGGCGAGGTCAACCAGATCCAGTGGGGCGCCACTCAGCCCGACTGGATCGCCATCTGTTATAACAGACACACGGAGATTCTGCGCGTATAAGAATGAACTGATTGCGTAGTGGTTTCTGGGTGATAAGGATTTATGGGGAAAGAACTGGTTTTGTGGGTTTTTGGGGAAGTAAGGCCTCTTGTCTCGAAGTGTACCACTAGTTATAATGGTACCTATTTTATGCTACTAAGGGCTGATTTTCCCAAAGTAAGATATATTTTATCCGTGGAATAAAATTGAAGTCTGACAGTTCTAGTATGGAAAAACTGCCAATAATTCAAAATTTATTTTCAGGATAACACTTATTCTAAGTATAAAAGTTTAGTGAAATGCGCCCTAAGAACCTTAACATCTCAGCATGGCTGTTAGTAGATCGTTCTATTACTTTTCTCATTATTGAACTGATTTTTGTTATATTTTCTGTCATTACTGTTTTGGAAATGAAACGTCAATGTGTTTAACAAAACTATTGAAAGTATTTATCGTCATCATCGTCGTCGCCGTCGTCGTTCGTAATCGTCGTTATTTGCATATCAATGCAAATATTTTTTTCGAATGTGTTGATCAATTCATTGATTGCATATTGTGGTTGTTCAGGTTTCCAAAAAATTATTTAGAGGCCTACCAGCCACAGCATGCTGTCATTACAAAATATCATGAAACCAGTTTCATTCTCCAATACGTGTTCCTTGTACCAGAAACCATTATGATCTGATTAACTTAGTGGTTACATCAGTTAGTACCTAAAAGGTACCCTTACACATTGTAATTCCTATTAGGATGCGTACACGTCTACGTACGCACGACGAATGCGTTTGTAATGTGCGGGTAGTTTGAGTATTGACTCGCTGTATACGATGATGTGATATGCTTTATATGTGACGCCGCTTCGTATGAGAATAGTATGCGTGCGGTCGTAGCGAATTTTATGCGGTTGGATTAAGATTTCGCGAGTCTTAACGAGTGAATGTCCTAAAAACGTGCATTTTTACAAGCTCCTGTTCCTGGGTACCCGGTATCGAAGTGTAATACATAAATAAAATAAGGTTTTATTGTGCAAAGAAGTGTGAAAGATCTTCTATTTATACTTCTACGGGAACCAAGAGCCGATTGCCCGGTAGCCAGAGCGTGTTTAAAGGATAAACGGTGCGTTCCGTGCGTGCGTAGATGTGAACATACCCTTATGAATTCGGAATTTTAAAAAACTTAACGTAACAATGACTTGGGTCATGGTGGATAGACCACTATGGTCCAAAAAAAATATGAACATTTTGAAGCCACCTTTGTAGGTACTCAAAATAATAATTATGGATCGAAATATCAGATTTTCGAAAAAAAGCAAAAAATCTATGCAATACTTGCATTAATAACTCTAAATTGGAAACAACGACAACCGTTTGCCAAAACGACTGTCAAATAAAAAGATCGTGAATAAAAATACTTAATTGAATGTTATCTGATATCTCTTTATCAAAAGACTGATGGGAAAATTAACATTTCTAACTTCTGAGGTTTCACTAACAATTTCCTGAGATTCTGAGGAAATAAAAAAATGGCTATACGATTTTATATGCTATCCAGTGTGTGTCGTAGCTAGGAGACAAACCCTCGAAATAAAATCTTAGGCCGTACTGTGAAGTGTTAAAGACTCCTCAGTCTTTTGCGAAAAAGGGATGGTGTATAGCTCCATGTCTCTTTCGCGCTGCAAAAGACTTTAAGGGGATGCGCTAAAGACAGCCCTCGAAATTCAATTTTTTTTTACATTTTTGCAATCGGCAACGTATACTGCAAATTGCAAAAACCGTAAGAAATTTTGATTTCGCGGGCTTCCCTGGTGCTTGTCTTAACACATCGGCCTTGAGAAAGAGCTCGTGACCTATTTCTCCCGACAAGCAGTGTTCTGCTTTGCAGATGACATAATATATGAATCTAAACACCTAGCCTGCTTCCACTTTTCTTTAGTTTCTACTTGATATTATAAGCAAGTAAAACTTAATAAAATTATGTAAAAATAACTTTTCTAAGTAGTAATAGTAAGTCCCGTGTCTATATGTAACAATTGCAATATTCCTAAGTTTTCTCCGTAGCAAAACAAAGAATCGTAATCGGCGTATCGAAAAGCGTGGATACCATGCAATACGCCGGCGTATTTAACCTTTTGAACGCCATAATACGACTCTGACTTATTTATAAAGACAAATTACGTGGATTAGTAAAGTTGATTATATTATTATTAAACCATAGTGTGTAAACTTGCATTTAAAATGTGATTATTTCAGTAACATTGGCGTACTATTGAAAATTTTACGACTTTCTGACATTTTTAACCTTTAGATTCATTCAGATACTTGGCGCAAGCAACTACTTTTCTGTATTGGTCTTTCGATACGGCACGGTACTTGCGTAACACACTATCAATGGGTTTCATTTTGGACAGTTCAACAACATTAATTGCGTTATTTACGTTGTTGAGCAGATAATTTCTTCTAACATATGAAGCAATGGATTAGCAATATCCTTCAAAATAATTCAGATTGTGCTTGATAGTTGTGTTACGCAATTTGGGTGCGGGTACGCGAACAAATACGCACTGGGCCTGCGTGGTGGATTACGGCCCGCTCCATCTCACCGAGAGGAGGCCTGAGTCCCAGCAGTGGGAACGTTATAGGCTGATTATAGTGACGCGAACAAATAGTCACGTATCTATGGTACTGACCTACTTCACTAATTTCGTGAATGTGTAAATCCAATTAATTAATTCTATTTCATTTCAAGCGGACCAAGTAAAAAAGAAGGACAAAGCGTTCTAAAATCACCGAAAATCTAAACTTCTTTAGTTACGCCAATGTTCACGAACTGACAAAAAATGTTGTGTTGTAAAATCCCGTGTGTGTAGGACTGTTTGTGTATTTATATATTAATTGTATTCAAATAAGAACATTTAATAATACGACGCATCACTTCTGGCTTCTTATTTCTGGTATAAGTGTGCTTATAGGCTTCAACACGCAAATTGTTGAGCAATCAGATAATTATGGGTCATCAACTCCTCATAGAATTTATTTATTAGACGTATTTCAAAGTAATTCACTAAACGTATAAATTGATATATAATAATAATCTCGCATTTATTTCAAACTTTTAATAAGAAATCCATGTTTTTTTTTTTGCTAAACACTAGTAATCAGCAATTTTGCACTTGTATCTAAAGTCGAGGTAAAACATGTATTATTCAAATTGATGTGATTAAAAATAAGGACTAGATTTAAAATTAATTTATATAAATAGCAGTAAGAATTCTTATTAAATAAATAAATGATTTAGACAGCGAGGCATTTTTTACTTATTATTAGGCTAATGTTATAAAAATGCACACATCACACTTTGCAGTTAATTCCCCTAGTATGCCAGATGCAAATTTTATGCCGGCTCGGAACATGAGGCGAGTCGCTGCGCAGTAACACATTCTCGTGGCAGCGGGGGTGAGGGGGGAGGTACTGCGCAGCGAGTAGCGCACTTCAGAACCGCGATAAAGTTTGGCGCATACTCATTGTGATAGCCTGGAGATTGGAAACCAAAAGCCAACGAAACTATTTTATAGTCATGCACATTCTAATCCTAATTTTATTATAAATGCGAAATCGAGTTTCTTTGTGTTTTTTACGCTTTCACGCTAAAACGGCTCAACAAATTTGGATGACATTTGGCACATGGGTAGACTATGACCTGGGCATACTCAGGACATAGGGCATACTTTTCATCCTGGATCGCAAATATATATTTATATATATATATTTTATAAATATTTTATTGCAGTAAATTCCAAATGCAGTAAGTTGCAGTTTGAAAAGTCTATAAGTAGCTATTCAGATACTGCAAAATGAAGCGGCGATATTACGAGCTAGCAGTTTCAATCTATGGTCTAACTAACTGTATTAACACTGCTTTGTGCAGCTGGCTTTAACCTGTAAAGTGTAAATGCTGGTCATCTGTACACGCAATTATCCAGATTTTTGTCCCAAAGCGAATTCCTGGTAGACTTTCAACAGAGACTCAGGTGTTCTAGGTTTAAAATCCTTCAGAACATGTTCAAAATGCTCCATAGTTACTTCTTTGCAGTCCAGGTCTTTCTCTAAAGCTCTTAACGCAGCTTCGTGGCAAAGAGCCTGCAGCTCAGCTCCTGAAAACCCTTCAGTTCTTGTTGCTAAATTATGAGAATTCACATCATCAGATATGCTCATTTTGTTTAGCTTCAACTCTACTATCTGCAACCTTGTCTCGAAATCTGGCAATGGGACGTAGATCAGGCGGTCTAATCGACCCGGTCTTAGCAAAGCCCTGTCCATTCTATCAGGCCGGTTAGTTGCCGCTAGGATTGTCACGGAGTTTAGTGGCACCACTCCATCTAGCTCTGTTAATAGTTGAGCCAAAACTCTCTCATGAACTCCAGCCTCACCCGCCCCCCTTTCCCCACCGATCGCATCCATTTCATCAAAGAATATAATAGACGGCGCGACCTGGCGAGCTTTCGTGAACAAATCTCTAACAGCCCTCTCAGATTCGCCGACCCATTTCGAAAATAATTCCGGACCTTTTATGGAGAGGAAGTTAAGACCACTTTCGGTTGCGAGAGCTTTGGCTATCATGGTTTTAGAACAGCCGGGGGGTCCGTAGAGTAAGACGCCGCCCGGAGGACTGACTCCAAGTCTTCGAAAGCTCTCAGCGTGTTTCAGAGGCCATTCAACAGCTTGACGTAATTTCAACTTCAAGTCGTCCTGCCCTCCTATATCCGTCCACCTTACGTTGGGTATTTCTATCAGTAGCTCCCTCATAGCACTTGGCCTGACGATGGTCAGTGCTGCGATCAGATCATCACGCTCTATACAATCACTTGACCGTTTTATACATTTCATGGTAGCTTGCGAGCAGAGGTTGACCAAATCTGCGGCGACGTAACCATGGGCCAAATCTGAGATATTTTCAATGTCCTCTGAAGATATTTTATTTGGAAGGTTCTTAAGCAAACTATAAACAATATCTTTCCTTCTTATTCTATCTGGTACAGGAATTTCTATTTCCTTGTCTAACCTTCCAAAACGTCTGAGCATTGGATCTATGTTTTCTGGCTTCCTAGTTGTTGCTAATACAAAAATCCTGCTTTCTTCAGCATGTAAATTGTCCAGCATGTTCACAAATGCTGAAGTTATCCTTCTCTCTTGTTCTGTACTGCTGGAAGACCGCCTAGGACATATAGTTTCAATTTCGTCAACCAGTATGATGCTTGGTTGGTTTTGTATAGCTTTTTCAAACAGGCCTCTCATTGTACCTTCAGTTTCTCCAAAATATTTGCTAAAAATGGCTGGGCCATTAATTTCTGTGTGAAAGCAGTTGAGATTTTCAATTAAATACTTGCAAATTGCTGTCTTTCCTATCCCTGAGTGGCCATAAATTAGCAAGCCCCTTGTGGGTTGAAAATTAGCAGTCAGACCATCTGCATTGAAGGATATCTTGACAAATGTCTGTATTTCTTCTAAAATATCATCAACACCACCCAGTATTTGTGGCTTTTTCTTCGTTTTTGCAACTGCTTCCTGTTCCATAGTCCAAATACTACTTTCACTTAAAACACACCAACCTGTATAATCTAATTTCTCAGATTTTATGTCAACTACCTCAATTTCTAATTTCCTACCAAAGTAATAATAAACTAGAATGCTACCAATACAAACAAAATTATTGTAGAAATGGTGTTTTAAAATATCACAAATATCTGATTTTGTTTTATGGTTTTTTATTCTGATTTTAAGGCAAGTGGCCTTCGGTACTTCCTCTTTGATCACAGAGACTGTCACCTTCTTGCTGTCATTACTCCATTCACTGGATAGATCTGCAAAGAAAAGTAAAAACTGATATGGTGAATTGTTTTGTGGGAAAAAATATAATAAAACTGAGGAAGAGTTTTATTGCTGTATGAAATTGTTTTAAAGGGACTGGCTTCCAAGCTTTAAAAAGAGTTTCACAAGTAACTCAGGTTCAACAAGTTTATGCAGGTTGGGTTTCTGAAGAAGTTTAATTTCTTCAAATATAAATCTGGATTTATATCTCTGTAGATACCCAAATATTTCATTCTTCTTCTTCCTTATACTCAGTGCTGAGGGTCGTGACCCATATTCTTGATGTTGTTGCCTTGTTCTGGCTTGGCGCCAACTCTGCGCTTATTACAAATATGTATAATTCTAAAAAGTAACTATATACACACTTACCAGCTGCCGGTACTATAACAGCGGCCGGCGCAGACGCTTTGGACGGCCACATCCGCTTCACCATTATAGGAGCGCCGTCTCTGCTCAACTGAAGGGGACATCCGAGCACTGCTCCTATAAGCGATCCAGCTGACGGGTGCACGAGTACAGCGTCCCGCGGAGCCCCCTCGGGCGCAGCCCCCACCCTCTGCAACCAAGTAAACAGCTTCCCATCTTCAACATAAGGACATTTCAACTGATCTTTCCCGCAGCTCAATTCGATGTGCATATTTTTATCGTTTGAAGTTATACTGCAGCCGCATCGCTCGCAATCCACCCATAAAGTTTTCTTTGGTCCTTTTGGTGGCATTGTTTGTAAAGATAAAAATATTGCTTTGTTATTTTAAAATGAGACTATTTCAATCACACCAGGCTAAAAGTGAGGTTATTTTCTACTAACTGACAGTTTGTTGACATCGAAATCAACAACGAACGAAACGCAGAGAGATCAACGGATTTAAATGTAAAATATTATTAATACTAATACCTCAAAGATCTATTCTGAAGTGAATTCAAATGGTGTAATTAATTATTACAAATAAAATAACTAAAATTATCCTAAAACAATACACATTAACAATTTCTAAACGCCAATTTTGAACGACTCATCGGACTCACAGTCACACTCATCATAAATGTTTATACGAAAGGCATTATTGTTTTTAAACTTACTACGTAAGAAATTCTACACGGAAGATGAGGCGGTATGGTCGAAAGACTACAGCCTGCCAATTGGGCGAAATAAAAAAAAAATCATCATAAACGTTAAATGTCAAACTGAAGTGACATTACTGAAAAACTGCGTTTGCTTTGCTGTGATTCATGGTTAATTTCCTTTTTATACCATAACATTTAATTTTTTCGTGTCCAAATGCTCTTGGTTTAGTTAAGTTAAACAATTGACAGCATTAGACAGCTGTTAGGTAGTTAAAGTTAGGTTTACTGTCCATAAATTGTTAAGAATCGCGTAGGATGACTCTCGCAGAGTTCTTCAGCTGTTCCCTTCTTGCCTTCGGGGCTCCGTTGGTCATGTTCGCGTTCACGGTGGCCAATGACCCTGTGCGTATCATCATCATGATAGTAGCAGCATTTGGATGGCTACTATCGTTTCTAATTTCATCAATCGTGTGGTATGCTGTAGTGCCGTTACGAACGCATTTGGCGTTTGGGATGGTCTTTGCTATCATATTCCAGGTCAGTAACTGATATAATTTCATTTATAATGTTAAAATACGCCTTTCCTGTTGATAATTTTACTGACAGCAGTCTATAATATGAAGTGAAATTTAACTGTTCCACTTTTGTCTAATTATTAAAGAAGCTTTCTTGTTATCGCAATGTGATGTCACTGTAGGCAATATGCAATACGACCATGCAAGATACAGTTATTATTGTTGTTGAGCTGAGCAATATGCATAATTGTCCATAATTGTTTCTATTATTACAGGTAATAATAGAAACAATTAAGGACCCTGTCGGGCACAGCAAATTTTTAAATAAGTTGAGAGAGGAAGAGCGCTTTATTAATTTTCTTTGTTAAGTTACAATTATTTTATATCCTATTAATTATTTTATACCTATGTATTTATATTTCCATTCATTCACTTATTCTATTAATATTTTATATGCTGGTCTGTCTATTAATTTATTATTTATTTAATATAGTATATCCTTTATTTCATTTAAATACCTACAAATTACATTTTTAAATATTTTTATAAACAAAAAGATAAAAAAACATTTAAAAATATAAAAAATATATAGTATAATTATTAAGTATTGTGTTATAATTTATTTATGTTATTTTTCTTATTAAAATATATCTGTTATTCCTAATGCTATACATATTGCTGAGCTCTAGATTAACCTTATATTCGGATATATTCGGGTACTGTGTAAAATGTTAAAACAAAATACCACTCGATATTCTTCAACTAAATGAGAAGAAATTTAAAAGTTGCATTAAACGCACACTATGTAGACAAGCATATTATAAGTTGGATGAATATATCTTATATAAAAATGCTTGGCTTAATACTGGTGGCCACAGGCACTTGGGCTCACTAGTTGATCACAATTTCAATATTTGGAAGAGATGCTTCCCCTATTTCTTTTTAGTGTTTCTGACATTACGAACTTAATGTTTATTTTATTCATTCAAGATTTAATTAATTTATTTATTTATTGACTTACCAACGACTTATTCCCTATTACATTACAATTTTGGTTTGCACGGAAATAGTTTGAGATGAACTCGGCACTTATAGGTGTGCACAGCACTTGCATAGTTATAATTCTTGAATACTTTAATTTTAAATACCTCTTCCTGATCGGTAGTATTTTTTTTGTCATCTCTTAAATAAATTGCAAACTATTGTACAACACAACAACCACAATTTTGATACGTTTCTTGTTGTAATGACTAAATGCCTTTGCCCAGCCATGGGACAGTAAAGGCTAAATAATTTTGATGTACCTACCTGTAATAGATAAATATAAACTTACGCCTTCTTTCTATTGGGGTAGGCAGAAACATCAAACTCTGAGTTTGTTTCGGAATTTCTTGTCAGAGTAGTCAGATAGAAAACAACAATCTCATCTAGCTTATTTATGTGTAAGTGATTCCATCCTATTTACAGAATAAACAATTTCATTTCAGAACACCACCTGCTAAGATACTTACATACTTCTTTTGCTTTGTTTAAATTCATACATCTGTAATAGATAACCTTTTTTTTTTCAGGAAGCATTCCGGTATGGCATGTATCTCTTGCTACGGAAGACGGAAGCGGGACTGAAAGAAATATCAGAGAACCACAGCATAGGCAGCAATAAGCTAGAGTTGGCTTATGTGTCAGGACTGGGTTTCGGCACTATGAGTGGAGCCTTCGCCCTCATTAACGTACTGGCTGATTCGGTATGTATTTCATTGTGTCTAATTCCAAATATAATTAAAAACTTGATATCATGTAAAGGAGGCAAGAGTGATTGACTTATTGATTAGGCATCACTCTGAAAATAGATTGTAGCAATTTAAATGGGAGCATGAGTCAGTTGTTTAAAAAGTTAGCACACGTAAAACATTGTAATAAAACGATTACTTTTGAGTCAACAACGGCAGAGGAGGAAAACTGCACCAAAAAAAAAACCCAGTTATTCTTACAGGAAGTAGACCGCTGATAATACTGTTTTACTGTAAACCTTGAACAGTGCTGTAGTTACTATAGCATAATTTTTTTTAGTAACTACAAGGATAAGTATACCATATATTCCAGAGGAATAGGAAATCAGAACCATCATTGATAAACAAAGTAATAAGGTCCTATTAACAATTTTTCAGTGTTTTCTCAAGCTAACCTTTTTAGCATAATATTTGTTTATTTGTGTAGGATGTAGGTATTTACAAATAGACGGAGACATCAATTAACATAACACTTAACATTGCAAACTTTAAATAGCTTTAAAATTTTATTATATTTCACCTGAATGCACTTGTATAGCATCAGGATTTAAAAAAATGGCTAAAAATGGTTGTTTTCACCAAATCTTTTTCCATATTACAGGTTGGTCCAGGTACGTTAGGGCTCCACACCGGCACAGAGTACTTCTTTGTGACAAGTGCAGCCATGACCCTCTGCATGATTTTACTCAACACATTCTGGAGCGTTATATTCTTCAGTGGATTCGACGACAAAAACTACATCAAAGTTGGATGGGTCATAGTGTCACATTTCTTTGTTTCTGGACTCAGTTTGTTAAATAGCAAAGAGTTGTATGCAGCAACTATCTTACCCTCATATATTGTATTAGGTATCACAGCTTATATTGCATTCAGAACAGCCGGTGGGTCAACGAGGAGCTTAATTCAAAGTATTTCTACTAGGTCATAGAACTTAGTTGTTGATTTGGAATAGATCTCAAAGAATTTATTAGATTTTGCGCCGACTTTTAAATGCAATACAGGGTTGGTTTTCATTGATAAATGCATTTAGAATTATTCATTATTTGGCTTTACAAGCGCAAAAGTGACCAGGACGTAAAATTTATAGGATGCCTAGTTGACTTGTTGTTCCTTCCGCAGCTCATTAGGATAGCATTGAAATAATAACAAATTCCTTTTCTAGTTAGGTCAAATTATTTCATGTTTTGCCAGTATAGCTAGAGAAATGTAAAATTAGAGATGTTTTAGAGGTTTGTAAAAATAGCAAGTTATAAATAGCTCACATTTTAGTTTGTTTCGTCATTTGAAGAGATGTATTAAAAGTTGTAAAAGAGGATCACCTTGAATTCCGTGCAGAATGTTTGTTGTGCATTATTTTTATTTTAATCTTATTGTGTGATAAGCATGAAAAATTAAACAAGCATTGTTTTTGATTGCCAATAGATAAGATTTTTTTAGTGAATGTGGCTGATTCACGAGAACTGTTTTGCTAGTTAAGCTTATCCTCAATATCTCTGTCAAATGATTATGTGTTCATGATTACCTGGTAACACATCATTAATTAAACTAGTAAGTACTATACAAGATGATTATAATCCATGGACTGACATATTAGCGATGCATTATATATACGCTGCGTTATTAATGCAGGGCAGAAGTTGAACTGCACTGCTTTTTTGTACTTAGTCATAGAACACAAAAGCAGTGCAGTTCAACTTCTGCCCTGCTATAAGAGCTGGTGGTAAGCCCCCTGATTGAGGGAGTTGTGCTGCATCAAAATTGAAGTCCAGCAAGTCATATCGTAGGTACAGTAACTTTGACATGTTTGTTGCTTGTCCAGGACGATAGATTGTAGAATAAAGGACATGTACAGACGCCAGCACATCAAGCTACTACAATCTGTCAAATTTCTTTAATAGATTATCAACTTTATCGCTAAATCATTAAGGTTCAAGATTGATTGGGAAAATTTGACAGTTTCAGGTAGCTTGACCTGCTGGCGTCTGTACTTGAAAAGGAAGGCCTGTGCTCAGCGTTGGGTGAAGTGACTGTGGATGATGATGATGATGAAAGACATGATTGTATTGTCTCCACACGAAACTTTATCGGCATCGAAATCTAGGTTCGATTATGATAAATATTTAATCGATTTGAATGAATCAATATGTAGTAAGTACCTACTATAATGTAAATAGTGTTATTTCACTATTATTGTTATTAAACCTCATAAAATGAATACCTAAACAACTAATAAATTAATGAAAAAAGTTCATGTCACATAGTGTAACACTGCAAATTAAAAAAAAAAACAGAATAGATTAACTACCGACTTCAATGTAGGTACAATAACAACAGTTATTTGAAAACTATTTATTATTTTATTATGTAAGAACAATCATTCCTTAGTATATTACCTAATAATTGAATGGAGAATTTGTTACAATAACTAACTGTTATAGTAAATAGCACAGTATTTATATATAAATGAAAAGTTTTTTACAAATAAAATTATGACGGAAGATTTAAGTTTTTTATTTTACCTATACAATAAATGCCAAAAATGTAGGGAAATTATAGGTATTTTTGACAGATTGAGACAGACCAGACTGTTTCCCCTCAGTTATAGTTTATAATAGAGAAAAGAAAACTATTTGAGGCCATGACAATACTTTTATTCTTCTAGTAATATGACTTTGAATACCATAAGTTTTAAGGTAAACACAGTGTATTATAATAAAATGCTCCATGATTCTCTTTGCGTATGCAGGCGGCCTCTGTGGATAGGGAGGTCGGCAGGGGCTGGTACTGCAGCGTCGCCCTTAGGGCAGCGGCTGGTAGAGCACTAGCAGGAACAAGTGCGGCGGCATCTAGTTCTCTGGTTATCTAGGCCTTTTATGCCCCTCGGGAAGAGAGAGGAGCAGTGGTGGCCCAATAGTAACGGCCGTGTAAGTCCGAACCTAAGTAGGTGCTTTACTTTGTGTAAATTATTGCATCACCACTACTCTCAAAACTGTGAACGAAAACATCGTGAGGAAACCGGGCATGTCTTAGAACCAAAAATTCAAAGACATGTGACATCAACCAACCCGCACTGGGCCCGTGTGGTGGATTAAGGCCCACTCCCTCTCACCGAGACTAGCCTGTAGCATCCCAGAGGGGCCACTAGACTGGATTTGCGAGAACAGCAGATGAGAGGTCATCTATTGGATGGAAGGACACTGGCTGGAACTGCAGCTACATGGAGAACCGCTCCACGACGTCTAGCAGGAATAAGTATCCACTTGTAAGGCTGCAGTGCGACGGTGCTACGGTATAGGTTGATATAAGTCTATTATGCCCCTAGGATAATTCGGCGTCAAACCCCTCCAATCAGTTGATGCCATTATCATCAAGATGTTTAGTTTGGTAGGTCACGGCATGGTTATTTCAGTACATTAATATCCAACAATGGCATGACCAAAAGTCTGCCAACCAGTCCTACCAATGGATACCTTGTTACTTGTTACTTGTTATCCAGTTGTGGTGATCAGATAGTTGCTCCAATGGTATTCGCTGCATCTATTTAGATTGCAATCTAATCGCACCATTGGGAAAAGGCTAGGCAAACGATGATGATGCCTCCAAATAGACTAAACTCGGTTGTCATACCACAGTTCACAACCTCCCAGCTTGAAATCTAATCACCTTTGAAGAAAACAACCTTCAAGTCCTATTCCTGACTCTCCTCAGCCAGTTCCTGCAGCAAAGAGTCCACAGTCCACACGGTGTCAGCAGAGTCCATTTCCTCTTGGGGTATGTAAGAGTTCAGTACGTCTAGTGCTGCCTCGACACTGTCTGCAGAGCCAGATAGGCCTCCACCAACTTCTGAGAGGGCATTCACTGTTTCTGTGTCCTTGTGGTCAGGACTGCAAAATGAAATAAGAACTTAATAGACAGATGTAACAAATAAGGCAGACCAAAGAAAAGATGGTTAGATTGTATGCTATATGTGCTGGGGGATTAGAGAAAAAGAGACCACTGTGATGACTGACAGCTGATTAAGATAGAAGAAAAAAACGTACTGCGCCGGTCCCAAATCAATCTAGATAAGGCCAGTGAGGAGGACTTCAAATGATAGAAATTATAAATAATTGCAACAAAACTTGTGTTAACTATATTACTGTAGACTTACACTGGTGGCATAGATATTTCTTTCTCCAATATATCTTGTAAGTCGTCAAGATCTGGTATCGTTGGTATATCGTCGCTAGAATCCGGTGACTTCTTGGGTATCACGAATTCCCTAAAAAAAACATTGTAAGATAAAAAAAAACCGTGGTTTCTTTTACCTTGACTAGAAGATGTACAATTTTTTTTTGCGTAGGATCACCAATATACTTGTTGCATCGGATATTACAGTCAAAATGTAGATCAGGTTGATCATAGGAAAAGAATGCAAGTTACGAAACTAAATTAAAAATAGGGGACACTTACTTCGCTTCGATGTGGGTGCCTTCAGCCCATACACCCACTTTCTTAGGCTCAGGCACACTTGCATTCATGTCATTCATTTTGAAAGAAGTTAAGTTATTTAAAACATCGCTTTTGTACAGCATGCCAATTTGTTGTGGTTTTACCGTCGTTGTAGTGATTTTTTTTGTTTACATTTTTCGCAAACGTTCCCGTATAATAAAATCAGTATATTGGGCATTTGATATTTAGCCTTTTGCTTTGATCCATTAACAATGTATTTCACTGTCTCTTTCTAATTTACGAACTATGTCACGAATGTGCTATTTCGTATTACTATGATACACACGCACACCTTCACTGAATTCATGACTTCTGTCAATTTTTAACACGAAGTCTTGTCATGTGGACAGTTACTACTTTATTTATTAAAGATGTCAGGAATTAGTAAGTACTATCAATCAATCTTCCTAGCGTTTTCCCAAGGGGCTTCCTAACCGGATACAGCCGAATACCAGAAAGTACTATACGGGGTGACTTTTGAATATTTAAATACGCACAAACTAAGTGACAAGTGAACCGTAAAGTTTTGAGAAAACTGATGACCAAGATCATGTATTTAGATGATTTTTGAAAATAGTTAATAAACTATTCCTTTAACTTTTAACCGATTGATATTTTAGAAAAGAATGATGCCACGAAATGCTTGGTTGCTGGTACCCGCTTCAATAGAAAAAACATTATATATCATTAAAAAGGTATTAAGATTTAAGCCCAGAATTTCATTGACGATCGACGAATTCGATCTGAATAAATACAGGGTGGAAGTTGAGACAAGACAGTAAAGGAGGCTTCCTTAACCGTTGTAGATACAGAAAAACGTTCTTAGGAGACTGTCCATAGCTTCTTGAGTAATTGTAATTGCTAACTGCATTCATAGATTTTGGAAAAATGGTACAGTCAGCTAGAAAAACCGTTAATTTTTTCATTTTTTTTTTATGTTGCCAATGGATGCGGCTTCGTTTAAGGATTCAAAGACACTTTTGGACCAACTGAAGTTAGAGTATACCTACTAAAAAAGTCAGAAATCGCATAAAACTTCTCCCTTATCTACATTTCGTAGTGATCGATCTTAATTTAATCCACGATCTTTTACGATCGTTTGCTAATGGCGCCGATTCCCTTGTTCACAAACTAAACTAAATTTAAGTTCAGTGCATCATTTTCTTTCTATTTCATTAACAAAAGGACAGAAGATAAATATTAGTTTAGAGTTTCATATAATTATATAGTTTAAAAATTATATAATTATGTGATGTGATGACGGTACCTTTCCAATTAATATTTATTATGTATGTAAGAAAAAAATTAAATCTATTCAATAAAAGAGGTGAAAGACACAACTATAGGACTAGAAATAGGGACCAATTAGTTCAAACAGACTGGCTAAAGTAGACTCATCTACTAACTCATCACTAACCTAACCTAACCCATTTGGGGTTAGGTTGGGTTAGGAATGTGACCAAACGCGCGACCAAGTTAGATTTCTTACAGACTATTCCCGATTGCCCAAACTTAAAAAATCTCTCTTGGTCTAGTCATCGTGACGCAGACCTAAGTCTGCGTCAGGATGACTGGACCAAGAGTGATTTTGGAAGTTTGAGTGAGTAATACCAAGTTTTAGTACCTATTTGGTACAGACGCCAGCAGGTCAAGCTACCCGAAACTGTCAAATTTTCCCAATCAACCTTAATGATTTATCGATAAAGTTGAAAATCTATCAAAGAAATTTTTGACAGTTTGTATTGATGTGCTGGCGTCTGTACTATTTGGTACCAGACATAAAATAATTGGTACCTCGCTAAAGAGATCACTCTTGGTCCAGTCATCCTGACGCAGACGATTTTGGTGCTCATTTTAGTGTCGTTTTAGTGCTAAATATTATTTACTTACGCATTTAAATATTTTTTAAGACTCTTTTTACTTACTTTACAGCTCAGTTTTTATTGCCGAACTTGTTAATAAACATACAATAAACAACCTGCCGCTGTAAGTGAATCACCAATCGCCAATTTAAATGTCTGGGCTAGGCAAGTAGTTAAACGTTAGCGATCCAAATCATTTGCCTAGCTATTTGATTGAATGGCTGAATATTATTCAGGCTGCTAGTTGAACGGCGCCGTTTAGTTAAAAAGCTCGGCAGTTAACTAAAAGGCTGATCAAGCTAGTTGGCTGCGACATATCTACAAGTATCACATCATTGATTTACAGCTGCTTTATTTTTAATTATTTTTACCTTTTGTAATATAGCAATTTTATTCTAGATGGATTTTTGGACACCAGCCAGACATACAGTACAATAGTTGTGTCAAATAATAACTCGTAGTTATTTAGGTACCTACGTAAGTAGGTACATATAGGTACAATTTTACGGTAACTATAAAACTAACTAGATAAAAATGCATTTGTTGCATCTTGGGTGGCCGAGATGCGAGGCATCGGGTCTTCCTCACGATCCGACATAGTTTTACGTGGTTGTGGGCACTCTCGTGGGTACTCGAACGAAAGATTATTTAATTTAAATCAAAATACCTTTATTTAAACGACTTTACAGCAAGAAACAAACACGTGCGTTGGTACTGAGCGTATGCCAAGACCGTCCGAGGTGTCGCAACTCTCGATCCCTTCTCCAGTCCTCGCTGCATCCCCTCTACCGACGATCGTGTTCAAGCAGTGCTTGAACACGATCGCTTGCGTTTCCGGTAACGATATTAGTTAAAAAAAAAAATTGTTACATGTTGCACCTTGGCGCCATCAATCAACGACATATTTATATAAATTAAATAAAGGAAAAACATTAAAATCATAATTATTTCTAGATAAATATTAGGTTCAATATTTTAACAAAACATTACTAACGTGCTGCTTACAAGTCCAAATTTATTAGATCGTAACATATAGCCGAAGCCAAGTCTTCGCCGAGGTATTCGCCATTATTGCCGAGATGTTCTTTAGGACTAAAAGAACCTTCATCTACAATACCTGACATAGGCTGCGACGGCTCTAGCCCTGGGACGGCTGTGTTGGTGAAGTCCGATTTGGGCACGGCTGACTTAACGTGATTCGGTCCTAACACGCCTACGTTGGCGGAGCTCGGTCCTGACATGGCCAGATTGGCATGGTTACGCTGAGGCACGTCTTGGTTGATGAAACTCGATCCTGCCACGGCTGAGTTGACGTGGCTCGGTCCTGGCTTGTTTCGCCAATCCTGAAAAATTCAATAACGAGACAAATGGTTACAATTTTCCGTTGTTCCATTGTAGCGTGAAAGAAGATAATAACTGGAATCCAATTAACACTTTCGCATTTTATAATAGATAAGATGGCAGTCCGTAGTAGGTACGTATTTACCTGATAGAACTGAGAATAATTGTCTGCCTGCACGGAATCGGGTGGAGTCCAGTCTGTAACAAGCAAGGCAATATTACCAACACAGGACTTTGAAACTCCCTCCCTTTTATTGAGAACCAATTCCTTGACCCCCCTTCGTAGCATACTTCGTAAGTAAGCTAGCTCTTCTTCTACCGGTCTCCTCTCTCTCTCCGGGTTCGAATCGGAATGGTCTCCTACGAACAAAATGTTCAACTTACTATCCTTCATCAAATCTTGAAGTATTTTATTTGCCTTTTTCCGTTTCCTCTCGTTATCTGAAACATTCGAATTGATTAGTTGACCGAATGTTTTAATGCAAAATAAATAAATAACCAAGCCTGTCATACTTATAACTAAGACTATTTTCGCCACGCCAATTAATGATACCTCTAGCTGGAGGAACACCGTAGGGTAAATTCTCATGTATAGATAATAGACTGATCCACAGGTGAGGACCCGCCGTCCTGCTATATCAAACATGAGAATTTCCCTATCCCATAAATTAAACGAGGGGGGGGGGTCGTGGGGGTCATGACCCCGCGACCCCTAGTCAAAATCCGCATACGTACGTAGACTCCCACATTTTCTACATGTCTACAACGCGGTGATCAAACAATGCAATATACGAAACTGCACTCGCAAACAAATAAAAAATACACTAACATCTCACAAATCTTTTCTGCTTCGTCATATGACATGACAAAATTGCAGTGCAGTGTTATTCCAGTGGTTAAATAGTTTTTGCACACATAAAATTCATTCGTTTGTCTACCTACTCACGCTTAAACACCCTCAAACTCACCATCACACGATCACACACACTCACACTCATTCACAACACACATGATCACACACTAATGCTCACACTCATTCAAATAATAATAGCGTTTTTCTTTTTCTAGTTTTATTATCCTTTATTTCATTTAAATACCTACAAATTACATTTTTAAATATTTTTATAAACAAAAAAAAAAAAAATTAAAAATATAAGAAATAGTAGCCCACCGGTATCGGGAACCGGGTCCAAGCTACCGGCGGTCAGGGCTCCAGAGAGAGGAACTTCCTGACAATGCGAGCCGTGTACAGAAGTACCGCTTTAGTAGCCCTTGATCCAGCTGCCCAACGAGAGCCTCCTCAGGTGTTGGTCGAGGTTCTTGGCTATTAACCCATTGGCTGTCACGACTATCGGCACAATGATTGCTGAGTCCACATGCCACATGTCGACAACCTCGCGAGCCAAGGTAAGATACTTGATTTGTTTATCTTTCTCGGCTTTCATGAGGTTCTCATCATGCGGGACGGTTATGTCAACAATCATTGCGCGCCGCTCTGATCGATCCACCACCACTATTGCTTATTGGCAACAATAGTCCTGTCAGTGATGATGGATCGATCCCTGTACAACGTGATATTTCCATTTTCGAGAACTGGGTCGGGCACATACCTGTAGTACGCACCTCAGTTTCCACAAGGCTGTATTTCGGAGCAAGTTGCTAATGGATTATCCTGACTACAAGGTTAAGTCTATGCAAATACTCTTCGTTAGCTAGACGAGAACACCCGGAGATAATATGCCTGATTGATTCTCCCGGCCGGTGGCATGCCCGACAGATGTCGACAGTGCAGTCTTTCACAATAAATCTCCGGTAATTGTTCGTCATCATATCTTCGTCCATAATTGCACAGACAAAACCTTCGGTTTCTCCAAAAAGGTCACCAAAACGCAGCCAGGCTACGGACGCTAGTAGATCTACATCGGGTCCATGTAGGGCCCGATAAAAGCGTCCGTGAAGCTCCTTACTTTGCCATACTTCCATGCGATCATTAGTGTCAACCACTACTGGCTTGCGCCAGTTCTCTTTAGCCAAGGTGAGCGGGGTGAGGCCCTTATCCACCGCGACTACATCTCAAAGTCAAAGTCAAAGTCAAAGATCTTTATTGTGAGACAGTGGTTACAGAGTTCTTATTATGTTAATTGGTGTGCTTTTATAATAATAATAATAATAATTTTCTTTTCTCAAAAAACTTAATAATAGGTTACAGAAAAATAGTTTGGCAGTATTAATTTCTAATAGGTGGTTTTGCACTGATCCACCATGTTAGGCATACAATAGTTTACAGTTTGATATTAGACCTAAGTTTATGTGATATATGTATTATATTATTTCAAATAGACTTTTCAATTGCAATAGAGCTTTATTTTGCATCATAAAATAAAAACAGTTTGGCACTAACTTATCACGAATCTGTCGGACAAAAATTCATGTACTGTATAATATGGTCTGTTTACTAAGAAGTCATTTAATTATTTTTTTTAATTTAGTGATTTCAATTATCTTTTTGCTTAGGAAGCTTATTATAAATTCGTGAAGACATTCCGAAGAAACTTTTAGAAAGTAGGGCTTTTTTTGAGGGATATTATTTGCTATTTTGTCGACATGCCGACGGGAGTGCAGGTTACCAAATTTTCCCTATTGGTTTTTACGAATGTAGCGACCTCACAGATGTAGAGGACAGGAAAGATTAAAACCTTAAGCTGTTCAAAACATGGCACACAGCTATCGGGGGCACGTATGCCACAAACAGCTCTAAGACATTTCTTTTGAGCCCTAAAAGCAAGTTCCCTGCATTCCCCCAATAAATTAGTCCATATCTAAGCGCAGACGTTACATAGGCATGATAGGCGGTTAGTACTGCTGCTTGATTTACAATCTGAGATAGTCTGTATAAAGCGTAGGAAAATTTATTTAGTTTTCTAGACACCGTATCAATTTGAGTTTTCCATGACATATTTTTGTCAATCCATAGTCCTAAGAATTTGATAGTATCTGTTTCCTCTATTTTTTTCATTTCATAATTTACATTTAATTTCAAAGGGGTCGCAAGATACTCAAGTGGCTCCCCATTCGACTTCGCAGGAACTCGGGGATTTTGTGTCTGTTACTTAATCTCCTTCACAATCCTAAAACACCATCCTATCTGCGGGAGCGCTTTAACTACGCCCGCCCTTCAGATCCACCTTGCAGGTCGCATCGTAAACCTTCTCAAGTCCCCTCCCCACTCCACCGACTTCTACTCCTACTCCTTCACAGTGCACGCGGACTCACGCGGTGCGGTTGTGGAATTCACTACCGCCTGACATTAGGGACTGCCAAACTGTTGCAGTTTTTAAAAGAAGAGTAAAAGAACACTATCTGTCCACTTCATCATAGTTGTGTATGTATTTTTTTTTTTTTAGTATGATATAATTATTATAATATCATTTAAAGTATCGTTTATGTCATTGCTTGATCTCGATGCATCCCCACGTCGGTTTCTAGGAAATATTCCCTGAGACTGCCTATCTCGCGATTGTGGAGGGTCTTAGCGTTTAAAAAGCCCCGACCTCCACACTTTCGCGGAATATACAGCCTCATTACCGATGACCGTGGATGATGCATTCGATTTGCAGTCAACAGCGTCCGGACCATATATTACTTTACTCTATGGTCCGGACGCTCCTATCCAGGGTGTCTAGTTCGGTTTGAGTCCATTTGAGTATGTCGAAAGAGTACATCAAAACGGGCATGACCCAACTGTTGAAGGCACGCACCTTGTTTCCACCTGTTAGAAGACTATTAAGTACTTTTTTCAGGCGGCCAAAGAACCGCTCCTTCAACAATTGCTTCATGTCAGTAACGTTAGGCATCAAGCCTAACGCTTCCGACATACCCAAATACTTATAGGTTTCGGAAGCGGAGAGGGCTCTAAGGTTTGTGGAATCCGAGAGTTGGGTTCCCACGGATTCTATAATCTCCCCTTTACATGCATGACCGCACATTTGTCCACACCAAATAGCATCCTGATGGCGCTACAGAAAGTTTCAGTTACTTTCAGTAGCTCCATCAGTTGCAAATTGTTGGGAACAAAGAGTTTTAGGTCATCCATGTAGAGGAGGTGCGATATAACCTGACCACCTCTCCTCAGCCGGTAGCCTAGACCTGAATCCCCCACCAGTGTGCTTAGAGTTAGGTAACGGACGGACTGCACGAGCTACATCTTGGAGGCAGATGGTAATAGCCTCCATTTCTGCTATTGGATCACAGGCTCGCTCGACTTCTCGAGCCCAATCACCTTCGGTGTGGGACTGACAGGCGCCGACCAGATACTACGCCAAAAGGAACACATGGCATCATCATCCGGTAGGCACGTGTCAGTCAACCCACCTTTCATCGCTCTGGAAGGTGCGATTCTGAGTGTATCGCTCTACTCGCCGCTTATACCGACAAATACGGTTTGCCAATGCATACACTTTCTGCTTCAGGAAGTCGATACGCTCTGTGACGCGGGACAAATAATCTTGAGAACTAATATCAGTCCCCGAGAACGCCCGCCTCACAAAGCGCATCACTCTAGGGCGAGTATTGCCCTCCCTGAAGCAGATTAGTTTCCGCTCTGGTCCCACCAATACGACGCTCAATTCTGCACTGCCAAGCTGGTATGGCTGGCTTCGGTCGTGTAGCTCTAGAGTCATTGGCAAATTTAACGTTGAGCTACACGACATGCCGCTACAGCCGCGCAGTACAGAATTGAATGAGTATCGGTGAGGTCTTCGCAGGCATCAAAATGCCAACTGCGCATCCATAACCGCCACCAGCGCCCTATTTTAAACGAGGTAAGCGTGGTCTAAGTTTGGGCGACATGACTAGTTTTATTATTATTATTTTATTTTAATTCTCGATTTGATTGTTAAATTATGTTTTCTTTAATTTTGATTCTTAGATTTTATTTACTTTTTTTTTGTAATTTGATGCAAACATATTTTACTTTTATTGATTAGAACATGTTTTTAAAATAAATGTTTAAATGGTAAACCCTTCATATCGGTGCCCAAGATGGCTTGCCTTGTTTGGGGCCAATGTAAAATCTCTGTAATCTTTTGAGCAATATTTTTTTTATTATTATATTATTATTATTATAAGTAAAAAACTGAAAGATGTTCGAAAATTTCGAGGTTTTTCGAGCACCACGCAGTTTGCTCAGGTCTTTCGAAACTGCAAATTTAGTTTTACACTATTGGTATCGAATTATCGATTCTAACAACATCTAAAAATTGCTATTTTTTGCGACCTAATGCGATTTTTGTGTCTACGGTGACTGGCCTATAAACTATAGTTATATTAAAAAAGTGATTTTATATTTAAAAAAAACCGGCCAAGTGCGTGTCGGACCACGGACAATGAAGGGTTCCGTAGTCGGAATTAATTTATCCCAAGAACAAACTTAACATTATAGTTAAAAAATCATGTTCTCCCATATATGACAACTGCAAATGTAAGTTGGTCGACTATTACTCGTAAACTTGAAAAGCCTACTTAGCTGTAATAGTTTTCCTTTTGACTTCGTTATACAGGGTGAATTTTTCAAGTGGGCGTGGATGGCCAAATCCGAAACTATGATTTGTGATATGATATGATAAGATATGATAATTTATGACTTAAATGTATTTACTGTGTAGTTGCACCCTAACTGAGCACGTACCTCCGTCAGCATAGTATGTGAACGGCTTGGGGTCACCGCAAGTGCCATCTGACGGCCTCCTCAACATGACCTGAATACAAAAATAAGTGTCCAGTTACCATGCAGTTTATATGTAAAATCGCATACTAACTACGCAGCCAGTTAGCTAACTACAGAAACGTGCTATTCCAAAGCCGACCGCAACCGCAAACCACAGCGGCAAAGCCGCCAAATTGCTTTGACAGACAGCACACCGCAGCTTCGGAAGAACACCTTATTAGTAGTAATTTCAGCTCCGAGAAGAATGGTGATTTAATATTTTGCCTGTATTATATTTGCAATTTGTAAAATCTATAGACAGAAAAGTTGGACTCACGTTAACGACTGTGTCATACTCGGTAGAGGCGCGGGGATAGGGCGGCACCGCGCAGACGATGACCGTCTCCCCGGAGATCTCGAACTCCCTAACACAGTGCTCCCAAACTTCTCCGTTTTCTTCCTTGTAAAAAACCACTTCTACGTCTTTTGGATTTAGCTGAAAACAGTACAATTATTAATGTTGAACTAAAGTAACATCTAGTGAAGTCAAGCCAAGTTCAACAGGAATCTAACTCGACTAACTAAATCATCATTCTCCTGCCCTTATCCCAATTTATTTGGGTTCGGCGCAACATGTCTTTTTCTTCCATACTTCTCTATTAGTCGTCATCTCGGTAGTCACCCCCTTTCTAACCATATCATCATTCACACATTCCATCCATCGTTTCTTTGGTCTTCCCCTACTCTTATACCCATCGACATTCATACTCAAAACTCTCCTCACGACATTTTCCTCATTTCTCCGTAACACATGCCCATACCATGACAACCGATTTCCACACAACTTTTCAGTTATCGGTGCCACTTTCAGACTTCCTCTTTTTTTTTTTTTTTTTGGGATGGGAAATCATCAAATGACTCCTCCCGCTCTGGGTGGAGCGGAAGGGAGTGTCAGACTCTTACTGACTAAAACCCACCCATGTTCCTTCCTTCGCCCTTTATGTTCCGGGGCAGCGGTAACCCTTTCGGACAATCCCGCTGCCCTCAGACTTCCTCTTATGTACTCATTTCTTATTCTATCCATTCGTGTAACACCACACATCCCTCTTAGCATTCTCATCTCAGCTGCATGCAATTGCCTTTCATTCATCCCTTTTGTGGCCCAACATTCTGATCCATACAAGACAGCAGGTCTAATCATGGTTTTATATATTTTCCCCTTAAGTTTAAGGGGAATGCGGGAGTCACAGATTGTTCCCGTGACCTGCCGCCATTTCATCCATCCAATGTTAATTCTGTGCTTAACCGTCCGATCTACTTCGGCATCGCTTTGAACGAGTGAACCGAGATACCGAAAGTCGGAGCAGACTGGGAGACGTGCGCCATCAAGCGCTATGGCTCCAGAACTGGAGAGACCGCCGAAATCGCAGAACATATATTCCGTTTTGGTTCTGCTGATTTTCAAGCCAACATTCTCCAGCTTCTGTTGCCATTTCTCCAATCTGCTCTGGATCTCAGGTACATCTTCACCGACGAGAACAATGTCATCGGCAAACAACATGCACCAGGGTGCCTCCTCCTGGATGTCTGACGTAAGAGCGTCCATAATCAACAGGAAGAGGTAAGGACTTAAAGCCGATCCCTGGTGCAAGCCTACAGCCACACTGAACTCGTCGGTATAGCCAGCAGCCGACCGGACGTAGGTACGAGATTGACTGTACATAGCACGAATTAACTCTACATACTTCCCGGGCAAACCTTTCTCTTTCAAGGCCCACCACAGCACATCACGAGGTACCCTATCACTCGACTAACTAAATCAAAACAAAATTATAAACATAATATTATTCAAATTAGGCAGAGTACCTGTTGGCGCTTATTGAACGTCAAAATTTCTAAAAATCAACTCCCAAAAGCACGAATATTTTTATTACCTCTATAGATAAAATATATTTCTCCTCTGCTATTTATTTTGTACTCTTACCTAGGAGATATTCATATTACTGTTGTTAGTTATACGTACATCTCGAGAGGCCTGTGGCTAAGAAATTAGCCGCACGGTTCGATCGATCAGGTTAAGCAACACTCGCCGCGGATGGCCTGTGGATCATCTTTTCATACCAAGACCCCTCCGTACCTCGGAAAGCACGTTAATCCGTTGGTCCCGGCTGTCATTCGTAGATCTTTAACAGTCGTTACAGAAGCCCGAAAGTCTGACAACCAGTCTTACGTACCAAGGGGTATCGTATTACCCAATAAGTGGAGGTCAGATAGGCAGTCGCTCCATGTAAAATACTGGTATTCAGCTCAATACCAGTATTTTACATGGTGCGACTGTCCAGTCTAACCGGATGCAACTGCATCCGGTTAGATTGGATGCCAACCCCAACATAGTTGGGTAAAGGCTAGGCAGATGATGAGTTAAACGTAGATCTTAATCAGTTGTCATGCAAAGCTTGTATGTACGTACCCGCGACTGAGTCGGGAAGATAACTTTTGGTTCAGCCGGTTTGGAAGAAGAGCTCCTACACATTATCACTTTATTTATCTGCAGACAGCCGTCATTTCTGCAGTGGTAGATAACGACAGAGACGACCGGGTCTAACGTATGCTCCTGCGCCAACTTCACTTGGAAACAAAGTCGCACCGCTAGAAGGTCATCCACTTTCGGGTCAAACTCGTGGCTGAACCCCTCTGCAAACATAAATGAAAACCAGAGACCTATTTAATGACAGGCGACAATCCTTCAAATCGAAAATATTACAAGTTTCATATGAGGCTTGTTTTTTGTTTTCTGCTGTATTAAACACCACCTGTCGAGAAAATTTGTCAATTTATGATTTTATGACAAAATATGTCGCATTGTGATTAAACAGGGAACAGTTTAATACAATTCATCTTGTCGCGTTATTCTCTCTACATTTGGTAATAAGGCAAATTATTAGATTTGATAAGTGAAGTCTCTAGGTTATTTTCAAAAATGGGTAAGTACCTAGTAGGCGAATGTACCTAAGTATGGACTCAACCTTAGCGTTGGTCGAAATAGCGTAAAACATAATTTATCGAAGACGACCTATTTATTAGAGCGCCCAATCGGTGGTGAAACTGACTATTTGGTCAGGGGTGCTACACATTTGTACGATACTCGGTCGTGTCGGATTGCCGTCCCCATCGGTCTATGAGAGTAAAGGAACAGAGAGTGCACCTGTGTTTGCGCATCCGTCGGTTTCCGTCGGAAGGATATTATTATTAGGTACTATTAAGGTTATTTCAAGTGACTCACGTCCAAACGGATCGATGTTCTGGGCCTCCCTGAGCAGCAGCGCTTCTTTAATCTGATAAGGTTTTACCCTTCCAATGCTGAGGTCCCTGAATTCAATTACGCAGTTGTCCCTTGTGACCTGAACTTGTTTGACGTATATATACGCAAAGTCTTCTTCTGTCGGTTTCTTGCCCACTAAGACATTGGGGTGCACCCTGTGACAGACAACACATGGATTTCACGCCTGTATTCCGCTAAGGGTTAGACAGAGGTGTGCCTACATGTACACTTACATTACGTCAGTTATGTTTAAGTCCCATGTAATAGGGGGCGAGCCTTTTGCCGTCAACTGAGCACAAATCCAGACTCAGCTCCCAATAACGCTTTGTCAGTTATCTGTATACTGCTCCCTAATTGCGTAAAACATTATCAATCACAACCTGAATGATTTTGAAGGATATTGCTAATCTATTGTTTCATATGTTCGAAAAATTTGTCTGCTCAACAACGTAAATAACGTAGTATCAAAATGAATGCCATTGCTACTGTTAGTGTGTTACGCAATTACCCCGCTGAACATACAAATAATAGACAAATATTCGTTTAGCGTTAACAGTGATGTTAACCAAATTATGTATATTACCCATAGATACAAGAAAAATCATATGGTCTTACCTATAAGGCGTATCTTTGCAGACCAATGACACGGTGATCTCGGCAGGCCCTACATAGTTCCCTATCTTGATTTTAGGGAACGACTTTTGTTCCTTCGTACTGTTTACTCCTTGGATCCCACCTGCTGAATCGATCTCTTTGCAGTAGCGGAATCTAGTAAAAAAAACGTAACAATGGTAAATTATGATCAAAAATTGTTGTGACCTGACATTATTTTTAACCGATTTCAAAAAAGGAGGAGGTGCTCAATTCGACTGTATTTTTTTTATGTTTGTTACCTCAGAACTCCGTTATTGATAAACCCATTTGCAAAATTCTTTTTTTATTTGTAAGGATATACTTTCAGATGGTCCCATATACATTTCATCAAAAACGGTTCAGCAGTTTGGGTTTTAAACCAAAATGACTGGTAAAAGTTACTAGTCGGTGGCAAACAACGAAAATGCGAACCCAACGACACCGACTTTTGAAATTAAACTTATTTTTCACTTTGTGGTGTCTTTTTTGGAAACGGTTGGTCTTTTTTTTTGCAAAAATGTTTTATTTTAGACAAACGTTATTTTTTCGTTTTCCTTTCTGTCTTTATTCAAAACTATTGGAGCATGTTTTTGTACCACAAACCTCATTCAACTTTTACACAGACTATCTCCTTTGCTTATTCGCCTTAAACCTTTTTTAAACCTTAAACGCATTTACACGATGCAGGTTCATTGCCAATTGTCGTTTTTTTTTGTTCCTAGAACAAAAAAAAAATCGACGACATGTGACATCCGCACTGGGCCCGCGTTGTGGATTATGGCTCAGTCCCTCTCACAGAGAGGAGGCCTGTGTCCCAGCAGTGGGAAAGTTATAGGCTGATTATGTTATGTAAGTTCATTTGCCTGTGGCACACAATAAAATTGAAACAATTGACTTGCATCGTCTAACTAAATGTTTAAGCACTGTTTAGACGGCGCAACTTTTATTGTTGCCACTTCTGTACCCTAATTGCGTAACAGTAGGTACACTATCAGTCTCAATCTGAATCATTTTGAAGGATCTTTATAATCCATTGCTTCATATGTCCTAATGTGTCTGCTATAACGCAATGAAAATTGTTAAATTGTCAAAATGAAACCCATCGCTACTGATAGTGTGTTACACAATTACCCCGCAGGCAATTTATTCGCATCATGTAGATCAGGGTTTACTGTTATCCACAGCCACAATCCACACTGTAAGATGCTCATCATTCTTTAACTAAGTACTACGCGGCGTAGCTCTACGCTACCACGCGTAGCAAAAAGTAAATCACTTTTCTCCTAATACTGAGAAAACCAAACATATCTCATTCTCTATTCGCAACCCTAGTGAAACGCTACAATCAATACAAGCAATCACAAGTCGATCGCATCTGCCAGAAAAGTAATGGCCAGCGTGTTTGGGGATGTAGAAAGGGATCCTGTTAATTGATTACATTGAAAAAGGTAGAACAATCACAGGCTCACTCCAACCTTCTTGATCAGCTGGATGCCATCATCACACAAGGGTGCGTTAGCGTTGGGAAAACTGCGGGATTTGGGGTACGATTTTCTCGGTCATCCCCCTTATTCTCCTTATTTGGCACCCTCACTTCCATATCTGTTCCCAAACTTAAAGAAATTTGTTTCTATGAAACGCTTCGAATCCAATGAAGAAGTTGAGAGGGCCGTAGATGAATATTTTCAACCTTCCAGACTCATCTAGTCATTATCGCAGTTGGAAAAGTGCTTGACCAAGTGCGTTGAAGTCGAGGGAAATTATGTAGAAAAATAAGATCATTTTTTAAATTCAAAAACGCAGTCTTTCGACGTCACTTTCTGGCCGAGAACTTTTCACCTGGCCCTCGTATGCTTTATTGATCATTGGCTACAATGGTAACGTCTAAATATCGACTCAATACGTATCTTATCTTTTTTTTTTGGGTGGGATATCATCATATGACTTCCGACTCGGGGCGGAGCGAGAGGGCGTGTCAGACTTTTACTGACTAAAACCCACCCGTGTTCCTTCAGTTGCCACAGTTTCTCTTTCGAACAACCCGTGGCCCTGGCAGGCATCGGCCCTAGCGGACCCCGTCAGTTCGCGCTGACTTCTATTTTAGGCGCGCGTGGAACACAACGCGCCGTCGACCCGGGCCTGGTCCTTACCGAGTGGCGAGCTGCCCAATGCTCGCCGACCGCAAGCCTGCGCCTAAGATGGCCGGGAGTCGGTTTGCGAGCATTACTGCTTCGTAGAAGGAGCTGACGGCTTCCCATGCACTCTCGCTCCGTACCATGGCCTGGACGCGAGAGATCGCGCCGCCGGTCGCCGCCAAGAGGACGGGGCGGTGCTCCGCCCAAGTCGGACAGACCTCTACCGTATGCTCCACCGTGTCCTCCGGGTGATCCACACAGTGGTGACACCCTGGCGTTTCCTCCCGCCTCTTAGGTATCAGCTGCAACTCTAACATACAACTTTACTTACTGCCTATTTTTATTATACCTAAACCAATTTTTTCACTTTAATGTGCAAATAAACAATTTATATTAATTACCTACGTACCTTTAAGTACCTAAAGTTTAAACACAGTTTTATTACAAAACGAGATAGCTAGTTTTGTACCGCACCTATTTCCGAACCAGTGTTTGTTTTTGTTAATGTTAATTACATCGATAAGTACAATTTTGACCTTTGTGACTTGGAGAACGTTATCTAAAAATTTTGCACTGATTCTTAGAATAACAATGTTTTCTAAGAATCCGTGAACAGACAATTAACAAACAGAAATCTAATCAACAAAAATCTTACAATTCACTGACAGACAACGCACACCATACACCGCTGGGTAAGTAAGTTAACCATCCGTGAGCACTAAGGAAGGATTTTTAGAAATTTGTTCCCAAAATGGGTAAAATAGGGGATGAAAGATTGTAAGAACTTCGTCATTTTGCCGATGGGAAACCTCATCGGGCGCACGGGTTGTAGAATAATAAATGTACTCGATTCTTAGTTTGAACTTTCACTCACCTCCTCCTTTGCATAGGTTGTTCAACGATCTCCACAAAAGGCTCGTTGCTCTCTTGGCGCGAAACACTCCCGCCCGCGCAGCCGCTGCTTGTCGAAGCCACCGGAGCAACCACCTCGCTGAAAGAAAGGTTTGGTTGTCAACTCTGTTTAGTCTTCCTCAATTAGATTAGTGCTATAAGAATTCTTTGGTGATGGTAAGGGACAGTTTTTCTTGTTATCCTGTCTATTATGAATAAAAATAATAAGAAAAATTATACGTATTTCCTTGGGTGCTGATGTAATTACAGACATATTTTATGAGACATTCCAGCTCCGCCTTCCGATACTTCTGGTTTTGTAAAGTGGATAGGCAGATGTGACCATTTACCATAAGGTAGGTGGCGCAGCTTATTTTTTAACGCTCAAACAAGTTATTCAAAATGATCGACCATAATGAAGGTAGACCTCGAGAATTCACTGGATGCTAGAAGCACGAGACGGGTTGTTGTGATGCTGGAGAAGGCCTTTGCCCAGCATTGACCGACTATCGAAGATCGTAAATAAGTATTAGGGTAGGTATAGCCACGAAAAAAAGGCAAGTTTCTTGTTTCAATTCACTTTTTTAGTCTTCCTTTTATGGCTTAGTCCGAAGTAGTATACTAGTATTATACCTACCTCCTTACTATCTCGGACTCGCTCATTTACTTACCAAGGAGGGCTAAAAAAGTATGTGTAAATACATATATCTGTTGTAAAGTAACTTTGCTGTTTCATTTTGCGGTTATGGATGCTGGTAGATCTCTCTGTGTTTGTAACGCACCTGCGGGGTAGTTGCGTAACACTAATAATTTATTTCATTTTGACAATTCAAAAACATTTATTGTGTGATTAACGTTGTCGACCAGATCTATTTTTCAAACGTACAAAGCAAAAATAGGCTCATCATAAATTAGTGCGCTTTACTATCAACGATTGCATCACTGCTTTCCATCAGGCGGGATCGCAGTCAAGCACTAGTTTATACCATAAAAAAAATGAAGCAATGGATTAGTAACCTTCAAAATCCGTCGGATTGTGATTGAAAGTGTGTACTCAATTGAGTTGCTTATGTCTCTGGTCTTAGGCGGTGACCTGTTCTGATCAGTTGGGTCACCAGATAAAGAAAAGTTATATACTCGTACAAATGACAGCCTGGACCTACTACGGCTTAACGTGTTTTCCGAGGAACGGAGGAATCTCGATATGTATGGTCACCCATTCACGAACTGACCGTGGCGAGCTTACCTTCGATCGACCTATGCAGCTGTTATTATTTAGCCACGTTAAGATTTCTAAAATGTCTAAAACTAGTTAGCCGTGGGGAGAGTGAGCTTATTATTCGTGTATTTTTCTTCTTAGGTATTAGGTATCATAAGTTCATAACATAACTCACCGGTCTCTGTCCAGTTGTTCAACGGTTACCGGCAAGAGTTGGACCGGCAGGGTGCACCGGAAAGTGTCTGAGGCCATCATACTATTGCCGTCCAATCGCTCCATGTCGTTGCTTCTTATATATTCTTCTAAGTAGATAACAAATCATGAATAATCGAAACCACAGACCGTTGCAGGTACAAAGGTAGGTAAAAGGAAGGTGTAAATTAAGTAAATACAGGCCTATACATATGAAGGCGCGTCCCTAGCGCCATCTAGTTGGATTAATTTTAGACCTTATTTTGACATTGTGTGGACGACATAGGCATGGCAACGGTAGTGTCACTCTCTAGCGGAACGTCAAGAACGTCAAGCAGCCATCTGTCTCGTGCAGTTTTTGAAACGAACGATGGCGGATCGCTTACGTCCTGGATCTCTTCAGATCTTCATCTATTTTCATCCGAGTTTAATTGTGATACATTTGTAATTTAAATTGAGAGGCTGATCGAAGAGCCCTGCACAAGTCCGAGGCCATGTGTTTTCATGGTCCTCGGGACGCACCACCGTCGGGTTCCCAAGTAACGGTAGGAGGGGTTCACATCGGCGTCGAGTCGACGATGAAGTACCTGGGACTCATCCTCGACAGCCGGTGGAACTTCGTGGAGCATTTCCGACGTTTGGCTCCCAGACTGGAGCGAGCCGGGGCTGCCTTGAGGCGGCTCCTGCCCAATCTAGGGGGTCCAAACGCCTCCTGCCGGAGGAGCGGGGGTCGTGCGGTCCATGGCCCTTTACGGGGCACCGGTGTGGGCGCGTTCCTTGAGGCGGCGACCAGTCCGCCGGTTGAACGCGTCCCAAAGGGTCATGGCCTTCCAGCTGATCCGAGGATACCGCATGGTCTCCGCTGAGGCGGCGAGCCTCCTTGCCGGATTGCCGCCATGGGATCTGAAGGCAAAAGCCCTCGCCCACGTATGGGAGTGGCGAGAGGAGGCAAAACGCCGGGGCGTAACTCCGCTGCCGCGAGAAATCACGGTACAGCGGACAGAGCTCCGGCGGGATCTCATGGCGACATGGAGAGTGCGATTATCGCAACCCAGTGCTGGGCACGCCACAATTGCGGCGATAAGTCCCCTCTTTGAGGAGTGGCTGGAGAGATGCCACGGCGCCCTCACCTTCCGCCTGACGCAGGTCCTCACCGGACACGGTTGTTTCGGGAGGTTCCTGTTCAGGATAAGGCGGGAGGAAACGCCAGGGTGTCACCACTGTGTGAATCGTCCGGAGGACATGGTGGAGCATACAGTGGAGGTCTGCCCGGCTTGGGCGGAGCACCGCCGCGTCCTCGTGGCGGCGATCGGCGGCGGCGATCTCTCGCGTCCGGCCCTGGTCCAGGCCATGGTACGGAGCGAGAGTGCGTGGGAAGCCGTCACCTCCTTCTGCGAAGCAATAATGCTCGCAAAGGAGGAGGTGGAGCGCGTGACGGAGAGGCAATCTCTGCGCCCTCACGCCCCTAGTCGCCGCAGGAGACGCCCTGGACGTCGGGAGTCACCAGCCGACTCCCGGCCACCGTAAGGAGGCGAGGCGAGCAATGAGCAGCTCGCCGCCCGGCAAGGACCAGGCCCGAGTCGACGGCGCGTTGTGTTCCACGCGCGCCTCAAAGAGATGTCAGCAAAAACTGACGGGGTCCGCTAGGGCCGATGCCTGCCAGGGCCGCGGGTTGTTCGAAAGAGATACCGTGGTCCCTGGCATGGGCAACTGAAGGAACACGGGTGGGTTTTAGTCAGTAAAAGTCTGACACGCCCTCCTGCTCCGCCCAGAGCGGGAGAAGTCATATGATGACTTCCCACCCACAAAAAAAAAAAAAAGACCTGTCTACTTATTTCTGGAATACCTCGCACGATTACCTACTTTAAGATGAGAGATTCTGATACAGATACCCACGTGCCTATACATACATATATCAAATCAAAGTTTATTTATTTTTTATTTATTTAAGTTAGAAGAACTGGATTCTGTACAATAAATAGTATGCAGTGATAATATAACATTTATACCTAATACAACTTTACGAATTTAAAAAGCCCTTACTGTGAGGACTTTATAAATTCGTAAAGTGGCAGACGAACGCAGAATATGGATGGGTGCACTATAGGACAATACTTTAAGACGAATCTATTATTTTTTAACAAAAAAATTTAAGCAGCTCACTTAAGAATTACATTTGGACAACAGATCGTTATCCACGATGCATCTACAAAACGTCCATGGTACAAAAAAGTCCAAGTTGCCTCATTTTCTCAAATCTAAATATCTAACATTTAAAATCACAATCTTAAGAGGAAACGCGGAAACGTAGTCGTTGGCGTTCGTTCCGTAGGTAGAGGTCATCATAATCAGCCTATATTGTTCCCACTGCTGGGACACAAAGCCTATCTTCGAGAAGGAGTGGGCTATAATAGTCTAATTTAAAAAAAATAAAAATTCGAAGACATGTGACATCTACCAACCCGCACTGGGCCCGCGTGGTGGATTACGGCCCACTCCCTCTCATCGAGAGGAGGCCTGTGTCCCAGCAGTGGGAACATTATAGGCTGATTATGTTATGTAAGTAATATAACACATTGATTCCATCAAAAGGGTGCTTAGGATATAACTACCCACAATTTTTGTATGTATCTTCTTAACATCGGTTTTCCTTCACCGTTTTGAGAGCAGTGGTTATGAAATAATTTACACAAAGTAAAGCAGCTGTCTGGGTTCGAACCTACGACCTCCGACTCATAAGTCGCGGCCGTTACCACTAGGCCACCACTGCTCTCGTAGGTAGTAAGTAAATAGGTAGAGGTACCCTAACGTATTCGTCTGTTTTCTGGTTTAGTATTATTAATATGCTAGAGCAAATATTTTTATACGATAAAATGTATATCTACGACTGTCATGTCCCTATGATTTGTTGTACAGACACATCAAGCTACTACAATCTGTCAAAGGGTCACGGGCAAAAATATGTGAAGCCTGGTACTCGGCCCAATAGCGATAATATATATATATCATTGGAAAGGTGTTTTACAAGGGTTAATGTTAACCGAGTCGCTTGTCCCCATTTGCTGTCGGAACGGAGTTATTTTGTGTTAAGTATTTCATATTTTTTTTAGATTTTTTTGAGTTTTTGTTTGATTTTATTAAGGTAATAGTGATATTATATCGTTGTCTTGTTCAGAATCATGTGTGTGTTGATTAATAGGTACTCAAATGAATAAACACTCAGGTAAAAAAAGAAAAAAAATAGAAAAAGTAAGAAACGTTATTTATTTTTTTAAACATTATTATCAATAATGACATCGTTGAGGAACGCTGCAGGAGCAGTGAAACCTTCATGTCTGGCATATCCTAGATACCACACGATTGAAACTATATGAGAACAAGTGCCGACTGTTCGTCGTCTGGTCAAACACGTGCAGTAATAATTGCATAAAATCTTATGGATATTGGTTTCGTTTTCATTAACATTGTTTTTTACCAATACATAACAATAATAAGTTCTTGACCGTACGTGACGCGACTGTATGCGTCCGCGTAAAAGCCAAGCATCTTCGTTTATGCCATATTCATTTAAATCTTGGAGTCCGCTTTCTCTATATATTTCTAAAATGTATAGTCCATTTGATAAATACTCCATGCAGTAGGATCGGGCTAGCTTCAGTTGATAGGTACCCAAAGAAAGTAAAATAATCTGTTCTTCCGTCAGTAGTGGGAAGTTCTGTATTTCGTGACTTTCTATTCTTTGAAAATTCGCTCTTCGGTATTCAAACATTTTCTTTCTACATAATTATAAAGTAGATTCGGGGAATCTATTTTCTCCCTGATAATGTTTAGGAAAGCCTCTGCGTGAATGTTATTATCGATGGGTATGTAGAAGTTATTTAACGTAGCTGCGGCGATTTTAAAATCAATGAACATTTTTGGTAGTGTTTTATTAAAATATTTTTGCCGCAAAAGCTTGAAATCTCGTTTGAACCTCCCGTTCACCACTTCCACTACCCACCGGCATATTGTCACTGATCGAGCTTTATTACCTTGCTCAGTAGTTAGCTGTGTCTCCCATCTGTCTTTAGATGGTGGAACGTAGGATTCATATCCACATGCTTCGATAGCATCTAAGCATGCATTTATTTAGCTATACATTTCTTGTTTTAAATAATGTAGTTTTATATTGTTATTTTTCGTATTTGCAATTATGATATCAACTAAAACTGGAACTTTGGGGGCTTCCCGTGGTTTTCGGACAAGGATTTGGGACAAGTCGCCATAGTAAATATTTCTCCTGATTAAAAGACCTATCCAATGACACCACAATGATTGCTATTGGAGTGAGTACCAAAAGGCCCATACTCCTTTCTTCAATAAAAAGAAAAAAAAAAGAAAAGAAAGAAAGATTTTCAATTTTATCGCTTTATCGCTATAGCATTAAGGTTCAAGGTTGATTGGGAAAATTTTACAGTTTCGGGTAGCCTGATGTGCACGTCTGTACACTACAAAGTGAAAAATAACTTTAATTTCGGAAGTCGGTGTCGTTGGGTTCACATTTTCGTTGTTTGCCACCGACTTCTGAAGTAAAAGTTATTTTTCACTTTGTAGTATCTTTGTTGGAAGTCAGTTGTAATTTTGGTTTAAAAATCAAACTACTTAACCGTTTTTGATTCAATTTCTATGGGACCAATCTCAATCTCAAAAATTACTTATATCCTTTCAAATAAAAAAACGAATTTTGCAAATCGGCTTATAAATAACGGAGTTCTGAGGCAAGAAACATAAAAAAATTCAACCGAATTGAGAACCTCCTCCTTATTTTGAAGTCGGTTAAAAAAGAGACCAGATGCAGAGTGCATAGTGCTATTGAATGGGGGTAATTAGCAATGTAGCGATATAATCTACGTTGCTAGATACCTCTCAAAATTAAATTAACCACCCGATTTTTTGTTAACTTTGACCTTCATAATTAAAATATTATCGCAAACAATTACAACGATTTGTATGCTGATAGAACGTTGATAAGACAGGGTATCAATTAATTGATTACGTTCATAATTCGCCGGATGTATGAAGCCGAAAGACTTGTCCAGCTGCGTAACACACTAACAGTAGCAACGGCTTTCATTTTGACAGTTCGAGAACATTCATTGCGTTAGTTACGTTGCTGAACAGACAAATTTTTGAAACATATGAAGCAATCGATTAGCTATATCCTTCAAAATGATTCAGATTCTGATTGATAGTGTATTACGCAATAAGGGTGCTGTTTAGCGTTAAGATTAGTAAAAATAAACTTTCATGGGTAAGTACTAACCTATTTCTGCCATCATGTAGTTTATAGTTTCTTGAATTTTATCCGGATCACCCTTGCCCATCGTGTATGTCCCGAGGTTACCGACACTACAAGACAAATAAGGGCTAGTTGTAACAAATTAGTATGTCTAGTCTACAACAGAGTGTGCCGGCCGGAAGTTGTTGTCAATGTTTCAGATGAATGCGTAGTGTGCACATTTAATGCACGGTAATAAACCAGTGTAAGACCGAAATGAACTTAAAACTCAAAAAACAGTGAAATAATTGCAAAAAAAAGACAGTGCCAGAACATAGAAAGTGATCGATCAATATTTTCGAAATAATATCCACCCACCCTCAAACCGATAAAAGTGGGCGTATTCCATTTCCAGACACTGTGCTTAACGCTATCCTAAGCATATGTCAGCGCGTTCCAGTTTCACCCTAAAACATCTTAAGCATTATCTTAAACAAAGGGCGAACCAAAAATCGAAACAAGTTCGGAGCTGTACCTAGAAAACTAGTTCAATAGATCAGCAAAAGACACACAAAATACAGAATATTTTCAAACATTCGTTCCAATTGGGCAGTGCCTGGCAGTGCTACTCCACCGAATTTGCCTCACTGCGACACGTCGATGCACGAGGTTCGCATTATGAACAAGGAGGTTCTGAGAGCACTGTGTCGTCTGGACGTGAATAAAGCTAGTGGGCCAGATGGTATACTAGCGATTGTTCTCAAGGCTTGTGCGCCAGAGTTGTCTCCTGTATTGACACGCTTGTATCGCCTCTCATTTGGGACTGGTATAGTGCCCAAGTCCTGGAAGTTTACCAACGTGTAGCCCGTGCCCAAAAAAGGTAGTCGTGCCGATCCTAGCAACTATCGGCCGATTTCAATAACCTCCATACTCTGCAAGATTATGGAGCGCGTGTTGAACTCGCGTCTCCAGGCATACCTGGAAGGTAACGATCTCCTCAATGACCGACAGTACGGGTTTCGCCGCAATCGGTCTACTGGGGACTTACTAGTGTATGCCACTCACTTGTGGGGCGAGGCCCTCGAGAGGAATGGTGAAGCGATTGCCGTCTCCTTAGAGGTCTCGAAGGCCTTCGACAGGGTATGTCACGCTAGCCTTTTGAGTAAGCTTCCAGTGTACGGCATTTCCCCTGGTCTGACTGGCTGGGCAAAAGACTACCTGAGTGAGCGGTCTCCGAGTTATTGTCGACGGATGCTCATCAGAGCCCATGACGACTAATGCCGGTGTTCCTCAGGGGTCTGTTCTCTCTGCAACTCTCTTCCTGCTGCATATCAACGATCTGCTGATGCCCGGAATCTATGGGTGGTTCTACAAGTGGTGGTGGTAATCCGGGTAATCCGGTCCGAAAGAGAGGCTATGGTTGAGCGTACGAATGTCGCACTTCAGATAGCCTCCAAGTGGGGCGAAGCCAACCTTGTGGGATACAACGCCGCCAAAACACAAGCGTGTCTGTTCACCGCCAAAAGGAGCCCGTTCAGCCTGGCTCCTGCTTTTCAGAATGAATCCTTGGAGTGCACCGACCGCCTTCAGCTCTTGGGAGTTGAAATTTCCTCAAACCTAAACTTTGGGCGGTTCATTGAGTCCAAAGCCAAGATGGCTGCTAGGAAACTTGGCGTTCTTGCAAAGGTCCGGCGGTACTTCACACCGGGACAGCTTCTAATGTTATACAAAGCGCAGGTCCGATCGTTTGTGGCGTACTGCAGCCACATATGGGCTGGTGGTGCAAAATGCCATCTAGCAGCTTTGGACTCAGTAGAGAGGCGTGCGAAGAGGCTAATTGGTGATCCAGATTTGGTTAAGACCAATCTACAAAGCCTGGAGCACAGGTGTAGGGTAGCCAGCCTTTAGGTATTCTATAGGATGCATTCTGGAGAGTATGCGCGGGAATTACATGACTTAATTCCGCCATCATCGTTCCATCTTCGGACAACTGCACTCCGAGTTTCCACCCTTACGTTGTTGAAACTGCTACGATCCGGACGAAGCGTTTCGCCTCGTCGTTTATACCGTGAACATCGAAGGACTGGAACAATTTGCCTGCAGCGGTTTTCCCGTCCGATTATAATTTAAGTGTCTTCAAGGCTAGAGTGAATAGGCTCATAATAAATTAGTGCGCTTTACCATCAACGATTGCATCACTGCTTTCCATTAGGCGGGATCGCAGTCAAGCACTAGTTTATATCATTAAAAAAAATGACATGCCTAACAATGGATGAAATAAAAAAGATTTTGGAAAATGTGCAACAAGAAATTAGGCAGCAAAAAACGGACATGTTGGAAATTAAAGAAGGTATGAAAAGCCCAATAAACAAGAATATAAACGAATATTTTAAAAATTTAAAATTGAAAACCAACTTTTAGAGAAAAATATTGAGGAACAAAATATAACAATAAACAACTTCGAACGACACATAGGGCGTAAAAACCAGATTATATTTGGGGTTGAAGATCAGAAGAAATCATACTAACACGAAGAATACTCAGAGGACGCCCACGGAAACGCTGGGTAGATGAACTTAACAAAAACATAGGCAAAGACTGGATAGTCAACGAAGCCAAAAATAGGGAAACTGATGATCGCTAACAGTTACAGACCTATGTTAAGTTAAGCTAATAATAGTAACAGTGGTTCAAAAATATATTACTTGTTTGTAGCTTTTCATGTGACAAATATAATTTATTTATGTTCTATATGATAAGTGATAATGATAAATAAAAGATCTGACGACCTTAAGATGGTGACTGGGACAGACTGGATGTGGAAGGCGGAGGACAGGGTGTTGTGTCGCAGTCCGAGAGAAGCGTATGTCCACCCATCCACGGACCAACCGCGGCAAGCGTAGCTTAACCTGATCTATCGAACCGTACGGCTGTTATTACTTCGCCACAAGCCCCTTATAATAAATAGGTATTAGGCCCTCACCACAGATTACTAAATAGTTACTTCGTAACCCTCACTGCCTACGAGCTACGAGCGTAGCTACGAAAGTTAAACGTTGTAGTAAGTGCTACGAAGTCGTCTACGGGCCTCGCGTAGCTACGCGCTACGCCGCAACTTTTGATAAAGTAAAATGAAATTGTTTATGGTCTAGCAGGCAATTCCCGCAATTAAAACTTTGAAAATCTAGTCGCAATCTCATCTCAGCGACAATCATCGTCAAAAATGTAGTGAAATTAGAGGTATTTTTGACAGATTGAAACAGATCAGAGAGGCAATTCTCGTAATTTTGAGAACGTTCACAGTAATAATAATAAATAATAAATAAATTCTTTATTTCGCAAAAGAGTGAACAATAACACTAGTAACTATGATACGTTAAGAACTGTGTTACCAGAAAATTTAAAAACTAGCGTATTTTGAACTCTGGTACTCAAAGTAAGATCTAACTTGTGTTATGAGTACCAGTGTTTCAACAAAAATTATTACACAAAGGTACACTGGTTCCCACGAGGGAGAGCAGGGGCATTAGTGAAGTTTTATTGTCACAGAGAAATGAAGTAAAAATATAAAACAGTAAAATTATATAGAAAATAAAGTGGACAGCGTATGTAAGTGTATGTGTGAGGGTGAGTGAATGTTTAGGGATGTGTAATGTATGTATGTGTAATTTATGTATGTGTAGTGTATTTACGTATGTGTGATGTCGTAAATTTAAGATATGAATGAGAAAATCGTGTATGAGTTACAGTGAGTGACTAAGTAGGTATCTTAAGCAGATATTCGGTGTCTTCGTAATTAAGTTTTTGAAGCCATCTTTGAACGCTTTTCTTACATTCGAACCTAGTCGTTGGATAAATTTTGCAGTTTTTGTTTACGATATTGTACAGGTGGTTGCTTATAATATTGTAGTGACGTTGAGCAAGAGCAGTTCTGGAGTATTGGGTGGCACAGATTTGATATTTCCTACGGTTTAGTGTGTAGTCTGTTCTCAGTCTAAATCTGTCAAGAAATACCTCTAACTTCCCTACATTTTGACAAGTTTTTGACATTTGTTTGTCGCCGAGATCAGACTGCGACTAGATTTTGAACGTTTTAAATTACGAGAAATGGCCTTCTGATCTCAGTCTCATTCTGTCAAAAATACCTCCAATTTCCCTACATTTTGAAAAGTTTTTGACATTTGTTTGTCGCCGAGATGAGACTGCGACTAGATTTTGAACGTGTTTATTTACGAGAATTGGCCTTCAGACTGTGAACGTTCTTAAAATTACAAGAATTTCCCCTCTGGTATACATCCAGCTTACAGTAAATACATATAATAATACATTAAGATAACGCAATAAATATTTATAAACAGTAGGTACCTAGATACAATACAATGTGTCACATTTTATGTAAATAAAAATTTTGGCATGTGATGACAATTTTTCTCGATTACGATGTACCAACAGGACAATGATACTGAGATGTTGCTTGTGCGGTCAACGAGGAAAACCGGAGTTCCTCACGTCGTTTACACCTTAAATATCAAAAAATGCTTAGGAACATCAGCCACATAGTACGTACCTACAGTTACTCTAAGGTACCTACTAAAAGGTAGCAAATGCAGGCAAATGTAGGTTGTCGTAGAAATTGTTCTAGGATAAAGGCAGAACCATATGTGTTTCCAGTGTCGCAAAGTTCGCGCTGCTGCACGGTCATGCACTTAAGAGATGCCCGAGTGCTGAAGTGGTGTGTCCCAAATGCGGAAAAAACCATGACAATTGCGAAACCAATAACATGATATGCGTTAACTGCAAGTAAGTAAGTAAGTTAGTCTGACTTATGCTGAACTGACAACTAAGGCACATGTACTACATAAACGAAAACAAAAGTCAGACTCTAAGCAGAAACAGAAGAAGCAGGAGAAATCGACAGATCTGGAGTTTATGGAGTGGAGTAAAACGGAATTATAAGAATATAATGAAGCTGAGATAAAAAAAAACTCGAGTGAAACCGAAGATAAACACAGAGATATCGATTTCAAGGAATTGTTAAAGACATTACAAGAGATAATATTCATGAAAGGAAGCACGATACAAATTATTTTCAAAGGAGTACTTAAAACTTGCATTGAGTGGGTAATTTTAGTGTCATCAGTTAAGTACTTTAATTCATAAAGCCGACCGGAAGGAAATGTCCAGAAATGAAATAGCAGGAAACATAGGCACTTATTAAACTTTGACAGAAAAAAATAAATACGTAAGTAAATACAATATTTTATTACCGTTTTCTAGTAATATACGTACAAATACTCGTATTATTTTATTAGTAATAGATTTATAATTTTAGTGTTCGCGACTGTACCAAAACAAAATGTATAAGTTTACATGGAAGTTTAATATACTTCTACATGAGATACAACCATGATAATTTCGACCTGGTTTACTACCAGGGAGAAATTATTATGGTCGGAGACGACTATTTCTTGACACCAAATTTAAATTATTTATATTTAAATAATTTAAAACGTAAGCTTTCCGCGGTAATCAGGTGAGGATTATGGACAGAAAGGCTCACCACGTAATCCTCACCAAGGCACCTTTATACCTCTGGAATCTAATGACTATTTTCGAGATTTGGCATAGCGATACTTCCCGCCGTTTGGTTGCATAGAGGTGAGGATTGTGTGGAGACGTTCACCACACAATCCTCACCAACCTATAGCTTTAACTTCGGAATCATAATGCAACTATTTTTTTGACCTTGGTGACTGGTGTTTGGAGCGGCTGCTGCTGGTGCAGAAAACCTCAAACGGCGAAAATATTCCAACCTGTTTGGGAGTTATATGTTCGAGCCGTTTGGGGTTGAAACATGGCCATGGGGTCCGAGTGTCCACTTGGTTTTTCGAGATATCGCCAAGCCAAGCGGTTACTCGACTCTTCACGTGACCAGAGGGCTGGCCTGTTTGTTGGCCAAAGAATTAGCATCGCCATACAACGTGGCAATGCTGCCAGCCTTTGGGGCACTGTTCCTGTTGACAGCGATGCGGACGAATTTTTTGATGCCCTATGATTCTTTTGCTTATTTTTTCACATGTATATATTATTATTTTAAATGTTAGTTTATATAATGTAACATATCTATGATGAATACCTTGGTGACTATGTATGACTATTTTTTGGCGTTCTCAAAATTGATTTCCATGAAGTTTTCAAAGGTGAGGATTGTGTGGTAAAAGGTAAGAAAAACTTCAATTGTCAAATAATATACTTTTATTATATTTCTTTTCTCAAATTTATAACAAAACTGGCATTTGCAATGCTTTCATATAACACATAACGCACATACACATAACACATTCGATTATAACTGTATAACCTTGTGATGTCGGGTCTTATACTAAAGTATCTAAAACGAGGAGGTTGTAATGATCATAGTAGACATAAAAGTTATAAAACTAGCTTGAAACAATGTTTGTTCATGTCGGTCTGTGATCAGTTTATTGTTGCGCTTACACGGGCAACACAATTGTGGGCAATTATGGCAACACCGAGCGATTTGCAAAAGTTCCAAGATTGAACAGAAATTGCCAGGAATTGAACTATTTTATTGGAGGTAGATTGACGTAGATCATTGTAAGCGCAGGTTACAATGATCTACGTCAATTATGTACCTTTATAAGCACCTGAGTTTTGAACTCAGGTTAATTTTCATTCTATTTGAAGTAGTTTTTAAAGTGAAATAGTTTTTTGAATAGAAAGAGAGAAGAAAAGTTGCCTGTTACTTCAATGGTTTATCGTCACAAAATGTTATGTTATTTATTATCTTTGAGAAAATATTTACATACTATTTGGTAACAAATCATAACCAAAATAAGAACATAATAATATAGAATAACCTTAAATGAGAAGAAATCTTTAAACTTAATACATAAAACTAAGAAAATCAAGATTTATAAAATCTCATCATTACAACATAAGGAAAAATATAATAAAATTGTTTTCAACATATCCCGTGGTTTTCACAACACAACAGCAAAACATTTGTTTTTTACGACAAAAGTTCTTAGTTAAGGGGAAGCGCCAGCTTAGCCCGCGACATTCAAATTTTCTTAGGTTTTTTTACAATATGATTCGCGAGCGTAACAAATATGACTACAGAAATATAATCATTAAAATCATCAATGCAACTCTCTAAGTTAATATAATCCTATTAAATAATAGTAATGCATGATGTGCTTACCTGTAAGAAATTGGTAAGTACACTGGTCTATAAGTCTTTTGGCTGTGTGTCATATCTTTGTATCAGTGTATTCAATTGTTGATGAACCACATCCATAATCAGCCTATATTGTCCCCACTGCTGGGACACAGGCCTCCTCTCAACGAGAGGGAGTGGGCCATAATCCACCACGCGGGCCCAGTGCGGGTTTGTTGATGTCAAATGTCTTCAAATTTTTGGTTCTAGGACATGCCGGTTTCCTCACGATGTCTTCCTAGCAGTGGTGATAAAATAATTTACACAAAGTAAAGCGCCCCTGTCTGGGTTCGAACCTACGACCTACAAATCGTAAGTCGCGGCCGTTACCACTGGGCCACCACTGAGCCAAATCAATAAAATAAATGACTATAGTTCGTTTTTAATCGCAGAGACTTAATCTGACAGGTGTAATGTCAACCTTCTGTACAAGTCCACTGGAGACTACCGGCCACCGTAGGCGCGGGCCTGCGGGCGGAGAGCAATGGGTAGCTCACCGCCCGATCAGGACCGGGCCCGTGCCGGACGGCGCGTAAGTGTTCCACGCGCGCCTCAAAGAGATGTCAGCATAACGAGGGGCCCCTCAGGGCCGAAGCCTGCCGGGGCAGCGGGATTGTCCGAAAGGGTTACCGCTACCCCGGAACATAAAGGGCGAAGGAAGGAACATGGGTGGGTTTTAGTCAGTAAGAGTCTGACACTCCCTTCCGCTCCACCCAGAGCGGGAGGAGTCATTTGATGATTTCCCATCCCAAAAAAAAAAAAAAAACCTTCTGTACAAAAAAAAACGCAAAGACATATAGATTAGTCTCTGGATTTACAAAAAAAAAACCAACTATATGCCATTAAAAATATCAACCAGGCTACCTAGCGCATCTTAATAGTTTTATAAACATTTTCCCTCATGAATACAACCATTTCGTATTACGTCACTAATACCGTACAAATCTCAATCTCAATGCCTTCTAGACATAGACATATTACCTTTCCTTTCGTATCACATTCAATTACGACTACGCATTTTTAAAAAAATGAAAAACACAAAACACACATAAAATACAAGATATATTTCATTACATCTTACAATTAAATCTAAGACCATGTTACCAAGAAACTGCACACAACATTTGGGGAAAAAGAGCATTCTATTCTGAATACAACTTAAAAGATGGTGGTATTTGGAACCTAAAAGTAATAATATTCGAATACGTGTGCTTAGCAACTGCTAATCAAAACGCTTGACATGAGTTTGACGGTCTGTTAAGCTAAGGTTACCTAGAAGAGCGCCACATGCGGCCGTAATTTCCAAATACAGAGCGTTTTGTGACACCTTTATGTCGAACGCTGGTGAAAACGGCAGTATGTCATGACATCCGTTAAAAATACGACGGAAGCGCCTCTTTTATGAAACAGTAGCTTTTGTTATTTATTGTGTCAGGAACTAGTATGCGCTGTGCTGTTTCCAATTCACATGCTCTTAGATTTTCTAACAAACAGAATCCCAAATAGTCGTTTCTATCTAGCAGAAATGGTATTGGGTGACATCAAATTTTTTATCAAAGTACATAATCTCTTAAATATTAAAATATTTCATAATATTTAAAGCAGGAAATAATGTGGATGCAATTTAAAAGTATTTTGATATTTACATAAATGTTTTGTTATAATAAACTTAATCATTTGACGACTTCAATAAATTAGAATATTTTTTTATCTCCTATTAAACTTTGATACATATACAAACATAATTTGTTCGGAAGCAGTTAGGGAAAGCACCGAGTAATAAAATGTAATGTTAAACCCTTTTGGATATCAATCTTATGTAAAAAATAAACAATAATATTCAGAGCTAGTGTGATTTGTAAAAATGTATTAAAGATTACAAAACACAAAAACATCATAAAAAACAATATTAAAATTCAAAATTAAAGAAATACAAATTCTGACGAAGCTGCGTCCAAAGATGTAACGATTTTAACATTCACTCACACTTTTCGAATTACTTACTATAAAATCCCAGATCGGTAAAAATATAACTATTTAAAGTAATTACCAACTAAAGAAGAAGTCATAGATTACACAGAAAGCAATCCCGCTAATCGGTAACGGGATTCAGTCACTCGTCCGTAACTAGGCAAGTCCGTGAATTAAATTCGTAATTCAAATGTAGAGTGCGCCACTGAGCCTATCTCAAGAAACTTAATTATTACATTAAATTAATATCCTATAACAAAAGTAAGTAATGTCAATCATTTTCATAGCAAGAACTACTAAACTATCTGCAGCACCTGGGCCTAGATATGGTTAAGATGTGCTGACCGCGTTGTTTCATGGGTGAAATAGTTTGTTGGTAGTCGAGCGATCGTATAGCGCCGTAGTAGCGTCGCTCAGTAGTCGAGCGGCTGCGGCTCCTGGCCGCGCTCGCCCAGCAGCGCGGACAGCCCCGACAGCTCGCTGGAGTTCAGCAGCAGCGAGCCGTCGGCGCGGTCCAGCAGCAGGTTGGTGAGCGACGCGGCGCTGTGGCCATCCTGTTCCATTAGGTTCTGTTGAGCTTGCTGCTGCTGCAACGATAAAACAAATTATATTATGATCAGTTCAGAAGAGAACGGGTTCCACGACACGAATCAAAAAAATATTTAAAAGCTTTGACATGACACAAATGGAATAGTCAATTACTCTTTACTATTGATATTGATTTCACATGTGTAAATTCAGTAAAATATGTGAATGTTATTTTTGACAGATTCCTGACCTCATGAAAAATAATAAAATAATACCTTTGTTTAAATCAGGTAGTACAGACGCCAGCAGGTCAAGCTATCCGAAACTGTCAAATTTTCCCAATCAATCTTGAACCTTAATGATTTAGCGATAAAGTTGAAAGGGTATTAAATAAATTTGACAGATTGTAGTAACTTGATGTGCTGGCGTCCGTACATCAGACTCCACAAATATTATAGACCTATTTCTGTACTACCTACCTTCAGTAAAATTTTCGAGAAATTAATTGGACCAAATGCAAAGATTTTTTAAAACAGTTCGGTTTTACAAGGGGTCATTCAACTATTGTTGAACTTTTAAGACATATGTATAATGCATGGGAAGATAAATGCGATACCTTGGGCATCTTTTGTGATCTGTCCAAGACATTCGATTGAGTTCTTCACGAAACGTTAGTCAAGAAACTCCGCCACTACGGAATCCGGAACACTGCACTGGACCTTCTTACTTCATACTTGGGTAAGAGGGTTCAGAGCGTTGACTTAAATGGAAAAATATCTCCCGGATCTATTGTAACAATGGGCTCAATTCTTGGTCCTTTCTTGTTTCTTATTTATATTAATGACTTGCCGTACCTCATAAAGGATAATCTTGCATAATGTTGTTTGCAGATGACACTTCACAGTTGTTTAAACTTAAACGTCAGTAGCAGATTATTGACGACGTAAATAAATTGTCAAAAAAACTAAGTTCCGCTTAAGTTCACTTTAGCTATTTTCATAGTGTAATGTCGTACGGTATTCTATTGTGGGGAAATGCCGCTGATATTCAGACTATATTTGTTTTGCAGAAGCGAGCTGTTCGATCAATTTATAAATTAAGTCCGAGACACTCTCTCAGAGACAAAAAAGAGATTAATGTAATGATTTTTTGTTGAGAAAATGTATAAAAATTCAAACTGACCTGTGCATAGGTAGGTTGCTGGTGCTGCACCAGGTTGGGCGAGATGTGGCCCATGTTCTGCGGCATGTTGGGCGACATGTGGCCCATGTTCTGGGGCATGTTGGGCGACATGTGGCCCATGTTCTGCGGCATGTTGGGCGACACGCGGCCCAGGGCGGGCGCGCCGTGCATGCCAGGCGACAGCACCTGCGCGTGCGGCGACAGCACACCCATGCCGGGCGACATGCTCTGTGCGTGCGGCGATAGCACGTTCATGTTGGGCGACATGCTCTGTGCGTGTGGCGACAGCACGCTCATGTTGGGCGACATGCGCTCGGCCGAGTACGTCTGCTGCATGTTGGGCGACAGGGGCTGCATGTTGGGCGATAGGGGCTGCATGTTGGGGGACATGGGCTGCATGTTGGGGGACATCGCCTGGCCCATATTCGGTTGGAGAACTTGCAGGTTTTGCGTTATAGTAGGGGGCTGCAAGTGGACGGCGGAAACCTGGCCATAAGACTGGTTCTGCCACATTTCCTGCACAAATGGGTTTCCGTGGCCAGCTGGGTTGACGTGGCTGGGTCCCGGGCCTCCCATGCCAGGTTGCATGTTCTCTAGGCCCCAGTTCTGGAAATTTAGGGTAAAAAATAAGGTATATCTTGCCGTCAAGTCTGTTTATCAGTATTAATGCGCGAAACTCCACAGACAGGATAGATATCGGTATCTAATGGGAATACGATAAAACAAAAACGATTTCCTGAAATCACAATTTTAAGTAAATAGCTTATGTTGGTGAAGTCTGTGAAGGGTCACCGATTTATTCAAAAAGACTGATTATGCGATTTTGCCAAGCAGTGGCGTGCATTGCATATAGGCACATAAGCAGTGCCTACCTCGACACATCGATAAACCAGTACATTTTAGTGAATGTGCCCCGCAGTTAAGAAACTCACTAAATTATAATACCTAACAAAAAATAAAACCTTCATACAAATACGCGCGGCAGTAGTCGCTAGACGGCCTACTCGGCTCCCGTACTATTCGCACATTGTCATTGGTCTTTACTCGTTCAAATTAATACGACGAAATTAGAAATACGTACGTCTGACGCGTAATACTATGACGTTCGATCTTCGCAATTTATCACCCTACAGTAGGCATGCCTACTCAAGTAACCAACCGAGTGTGAATGTTAACAGCCATTTCACGTTTTCGCGCAAATATCTGAGACTTTAGTCGCCTAATTTACCATCTTAGGTAAAACTCTGGCATTGTTGAATACATGTTAAAAAAAGACTAGTCTTTCGTATTGATACTTCATGTAACACATTTACAAAAACTTATTTGTTTACTATGTAGTGATTCATCTCCCACAACAAGTTTACTGAATAATCATCAGAGTCAATTTCAAATTCAATTTTCTATCATTAATATTTATAAATTTCACTGAAAAAAATACATACAGCATCAGGCGTATAATTTTGTCGACACACAATGTACTAGAATATCGATAACGAATAACATTAATTAGTAAAAAGCAAAGTCTTAGGTCAATTTTTACGTTTTATATCGCTATCTTATTGCGATTATTTGGTTTGAATAAAGCGTAATTACATTTGAAAAATCATGTAAAAATAAACTATGTTATTTTACTAAACTAATTCCAAAGTTTTATAAAAATCAATTAATTTAATCAGACATAATTATAATTTTTAACATCAATCTAAATTACAATAAATTACGATGCATAAGCGGGCACCGATTAGTACGGCACGAGCGCCCAACGACGATGGACCTGTGCCATTTTTTCCCGCCTTCCGATTTTCGAGCGCATCTATCGTGAACGCATTGTTATACCACGACTACAACTCTTTGTATTTTTTTAAACGATAGTCATTAATACTTGAGAATAATATGTAATTGTTTCCCTGTTTGTTTGATTTCTATTATATACTTTACATAACATACACACATCAACATAATCTAGGGATATTTTATATTTCATCAAATATCTAAAAATCTATGAAGAATTTTTTGATATAGTAAATGGAAGAATGATAGGTTATTTTAAGGTCTTTAATAAAAAATAAAAAGCATTTCGTGATTTTTTTGTTTTAAATATATATGTTATTTTTTTTTTAATTGCCGTTGAAAATTAGTATGATAAATAAACTTCATTTCTTCTTATAAAACTATTAATTTTAATTAAAATTGAAAAAAATAATTTATTAAACATTAATTACTCATCGCCATCCATTGTTCATACTTAAAAATTAAACTGTCAATGTCTTCCTGCGGTATGAGGTCCCATGTTCTTTGCAAGTGTTCGTAAAGTTGTCGTTCCGACGTCGAATTTGGCAGGAAATCTCTCAAAGCTTTTCGTTGTAACATGTCCCAGGCATGCTCGATAGGATTTAAGTCGGGCGACTATGCAGGCTAATCAAAAACTTGAATATCGGGGTCTCGGAGAGCGGCTGAGTATGCCGTGGCTCGAATGAGTTCTCCAAACGAGTGTTCTTCGTGAATCCGGATAAAACCCAAACCGGGACTCATCGGTGAACAGCACCAAAGACCATTGCTCGTCACTCCATGGTTAATGCTCCCGAGCCAACAAAAGCCGCCGACCGCGATTGCCACGTCACAATGCTGGAACACGTAGCGGTCTTCGAGCATGAAGACCGACTTCATGTAACCACCTTCGCACGGCTTGGTAATTTTATTTTTTCTTAACGTAACGGATTATTAACAATTTTGCCGCCGTATTTTGTTTTTTTTTTTATATTTACATTTTTAAATTTTGAAAATAGAATAAAAGAGGTTTCAATCTGTATATAAACTTTTTATGGAAACTAAAAAGATTTTAATCTATAAATTCGTAAATAAGTTAGGATTAACGTATCCCTAGATTCTGTTGATGTGTGTATATTTGTATTTTTTTTATTAGTCTAAAAAGCTTTAATATACAAATAAATTTAGACTGAATAAATAAATTATCTTTTTGCATAAATTTCAAACCAAGGTGCATTACGATTATAACGGCTCAAGATTGTTTAGTCCGTCTCGACACTAGCGTTGCACTGTTTGAGCTGCGTGTGTGGACGCTACGCACACACACAATGCTGCGATCTTTTACCTAAGCTCGAGCGTAGAAATTTTGTGAAATGGCTCTTAAAATAATGCGAAGAAAGAAAGGGATGGTTAATGAGGTCGCTGATAGTGAGGTAAAAATTAAAATCCAAGATGGCGGCTACAAAATATTTCAATTTTTCGTCATGGGTGTAGTTTTCATGGTTTTCGAGGGTGCTGGAGCCGATAATATAGTCAAAATGAAAATCCAAGATGGCGGCTGTATTTTAATTTTTCATCATGGGTGTCGTTTTTATGGTTTTCAAAGGTGCTAAAGCCGATAGTGAAGTCAGAATGAAAATCCAAGAGCGGCTGCGAAAATTTAAAAATTGTCATTTTCTTAGTTTTACAGTCGCCATCTTAGATTTTCATTTTGAACATCGTTCCTGCCGGACGTCCCCCGACCACACACGTTTTATACCCAGTAAATCAATAACTTTTTACTTAAAGTGCGTACGAAAAAGTGTACCTCTACCTATTCTGAAAACCAATGCACGCCACTGTTGCCAAGGCTCTGTAGACAGTATAACGAAGTATCGAAGCATAACGAATTCGATATTACATGCAAACTATCAGCAAAAGACCTAAAAGTCCTAGTGTCCAAGTAATATTTGTTTTTTTTTTCTGTTGACTTTTTTGGTTATTCTTCAGTTATTAGTTTATTTTGTTTGAAATTAGTTTTTATTATTATTTTTTTCTTTTTGCACCCATACTGTTTTGCTTTAGCTTTTGCTTTTAATTTTGTTTTTTTTTCTATGATTTTCGTGTATTGCACTGATATTAATTTTGATGTGTTCATCCGTGTCAAACTTGTTGTATATAACTGATGTGGTTGCCTATCATTGGATACGCACACTTGTATTAGTCCCTGTTCATGTCAACATGCATGTAACTTTATTTGGCTAGTGTCAAGACAAAATACTTTGAAGAATTAAATTTTAAGGCATATTTGATGATAGTACCTGCTCATAGTGTGGGGCGAAGGTATGAAGCGGCGGACTGCTTATGTTATGATGAGGCGGAGTCCGGTCTGTAACGACACATTGAATATTAGCACAATAAGCAATATTACACAAGGAAGTTTTTTATTTTTGGGGGATTATGTAAGTACATGTGTTTCTGCCTACCCCCATGGGAAAAGGCGTGAATTTGTGTATGAGTGTGGATGGGAGAGTGTATGAGAGTGTGTGTGTGGATTTGTGTGTGTGTACATAAATAATACAAAAGCGAGCTCAGTTTTTTTTGTCCACACTTCAACAATGGTTTTGAAATAAATTTGTTTGAAATGGAACAAAGATTTTTGCAAAAACAGAGACATAGGACATGGCAACTTTTTTATTACAGCAACGCCAGGGAAGGCGCTGGGCAAAGCTAGTTTAACTTAATTTCCTTTTTCACAAACATTCTACCCATCCTCGTCATGTTAATGAAGTCCCCCTTTATTCATAAACGTTGCTTAAAGTTAAGTAGTGATGAGCGACTGTTTAACCATATATTTTTGTCGTTTAAACGTCACTTAACTTTAAGCATCGTTTATAAACAAACCTTTATGACTAAGGAAGCAACGTTTAAGTAAATTATGCTCACCTCTGGGTTCAGACTTGATTGGCTGGTGATCTGACGAGTAGAGCCCTGGAAACGGTCAAAAGCATTAGTTTTGTATTAATTTCGTATTTAACTAATTTACTATGCTACTATTTAACAAATAACACCAACACAAAACATGCAGAATTAAGGTTAAACAACATTATTATGGCTAATATGATAGTCTATAATAGTCACACTCCATAGTGCCAGTAAGTTAGAAGAAAAATCCCTCTCCTCCTGAAAATCCCTGTTCCCTCGTTAATAATTTCTGGGAAATTCAAAATATGTTAGGTATTCAACAGTTCTGAAAGATGAAGCCCGAATCAGTTCGTTCCTCATAGAAACTAGAAACAATCGTTGAAACAAAATCTTTTGGAGTTGAAGTGTGGCTATGAACGACCAAAGTTGTTGAGAGAGAAAAATTATAATGCAGATTAGAATTTTTCTCTAAAGTGCCTCTTGTGACAATTATTTTTATCGATACAACACTTTTCTACTATTCTTCTTTCATTAAACTAATATAAATTATTAATACACTCTTGCAATGATATAAAAACAGACATGCGTTTAAAATATGCCTATCTACATCGACATAAGGCTAACATGAATATGTGTGAAAATAAAAATAAAAAAAAAAAAGCTTAAAAAAATTACGAAAAGAAAACATCAAATCATGCCACATGAAAGTATTCGTACCTCTGACGTCATTCGGGGTTTAGGGTTCCGCGATCAGTAAATAAAACCCATGTCTATTATTAGCATATTAATATAGAATTTCGCATCAATCAAGCTTCGCTATTCAACTCTTATCATTTACAAAAACGTTAAAAAAAAACAGATTTTTATATAAATTGTTTTAAAATATTACAAATGCAAGTTAATCGAAAGTTACATATACTCTGGGGCAATATGCCCAACAGCTTGGCTGCATAAACGAAATGTAGGCCTCTGAACTAAAATAAACAATTTTGACAACGCTTTCAACTGAGCCGCTACTAACCAAAAAACAAACACCGTTATTTATTTGTAAATTCATCTAAAACTTTATCTAATATCTGACATACATCTTCAAAGATATGTTTGTACCTTAAATTACTCAAAGCATGTACCAATTATTTTGTTTACAGGGTGTTTTCATCATAAACTGAATTAAAATTTAACCAAAAAGATTTTTTTTTTAAAGTTGTGATAAAAACACCCCGCAAAATTGCATAGTATTATAAAATACATAACCGATTTAGCCAAAACAACAATCGGAAATAAACGATTTCCAACATTAAGTACTTACACAAAAACCTATTTTCTAAAGTGACCACAAAATTCAAAATCACCCAAACATTTTGGTTCGGATGTCCTTTCTTCACAAAAATGGTTTTAAACAATATTTAGCTTGTTATTAATACTATTAGACTCTCCCTCACACACATATCCACATTAGCTCGCTGTTATGTGAAACTAAACTTTGTACTGATAGCACTTTGGTTGAAATTTGCATGCTATTATAGCCATAGCTGCATTTTCATTTCCATAAAATAATATTTGCCCCTATAATTTCTGTATACAGGATCGCGTGTAATTTTGTCGGTCTATTCTCAGAAATAAGCATTTACAAGCTATATTTATTTCCTTTTGCCAGTCAACCCTGTATATTTATAATAAACAAAAAAAGTCTAACAAAAAAGACAAAACGTCCAATAGATATTCAAAATATTAACAAAAATAAATAACTAGAATATGAGTTAACAAAAACTTCAAATAAATAAGACGACTAGAAACTCGTAGGAGGCAAAAATAACGTTTATTTTTAAACTAACTTCTGCCACAAATTTCGTGTTCCCCGTCCCACCCCGTCACATCGTATCACCCGCTCCCGCTATTACTTTTAGCGATCTTACTGTTTTTTTTTTACTTTTGCTCGGCTCCTTAAGGTCCTAGCGTGATGATAAACAGCCTATAGCCTTCCTCAAGAATTGGGTTATCAAATGCAAGAAGAATTTCTCAAATCCGACTGGTAGTTCCAGAGTTTTATTATTAGTATAGATTAGTATAGATACTGTTGCCTAAACACCATCACCATTTTAGAAACACCAACCCCATTATCCTGAATTAATAAGACATTAAGATAAGACCTTAATGTTTTATACTTAAGTACATTAACTTAGATCATTTTATCAAGTTAGTAATGGATATTTAATTATTTAAATACAAATAAATACATATTATAATCAATATTGTTATTATTCATAGTATAGGTCGCCACAACGACCAAAAGGTTCATATTGATATTGTACATACTTGTCATACATTGTTCATAGATAAATAACGTCGTTGTTAATAATATCATTACTTTTACTACTTAATAACTAAGTTTTTATTAGTAAAACCACCATTTATAGTCAAAACCAGATCTAACCTACGGACATTATCAAAAAAAACTTATTTATTGTTAAACAACATTAACATATTTAATCTGTGCCATAACGCATAGCTAAAATAAAAATAGAGACGATAGTCTATGGTTTAGCCATAGAAGACAACATGAAGTGTCCACTTACACCATAAGAAATCATTATTATTTCGATTGACACCATGTTAGAACTTTTGAACCTTAGACAAACAAATGTACAGGTATAGTATAGTGTTATGTATTTTTGTGGTATACAATAAAGTATATATAGATAAATAAATAAATGTACAGGCTGTACAAGGAAAATGAAACATCTTAGATTGCGAACCGATGTATTTTTGTTTTATAGCAGGTACATCGATATACAGTCACAGAAAATAGTTGAGTGAATTTTAACTGTCAATACATACATACACACAGATAGGTACATAGATGTAGCTGCTATAAAACAATTTCATAATCGATGATAACACCGCATAATTCTAAGGTTGGTTTCAAATACACCCTGTATACTAACATATGTATATAAAATAAACCAGAACTTACTTTCATAGGTTCGTAACATTTCGGTTACAACCTTGCGCCGCTTATTATTCGAACTATCTAGAACATTAAAGTTGACATTGTTATTACACATTACTTACAATATAACTAAATATAACAACGGTAGCATTCAAATATCTTTATAGCACTGTGACCTAAACCCGCACTTAAGTCACGTTTATCTGTGACTTAAGTAGACCATTTTTACACAGAAAAGCTTGACTTACGTACGGGTTTAGGTCAGCTATGAAATAGTATACGATACGTGGATTACTAAGTCACACATATCATAATGTACTATTGACAAAAATCAACCAATTTTACAAGAAAAATACTGGATACTGCATATTTACATTATCCCTTCGTAAATACATCGGGTAATCCGAAGACTACCCGGTTATTTTACGGCACATATTTTTCTATCGAGGTTGTTATACTTTAAGTCAAACAATTATTTAAAAAAAGAATACATTTACAGTACAAAATGTAAACATGTCGAAAACCTATAAGAAAATGAGTAAATTTGGCATTATGGGCGGAAAATAGAGCTTATAGAGAGACTTTTACCATCGCGGCATCTTCTATTTATTAATATCATACTTTAAAACCCTTAATTAGAAGATTCATCACCAACCTATGTTTTTCTAAAGATGGAAAACAAAATTCAAACCCAAAGGTTTGAAGTCAATTGTTTTATATCTCAAAAACGCGCCGTGAACTACAAAATTAAATTCCATAATCTATGAACCCGCAAGCTGATCTCAATTAATGATTATTTTGATACTTGCTGCCATCTATCGGCGAGTAATAGCAACTAGTTTCGTCAAACTCCGACACTGTAGCGTGTGGAGCTACTGCCATATACAGCGCATAGTGTTCGGCGTCAGTAAGATCTAAATCGTCTTGTAACTTTTTAAATTGAATTGCGTCTAGAGCTAACACGCTTTCAGCAACTAGTATAGTGCCGCCATCTGTCGGAGGTAACGGGGCTAGGCTGGCAGGACGTCGCAAAGAGGACTGAGAAGCTGTCTTATCATTCTCATCCCCATGGAGGGATATATGAGTGATACTGTCCGCGTAACTCAAGCCTGTACCAGACGCGTTATCCTTTAGAGAAGTGTGCGATACTGATGATTTGAACTTTGATGGACGCATCCCTGAAATACTGCTTACGGATCGACCTACAGGTTTGCTTTTAGCATCTTTCCTACCCTCGGATTTCACGCTGGGAGCAGGAGATTTCTCCTTTCGTCTGAACAGGCGCGAGAAGAACGAACGTTTCTTTACGGGCGGCAACGCTGGCTCGCTTTTAGCTACCGTCATTTCCGTGTTAATTTTCAAGTTATCTGGGTTACGGGTAACAGGTATCTGGCGACCAGGTTTCAAGATACTGTCGACAGAAGTCTGACTTGTTTTAAAAGGTTCAGTGGATGCGGCTTTGCGAACGCGTTTGGGGGGTAGTGGAGGGGCGCGTTCGTCATCTGTATCGCGTTTTAAGGGACTGAATTCAATTATAGGACCGCGGTAAGTCTGGACCTGGACGTCTTCGTACGACATCGGGTCGGGTTCGGAAATCTCTACCGGATTTTTAAAAGCAAGTTGCAAGCTAGTGTACGTTCCGGCATCATTGAAATCCTCTATTTCCTCATTGTCGTTAGTTAGAGATGTAGAAATATTTTCGAGGCGCGTACGATTCTCTGAGTAAATCTCATCTAATTCCGCGACCTGATCAAGAAGTTCATTTAAGCTCTTTTCATTAGTATCAATTATTTCTACGTCCGTGACTTCGAGGTTACCGTTTACATCGGTAACGGTCGCGGAATCGTTTTCATCGGAAACATTAACGCTGACCGAGTCCGTTGTGGAGCTGACGACTTCGGGCTTGTCTTGCTTGTTGTTGTTGGTATCGGTGCGTTTGTCGAGGAGGAGGGAGAAGAGGGAGAGGTCAGGGAGGGGCTTACGCGCTATACCTGTGTACTCGGGGATGTACTCGAACGGCAGCGAGTTGCTGCGAGCGTTGTCTGATGTTCTCTTCAGCTGGAAGTGCGCCTGGCAAATTAAAAGGAAATTGTTTGATGTCATTATTTTAAAAGAGGTCCGTAGCTACTACGTAAGCCGGTGCTGACAAGGATTCGGTCTAACTCCTTGTCATCAGATATGTTGAAGCGTATAAGCAATCATATAATGGTAAATGGTAAAATTAAACCATACCACATAGTTTCTTCTTATTTTGTAAAGATTTTAATAATTTTGTGTTTTAACGCTGATTAATTACAAATCTATTCTATGTTTATAGTATTGGATGATTGGGCTGGTTTAGCTGGTTTCAATATAGCACATCTGGAATAATGGATTAGTTGGACGAAGTAAAACTTTATTGGATTTTTGAGAGATTATGTATCAGAATGTAAGAAGAAGTTAGAAGGCAAAATGTTTGAATAACTTTCAAAAATGTTGTCTTCTAACTTCTTGATTATAAAGTCCCTACTGGAATACCAACCATACTTCGCAAATAAATAGGTGGACGTGTGGTACTTACGCTGATATGGTCGGTAGTGTGGGGGAACTTGTACGGGGGCGTCTCGAAGGCGATGGCGACCTGTTTGTGCACGAGGATGCGGATGGCCACTTCCTCCCACACCACCACACCGTTCTCCTCCTGGTAGAACACTACTTCTATGTCTTCGCGGGTCACCTGGAATGTTCATAAAAATATTTTTACTACCTGAGAATCAGGTTAACGACACAATACTACGGCACTTGCTGCAGCTTAATCTACGGAGCTGTAACAACTCTTAGGGGACTCAAAATCATTTTGACAGAGGGAAGAGTAAGTTTACGCTAAATATAGTTTCTGTATACGCTTAGCTCTCAATATCCTGAGAGCTATGATATGATTAATTAAGGATCCTGCAACAGCTAGCAGCATCACCAGTGAAATACTACCGACCTGGCATTATCATAAGATATATCTAGTCCGACTTGCTAAGAGGAATTCGTTAGCTTACAAAAGAGAAATCTTTGTGATAATTATTATTAGTATTTTTAGCCCATGTTGTCCCATTGCAGGGCAAAAGCCTCCCTTTCTGTCTTGAACTAGTGTGGACCAATCCTGTCTGAAGGCGGCAAGCTCCCGTCATCTTTTCCTGGGCCTGCCTCGATGTCGCCGGACGTTTTTTGGAACCCGCATGGTGATAGATTTGGCCCATGACTCGTTCGATATGCGACAAACGTGTCCGACCCAAATTTGTCATAGTGGTCTACAAAACCACCCATAAGTACTAAGCGTGAGGAATTGAGGATTAAGCCTCAATCCTTCTCTGTATGAAAAGAGGGCTCTGTCCTGCAGTGCGATCATTGCAGCCATAAGTGGACTTGATGGAGGATATCTAATAATTCTCACCTTCTCACACAGCAGAATAACTTGTGTGCCGCCCCTGGCGGTGCCGGAACAGTGGCTGGAGCGCATGATGAGCAGGTCGCTCATGGCCTTCTTGTCATAGATGACATCGGACACCACCGGCTTCAGCGGGCGCCGCAGCCTGCCCGACTCGTCCGGAAGGAACACTTGGAAGCACAGCCGGACTGCGTTCAGGTCTATGCTTTGAGGATGGTTCTTGTGATCGAAATTTTCTGTGGGAAAATGAAAAATGTAAATGAAATCAAAAGTCATTTATTCAATTAAGTCTGAGAATCAGTACATTTTTAACGTCAAAATTAAATGAGACAGTCCCCCGGCACACTCGCCCTTCACGACTTCCTGGTGCTTTAGGGGGTAGACTAAACATTGACGGCCATATTACAAAACACGGATTATCTTTAAACCCAGGTTAAACCATCGAGCCATTTTTAAATTTCGTACTATAACCCGACAAAGTTAAAGTTCTTATTATAAAAAGTGACGTTAAATTCGAGTCGAATGTGTTAATTTTGCATTAAGAACTTTACGTTTGTCGAAATAAAGTTCAAAACACAGTAACTGATTCAAAGGTCTAACTAAAGTCTCAAGTTCAAGTCAAGTCTAAAGTTAGAACTCGTTTTGTAATAAGCCGGTGAGAGTTTGAGAGTCCTGAATCCTACTATAATACCTATTATAGACGCGAAAGTTCGGATGGATTGATGGATGGATGTTTGTTTCTCTTTCACGCCAAAACTACTGAACGGATTTGGATAAAATTTGGCGCACAGATAGTTTATAACCAGGATTAACACATAGGATACTTTTTATACCGATATTTCTACGGGATCGAAAGTTAATCGGGTGAAACCGCGGGGCGCAGCTAGTAAGTCCTAATTCCTTGACTTTGAGACGCACACACTTTGTATGTTCGTTATGTCAATATTTTAAAGTAGCCAATAGTGTCTTCATGTCTTTTTTTTATTTGTATATTGGCACCTTGTAGCTATTTCCTAACATGCGTGTAATTAGTTATTATTTAATCGTGCTTTTGTATGTTGTGCTATCTCTTTTGTGTGAACCAAATAAACGATTTATCTAACTATCTACTTAATTAAAATTGTGATAAAAACAAAACAGCTTCTTCTCAATAGTTTGCGAGCTTATGGGCATCATAAAAATTGAGTAGCAGTCGAATAGACTAACTTTGATTACAATATAAGGCGTTTCTTATGGGATAGTTGCTTCTGTGGGTGTTATCAGTAAATCGTATCGGCTTGTAAAGACACCTAAACCATCTGGAAAGTAATTGAGAATGACCGAGGCCTGTGGTTATCCTTTAACAATACAGCCATACCTGTGTTTATTATTGATTCTACCTTTTCCTTGTACCTACTGGCTACTTAAGCTATTGAATAGAAACATAATTACAGAAAAAAATAAATATACATAACATTGCAAAATCATAGTTTATTTACCAGGAAAATGTAAGTAGGTAAAAGGTAAGGCAAATAGATTATATCACCTATTCATGGTAAAGAAATTTGACGCGAATACGAGCGAATTAAAAAAAAAATGATTGGGAAGTCACACTATTATTCGCGCCAGTTTAAACACCTCCAAACAAGTTAGTTCACACAACCAGCGTGACTGAATTTCGTCCTGCTTCCCACGCGGGATTCACTTCAGTGTGGTCAAACCTTAATTGAAGTAAGGACAGGACCTCCCGTCCCAGCCGCCGCGGGAGACGCCCCGGTCGTCGGGAGTCGAGTGAAGACTACCGGCCACCGTAGGCGCGGGCCTGCGGGCGGAGAGCAATGGGTAGCTCACCGCCCGATCAGGACCAGGCCCGTGCCGGACGGCGCGTAAGTGTTCCACGCGCGCCTCAAAGAGATGTCAGCATAACGAGGGGCCCCTTAGGGCCGAAGCCTGCCGGGTCAGCGGGATTGTCCGAAAGGGTTACCGCTACCCCGGAACATAAAGGGCAAAGGAAGGAACATGGGTGGGTTTTAGTCAGTAAGAGTATGACACTCCCTTCCGCTCCACCCAGAGCGGGAGAGGTCATTTGATGATTTCCCACCAGAAAAAAAAAAAAAAGTAAGGACAGGAAGATGGGACAAAGAAAAGATGGGACAAAAGCTTTAGTTTTGGTACTTTTCTTCTATTCTTCTCCATCAACCCTTATCTTAGTACTACTAACCCCCTTTCTAGGCGTAATATCATCTGACACACTATACATTCATCTTTACCCAAATCTTCCCCTACTCTCACTGCCAAAAGATGGACCGGACCGTGCACGTAACATTTTGGAGTTTATAATTACGGGTTATATTAATTTCTTAAGCAAGTAAAGATGACATGCCAAAAGTTGTATGCCCACAATTAACGTAGTTACCGAGCTCGGCAGTCTGCCGCACGTCACACCGGCTTTTATTTGTTTATTTTATAACTGCGCGACTGTGCAGGTGACGCTGTAGGTTAGTATTAATTCATCGGTCATCGTAACTGTTATGGCGGCGAACGGTGCCGAGTGAAAGTGGCCTGGGATTCCCTGATGTGACGTCAATGAAACGCTAATGGAACTTTGATTAACGGCTTGTTTTCAAAATAAAAGCCTTAGATACGTGCTTGTAATGAGAGAACTATTCTTTTCGTGAATGTTGAAGTTATAATGGATCCGCAATCGCTGGAAATTCAAGGATTATGAAAGTTGGCTATTGCACTTTCTAATTCCTATAGAAATTGGGAGAAGTTTGACTTAGGTCCAAAAATAATAACGGCTGGCTCAAGAAAAAAAAATGACCAAAATAGATAGGCAATATTAAAAATACTGGTTAAAATACTGTAAAATCAGGCGCGGTCCGAGGGAGGGGGGGGGGTCGTGGGGGTCATGACCCTCCCAAATCATTTAAGCCGTCGACAATCTGCATGATTTACTAACCTTGCCTTACTAACTTACTACCTACTTGGTGACCCCCCCAAAAACTTGGGCTGCGACCGCGCCTGTGTAAAATACGGTAAGACTGAAAGCCAACCCCAAAATAGTTGGAAAAGGCTAGGCAGATGATGAATATGTAAGTCCAACAGTAGTCAAAAATCCACTTGTAAACGCCACGATTAATCTCATACACATAATACATTGCCGAATCAATATTGTGCGCCATATGCTAATATTTGTTCTGATGCGGAAATCAGTGTCGCAATTACAAACACTACATCGCCAGACACTGCACGAGGTTATTTGGTACTCTGGACACAAACAAGTGAGGCGTAATTCGTATAAAACTTTGATAACGGTTGACAACTAATGAAGAAAGAAAAATTGTGTTTGTTTGTAGAAGGTAATTTTCGACACTTCTGGGGGCTACTACGAAGTGCAAAGTGCGAATGATCGGATCGGACCGACACATGGCCGAACCGAATATTATTGAAAAATGCGAAGAAAGTTCGAACCGGCTCAGTTGGGTCGGGACCATAGTCAATATTCGAAAACGGCCGAACATTCGGCCGATACTACTTCGGAGTAGACCCCCAGATTCGATTTCGAAAATTCTTTACAACACGCAAAACACGCGCGGAAGCTACAGTATCCCCGAGTGTCGTAGGATAATATTTTATGTTTTAAAACTAAAAATAAGGATAAGCTAAGAGGAAACAAACGGAGTTATCGTTGCTCAGATTTTTTTTCTTTTTCGTCCGTTGCCTATATTCAAAGTGACTTGTTATGCCGATGCGGTCCACACCCAGGTTTAGTCTAGGCTAGAAAGTATATCCGCCGTGCGATGTCTACTGTAAACTAGTTTACCAGAGAGATCTATAGTCATAACCTCTTTCATCTCTCTCTTATGTTTCATGTTAGTAAAATATAGTAATTCCCTGTCTTGTAGTACATAATCAGCCTATAATGTTCCCACTGCTGGGACACAGGCTTTTTCGGCAATTGAAACGCGAAATATCCTGCGATATGCAATTCCGCTAACCCGATACATATTGAGTCTATTATTGCGGCATGTGACAGGACAATATCTGGAGTATCCGTGAAGTTTCTTTTCCGTTCTTCTCCACATCGGAACTTACTACGCTTTGGAATGGGCAACTAGCTTCATTTTTCTGACTGACCGGCTCCTTGGACAATTCAAAAATGCCTGTAATTGGTTCAATTGAAATAAATGCTTTGCTTTGGAGTGAGATACAACTCATACAACAGTCTGTTGGCAACAGTTCGCGATCCTCAGTCTTCCGCATTTAGAGTGTTAACCTAGCTGCCTTCGTCAGGTCGTTGGTACATTTGGCGTTGCGCCCACCATTCTTATTTTGTTTATACTTATTATTGAGCATTGAATAGTCATTCTGACTAGCACAATTTACCGTGATCAAGATAAAGGTATAATAAAACCTGAGATGTAGGTACGCAGGACGATATATCAAGCTGTACATTTCCAGTATAAGCTGAACTCTTATTGTAAGGCAATCCGAACCAATGCGAAGTCAGCTTGTACTGAAAATTCATAGCTTGATATATTGTCGTATGTAACATGAATCAGAATTTTTATATTACGGGTAAGAGGTCGCATTTAATATATTGAGATGATACCTAAACAAAAAAAGGAAAGAGGAAAAGGTAAATGGTTTTGGAATCAATAAAGATGAGGAAAATTGGCGATTAATTTAAGATCATAGTCTATTTTTGAAACCATCAAATGTTTCTCTGGGAATTTTCTGTTTCTTAAGAGTTCCGGGGGTAAATTATGCGTTATAATTTTGGTCTCGGCTAGCATTGTCATATACGAGACTTCTATACGAGACTTCTACTAATGAATGCCATAAATAAAAGATTGCATCAATAATGTTTGGCGTGGACAATTATAGTGGCGCACGATTCGTAAAACGTAATCAAACCGGTTCGGTAGCGTGTGCATGCGCGGACTCGTAAAGGACAACGCTTTCCCACTTTGTAAGTTTTAGCATGTTTTGTTTACAGTTTTCCTGTTGCATAAAAAAAATAGAATATGTTGAATGGAGACAGATTTATAGGTTTGTCTTATTAATGTTAATTTTCTTTTTTTTTATCCCTACTAGACCGATTTGTTTGAATTCATAAATTTTCTGAACGTTTTTCCTGTCGATTATTTGTTTGCATTAAAAATAAAATACCGGAGAAGACGGGGTCAATTTACACGGTAAAGTACACGAAAAAGCCTCTTACCAAACAGCATATTCCAATGAAAAATCTTGATGCTATTCTCAATCTTTTTCATACACTCGGGGCCAAACAAATACGCGATCCAAATTCTTCCAAACATTTCTTGAATCGAAAATAGCTCTTAAAAACTTCCTAATGAGACAATCTAGACTGGGATAGCAGTCAGCTAGATGTAAGTAAACGTTTAACGGGTTAATAGGTCGCTGAAGGAGGCCGGCCGCGGTTTATGGATATTTCTGGCCGCTCGGCTATTTCTGTATCGGCTATCAGAACATTTTACCGAGTTCCAACCTTAACTCAAACATTTAAAGTCTAATCTGTATTGTGTGCAGCTGTTCCAGTCAATCGCATAATGTGATCCGATAGATGTGGTTCGCTCGCCACCTGAACACGTTTTAATGTGGAAATCTTTCCGTAATGATCGCAAACGCAGATGTAAGCAGTTTAGTTAGAAATGTGATTTTTTGACAGGCTTAATATGTGGCAATCGTGAAGTCAGCAGAAACAACACTATCAAAAGTGTGAGCAAGTTGCCAAAAAAAGTTGTATTTATTTTGAAATCGCTGATTCATTATTTGACCATGACCAAGACATTTACCGTATAAATATATAAACAGAACGGGATGCAAATAATAAAACAGTAAAAATAAAGCTTATTAAAGAATTTTTACTAAAAATTTTCTCAGTTTCTTGGAATTAGAACAAAAAATCACTTAATTAATACCGCGTACAACCCCCTCTTGCTTCGATGACGGCTTGCATGCGTTCTGGTATGCTTTGCAGTGTGTTTTTATGTCTACTTGAGGAGTACTGCTCATCATGTTGTGGACGTTATTGGATAATTCCAATAACGTCCACAAAAGGCACAACATGATCTTGGAGGATTTCTTCAATGTACCTGACTGCTGTTAGGCGCTGATCCACGATCACAAGCTCCGTACGCACTTCGGAACACACACCTCCCCAGACCATGACTGACCCACCTTGGTAACTTACTGTCTGGCGTGTGGTGATGGGAAGAAAATGTTCTCTACGGCGCCTATACGCTCTGTCATGACCATCTGGTGCTCTTAAGGCTACTCTGCACTCGTCAGTAAACAAGACCTTGTTCCATTGGTCCAAAGTCCAATTCACGTGTTCACGGGCAAATCTTAAGCGTGCAATATGGTGGTGTCTCTCAAGTTCTGGCCCTCGTGCTGATCTCCATGAACATGTAAGTCACGTTCCTCCATCCTTCGCCTTATGGTCTGTTCACTAACAATGACACCACGTGCCGCTTGAAGCCGCCGCCTGATTTCAACAGCGGTTAGGAAGCGATTTCTCAACACTTCCAAAGAGATTGGAGTATTTGCGCCGTTTGAGGTTTTCCGCACCTGCAGCAGCCGCCCCAGCACAGCCCACCGTGCTTGGAAGATGGGATGGCGCAAGGGTGTCGACACACGTTGCATCCCACACCAAAGGCCTACCTACCTTCCAACGCATTATGGTCATACCGTCTGGTCTCTTTCCATCGACGCGTTCCAAACCATTGGTTTTTTAAAACAGCTGGCACCCCGGCGGTGACAAGAGCACGACGGATGATATCATTGATGCTGGCTTGTCTTGCTATCCGGCCTGCGCTTTTACTGCAGAATAAGCCATGGTGTTCGAGGCAGTCAACACCTTCACCGCATTGGCAGCGATGCGGAGCCACACAAGGGGCGCCCAGACGCAGACAAGTAGCATTTCATTACTTGAGTTTAGATTAAAATCACCTAACACAATAACATTCCTATATTTTACACACGTTTGTTCTATTATTCTAAAAAATATCATGTACTCATGTTCATTATTTTTTTGTGGTATACCAACAACTCAACGTAAAAACAAGAATGTACCTTTTACATGTACGATCGCACTAACTAGTTCAAAGTTCAAATGAGCAGTTATCTATGTTGTCGTCACCCGGTGTATTCGCACACATAATCGTCTCTTTACACTTTCTATGAAATGGGAGCCGACGAACCGTGAACCGTGAACAACTATAACACAATAAATCGCGCCACTCTCTTGTACTCAGAACTAAAAAACTATAAACGCTATCCTTGCACCTCGTTTGTTACTTTCTCGCTCATATTTACTACTTCACGCGCTACGACTTTACATGTCGATACAAATGGATGCACTCAACGCTTACGATACACGCATTCGGTGCACGAATTTTAAGGACCCGTATGACAAAATGATGCTGATAAATGATTTTTATTTCTGTAAGTAGGTTTGTATAAACTGTTTTACACGTCAATCATATTTTTAAAACTAGATGAGGTCGGTGTTTTCTATCTGACTCTCCGAGAACTCAGAGGTCACGGTCTAAGTCCAGACATAATCATGGTCAGATCAAGAATCAAGAAGATGATGAATCTGGATTCTCCACTTAAATATTATTTCAACTCGAGAAATAACAAACACAGTTCTAGAATATACTTATAGGCGTTTAACTCTGAATCACCTTAAAACATTCCCATTCACCAGAAGTCGTTGTGGTTTTGTGTGACTACCGTCAGTCAGACTAAACGTCAGCAAATAAAGTTCACCTAATATAAAATGAGCCAGGTTACAGAGCCGAACCCCTTCCACTTAAGAAAGCGGTTAGGTAAGACTAGTCTGTTACACGGTAAGTTCCGGCTCGCGTTCATATAGCAGCTCCGAATATGGACGCAGTTTCCAACCAGACACAGAGGGGTCATTAGTTTAATTACTGAGATATAAATGGACGATTCGTAAAGGAGTTGGGGGCATAATAGAGAAAGCGTTATATATAAGGATGATGTTTAGATGGTTTAGGAGCGTACATGCTTTACATTGACGTAATTGTGAAGAAAAAAATCCGGTGGTTGAGAAACCTGTTTGCAGTAGACTATTATAAAATAAAAAAAAATAAAAACGATATTCTGTGGACATCTCTATGTGAGAGATGTCTGAATAGACTGAGAAGCTCCAACGCATCAGATCGCCTGCCCGCGCTATTAGTTCAAATTTCTCTTAGCGTAATTGCTGTCATTTTTCTTTTTACTCGGCTGCTAAGGGTCCTAGCGTGATGTTATGATAGTTCCACAATTAGCGCGTTCAAACAAACAAACAAAATCTACAGCTTTATTATTAGTATAGATATTAACTCTGAATAGAATTTAACTCTGTGAAGTCCGCAGAGCAGAACTCTCAGTCACAATATGCACTCGATCACAGGAAGTAAATAAATCTAGTTTATTTCGATGTGTTAGAACACATTTATGTTATCGCGGTCGTAAATTTGAGACAAGGAACACGCGCTCTATGTTTATTAGTGTAGTTAACGATCGATATTAAATAATGAGCAATTAATAGATTTAATTACTGGAAGTTTGAACAGAAGACATTTTTTTTTTTTTTTTGGGATGGGAAATCATCAAATGACTCCTCCCGCTCTGGGTGGAGCGGAAGGGAGTGTCAGACTCTTACTGACTAAAACCCACCCATGTTCCTTCCTTCGCCCTTTATGTTCCGGGGTAGCGGTGACCCTTTCGGACAATCCCGCTGCCCCGGCAGGCTTCGGCCCTGAGGGGCCCCTCGTTATGCTGACATCTCTTTGAGGCGCGCGTGGAACACTTACGCGCCGTCCGGCACGGGCCTGGTCCTGATCGGGCGGTGAGCTACCCATTGCTCTCCGCCCGCAGGCCCGCGCCTACGGTGGCCGGTAGTCTCCAGTGGACTCCCGACGCCCGGGGCGTCTCCCGCGGCGGCTGGGACGGGAGGCTCTCTCCCTCATCCGTCCCGCCACCTCCTTCGCTAGCATGACTGCTTCGCAGAAGGAGGCGACTGCCTCCCACTCCCTCTCGCTCCGGACCATGGCTTGCACCAGGGCCGGGCGCGAGAGGCCGCCGCCGCTGCCGATCGCCTCCACGAGGACACGGCGGTGCTCCGCCCAAGCGGGGCAGACCTCCACCGTGTGCTCCACCGTGTCCTCTGGGCGATCCTGGCAATGGTGACACCCGGGCGTTTCCTCCCGCCTGATGATGTGCAGGAACCTCCCGAAACTTCCGTGTCCGGTGAGGACCTGCGTCAGGTGGTAGGTGAGGGCGCCGTGGCGCCTCTCTAGCCACTCCTCAAAGAGGGGTCTTATCGCCGCTATCGCGGCGTGCCCTGCGCTGGGTTGCGACAGTCGCTCCTTCCATGTCGCCATGAGATCGAGCCGGAGGTCCGTCCGCTCCGCAGCAATTTGCCGCGGGAGCGGACTTTCCCCCCGGCGTAGTGCCTCCGCGCGCCACTCATGCAGGCGCGCGAGGACTATCGCCTCCAGATCCCATGGCGGCAGTCCGGCAAGGAGGCTTGCCGCCTCGCGCGAGATCGTGCGGTAGCCCCGGATTAGCCTTACGGCTACCACCTTCTGGGGCGCGTTCAGGTAGTGGGCGGCTCGCCGCCGCAGTGAACGCGCCCACACCGGGGCCCCGTATATGGCCATGGACCGCACGACCCCCGCAACAGAAGACATTGTGTGTCCATTATGTAAGTTTGGAGATGATCAGCAGTATCATCTTATGCGCTTCTATATCTATCTATACATAAACAAAGTCGCTTTTCGTGTCTGTCCGTGACCGGTTAGATCTTCAAAGCTACGCCGTGGATTTTGAGCATTTATTCCGGTAGTTTTATTTGTATAATTCGTTAATATTTAACTAAGATATAGCACATAAACCTTGGACTTTTGACATGTCGCTATTGCATCCGTGAGAAGCAGGGGCGGGTCGCTAGTAGATCGGGTAGATCGCGGTCGATTCTTATGAATAGACCGCGATCATCCTGGCTATGGAAATATTACTTTCAAGTCCGGGGTAGAGTTGTATCCAGGAGTATCCTGGTTCATACGGATTTAACTCTTTGCTTCAGTGTGTATTAGTTGTGTCTTAGAAAACCCTTTCCTGTTGTAAACGTACAATCATAAACCGATTGTAATCGTAGCATTATTTTATAATCCCCTTATCATTATCCCAAATCTTTTCTGATTCATGCTAGTAGGTATTCCCACGCTTATCAGATCGCCTTTCTGTTATCAGCGCGTAGTTGGGAAAGCCCAAGAACAATGAAAAATGCTGAAGATAGGCTTTCCCCATAAAACTGCGACAATGCCTGAATTAGGCCCATTATCATACAAGGATTAAATTTTAATTTGGAATGTTTTGTCATCAATGAAGTTAATGTCAATGATCGTGATAATGCCGTTATCATAGTGGAGATAGCGCTGATATGATAAGCTATCTCCTCAGATGGTGATTACAATTTGTTTATTGATTGCTGTTTCCATTTTCGCGTCATTACACGTAAAGTTGTCCAAACATAACGATACCTACTTTGTCATGCTATTATTAAAGCAGTTTCGGGTTTTAGCTCAATCTATACTAATGAACGCGCTAATATCTGGATCTACCAGACAGATTTTAAACATTCTTTTTGCATTTGATAGCCCAGTTCTTGAGAAAGGCTATAGGATACTTAATATCAGACTACGACACTAGGAGCCAAGCAAAACAAAAAAAGTTGGGAAGAATGTGTTCTTCCCAACTTTTTTTGTTATGCTTGGCTTGACACGTCGCATCGCATCGCCTACCCATGCTATTGTGTGCAATAGCATGGGTAGGCGATGCGATGCGACGCGGACGAAGTCGCGAGCTGAAGCTATGTTTGATTAAAAGTTAACAAATAAACACTGTAACAATGTGAAGTATTTGGTTCAAAATAAATTATTTAAAATGTCGTTTTTACTACGTTTTTATTTTTAATAATGTTTACATTCCGACTTTAGCGCCAGCTAGTCAGCCGTAGTTCGTTTCCTAACCACGAATACGATAGTTACACTATTTTCCTCAATCAAACCTTTCGACCACGCAACGGATATCGACTCTATTTAGAATAACTATTTCGAAACGTTTCAACGTTAGATCTACGAGGCAAAGCTGCGAGGCCGTCAGGTGTTTAGAAGATGCTCGGATGAGTACGTATGCAAGGGCAACGGCCTTTCTGGTGGGCAATGTGGATCTTCATTGCCAGCGTATACATGGAAACAACCCGTTTAGAGCAGAAACAAAAACAATATTCTCTGAACAATATTCGAGAGTAGATTGAAATCACAAACGCTCAATGGCTAAGGACAGTTATTTTCGTAGAGCTGACTGCCCATCTTCGATAGAGGAGTGGCATCATCATCATCTGCCTAGCTTTTTCCCAACGTCGGCTTCCAGTCTAACCGGATGCAGCTTATTGCCAGTATTTTACATGGAGAGACTGCCTCCACAACACAACTGGGTAATACGATACCCCTTGGTAAGACTGGTTGACAGACTTTCGGGCTTTTGACGATCCGTAACGACTGTATAAGATCCTCGAATGACAGCCGGGACCGACGGTTTAACGTGCTTTCCGAGGCATGGAGGGGTCTTAGTATGTAAAGACAGTCACCCATCCATGGACTAACCGCAGCAAGCATAGCTAAACCTGATCGATCGGTCCGTGCGGCTATTATTACTTAGCCACAAGCCCTTGAACAGGTGAGGATCAAAAGAGAGAGTAGTTAATGAACGCTTGGATTGTCAATTCGCTGCCAGGAATTGACGTCCTGTAACTTCGCACTTCAAACCGGAACTCATCTTGACTGACATATAAAAGAGCCTAAGATCAAGGCAAAGGCTTTCTTCAACAAAACAAAGAAACTAGCACACGCTAGCAGACATGGCAATAGTAAAGGTCTGAGACAAAGGAGGGTCATCGACCGACCTTGACGACTGGTTTAACGGGTAATTATGCGAGATTTGAGCTCAATACTGTGTTGTGATGAATGGCTGCCTGCGACGGCTCGGCATATCAAGATCACGAGATGTAAAGAAGGTTTGGCAAGCCTGCTGAGGGAAACAAGTGTTTAGGAGCTGATGTTTGGATGATAGTGTAATTTTGGAATATATCTATGAAGACACAAATAAAAGAATAGAATATACATATATCGTAACTTCAGGAAAGCTTTTAGGCTAGTTGGAGCAACGATCTTTGCAATGTTGTTGGTATCAAGTAGATGAGGACCGAGAATCAAGTTCAGTGGTGTATAATTGGAAGGGCCTATGACTGGTCTAGGATTCTAGAATATGCTGATGAATATAATGGTAATTTTTAGAGCTTTGGCACTTGAACTGAAGACACGTGGACTGCTGTGCTCCTTTAGGATTTCTTTATTAAAATGTTTATGGAATATTACCAAAGCTTTGCGATGCTACGCTATTGAATCGATGCGTGAAACTTTGGGTCAACATTAATTGTAATACGCAACTGTGATGTCCCCTAAATTTCCCTTTAACAAGACATTTAATGCAATTTCAGTGGAAGTAAGTTTTATTGGTATCCGTATGACGTCAATTTGCTCGGATGTCGAAATAAGATCACGTCATGACATTGGCGCATGCCATTCAAGTGAAACAGCTTCTTATTCACTGAGATGTAATTAACTAGGCAATGGGTCGTCGTGGAGCAGTGGTGGCCCAGTGGTGACGGCCGCGAGTTTCGAGTTGTAGGTCTAGTAGTTTCGAACCCGGACAGGCGCTTTACTTTGTGTAAATTATTTCATCACCAATTCTTTCACAGTTTTGAGAGCAGTGGCGATGAAATAAAGGACACCAAAGTAAAGTGCCTCCCTGGATTCGATCCCATCACCTACGACACGTTACGGCTGGGCCATCACTGCTCATTCAAACGTATTATATTTATTTTTTAAGCGTAAGGAACATTTTGAACACGTTCCCTTTCTGTAGTTGGAGTTGCATTGTCTCTGACTCCACGACACACGTGTGCCGTGTGCGCATTAAATGTACCTGTGGATTACCATGTCACGTACTTGAATGGACAGAACAGCCGATTATCTTAGGGCGAAAGCGTCAGGGTAGTCCGCGAAATTGAAAACACTGACCTCATCTAGTTTGAAGATGTTATTGACATGTAAACATTTTTTTCAACCAATTTACAGAAATAGCAGATTATTTCAAATGAATGAATAATATTTTATTACTTCGAATGAATGAATAATGACATATTATTTCCTATAAAAATGTATATCATTGACTGTAGTGGTTTCAGTCAACCAGTCACAGCAGCTTATATGAACTTTAACCTGATCCACTTACTTCTAAAGGGGTCGACCCTCAGCTTCTCCCTGGCGGTGAGGGCGTCGGCGATGTCGCGGCGCTTGACGCACTGTATGCCGAGGTTCTTGAACTGGTACTCGCAGGTCTCCTCCGTGACGCGCACGGGGGGGATGGTGCACACGCCCATCACGCAGTGCTCTCTTCCCACCAGGTTGTGGGGGTGAGCTCTGGGGAAACATGGTAGTTATTGTAGTCTCTTTTTTGTTTTATTTTTAAGTGTGGGCTGCTTATTTTATAATGAGATTGCTTAAGGGTAGTTTCGAAGTAGGGGGTAGTTGTTGGTGGTAAACAAGCAAAATAAAAATAAGCTTTCTTTATTTTCTAACAATGTAAATACGTTGGGTTTGGAACTTTGGATACCAGTCATTATGCGGTCAAACGCCAGCACATCAAGCTACTACAAAAGAAAAGAAAAGAAAGAAAGATTTTCAACTTTATCGCTTTATCGCTATAGCATTAAGGTTCAAGGTTGATTGGGAAAATTTGACAGTTTCGGGTAGCTTGACTTGCTGGCGTCTGTACATAAATTTACCACTTATTTTGTATTATTATTTTATTTGTCTCATAAAACACTTCGTTGGTTTGTTATTTGTGTGTGACTTTTTTTTTTTTTTTTTTTTGGGATGGGAAATCATCAAATGACTCCTCCCGCTCTGGGTGGAGCGGAAGGGAGTGTCAGACTCTTACTGACTAAAACCCACCCATGTTCCTTCCTTCGCCCTTTATGTTCCGGGGCAGCGGTAACCCTTTCGGACAATCCCGCTGCCCCGGCAGGCTTCGGCCCTGAGGGGCCCCTCGTTATGCTGACATCTCTTTGAGGCGCGCGTGGAACACTTACGCGCCGTCCGGCACGGGCCTGGTCCTGATCGGGCGGTGAGCTACCCATTGCTCTCCGCCCGCAGGCCCGCGCCTACGGTGGCCGGTAGTCGTCTCTCGACTCCCGACGCCCGGGGCGTCTCCCGCGGCGGCTTGGACGGGAGGCTCTCTCCCTCATCCGTCCCGCCACCTCCTTCGCTAGCATGACTGCTTCGCAGAAGGAGGCGACTGCCTCCCACTCCCTCTCGCTCCGGACCATGGCTTGCACCAGGTCCGGGCGCGAGAGGCCGCCGCCGCTGCCGATCGCCTCCACGAGGACACGGCGGTGCTCCGCCCAAGCGGGGCAGACCTCCACCGTGTGCTCCACCGTGTCCTCTGGGCGATCCTGGCAATGGTGACACCCGGGCGTTTCCTCCCGCCTGATCATGTGCAGGAACCTCCCGAAACTTCCGTGTCCGGTGAGGACCTGCGTCAGGCGGTAGGTGAGGGCGCCGTGGCGCCTCTCTAGCCACTCCTCAAAGAGGGGTCTTATCACCGCTATCGCGGCGTGCCCTGCGCTGGGTTGCGACAGTCGCTCTTTCCATGTCGCCATGAGATCGAGCCGGAGGTCCGTCCGCTCCGCAGCAATTTGCCGCGGGAGCGGACTTTCCCCCCGGCGTAGTGCCTCCGCGCGCCACTCATACAGGCGCGCGAGGACTATCGCCTCCAGATCCCATGGCGGCAGTCCGGCAAGGAGGCTTGCCGCCTCGCGCGAGATCGTGCGGTAGCCCCGGATTAGCCTTACGGCTACCACCTTCTGGGGCGCGTTCCGGTAGTGGGCGGCTCGCCGCCGCAGTGAACGCGCCCACACCGGGGCCCCGTATATGGCCATGGACCGCACGACCCCCGCGTAAAGCCTCCGGCAGGAGGCGTTTGGCCCCCCCAGGTTGGGCAAGAGCCGCTTGAAGGCGGCCCCAGCCCGTTCCAGTTTGGGGGCCAAACGTCGGAAGTGCTCGACGAAGTTCCACCGGCTGTCGAGGACGAGACCCAGGTACTTCATCGTCGTCTCGATGCCGATGTGAACCCCTCCTGCCGTTAGTTGGGATCCCGGTGGTGGCGCGTTCCGGGGCCCATGAAACGTCATGGCCTCGGACTTGTGCAATGCCACCTCGAGACCCAACTGCCGGATCCTCTCCACGACTATCGCAACCCCGCGTGTCATCGCGTCGGCCGCCGCCTGATGCGACCTCCCCTGCGCCAGGACCAGCGTGTCGTCAGCGTAGCAAACCACGCTGACGCCATCAGGGAGGTCGGCCCGCAGCACCCAGTCGTAGCCGATGTCCCACAGGAACGGCCCCACAACCGATCCCTGCGGGACACCGCACGACATCTCTCGCCGGTTCCACTCCCCATCGCGACCGGGGTAGCTGACGGCTCTGTCCGTCAGATACGCCTCGACTATTCGACGGAGGTAGGGCGGCACTCGGTGATACCGGAGTGCCTCCACAATGCAGCTCCAGGGCAGGGTGTTGAACGCGTTGGCGATGTCGAGTGACACCGCCACGACGACCCCACCCCGGGACACCGCGTCCCCCGTCGTGAGGGCTCTCACGCGCATGATGGCGTCCACCGTCGAGCGCCCCTTGCGGAAGCCAAACTGGCTGTCCGCAAGATCCGGCCCTGTCCTCACCAAGTGCCCGACGAGGCGGTTTACAATTACTCTCTCAAAGAGCTTGCCCACCTCGTCGAGCAGCACGATGGGCCGGTATGCGGACGGAGAGTCCGCTGGGCGCCCTGGCTTCCGAATGAGGACCAGCTTCCCCGTCTTCCAACGAAGCGGGAACTGGCCTCTCTCCAAACATGCGCTTAAGAGCGCCTCCAGTCGAGGCCCGAGAGCCCTCGAGGCCAGGACCCAGGCTTTACCTGGCAAGCCGTCGGGTCCTGGGGCGGTATTTTTGGCCTTCAGCCTTCCTACCGCCACTCTCAGTTCTACCCCGGTCACTTCAGGGATGTCGTCGTCGTCCGCGTGGTCCGCTTCGGGCACCGCAATTGGCGGAGCCATGGGCGGGGGTGTGTGCACCCCCCGTGAGGGGAACAGAGCGCTCACCACCTCCTCCACCAGCTGGGGGCGGAGACTCTGCGTCAGCGGGGGGGCCCAGGTGCGGAGTTTATTCCGCACCATTTTATAAGGGCGCCCCCACGGATCTCTGTTCAGAGTCTCCACCATCTCCTCGCGGGCCATATCCTTGGCCCGCCGGACAGCCTCTCGGAGGGCGGTCTTCGCCGCTCTGTACCCCTCGTACAGCTCCGCCTCCGTGGCTTCCGCATCCGGAGGGCGAATGCGGAGCCTGCGGTGCCTGGTGTACCGGTGTCGCGCGTCGACGCACGCCTTGCGTAGCGACCCTAACTCCTGCGACCACCAGTACACCCGACGCCGGGCGCGTCCCGGCCGGACTCGGGGCATTGCCACGTCACAAATGTCGGACATGGCCTCCCGGAACCACTACGCCTCATCGTCGATATCGGCAGGCCTGTCCGGTGATGACACCCAGGCCTGCACGATCGAGGCTTCCAGGAGGAGCTCCCGGTCCAGCTGCTTCAGCGCCCACCGCGGACCACTCGGGGCCTGTCGGACCAGCGCGCTAGAGGTCTGGGTGGAGACGTCGAACCGGATATACCGGTGATCGGAGTAGGTCTCCACCTCCTCCATGACGCGCCAGTCAATGACACGCTGTGACAGAGCGGGGCTGGCGAACGAGATGTCCACCACCGACTCCCCCCGCATCCGCACACACGTGGGAACAGAGCCCCGATTTAGGACGACCAGGCCTGTTTCCAGAGCCCAGTCCTCCACCATCCTGCCCCGCACATCCGTGCAACGGGAACCCCAGGCCAAATTCTTGGCGTTGAAGTCCCCGAGCACTAGAACGGGGAAGGGATGGCTTCCGGCGACGACGACACTCAACTCTATTAAAGAGTTGTGGAACTCGGCGAGAGTTCGGCTCGGAGAGAAGTACACTCCCACTACTACAATCTCTCCGAACCGTGCTGCTACGCACCCCATTTGTGTGTGACTGCAGATTTATTTATTTACAAGACAACTAAACAGCAGTATCACAAGATTGAAAAGTGTGCGCTGGAATCGAGTCTTCGATCACTGATCTAGGTATTGGCTACCGGTCAGAGACCAGTCTGCCTACCATGGTAACTTAAAAAACTCAAGTAAGCCCAGGTACGCACGGGCGATTCGTTACCGCGGCGATTTTTTTTTTGTACACACGGCTACACATCAAGCTATGCATTTCCAGTTTTAGCTGACCTCGTATTGTATAGGTTTTTCGTTCAATCAGAAGGCAGCTTATACTGGTTTTGTATAGCGTGATGTGTAGCCGTGCGTACACTGTATTCTCAACGCTCTGCTCAACACCGAGAGTTGAAAATTCAGTGCGCGATAAATTCCCGCCGCTATATTTTAAAGTCTGTGCGAACGTGGGGAACTCAACAAATCTACATTCCCCATAGTAACAGAACAGCAAACCAGTATATTTTACCCGTTTAAATATAATTACGTAAAACAAATTCAACAATGTCTGTGCAATGTCTGCGGTACAGTTTTATGGCGGAGACCGCTAAGCCAACACAATGCTGGTGAGCACTGTTTGTTCCATAAGAAGCTGATCATGAATAAACATGCGAGGTAGTTAGGTAGGCAGCTGCCCTTATAACTCACACACAGCAAACAAACAGGCTTGAAGTGACTTCAAGTTAACTTCTGGATTAGTAAGTAATTTGTTATACAAGATTTCTACTTATCTTGTGTGAAATCGTAGAGGAGTGGAAAATGCATATGAGAAATCAAGTTTTTCTAATTCCTGGGTGAAAGGATAAAAATATCCCCACAGTGGGGCTATTGCCGCGTGGCCAATAGGAACTAACGCCGCCGTCTTGTTTTTTCAATACAATAGCTGTGTCAATTTCACCAATGTTTACTAACAACGCCCCCCTGTAAATGTCATTCGGGTGCCAAAAGATCCTTGTAGCACTTTACGTTCATGTAATTCATTTACAGAGTAGCCACAAGAGTAGTCTATGTCCAACCATAGACTGTGATTCTTTATGGTATAATATGGACCATTAAAGGGGGAACCGTCACGGTAGCCCGCGAAATTCAAATTTTCTTATTTTTTGCAAGTTGCAGGTCAGTGTCAGGTTGTATGTTGAGCAAAACATGATTCGCGACTGTAACAAGTATGTATTTACAGAATTATAACCATTAAAATCATCAATACAACCCTCTAAGTTCATATAATCCTATTGAATGACTATTTCATAAAATATCAATGAATAGGGTTATATGAACTTAAGAGCTCTGCATATTGCAAAAAAAAGTAAGAAAATTTGAATTTCGCGGGTTACCTTAGCGCAACCCCCTTCACTGAGTCCTGCGTGCTGATACCAGTCCAAAAAGGAGCTTATGGGTGCTGATAATGCAATATTCGTAGCTAAAGTCTGGGCCGACCTCAAATTAAAAAGGATAAAGGAAGAAAAAAAGAGTAAGTAGTGTATCTGTTCTCACTTGTAAGGCTCATCTTTGGTGACACACGACACGACGATGACCGCCTGTCCCGTATAGCCGCATATCTTAATAGTAGGGTAAGTCTTGTTGTCCGAAGTGCTGTTCACGCCGGGAATGGAGCCCGCTGACCGGCCTTCACACTCGTAGCGAAATCTGTGGACAAAAATATTAGTTAATAATTGCCAGTAGAAATGCATACATATCCTTCATTCTTTACTAATATTAGATCCCGTGGGTGCATCGTAATAATTCAAAACAGAACTGCTTCATCTAAAAATAATCTCCAAGTGTAGCGACCTATATAACAATGCATTCTGGGCAGCCATCGACGGTTAGTTTGTAGCCGCCTGCGCATTCCTAAGCGGAACCGGCTGCTCCAGTGTAAACATACTAAATTAACTTAGTTTATGAAGCTATTAGTTGGCAATTTTAGTTTAACAGACTATTCCAAGGCCTTCCTGTATACCTATATATATCAAATCTTTTGAAGGATAGTTTAGTAGTTTTTTGAAGTCTATGAGAATGCATAAAACTAGATAAAACTATTAAGTCGTCATAGGTCTCTCAGATTCTGGACAAAATCTGCAAGTTTGAAACACCCAGATGCAGTGAAGAGTGGGAGCTTGTAACGTATTTTATTTTTATTGTTCCATCCGTTAATTGGCTGCTTATATTGAATACATAAATAATAAATTAATTAAATCATTATCAAGCGTGTAATACATTCAATTAAAATTTATTAAGCGTTAAGTCTGGGTTACCTTGCGTTTGTAAGTAGACAACACGTTTTTATGGTATGAACAACACTAAGTTTTGCGCCTGATTGAGGGCAATTAATTATACGATTCTACCTATTGCAATATCCTAACAATTTAAGCTAATTCATAAATGCTGATCCTACCAGCCAATTAAGAATAACAGTCAAAGGAAAAAGTAAACAGAAATAAGTAAAGTCTGCTCCAAAACTTTATGATGAAAGTGTAAACAAACCTTGTTCAGCGGGGTAATTGCGTAACACGCTAACAGTAGAAATGGCTTTCATTTTAACAGTTAAACAACATTCATTGCGTTATTTACGTTGTTGAACCGACAAATGTTTCGAACATATGAAGCAATGGATTATATCACGATTGATAATGTGTTACGCAATTAGGGTGCAGGTTCAATTTTATGTAATCAGTCACTAAACGGAAAAAGCTACACATTCATCATCTGTATTTCGAAGGTACTTTATATCTCGCCACTTTTCCTTTTTGTTTGAGTAACATCATTAAATTGTAATTGAAAAATCTTCGACGAAATTGATGACGCAGATGAGGTACGCGTTTTCTGACCCATTTGTTTCCACTTTCATGAAGTACTTTTGGAACCGACTATACCTATAATATGGCACAAGAATAAGGACAATCTAAGAAACAATAACTAATAAGAACGTTATCATCGCAATACGTTTCTATTAGCTGTGATAATGATTTTCCGCGAGCATTGCTTCTGCTCACGTGCGCCGCCACGATGCCTCTGACATAACGACGCGATGCGAGACTTGCATTCTAAGATAAATCGACCTGGCACTTGAACCGTTTAGAGCCTAGCAGCCTAGCTATGTGCTATGTGTGTGGAACGTTAAGCATTCGGTGCGAGCGAACGTGCTGTGTTAGGCGCCTCGACTATAGAGCATTGTAGTTAGATACTCGTAACTGCAGAGATTAATCTATTTATTTATTTAGAATATGTACACCCGACCGCCTGGGCCCGCGTGGTGGATTACAGCCCACTCCCTCTCACCGAGAGGAGGCCTGTGTCCCAGCATTGGGAACATTATAGGCTGATTATGTATGTTGTATGTACACCAAAAGCACTATCACTTACATTAACTTAGATGTTAATGTACCCAATGGCATACCCAAATTCTTGAGGAAGGCTATAGGCTATTTAAAATCACATTGAAAGAACGCTTAACGAAAACGGGTAATATCGCGGACAGGCGATGCGATGCGACGGAGTGGGTACAAAAAATTACGCGGGAAACAAAAAATTACACGCGGATGAAGTCGCGGGCAGAAGCAAGTTTTTAAACCATTTTCCCCAATGTTTTGTAATGTGAGTAATGTTATGGACTCCTGTATTAGAAACTACAGTTAATTACAAATAAATATGGATATGACGATGAATTGAATTAATATGGATATTACGTATGGTAGCACGAGTACGAGCTTGGGTTTTTTGTTGCTATCGTCAAATGTGTATGAGTGTTCCGTGGGATATCCTAACGCTATTTGTAGACCTGTACGTTTACCTCATAAGTTGGGTATTTGACATTGCGATCGGTTGTGGGGTTTATTTGTACCTACTCTATACAATTAAGTACTAATTGTATGTGTTTAGTAAAATTCTTGATTGTATCTTCGGATAGGGACACTGCGTTGTCTTTCGCTGTCTTATTTGATTATTTTTGTAAGATTATCAAAGTTTAAACTTTTCCTACTCTAGTTATATCAGCGAGGTAATTGCGCACACTATCAGTAGTAATGGCTTTCATTTTGACAGTTCAACAACATTCATTGCGTTATTTACGTTGTTGAGCAGACAAATTTTTCGAACATAAGAAGCAATGGATTAGATACTTTTTTTTTTCCGGATGGGAAATCATCAAATGACCCCTCTTTCCCCAAAGTCTTACTGACTAAAACCCACCCATGTTCCTTCCTTCGCCCTTTATGTTCCGGGGTAGCGGTAACCCTTTCGGACAATCCCGCTGATGGATTAGATCCTTCAAAATTATTCAGATTGTGATTTATAATGTGTTACGTAATTAAGGCGCAGATCCGAAACGCCTAGACTGATTCCTTCCTTAATTTATCATCATCATTAGCAAAGGCCTCCCCTCCCTCTCTTTCCAGCTCTCTCTGTCCAGAGCTGCCCGGACCAAGGTGAGGTTGATGTGGTTAAGGTGTCTTCCTCAATTACAGTCCAATTAGCTTTGAACCAGTTCGTGTGCTGCTAATTATTATACTAGGTAGCAGAAGTCAAAACGATGAGTTTAGAACCCATTACAGATCGCACGTTACGTTCACAAGAGGGTATCTACATATTTAATTACATTTTGTGGTTTTGTTCTGAGTCATATGATTATAATGCATCATTCTTTGAACCTGGCGGAATTTGATAATAACAATACCATGACGAATTTGAAATGGTCTTAGGTTAATGCTGATTGTGTTACGAGTGTTTCAAACCGTCTTCTAACAATTACCGGGTAATACACAATACGCATGGGTTGTTACCCAATATAACATAGCAAAATCAGCCCATAACGTCCCCACAGCTGGGACACAGGGCTCCATGAGAGGGAGTCGGCCGTAACGGTGAAGAAAAACATCGTGAGGAAACCTTGAGAGGAGGCTTGTGTCCCAGCAGTGGGAACATTATAGGCCTATTATGCTAAGTCTCTTTTTAAATCCGTTATTTTAAAACCTCTGTATTATTAAAAATTTAGTTTATAGTTTTACATATCTCTTAAATCATACAGTTGATGCATACGCAAGGGAAGCAGGGTCATTGTCGATGAGCAGAACTGGAAATGCCACACAGCAGAAACAACCAATGTGTAACAATAATACATACGATAACATCAAGCACATAATTATCTTACAAAGCATTTGATTGCAATGCAGTCTGCCACTACACTACTACAGGAAAACAAGGGAAGTAAATAAATATCAATAAACAAAATGTATAGAAAAAAATGCCTACTGGTACTAATAGGTAGGTGTAATTATCGTTATATTGAAATTGTGTGTAGGCACGTTATGTACGGCCACCGCACGTAACACTGAAACTACGAAAATCGTTCTTACGGCTACGAAAATAAAGGCGCTGTCGGAGTCAAAATGTTGACATGGACACGTGGTTAACTGTACTGCTGTGTCTGACACTGCAGTCATTGTTTTCCTGTGGTGATTTGTGGGTAGAAGACACGACAGTGAATCAATTGATATCGCTGAATGTAGCACTATCTATGAGGCGAATAGACTGCAATGGTAAAAATCTAATCTGAGTGTTATTTAAATAATGACTTACTTATTAAAAAATAAAAAAGACAAGAGTCATAGTTTCTAAGTCGTAATAGTTTGTTTTTTTTCTGTTGAATTTTATGGTTATTCTTTATTTTCTTTGTATGATTTTTGTGTTGTTTTTTTTATATTTATTTTAATGTTTTTACCCTGTCACACTGTAGCTAGATTATATGTAAAAGGTGTGGTCTCCTATAATTGGAAGCGCACACTTGTATTCGTCCCTGTTCAATGTATACTGGCATGTTATTGTGTAGCTTCTGTAGGAGGTAGGAGATCAATAAAAAAAAATCTCGCTGAATATTTGAAATTACGTTGCATTCGGAAAATGAGTCGACTCTACGACAATAAGCTCATTTTGAGCAACGTAAATTCCGCTCAACGAAGGTTGTACTAAAAGCTCCAGTTGACACGATCGAATAAACCGTTTTCAATGATGTTCTAATTTTAAATAATGTATGATGTAATGTCGTCTACGCAAAACACATTGTAGTCTATACATTTTTAACCACAGAGTAAAAATAGACGCGTGTGTTCGAGCCCTGGGACTAACAACTTTAAAAAATAAACACAGTTTTAAATTACAAACAAAACCGTGGTCAAGGACTTAATACACGAATGTTAGTATTTATTTGGAAAACAACAACTTGCGACTAGCCTGTTAGTTTCCCACTGCTGGGCAAACACCTGTGCTCACACAGAGAAGGCACGAGCATTGATCACCACGCTTGCTCAAGGCGGGTGGGTTGGCAGTCTGAAATTACTTTTTTTTATCTACGAAAAATAAATTCGATTTCGTATTGTTTTATAATAAGGTAAACGAGAACTAGAATAAACAAGAATAGATTAAACCCAACGTTTTGGCATAGCTAAATATGTATAATATTATATTCTCAGCAAATCGATAAGGAAAATAACAGGAAAACCTATTTTTTTTTCCTTGTTTCAATAATAATTTTGTGTTGTACTTTCTTGACAAACTGCAAATACTAAGGAAAACTTTTATGTAACCACGTCTAACAGTTTACGCAACTCATGTAATGCTCAGTCCACAATAATGGTCGAACGCTTCTTTCTTATATCTGTGGTCGAACATCTATGGCACAAAACATGTCGAATGGCGGGAAAAAGTTGACATTAGTGACAGCTACCTCACTACTGAGGTCAGGAGAAAGTATTTACATATCTATTATGTAAATAGATAAACCACATTCAAGTTCATAAAGTCAACTTTAAAGTATTCCCAATATATTACAGACCAGCACCCTAATTACGTAAGGCAATCTGAATAATTTTGAAGAATATTGTTAATCCATTGCTTCATATGTACGAAAAATTCAAGTCTGCTCAAAAACGTAAATAACGCAATGAATGTTGTTGAACTGTCATGTATGTAATGAAAGCCATTCCTATTGTTAGTATGTTACGTAATTACATCGTAGTACATATCCCTCCAACATATTTTTTTTTATACAATATAACGATTAGGTACGTACAGAGTCTGAACACATCTTGAAGTAAAAAAATAAAACAAATTACCGTTTTGATTATTTAAATCTTTCAAAATACAAACGAGTCAGAGGTATCATCAGTACAAGCAAAAACGTAATCAAAGTCATCAGCATCTCCTCCTGTATGTGTGACTCATTTAGTTTTTGCCGCCAATATTATTAACTCTATAGTCTATATTTTGTACTCTATGCTCTCTTGCCTTATAGATCCTATGCTCGTCCTCTTTGGGTCCAACTGATGTATCCCAGGGTATCATCATGGTCCCTAGAACCCATGCATTAGATCAAATCAAAGGTCCAATTAGCCCCATTTCACAGGACCAACAATATTTTTTTCCAAAAAATCCGAAACGTGCCGCGAATTTTATTAAAAAGCTTGAATAAAAAAGTAGTAACAACATAAGCGTGGGCGCCGGAATACGTCACAGTCACAGTTCTCGTTTTCGGTATCACCTTCAAGGATGTTATTGTACCCGAGTTCAGTAGGTAAATCCCCGGCAGCGCATTGTACTTGTTAATTATACCACTTCCTCTTGTGTTGCTGTGCCGGTTTTAGGAGCAAAAAACTATTCACGCAATGTTGTGGATGATTCGCGAAATCTAGAAATGAAATGGCTCTTTACAAGACCTATTTCATCCACAATTTGAACCCCGAGAAAGAAAACTATTGGAAGCACGAAATTAAAATCAAACCCTTTGAGGTTTCCTAAGACTCCGGAACATCTATTAATATCCTAATCTACATTAACGTCCACACTAGAATAACTTTTAATTTCCATACCAACTAGACCGTTTAATATTGCAACATATTAGAACAGCACCAGTTGCCTGTCCAACACTTGATGCACCCTGAAATAGCTCGGCGCGTCACCATCAGAATTAGCGGCGGTGTAACGGAACAAAAGCCGAACGGTTCTGTATTGTAATGCCGATCATCAGTCCCAATATGTGACGTGACGTAAGTAGACCATATAGACGGAGATAATGTGCCGATAGAACATGACGATAGGTTACGTAACGCTACCTAGCTTGCAAGAGTAAAACTTTCCAGAAGAAGTGGGACCAGAAAAAACGAATCTAGCTGAGATAAAAAGATGCATAAAATCAGTAGGTTTATCAACCACCACTGCTCTCAAAACGGTGAAGGAAAATTGGTGAGGAAACTGGCATGTCCTAGAACAAAAATTCGAAGAATTCTGATCTACTAACCCGCACGGAGCCCGCGTGGTGGATTACGGCTCACTCCCTCTCTAAAAGAGGGCCTGTGTCCCAGCAGTGGGAACATTATATAGGTTGATGATGATGAGCAAGTTTGAAAGAGATGATAACATAACAATCAGTTTTTTTTTTAAATATAGAACATAAATTCAAACAGTCTCTAATAGCACAGTATTGTGCTTCTTCTAAACTGTTCGTAATCTTAACAACCTAAATATTGATTTTAAATCAGCCATATTCAATTTCGAATTGCTAATAACATTTAGCTATCTATAACATGGCATTTGTCCAAATCGATACAGCTGTTTGTTCTACACTGACTGACCCAGTACATAAACATGAATTTAACTGATAAAATAAATAATTGTTAAATACATCATATTCTTAGCTTGATGTCGAAGGTCAGTTGCAGTATCTGGTTAAGATTTATGAATTATTTCCAGATGCCCTTGGAGGGGTAGGTACTAGCTAGCTAACAAATTCAATTCATTCAAAAAGTTTTATCACGATCACCAATATATTTCTGTCATGAATGGTGGTTCCGGTATGACTGTGGGCTATAACAATTAGGGGAACAAAGAATGATATAGCCCGAAAGGGGCCGAATAGTGAGGTGACGGCTGATGCAGATGATTGGAAGACAAAGATAATATGCCGCGCCAGCTCCAAATAAATTGAGATAAGGACAGGAGGACGATAGTGGTCCTTTCCAAATGGTATTTGATCAGGAAAAGTATGGGACGAATGGAGGAAACACATTTATAGTTACAATTTGAAATAAGGCTCTGTAGCTCCTTTGAAACACAACGCTTTTAAGAACTTGGTTTACCTCAATAAGTTAGCAGTCCTTCAATCTGTGGTAATAGGTACTGGTAATGACTTCCTAGAAATTCTATGTTTACATAACTAAATTCTAAGCGATTGCTATGTTGTATGTAAATATTATATCTCGGCGAATGATTCATGTCTTGTTTACACCCGTATGTTACTGATATGATTCTACTGTTTCTATTTCGGTAAAAATACGAGTGCGGAGTGATGATATGTCTGGTAAAAATCTATTTTGGAATAAAATGATCGCAAATTGCACGGAACCTCCTTGTTCATAACTCTTTTGAAGGACTAAATTAAAATTTTCAGCCAGTACTGCCCGTTAGTTTTTTTTGACAGCGATTAAAGAAAAACAACTGAACACGTTTTTGCAAAGACGGAGAAAAGTGAATTTCGTGTCGTACAAACACGACATAACAACAACCCATTAACATTTTTTGCGCAAAAAGACTATAACGGAAACGAAACAAAAACTTGATAAATATTATGGGGATTAAAATGATTCATATGTGGTTCAACGATTTTCGGTGTGATGCACAAGCACAAGCACAAGTGATGCTGTGCATCCAGGACGCCCAGTTGAGGTCACTACTCCAGAGATGATCGCTAAAATCCACGATATAGTGTTGAACGACCGAAGAGTAAAAGTGAGGGAGATAGTCGAGATAGTAGGCATCTCAGACGAACTTGTTCGCAATATCTTACACCAACATTTAGATATGAAGAAGCGATCCGCGCGATGGGTGCCGCGTTTACTGACTGTTAATAAAAAACGCATGCGTGTGACCACTTCGGAGGCAGGTTTGGCGTTGTTTCAACTGGATAAAACCGAATTTTTGCGTCGTTTTATAACAGTAGACGAAACTTGGATCCACCATCATACCCCAGAAACCAAGCAACAATCGAAACGGTGGATTGCTACCGGCGAACCAGCTCCAAAGAGGGCCAAAGCAGTTTTATCGGCCAATAAAGTGATGGCTACAGTTTTTTTAGGATGCACGTGGGTTAATCCATATTGACTACCTAGAGAAGGGTAAAACGATTAATGGCGCATATTATGCCAATTTATTTGACCAATTTGACAAAATTTTACGTGAAAAACAACCGCATTTGGCTAAGAAGAAAATCCTCTTTCACCAAGACAACGCACGAGTGCACACCTGCGCGATTGCCATGACCAAACTTCATGAATTGCTTTCTCGCCCACCGTATTCGCCAGATTTAGCCCCTTGCGATTATTTTCTGTTTCCGAATGTAAAAAAATGGCTTGGTGGGAAAAGATTTGGCTCCAACGAAAGAGATCATGCACGAAACCAATGCCTATTTCGAAGGGTTAATTAAGTCGTACTTTATGGAAGGGATCGAAAAGCTAGAGGACCGCTGGATGAAGTGCATTGAGTTACAAGGAAACTACGTTGAAAAATAAATAATAATAATTGAATAAAATTGACTCCTTGGTTAAATTTTACCAGACTTATCACTCCGCCCTCGTACTTTATTCTCTTATGTTATTTTTTTTTATTAATAGCTTTTCTGTAGCGGATGTAACTTCCGTCTTAGCAATAGTCCCTCATTAATTTGACCTGTCGGATATCTTAATGTAGACTATCTATTATTAACGCTCATAATATTTCTCATCGGACTTAGATTAGACGCAAGTAAACATGTTTTCTTTATTTCTTCTTTTAGTAGTTATACTGAAAACTGTAGGGTAAGCTTAGCATCGTGATTCTCCCTGCTCTTATTCTCGTTTGCTTGTGGTCGATACAGAATATCTTTCAGAAGGTCTTCCAAAAGTTTCGAACATCTGTATGCTGTCATCTCAGTGGTTTATTTATAAACGACTAGCTGCACCCCGCGGTTTCACCCGCATAACTTTCGATCCCGTGGGAATTTCGGGAAAAAAATATCCTATGTGTTAATCCTGGTTATAAACTATCCGTGTGCCAAATTTCATCCAAATCCGTTCAGTAGTTTTGGCGTGAAAGAGTAACAAACATCCATCCATCCATCTATCCATACAAAATTTCGCGTTTATAATATCAGTAAAATGATTCAAGTTCAGTGACATTTAAAGGTCAAAAATGTATGGTTAAACAGTCGCTAATCATCACTTAACTTTAAGCAACGATTATGAATAAAGGGGTTGTTAATGTTCAGTTCCTTGCTATCATCTTTGACACAGTCCAAACATTTGGTTTTTTTCTTTTTTTTGAACTGGAGTAAACTTGCGACTAAACTTGGATGGTAAGGTAGTAAATGCACTAAACAAGACAAAACCATAGAGTTTCAGTAGTAGTTAATCTTACTTATGTAACTTGGAACTTCCTGTTTCGAGGCAATAAATGGACATAGCACGTGTGTACACGACCAATCTTGCGAGTTTGACAAAAATATCGCCTTAGCGTGGGTTTATCCTCATCCTGTTAGGGAATAGCGGACTGATAAGGTTTATATTAATATAGGCCACGTACCTACAGGCAAACTCTAACGTTAACTAATATTTAACATTTTTGAAGTAGATTAGCTAGGTTTTAAAGACAACCTTTGGATGGATTAAAATTGAGGAGAGACAAATACAGTAGGTAGTCTGTGGCGTACCATTTAATAACAACATGCGTCAATTTGGGCAAAACGGAACTGAAAACATGTCGATGGCTAGGTCCTGAAGCTGTGGCTCTGCCGTGCGAACTGTTTATTGTTATCTCAATAGGTTTTACAAAGACATAGTCACTGTGGACCCCGTCGGCACAGCAAAGTAAAAGAGAGGAAGAGGGCATTAATCTGTTGTATTGATTGGTATACCGGCTGACTTTTTTACCATCTGGACAAAAACAGGGTATAAAAGGTGAACGGATTAGAAGCCTATGGCACAGAAATCTCTTTATTTTTCACAAAAAATAAATAAAGCGACAAATAATATAAAAAATCAATTTATAGGCACCTTACTCTGCGCGCGAAAATCATCAATTAGTTCGTAGCGACATTCAATCCTTTGATTGAAGATGTACAAAAAAAATATTTTATTTTTTGTGAAAAAAGAAAGAGTTCTGTGCCACAGGCTTCTACTCCGTTAACCTTTTATACTCTGTTTTTGTCCAGATGGTAAAAATAAGCAGCCGGTATACACTAATCAGTCTGGCTGCTTCGGGCATCATACAGCCATTTACAAAGCAGATTTTCTACTGTTATTTTAGAAAAATAACAGTAGAAAATCTGCGAGAGCTGCTAGCTCCAATATTGATTCGACAACCACGCGTGCGTAAAAATAAAAATTCACAGTGATTCATCGAGTTTGCTAAAAATAGATGAATGAACTTTAATATTATCGTTTTCCTTTACCCGGGCGTGGTAACAAGTTATGTTTTTGCTTGACATAAGATTAAGTAGACTCTGCATTGTTATAGTGACAACAACACCACGACAACAGATTTTGGATATGTAAGTAAACATGTAACCGGGTTTTTCAATAGGAAAATGAGTAATGACTAATGAGTTTTGAATTAGTAACAATATAAACAAAGTTTGAATTAATGCAGAGATGAAGATGAACATTATGAAACCATAAATGATTATCATAATATATACGTTCCAGTACTTTCCATTTTGATCTCATTTTAATCAATATCGTTTGTCTTAGTCTCAAGTAAGTGGGCAAAACTGCAATATTGTTCGTCGTGTCTTTATTTTCCTTTTTCTTATTAATCTTAAGTTTAAGAAGTATTTTGCCATAATTTCTTAATTCTAGAGCCTTTCGTTTCATTATGTTTATGTGTTATCACCTATTTCTAAGATTGCTGGTTAACCTGTAGGTAATTGGCGACTGTGTAAATTCGAGGCTATTGTTACCTATAGTACTTAACTTATATTATACACCGAAGGTGTACCTTAGTAAATAAATAAATCATTATGTCAATCAGGTCCACGTGCTTATTTATCGGTTTATCATAGGTTTATCAACACATCTTATAAGATCGGCTTATAAGATGTGTAATGCCCATGTAGAATAATTTGTCATTTTCATAGTGCATTTGCAGATAACATTTGATTATCATTTAGATTTATATAAGATAAGATTGATAATCTTATCTGAGAACTGACAACAACTCACAGCACTATGCAAATGACAAATTAATTCTACAACCGGACATAAAAAACTTATGAACACGCGCAATACTAATAATCTCATCAAATAGTTTTGTGAACACATAGACAAACTACCTACTATTGATGCTATTTGAAGATGAAGAAAAGATAGGGAAGAAATTGGCCAACGAAGAAAATTTTCTTAAGAAAGACTAAGGAATATGACCAGCGGGGCATTTTCGTAACACACTTGCATTGCCAATGTAATTAATTTTGACAATTCAACAATATTCATTGCGTTATTTACGCCGTCGAGCAGAGAACTTTTTCAAAGATGAAACAATGGGTTAGGACTTTACGAAAAAGGTGTGAATTTATGTTACAGGTGGAGCTGTGCACAAAAATACAAGTATAGAGAAGCGACTCCGCAGCAATAGTAGATAGTGACGAGGTGGGTGACCTAATAAATCTCGCACAGAATCATCTCCGGCGAGAGAACGCCCCCGACTTACACGCTGCCAACTTGTTTAGTTGCTAAGTGGCATATCTGGAATTTGACCGGTAATGTTATGCATACTTCATACATAATATTTCATAATAAAGATATCTCTCTTTCTAATTTAAAATACTAGCTGCGCCCCGTGGTTTCAACCGCATAAGCTTTGATCCCGTGGGGATATCGGGATAAAAAGTATCCTATGTGTTAATCCAGGGTGTCAGCTACGTCCATACCAAATTTCATCAAAATTGGTCAAACACACACACACACACACTCACAAACTTTCGCCTTTATAATATTAATTAGATTATGTAAGAAGTATGCACAACATAATCGGTCAAAAGCTTGCAAAATGCCATCGTCGTCTCATTGACAGTTTTAATAGGATTTTCCTTGTTCATTTTTTAGCTTAGGACCCATTCTAGTTTCATCAGTTTTGGCAAGTGTACCTACAGCTATGAGAGACTTGCATTGAGAGTGTATGTCATTAGGGTCTACGTAACAAGTTCCAATACAGCATAACGCGGTGCGATGGATCCGCTTGCTATTGTAACGTTCCAGTTTTACTAGATGCATGCCAAAATTATTCAGCCATTTTAAGTCTTTCTCTATTTAGGGTCTTTATCTAATATAAAGGGGAAGCCCAAGAAACGATGGATGGATTGCGAGACAGATGATATGGTTAGGGTTAATTACCGAGATGACGACTAAGAGACTACACAGGGTGGGTGGCAGGGACATCGACGCGCAATTTGAAACCATGAATTCAGCGCACGATTCTAGACCCTCGAGTGCAGAAATTTTTCAAAAAAACAAATTAGCTGTTTCATAGAAAAGTGCAATACATATGCGGTCAAAATGTATGGAACAGCTTATTTTAATTTGTTTAATAACCGATGAAAACTTTTAACGCTGCGGTCAGGGTTCAATCATGTACTGAATCCATGGTAACAAGCTGCGCGTCGATATTCCTGCCATCTTGTATAGTAGAAGTATGGAAGAAAAACACATGTTGCGCTGTCCCCAAATAAATTGGGATACGGGCACGAGAATGATTTAGAAAATGTATAGACTACTAGAAGATGTGCTACACTATGTACACGTATATGCACTACGTAACTGCCCCGTTGGTTGCAAGCGCGACTGCTGAGCGTGGAGTCCTGGGTTCGATTCCCAGGACAAAGTGTTATTGGGTTTTCCATTAGGAATTTCTGAGTCCGGAGTTAAGAATGAGTAAATTGTTTGTTTTATTGGGCCGTTGTCTATTGTTTTTGGTGAACTTTTTGGTGTGAATGGACTGGAATGTGATGTAGGTATGTTTTGATAGCCGTTGGTCGCGCCTGATGTCTCCCCGGTCGTTTCGGATAATCGGATTGCCATCCCATCGGACGATGAGAATAAAAGAACAAAGAGTGCACCTGTGTTTACGCACACACTTGTGCACTAATAATATCTCCTGCGTATCTGGCTAAACTTCGTTGAGACGGGCCACCATAGCCGGAATCGGTCGGGAGGCTATTATTTATTAGACGTACATATACCAATTATGTGTCTGGTTCATGACTGCTATATTAATTGCCACATTGCCACACTGATAAAAATTCTCATTTAATAATTGCAGGAGTCCGGCAAGGATGCACGTATGACATCAAGGTGATTACATTATCAGGATCACGTGGGCGGTTAGTTCCGTGTGATAAACTCTGACTTGTCAGATACGATAACCGAACAAGTGCAGTTTCATTACCCGATTATGACCATGACGTTACAAGTCCTACGTTTAGAAACTATACCTACATATTTCGGAAGTATCGAACTACGTTTTTTGATGACAAGTTTGGCTACAGCACTAATTATTTAGGTAATAAGTACTTAGTTACTTTTACATTAAAAGCCTGACTCGTTGGTCTAGTGGTCGTGACCGCTACTGCTGAGCATGACGTCCCGGGTTTAATTCCCAGGTCAGGCAGTGTTATTGACCTTTTTCCATCAGGAATTCCTCAGTAGCTGCCCGGAGTTTGGGTTAGTGCCCGGTTGATGGCAGTAGGCTTGCCCCTGTTACATCGGACCTAAACATAACTGGGGAAATGCGGGTGTACTAAGGTACAACTCTGCTTAACTCTTCGGGGATTACAGGCGTGAAGTTATGTTATGTAAATTAATATCGTTATAGGGAAGACCCTGTTTTAAACAAAGACTTTAGTTTGGTATTGAGATTATAAGGCAGAAGAGCCTAACACATAATATTATTCATACATAGGTTTTAAATGTGGTATACCTATGCGACTAAATTATTTGACAATGACAAGTTCTTCACAAAATGATAGAAACTAAGGAAACCTCAAAACCACATCCCTGTCTAGTTTGAGGATTTCCCCGAGAAAACTATGAGTAGCTAGGGAAAGCATGAAACTATCAATTGTTTTTAATTAAAAACAAAAGAACTACAGTGACCTTATTTATTGAATACTACATATAAGGCTACGAAAACGCCTACACAGTGGTCACCACACATTCCAAGTGAAATGACGACACATTGGTTTGACCGAGGACGGCTTAAGGAAAAAAAAATGAGTTGAACATTCGATCTCTGCGGTCAACCAAATCAGTTGAACATATGACATAGTACATTTTACCAAAAAATGTCACTAATTACCTATTAATGCTTTTTTATACATGAATGAATTTCCTCTGACGTAAATACGCCTTTGGGAATTATTACCAAATACAGATATATTGAATATTGCCTTTTATAAACTAAGAGGAAGTTCCTGCTTTCATATTATAACTACCTAAGTTAGTATATGACACGTGGTCAACCCGCACGCGATGGACAACCTGTATACTTTAATATATGAGTGAAAACACCGTGTAAACACAATTCACACCAAAATGCAATCCCAGTACTCCTTACTCTATTTCAATTTAGTAATTTATTCGTCATAAGTACAGTCAGCAAAAAAAGCTGGTAAACATGTAGTTTTCCATTTTGGAAAAAACATTAAACTGATTTTTGAATTTTCTCTTCAGTTTATTATCTAACTGTTCGTGAACAGCTGGCTGTTCACGAACAGTTAGATAATAGACAGTTGAAATGCTGAAAAGGGGTTTATCAAATCGTTTTGTGACAAAGATTGTTTATAAAAAGTAACATTCCTCTGTGTTCCAACTTTCTTTACCGATACTACGTATGACCTGTACCAAAAGTGTCCAATGAAAATGTAAACATTGGATCAGAAACACAGAATTGAACCTGAACAGGCTTTGTTTACACTTTTGGCAGATAGTTTTGGAACAGACCATAGATACAATTCGTTGGCTGTCAGCCATAATGTTCACTAGCGGTACTAACCTGAGCGCCTTACTGGCCGGCTGCTCAACGACCTCCACGTAGGGCTGGTCACGGCGCGACATGTTCTCGTCTACGGCACCTGCTCCCACGCCGAATGACGGATCCGCCAAAGTGATTGCCTCGACTGTTGGAACGATAAAACATCAATACATCACCATTCACGAGATTAGGTACACATTAATGATCACAGATGGCTCTTTAGAAATACAAATATAAAAGTATTTTTTTTAAATACACAGAAGAAGAGGTAGCCGGAATAGACAGGTAAGTGGAAATGCTCAAAACTGTATTCATTAATAAATGATTTTATTTCTGTAAGTACAAACATTTTTATACGTCAATCATATTTTAAAAACTAGATGAGATCGGCGTTTCTTATCTGACTACTGTGAGAAGAAAAGCCGAAGCAAACTCAAGAGGTCACAGTCTTTTAAAGTCCAGACATAATACATGATCTCACCATCTTCGTCAGATCATGTAAATACCAATTAGATAGGTTTCTGAAATGGTCTTTTGAGGAAAGAACCACACAGATTATAACAATAGTTATGACGATTTAGCTAAAGAGTGACTAGTGGTGCACACGAATGCGCGATAGGCACCGTGAATAGTTTATAGCACTCTGTATGTTTGCAAAATTAACTCGTAAGCATCGAGGCCGTTTTGATAGGTGATAGAAACGTTCATTACAACATTAATCATCATCATACTACAGATTACAGTAGTCGGGTACAATTTATAGGTTTCCTTAACCGCGTGGTTTGGCGCCAACACCAACGAGCAGAGCTACTTGTTAATGTGTTCACAGCCTTATAGTTATTTTTTAAACGCACAATCCATTTAATAGTCCGTTTCATAAACTACTTTTATATTTGCAGCTTCTCATAAAGACCTCTTCACACCACATCACAATAATTAAATGTATAAACGTCGTTATGACATATGAATTCACAAACCAATTTAATGTACATATTAAACATTCATCATCATCATCATCAGCCTATGGCAGTCCACTGCTGGACATGGCCTCTCCTATTGCACGCCACTCAACTCGATTTTCGGCAACTCTCATCCAGCCAGCCATACCAGCGATCCTGCGAAAATCGTCGCTCCACCTAACATGAGGCATATTAAAAATTACCATATATTATATACTAGCTTCTGCCCGCGTCTTCGTCCACGTGAAAGTTCTTGCTCTCCCGACCCACCCCGTCGCATGTCACATCGTATCGCCTGCCAGCCCTATTACTTCGTTTTTGCTTATCATTCTTTGTTTCTTTTCGTTCGGCTCCTAAGAGTCCTACCGTGGTGTTGAATAGCCTCCCTCGACCGGTAGTTCTAGAGATTAGCGCGTTCAAACTCTTCAGCTTTATTATTAGTATAACAGGTTTGAGGGAGAAAACCTCAACAATACAAGAAACATAAAACACGTGTTAAGAACAAAACATTTAGCTCCGAAGGTCGCATATGAGACGGAACCATTTAGCATATTACATTATTAAAGATATTTATTACAAAGAAGGTGGCGCGGTGTTAAATTAAAATAAACTAGTTTTTGGGGGAGTTACGGAGCGTGGACTACTTAGCGATTGAATAACGAATTGTATTAAGATTATGGATTTTAATTTAATACATAAAGTTGTAATAAAACACTGTTGGCAGGTGTGTGATCTCTTATAAAGGTTAATGAACTAAGCACACAACATTTTTATTTTTTTGTGGGAAATCATCAAACGACGTCTCCCGCTCTTCGTGTCAGACTTTTACTGACTAAAACCCACCCATGTTCTTTCAGTTGCCTATGCCAGGGGCCACGCTATCTCTTTCGAACAACCCGCGGCCCTGGCCGGCATTGGCCCTAGCGAACCCCGTCAGTTCGTGCTGACATCTCTTTGAGGCGCGCCTAGTCCTTACCGCAAGCAAGCCGCAGGCCGCGCCTACGGTGGCCGGGAGTCGGTTGCTGTCTCCCGACCTCTAGGGCGTCTCCTGCGGCGACTAGGGGCGTGAGGGCGCAGAAATTGCCTTTCCCTCACGCGCTCCACCTCCTCCTTTGCGAGCATTACTGCTTCGCAGGAGGTGACGGCTTCCCATGCACTCTCGCTCCGTATCATGGCCTGGACCAGGGCCGGACGCGAGAGATCGCCGCCACGGGGACGCGGCGCTGCTCCGCGTAAGCCGGGCAGACCTCCACACAGTGGTGACACCTTTTTTTTGGTTTCACGGTGGATATCCTCATGGACTTCCTCTATCGTGGGGGTGACGGAGGGGTATGCCGGAGACCTCTGCCTACGGCCGGGGGTGCGGGATTCGCATAAGCATTCACCGGTCCCCCGACAGGCCTTGACCCGCTGTTCCCCAGCGGGTCCCACCTCCCCGTGCAACCATTCCCACAATAGTCGCACCCACTCTCGAGTGGCGCGCGTGGAATACTGCGGCGCCAACTCGAGAGTGGTGACACCCTGGCGTTTCCTCCCGCCTTATCCTGAACAGGAACCTCCCGAAACAACCGTGTCCGGTGAGGGCGCCGTGGCGCCTCTCCAGCCACTCCTCAAAGAGGGGTTATCGCCGCAATTGTGGCGTGCCCAAAGCACACAACCTTACATTTTAATTATTTAGAAATAGAAATATGCCTGTTTATTTCCGGGTAATACAATAACATGTACATGTACGTACAGTCACCAAATGAGATAACTAACCAGGGTCGTCGGATACAGTTCAAGTTTAGTAAGAAACCGATGGATGTTTTCGAATAAATTTACACTCGTTTGTTACTAATTGAAGTCAGCATCCTAATTGCGTAACACACCTTCAATCACGATAGGAATAATTTTGAAGAATATTGCTAATCCATTGCTTCATTTATGTTTGAAACGTTTGTCTGCTCAACAACGCAAATAACGCAGATGCTAATAAAAAAAAATGCTAGAACAACCAGTCCGATTTGATAAATTGTTTTTGCATTTGATAGCCCAGTTCTTGAGGAAGGCTATAGGCTAACATTGCGCTAGGACCCTTAGGAACCGAGCAGAAAAAAGTCAGAATGCTAAGCGAATACGAAGTAATCGGTCGGGTGATGCGACGGAGTCGCGGGCAGAAGCTATTTAATATATAAACTTTGGTACTCACAAACATCACTAATATTTAACTGTTCCTCATTGTGGGGACCGCCTATACATATGGCGCTTTCTGTAAAAGAAAACAATACATTCCAAAAATTGTTCGATGTAACATAATTAAATTTAATTGATTTAATTTTTTTCCATTGGATGTATATATTTTTTTTTATTGAAGTTTACTGTAGTTAAGTAACTAGAATAAACTTCAATTATAAAATATTACACTAGGAAGAAAAAAAAAAATAGAATTGCCAAAGTATACATTTAAAACCAATAATTTTAAAATACCCAGGATACTTGAAAAAAAAAAATATCTACTAAGCACAACCACAGATAGCACAACATTAAAACAAAGTTGATACTTAGGGTCAGTTCACACCGAAACGCGACGCGACGCGACGCTGCGCGCACACTTTAAAACGACCTACTGCACCGCGCAACGTATTCTGAACTCTCACAATGCAATGTGTACCTTTTCGTGTAGAAAATAAAGTATATTTTGAGTCACTCTTTTAAAGTGTGCGCGCAGCGTCGGGTCGCGTCGCGTCTCGGTGTGAACTGACCCTTACTAACAAAAGTATGAGCATTTACAGGCAGCGAAAACAGTCGATTAATATTTTAGTTTTTTTAAATCTTCATCATCATTCCCCTTCCCTTATCCCAATCTATTTGGGGTCGGCGCAATATGTTTTATTCTTCCATACTTCTCTACTAGTCGTCATCTCAGTTTTTTATATTTTAAAATATTTAGTTGAAATCGAAACCGAAATTACAAGAATTACCTACAACTCATCATCATCTGCCTAGCCTTTTCCCAACTATGTTGGGGTCGGCTCGCAGTCTAACCGGATGCAGCTGAATACCAGTATTTTACATGGAGCGACTGCCTATCTGACAAGAATTACCTACAACTGTTTGATATTATTGAAATACTTAACGATGTATTGAATAATTTTGAACCAATTTAGGCGAGACGTGTAAAAGTAGCAGTGCTAACCGATTTTTGTCGCTGACTGTACATGACACATGGATACAAATCTTAGGTTATTTTATTATACAAAGACAATTAAGTATGCATAATGGCAATGACTTAATATAGTAATGAAAATAGTTATTTTCAGGGTCACATTAAAATCTTAAAAATAAAAATGTCCGAAAGATGACATAACAAACATGTCCTAAATACCACTTACATAAATTAATTATAAACTCATTCAAGTTCAACAGGACATTTAGCAAATTTCGGCTTTTTCATTTAGCCAAAATTACCAACAATAATTAAAATATTAATTTTGTACAACTGAACCGAGCTAATGATTGCATGATATCAACGGTTACTTTAATAATTATATGTATGGAACTACTATTATTGATCAACTTGTTTTGACCATTTAAATTATTAGAACTTTCAAACATAATATACAGGTTGTTTGGAATATGGGTGCAAAGCTTTAAGGCGAAGATAGTACAGACAATTTAGAATCATTCCATACCCTGGAGCTGTTCGCCGAGCCGGCCGACACAGACCTCATCTCTTCGAGAGGGAGTGGGCATTTAAAAATAATAATAAGTTTCCACCAATGTATAGCAATAAAAGGAAATAAGTGCGCAGAAAATATGTTATAATAGTCATTAACGCGGTTCCATAATTGAGGTAAATTGCTACTGAGTGCATACAAATGAAATACGTGGGTGTAACAGAGCAGATGCTGTATTTGATCACTATGAACAATACTATCAAGGTAAATCATTCAAAGCCAGTCTGTTCCGAATGAGTATGATATAATCTTCCCACTGCTGGGACACAGGCCTCCTCTCTTCGAGAGGAAGTGGGCTGTAATCCACCACGCGGGCCCAGTGCGGGTTGGCAGATGTGACATTTCTTAGAATTTTTTGGTTCTAGAACATGCCGGTTTCCGCATAAAATTAGAAAGGAAAAGTGATTCAAAATAAATGTCCCTAGATAAATAATGGTTTCGTTCCCGCTAACATTGTCCAAAACATAGGAATGGAACCAATAAATTATACCTATAATAGTCGCATAACATAAATCCTATCCTAATATTATAAACGCGAAAGTTTGTGAAGATGGATAGATGTGTTACTCTTTCACGCAAAAACGACTGAACGGATTTGGACGAAATTTGGCACATAAAGTTTATACAGGATTAACACATAGGATAATTTTTATCCCAATCTTCCCCGGGGAATCGAAACTTATGCGGGTGTAACCGCGGGGCGCAGCTAGTAATTTATATATCGACAAGAAGTTTTAGAGAATACTTTATTCCTACGTCATCATCCGCCTTTTCCCAACTATATTGGAGTCTGCTTCTAGTCTAACCGGATGCAGCGGAACATTAGTATTTTTATTTGTACGTCATATGGACTCTAAAAGAAACAACAATAAATATAACAGTCAACTGTGTTTATCTATGTAAAATGAAAAGTACATAACGGCAACACACAGAAAATATAATTTGCAGAAGTACCACTTGAACGACGTAAAGAGCGGACACATCATACACTACGAGAGCACAAGTCATAATAATATACACAACTATATATACATATTATGTCTCCGCTAAAAGATGGCCAAGCTGTGGCGTGAAACTTTCCTTATGGGTCATCACATCCAAAAATGGGTGCAAACATTAAATGTTTATAAAGTGAAGCCGAAACAAAACGGCTAAAAAGATTATGGAAGATTATCGCGTGTTTTCTCTGTAGTCATCGTTGTGTCGCTAGTTCAACAAATCATCTGCCCACTCGCCGCGTCACAATCACACGCAGTCTAGGCGACGACGCGTGCGTATGCGCATATCTCGCGCTAATATGATTAGCTATTCATATTTTTAGGAGCCACTTCACTAATTGGGTGGCACCATTGTCGAGTGATTCGGCACAGGTGAATTTATAGAGCATTGGGCCAGGAACAATCCAGAACGAGATATTTAAGATGTGATGATGTATATATGTATATATGATACTTTATTACTCTGGCCGACTGGGAATGTTAATAGTTTTTTAATAAGTTAAACTCCATTACATAATCTAATAGTTATTTAATAACTTTCCGATACTAATGACTTCTTTCATAGGTATCAAGGAGTCAATGGAAGTAAATATTATCAGCGCAGCAGAATGGAGTACGAAGATACTGATCTAAGGACTAGCCGCGTGCCCGACAGGGTTTCCCATCGGAAAAAAATTATGAATTTTCAAACTTTCAACCCCTACTTAACCCTTTTAGGGGAAATTTTTTTTTCTCACCTCTTTTAATATAAGGAACTCTTGTGCAAAATTTATTGCTTCTAGACCTAACGGTTTAGGCTGGGTGTTGTCTGTCAGTAAATAATAACCTATATGTACTAATATTATTGGGGTAGAATTTGTGAGTTCGTATGTAGGGGTACCCTTCGGAACTACTGATCCTATTCCGAAAATTCATTCTGGACGAGGTCGTGTGCAACAGCTAGTAGGATTTCATGTTAAAACAAGAAATTTCACACGGGTGAAGTCGCGGGCATAAGCTTGTAAAACATATTTTTATCGTGTTGACGATATTAGCACGTGGCGTGGGAAAGTGCCGCCTTTGTACCTTTTTGTGCGAAAAGTTTAAATAAATAAAGAGGCGTGAATTGTAAGATTTCCTTGTTCTATGCTTGATTTTCATAAGGTTTAAAACTCATTGAGCAAGAGAACAAGTATACCTGCTTGAGAATGACACATGCAGCTCTAGTAAACCTCTGCCCGGGATCATAGGTTCGCATACCATACTATTAATCATTTCTCATTTTTAAATTTACACAACCCCACGTGATACTGCGACCCTGACAGGCATCGGCCCTAGCGATCACCATCACTTAGTGTTGACCCGGCCCTGGTCCTATACGAAATTTAGAACGGGATTGCGGACGGCAAGCTATGGGTAGCTCGCCGTCCGCAATCCCGTTCTAAATTTCACGTGTACATTATGACCGCTGTGCGCCATCTATTTTTCTAATGAGCTAAAATGAGAATATAGGTACGATATGAACATTAGAAATTTCTAAATAATATAAATATGAATATTTCTTTGATATGCTCTGAGATCTAAGCCCAATAATATTTTGTATCGTGTTACGTTCAAAATAAAATGACGTTGAAAATAAAGAAATTATTTTTTATATTCCTTTTGTAAGTCGAATAATAATGGCGAGTTATTCGACTATTCGCCATAGGGAATGGCGATTAATATTCGACCATTCGCTATAACAACTATTCGCGGCATCTCTAGTTCAAAGTCTGATCTCAATCTGTCAAAAATTAAATTCTAGGATCCTTACATTTTTGACATTGACTGTCGCTGAGATGAGATTGCGACTAGATTTTGAACGTTTTTAATTACGGGAATTGACCTTCGCAAGTCGTGCCAACCGGTTATGAAGATGTTATTTAGATGATTTCAAATAAGTAAATATTTAAATAGTAAAAAATTATATACTATGCGACTATCACAATGTATACGACTGTCCATTTAAATTAATTTTGAAATCATTTTCACCGGTCCTTTGGAACGTAAGAAGATTTTTGTTTACGGTCGAATGGCCCGCGGTCCATTCGCTTTGGGCCGTTCAGACTAAATACTCAACTTTTTAGTGCTAATACTTATTCTAAATGTTTTAAATACACGAGTCCGACGAGGATGCGGAGGAAAATAAAATAAAAACGGAAATAGAGGTGTGTGCCATTTCTACAGTTTAAGGTACTTAACGATTTAGGCCAGGCTATTGAGGAACCCACTAAATTCTACAGTGGTTTGGACTTAATGATTTGAGCCATTCTTGCAAGTGCGAAGAACCTGCTAAATTCTAAAGTTTAAGCAAGCAATTATACTGTGGTTTAGGTACTTACATGGTTTGAACCATTCTTACCGCGCAAAAAATTGCAGGCACGTGTAGTGCACAGGTGAAGAACCTGCTACACGAGGTACATAAACAAGTTGGTCTGTTTGTTTGGGCTACCAGTTTTAGGAGGTTGAGCGACTCATCGATCGTGTAAACTCAAATATGTTAAGTTAAAAATAACTTTATCCGGGCGCAATGCGATCGCGTTTAAATCGGTGCTAAAATCGCGCGCCTCGGTGCCTAAATGCATTGCGATTCGGGTCTCGAGGATTTGGGCACACGTCATATTTGCATTCAATCCGTGAAATGATAGTAAGAAAAATGTTAATTACTCCCAAACACTAATCACAACCCCAACTCGAAGTTGCTTCTCAAATCATTAAAGGTACCTGAAACGGTTATTCAAGCAACCCTGCAGAATGCAAAAGGCGAATATGTGACAACATAGATCGCTTTGAACAAACACATACCTACATCACCTCTTCATAAATATAAACTTACGCACAAAGTCACAGTATTGAAAAACTAACTGTAAAACTGTATTAACCACTTGTGGGCTAGCACGATATTATAAAGGAAACTTCCTTATATTGGTTCAAGATCAACGGAAAACATTTCATGTCGGATTATCATGCGCAGAATAAAAGCAAAGAACCAATCGAAGATGATATTAATAAACAAGATATAAGATTAGCACGTGTTGAAATTCTAAGAAACGAATGCACTGTGTAGGTATCTGCTACAAGTTATTAACAAATGCATACATATCGATACAAAAATTTACTTAAAACGTGAATACTTTGCTAGTAGACAATGTGGTGTTTAATTTACAAAAGTAGGATATCTTTTCACAATTTTTTTCCGAAACAACAGGAAAAGACTTCGCGGCAGGCCTTCAAAACACTGGGCAAAGAACGGACTAGATAGACTCTAGTGGAAATAGAGAAATAATGTCAGCCCAGCAGTGGGATGCTTGGGGCTTACAAAATAACAGTACACAATACGGACGAAGTTTAAAGGCGTTTATAAGAACCCAATAGTCATCAAAATCATCAGTCATAACAATGATTGATAAAATATGTCAGACCGTTTAAAACGTTAATCACTAGTCAGCCACTTGAACCAGCTAAAACTGCAGCTGTCATTTTACCAAATCTATCAAAACATAATTATTGACAAGTCTGATTTTAAAGTTCAAGTATCAATCAAGAAGATGATTCACATGAACAGGTTAACATGTCTGCCAACAGACAAGGAAATATAAGATATTAAGATAGTGCAAGAAAATAAGTAATTTAATGCTACAGGAAAAGTGCAATAAAATGAACTCCGCAATTAAAGAATCTACAAGGAATTATTTAATGGATCAACATGTGGTAAGTTACAGTCCACTCCCTCTCGAAGAGAGACCTGTGTCCCAGCAGTGGGAACATTATAGGCTGATTATTCTTATGGTAATGCATCAACGCGTAAGTAAGATAGAAAAATTGATCCTACTATCATGAAAAAAACCGCTTCTTCAAATATCCATCTTATTTCTGACATTAAGTCAGGACCTAGCTTTAAAACTTAATATTATTCTCAACATCATCATAACATTATATCGTTCACGATATTATCAGATTGGAAGTCGGTTCAAAACTGAGCAAAATATCTGTGACTAGCTTACGGGATGCGCATTTTCCTCATAACGAGGATAAGTTATGGTTGCTTCGAACTTGTTTCGAGTATTAGGTTCACTTATGTAATTGAAATTTTGGTTTGGAAAGCGCAGACAAGCACTGTAAACGAAACCATTGCCACACAAATAACACACGCACTCCAGCCCTTTCACAGCTAGTTTCCCTCTGATTTTGCTTCACTGTCCACTGTTGGGTTGCTGCCACTGATGTCTGTCAAAATCGTTGCGATCTTTATTTTCGTTACAATAAGGTTGCTGCTATCAGAGGTAAAATATTGGCTCTGCACGCTGGGGCCAATGTGTGGCGCTAATCGTGAAGCTGAGTGCGTTTAGTGTGGTTGCAGCGAGTTGCACTTGGAATATGCAAGGGACTCGTGATAAACAATGCGTAGGAGACCTCATCGGCGTTCAGGGGCAAAATGTCAAATTATCAAAATTTCCAACGATGTCAAAATGTCTAATTCTCAAAATATATCCAATCTTTGAGAATGTAGCAAATTTGTTAAATATGTCATTAAAGCGCTTTCTTTGTACTTTAGTTCATGACTTTATGCCCTCTAGAGGGCACCATATACAATTTAATGTGACTTCGCATAGCCTATAAATATCCAGCGGACGATCAAGACGCTCCCAACGATACCGCACTTGTCAAAATATGATAATACAGTTTAGAAGTTATGAAGGAATAGATGAACATACATACATACCGGTCAAAATAATAACCCTATTTTGTTGATGCTTTTTTTATTCTTTGCTCATTCATAGATTTTCATCGCTTTTACCCTTCAGAACGTGAGAACCCGGTCTAAACCTGCCTGTTCAACATCCTAGAAATCGATGAGGCTAGGTCTACTAAATAGTTAATAACGCTAGTCAGTATAAATAAAAAAGATAAGTAATCAGTACTTATTTGAGATCAAAAGTTACAAAATACAGCCCCCAAACAAAACCCTTCAGCATGCCATTCGCAACATTGGTATTATAAATGCCCGTGCCCTCCCATCGGACTATGAGAGTGAGGAAAGTGAGAGTGTACCTGTCTGCGCAAACAATTGTGCACTATAATACCTCCCGCGCCGAAGGCTAGTCACCGTTGAGATTGGTTGCCATGGCCGACTATATTATAAATGACTAGCTGCGCCCCGCATAAGTTTCGATCCCGTGGGAATATCGGTATAAAAATCGGTATCCTATGTGTTAATCCTGGTTATAAACTATCTATTTGCCAAATTTCATCTAAATCCGTTCAGTAGTTTTTGCGTGAAAGAGTAACAAACATCCATCTATCCATACAAACTTTCGCATTTATAATATCAGTAGGATCTCACTCAATCAAGAAGACTCGCAAACAAGAAATAACCCAGATCCTCTGTAACTGCACTGGCATCTTTATTATTGGTCTGCTGTCTAGCTCAGGTCTTGGAGAATCAATGTGAATGTCAATAGAACAATAGATTATTACTTATTACAGCGTCGTTCATTTAATTATCATCTACAGACGCCGCCTCTTTGTCGAGTGCCTGTGATTCATCAATGTAATTTATATCAATGATAATATAATAATATTAATAATTCACAAGAAATAACTGATTGGATTAAGGATTAGCCCACAATCGCAGAGGACCGGGAAAAGCGGAAAGAGGGAAGGGAGGCCTTTGCTCTGCAGTGAGATAATACAGGCTTAAAATAAATAAATAAACAAGATAAAGCTGTTTGTTCCACTGAGATCTTGCATGGAATGCCTACAGGACTACAATATTTTGAAGAAGGAGATACCATTCAATATTCAATGCACATGAGTCTAAATGAAGAGCTATGCAAAGCAGCGTGTAACACGAAATCCTGCAGTGCTCGATTGATCTAAATTAGTCTCTGAATACCATGTCTAAATTGGGGCAATAGATTGGAAAAATGTCGCTAAACTATAATTAAAGATGGACAAGACATAGCGATACGATGGAAGATGGATAGAAGGACGAGCAGTTGCAAAATAAAATAAAGGCATAACGTTATTTTATTCAAGGCCATTCAATCAGCCTATAACGTGCCCACTGCTGGGACACAGGCCTCTTCTCGGTGAGAGGGTCGTAATCCACCACACGCGCCTAGTGCGGGTAGATGTCACATGTTTTCGAATTTTTGGTTCTAGGACATGCCGGTTTCCTCACGATGTTTTCCTTCACAGTTTTAAGAGCAGTGGTAATAAAATAATTTACACAAAGTATAGTGCCCGCTTGGGTTCGCGCTCACGACCTACAACTCGTAATTCGCAGCAGTTACCACTGTGCTACCACTGCTCAACACATCTGTATAAGGCCCCAAATAGGCGAAATCAATGCAGTATTTCATTCTTTGCACGAAGAATCTGTCAATGATTCAATTAAACATTGATTGAAGACACGATCCTGGCTATTTTATGGTCGATTCAATTACTCGTACGTCTCAGACAATCTGTCACAATTTATGCACTGTTGACCTTTACACTGCGCTTATCGTTATAGACAATGTAGACATAACTCCTTATGATAATTATAGTTTCATTTGTAAACAATAAACGACGTAATAGTTTTTAACGATTCTATAAATCCACCTGCTGGTTAAAGGACTTGAACGACAACGTTCGGATGTGACTCATAAAATCTACAATACTACCTACATTAAGTCTTCGATATTCTGATTGTCTTTAGTGCTAAAACTACTTTTTCCTGCTAGTTGATGAAATTGTCTTCTTGCTTTTGGATACCATAAAGGCGGTGAGTCAACAATCTTTCAAAGGATTATCTGCCTCAATCGACCTTAACAACTAGCGTAGAATGCTAAGCATCTCACAGGCATCACAGATTACCATCTTAGTAGGACTACAGTTCGGCCGACGAGAGAATGCGTTCTTGACACCTGTCAGTTTCCTTTAAACGAATACGTGTTTTGCGAATTTTGTCTTTATTAGCTACTACAATGGTTGCACTGACAGGTGCCAGGAACGCATTCTCTCGACGGCAATATCATATCAATTATCTATCATTTCATTGATATTCTACGGTAGAATATCAATGAAATGTAAACAGTGAATGAGAAACCACTGAATAAAGAATCTTTACTAAAGACAACCAACGGGTAAAACTATAGGGGAGGAATAAAGATGCCTACGATCGTCGACGGAATGACGTCAGCAAATAGAGAGCTTCAGACGAACCCGTCTGGATTTACGTCATACATCTCCCGATGACGTCAAAGGCGCTCGTTAAAGCTCCCGGCCCTTATTGATCTGAGATTACGAAGTTCTGAATGTCTGTATTAAAATAGACTAGGTACAGTAAAGTCTGTTAATGGAATCTGAAGTGGAAGCTAGTAAAAATTAATGGCGAAAACAAGAAAAGATGATTGATAAAAAAAATACTACATTATTATTATGAATATGAAAACATCAGAAAACATTGGCTGGTGCATTATTGAAATTGTGTTTTTAATATTGCGTTGTTATTTATTTCCAAGATTATATTTAGCTTGCCCGGTAGCAAACGTAATTGGCCCAAAATGGGATGATTGAGACACATAAAGACGTATTGAACATTTTGGACAACAGCATAAAAGTGACGAAACTGTACAAACATAAAAAAAAAATTTAATACAATTTATTAGCTATCTGTGTGCATACGAATTAATGACAAGGTAAATATTTGTTTACTTCGCGGCGTTGGCTTAACGACTGATTAAATCGTTTTTCTGTTAACAACGATACTACCTCAAAGGCCATGGCTTTGAGATTATACAACAGCGATAATAGATTGTAATACATAATACTTAAGAGCTGTACGAAAAATTGCCAATCGTAAACATGATTTTTCATGAAATTGGCTGAGTTTTTTTTTCCCCTTAGCCTATATTGTCCCACTGGGGCTGGGCAAAACACAATAAAAAAAAAATTAACTCCCTAACGCGAGGTTGGAGGATCTCATGGCTAAATGAGTCCACGCATATTATGAGCAACCTTCAACGTTGGACCGATCCATCATTCAATCAAAAGATATCCACACAACTGCGAGTGAAAAAGCGTGTGAATTGTAACAGAATGAAAACAATGCCGTATTCTTCTAAATGTTATAAAAAATACCAAAAAACAAAGTCGAAGTCAAGACGAGAAACACTGTTAGTATGGTTAAGGAAACACTAAATAAGGATCTCTAAGATGCTCCCATTTGGCAGGACAGATTGCCTGTGTCGTTCAGAGACAGTTCTGTGAAATTCTGACAAACAAGTAGAAAGGCTCTTGTAAGAAGTGGAGGTCTGCCCGGCTTGGGCGGAGCACCGCCGCGTCCTCGTGGCGGCGATCTCTCACGTCCGGCCCTGGTCCAGGTCATGGTACGGAGCGAGAGTGCATGGGAAGCCGTCACCTCCTTCTGCGAAGCAGTAATGCTGGCAAAGGAGGAGGTGGAGCGCGTGAGGGAGAAGCAATCTCTGCGTCACGCCCCTAGTCACCGCAGGAGACGCCCTGGACGTCGGGAGTCACCAGCCGACTTCCGGCCACCGTAGGCGCGGGCTTACGGGCGGCGACCAATGGGCAGCTCGCCGCCCGGCAAGGACCAGGCCCGAGACGACGGCGCGTTGTGTTCCACGCACGCCTCAAAGAGATGTCAGCACGAAGTGACGAGGTCCGCTAGGGCCGATGCCTGCCAGGGCCGCGGGTATTTCGAAAGAGATACCGTGGTCCCTGGCATAGGCAACTGAAGAAACACGGGTGGGTTTTAGTCAGTAAAAGTCTGACACGCCCTCCTGCTCCGCCCAGAGCGGGAGAAGTCATATGATGATTTCCCACCCAGGAAAAAAAATTTAAAAAAAGGCTCTTGTAAGAAGGGGCAAACGAAAATAGTATAATAGTCTTATCGATTTCGATAAAGGCGACCCTTTGAAAATTATTATTTCCTAGCGTATAATATGACTCGCCAGATCGAATTTTGTTTCAAATACCCGATCACAACTAATGCAATAGATTTGGCCAGCAGATTTACAGGTATAGGACAGGAGGGCTTAGGTATCTCTTTACGTATTTTGGCGTTTTTCGGTTACTGTATCGAGGCGCTTTTTATCTAATGTAGCAGGAAAGGTACACGTAGAAAATCAAAATGTCATGGGATCCGTGAACAATGAACACAAAATCCGTAATAAACGTCTCATTCTGCCGAGTGCAGACTTATGTCTATACGTTTCTTCAAGATACAAAACCGGTTACAGAACAAGTCTGCTTGAAATTAAAAGAAGTTCACGGATAAAGTTCACTTATTAATAGGGAAATGTAAAGGTCTCATAACACACGTTTATGTTGCTCGGCTTTCGCAACGAGGTTCTCTGTCAGTTACCTTATCGCTTCTCAACGGCTGAAGGGATTTGCATGAAATTTGGTACACAGGTAGACCATGGCCTGGGTTAGGAGTTTAGTACATAGGATTTTTATCCCTGTAGAACGTTCTTGTGGGATAATTTCCAACCTCCACGCGGGCGAAGCCGCGGGCAGAAGCTAGTTTTGTATATATGTCATCTTGTGCCGGGGTCATCTTTTATCAGCTGCTGGACTAACTTATCACTGAACCGGCCTATAGATTTGCTTAATTGGGAGGACTGAACTATAAGGACATTATTTAGACAAGCAAAAATATTCCAAACGAAACGTAAAAAATCTTCCAAATTGTAGGTAATGCTGCTTAACTGCTTTGTACTAAGTTTCGAGAGGGCAAGAGAAACCCCCAAGTAGCGGCTAACTTGGAGGGTAGAAGATATAAATAAGGTATTATCAAGGTGGCTAGAAGGTCCCAAAATAACTATTGTCTTCGGACAAGTCACAATTTTTTTTCTTTTTTTTATTGCTACATGGGCCTGCTCTTGACCTCGATCACACCTGATGGAAAGCGATGGATGAGCTCTATGACGGAACGAGCGTGCCCAGATGATGCCTGTTCACTCTTGCTTTGAAGGCATTCCGTCCCCGTCCCTTTCGATGAAGTGAAATCTAACGAGATTGAATTCCAAATGTTAGGTATCATTATGGCTAACTAAGGTAGGCAACAGATATTGCAATGCGATAGCTTGCACACAGATACCGGATTATGAAATGAGGAAAATATGCTAATAGGTATTTTTAATTTTAAAAAGGAAGTTCAAAGGCTATAATACCTCTTGGCTATGACCGGGCTACGGATAAGAGAAGCAGGAAATCGTGAATCACCTAGCATTGAGAGCTGAGAGCGATGTATTTCGTAACGAAAAGTTACAGTAGTACATACTTACGAAGTCTTGATAAGAAAAAATGCTCACAAACGACATGCAGGAGTATTATCCTTATTGGATGAACACAACCATCGGTGAAGGAAAACATCGTAAGGAAACCTGGACTTTACATTTACCTTAGAAGCACAAGCTACCATAGCTTATGCTTCTAAGGTAAATGTAAAGAGAAAACAAGTTTGTAAATGTGTTCAAGTTCTTAAACTAAACAGTCGTAATACGTGTTGCGCGGGGGAGTTTGTTGCGTCTTTCCAGCATAAATGCTAAGGGTGAAGAAGCGTGGACGTTGTAGAGGCTGCATATTTATAGCTTTTAACCTTCAAAGGATCCTTATTCTTAGCCCACTTGTGTTTTGATCAGAGGAATGACTCAAACATCGATTACAATTGCGACATATTAGACCGTTCCCTTAAGTGTTGACAATAAAAGATAGCAGTACATGAACAAGTGATTGCGCTAGAAAATAGCCCTTATTACAATGCACAGTGGATGCCTTACTGCCACTCGTACTGCATACAAATGACCCCTTATTAGTTTTATTCACAATTCTGAATTTATAAGCGAGCACATTGTATGCGTGTATGATGAGTTATAATTTAAGCCTACCCGCTATACTTTGTTGAATGCAACGAGGATTTATGGCAAGATAAACTTGCCAACGACATTCATTTATGTGGAGTTGGTAGCACATTGACAAGAAGTAATAGTGAGTGGATATTTTGATGTCGCAGGTTCACGTAGAGATTACCAAACTGCTGCAGCACAGTTTGGTAAGCTCTTTGCGCTGCCTCGCTGCACCCGGAGTGCCAATGGATCGTTGGTACAGTAAGTTTTACCTGAGTCAGAGAAATGACTCACTATATCTGTAGCTAAACATGTGTCGATCGCATGAGCCGCTCACATACACTTAATGAAGTAAAGATGATGATTACTTGTGTTGTGAAAGGAAACTATGTCCAGCTCCAGAAATGGAAGTCCAATTATGGACATGAATCGCGTCAAGACGTTCCTATTCCCCTGGCAACGACCCGAGATTAATGACAAAGACTTATTAGGATGAGGAAAATGTATGAATTATTCACATTAGTAACACAAAGGTGATAGAGTAAATAACCATTATTTACAGGTAAAATAAACAACAAAACTAACGGTTACAAATATGAACTCTAAACAACATTCGATCGACTATTTATTTAACGCAAGGCACAGGCAAAGCGTGCCCGTTTCACTAAAAACTACACGACACTTAAATGTAATGCCTAAATCAAAATCCAACGTGCAATAATATTTAGGCATTACATTTAGGTGGCTTAGTCTTAGCGAATACGGGCCCGTATTCGCTCATTACCCACCCTAAGTTTCGTTCTAACCCTAGAATAGGTACTCACCTATTCTAGGGTTAGAACGAAACTTAGGGTGACTCCCTTTGCATAATTTAAAATGTCCCTGAAATTATTTTTAAAGTTGGTGTGGTAATGTTCTGTTTGCATGTTCAGACTATTAAAAATAAATGAGTTTTACTGCCAGGGTTAGTAACCCTATTTTCAGCACACAGAAAGGGTGGTATCTAAAATTAGAAATAATTATTTGTACTCGTATTTATCTGACATAAAATGAGTAAGGAAGAAATTTATGAATTACTAGCAGCGCCCCGCGGTTTCACCCGCATAAGTGTCGATCCCGTAGGAATATCGGGATAAAAAGTATTCTGTGTTATTCTAATGTATAGGCTATATTACTGTGAAGTTTCATCAAAATTCGTTCAGTAGTTCGTGTGTTAAACAGTAACAAATATCCATCCATCCTTACAAACTTTCACGTTTATAATATTAATATAATATAAATTAGTAGGATAGTTGGATGAAGTGAGGTAAGTTTTCAGTAGGTAATTTGTGCAAGTACCTGGTTCCCTAATTATTTTGCTTTAATTAAGAAAGTGAAAAAGCCAACGAATAAGAATGAACAAGTTGCCTGTGTTTAATATTCTAACTGACTCATGTCCGAGTATTAAGAATTAGCAATTTACATAAAAACAAAAATTTAAACTAATAGCAAGTAATTTATTACAATAAGTTTAATGTCACAACTAATAATGTAAATGTTGTACTATATGTAGTTGATTTACTGATGCTTTAGAATCTTTAGAATAAATATGATGTCAACTTTGCACCTCTGAAAGGAATTAAAAAAAAAAAAAAATCAATTAAAGTTCAGAATATTTTAATCGTTCCTTTTTTCTTGTATTAAATAATGTTTAAAATAATTAATATAAACTGACTTAATGCCTTAGGCATTCTCTACCAGTCAACCAAGATTGGTGAAGAGATTAGGTGGCAGACATGCTTTGGTTGAGAGGGACAATGATAAAAAAAAAACTCTTAAAACTAGGTACACAAATACATAAATAGATTATATACACATACATACTATTACTATAATATATATACATATACAAAATCAAGGGAGAGAGGTGTTGAGATGACTACTCTATTTTTGAAAATAACTGCAATTTCCGCTTAAATGGATACTGATATCAAGAGGAAGCGCATTCCAAAGAAGAATGGACTGAATATGAAAAGAAGAATGAACAAAGTCAGACTTACGAGAAGGACAGAGTACGAGAAGATTGTTAGAAGAACGCAGATTCTTAGCGTGTGAAGAACATAGATATTGGAAGTGAGATAAGAAGGAGTGGGAGAGTTGAGAAGGGAGAAAAGTGTGGTCAAAGTGTGCAAACTTCTTCTTTGGCGAATGGACATCCATTTGAGCTCAGACCTATAGCTCGACACATGGTCATATTTCCTGAGGTTGAATATGAAACGAATACCATTGTTGAGCAATCTGTCGAGATTATCCAGCTTTGATTGTTGTGTGAGTTTTTATCCCACATTGATTGGTCTACGCTTTGTACCGGGGCCCCATTTTGTGCATGTGTTTGTATGGTGATCATATTATGCGTAAGAGATTCTGCCAGGTTGATAGTTTATCTTTTTGTAATTGCTTTATAAATAATGAATTATGTATTACATGTCTTCTTTATTTTGAATTATTACGAAAATTTTCTCAACAATATTGTGCAATGAGAAACAATTATTTATTGGTAGATCAAAGGTTAATGGACTTGTTTTATCATGTGACCTGTTATGCTAACATTTTCATCCAAGTTTAGCCATTGCTTAAATTCAGAGATCTTTAGGGAGTTTAATGGTTTCTACAAGGAAAATAGTACTCTTTTCTATTATTTATTCTAAGATATAAAAATAATATGGTTAAATTGCTTTATTCACGGTTTATTAGACAGGGCATCAATATGATCATGACACCTATTGATATCTAAAATGAATAATTAAAAAGTAACTAGTAATTAGAAAGAAACTATCAAGTTGATACAATACCAAAATACCTACTTTGGTATGTTATATCAATTAATTAATTAAGTTATTAATTATCTGCTTTTGGCTTCTTTATGTTTTTTTACCAGATAAACATAAAAATTATATAAGACAAGTGGGTGATTTTCGAGACTCGAAAATCACCCAGCCTTCCCCACTGCATAGTGTTTTAGCTGGGAAGAAGTGGCACAACATACTTCCCTATTATGCTCATATGTAATCATAATCACTCTGGCTTGCTTATTTTTAAGTAGATTCTACATACTTACACATTAATTTACTATTTTATATCTGATCATACTGTGATCTCGTAATGCGTCACATAAAAGTGCATTGAACTAAATAAGTAATAGCCCTTACTGTTGCCACCCAAGCTGACTGACATATAGCCCGACATATTAACACATTGACGGTTTATCAACAAGGTAGCTTTTAAATATTTCATAGATTCGCGGAACTCGTAATAAATTATGGAGTTAGTTACTTAGCATTTCAAAATAAATATTACAAGATGGAAAATATAGCTATGCAATACAACAAGAATTGTATGAAACAAAAAACATGAACATTTGCATGCCACACAACTTCAGCTCATTGTATTCTATTACCAGTTTCTCAATTAAATAGTAAAAGTTAATGAGTAAAATTGGAAAGTACCAACTTTTCATCCATAAAAAATTAAAGAGGTATGGCACAAAAATGGTCATTTTTTTGTGTGAAGTTATTATAGGTCATTAAAAGGGAAAGCAGAACCCATTACCAACAAAGATGATGGACAGGCTTCATATCACTACATACATTCCAACAAATATGAAACATATTTGTAAAATTATGCATGAAATACAATGTGGGTACGTCATATCCGATAAATGAGGTCATGCGGCTAGTGTGAAAACGTATTGCTCTCACATTTTTAGGCATCATGTTCTACCTTTGCGAATCAATAAGTAACTTTTTGCATGAATTACATTTAAATTAATTTTGCTGACCAGAGTTATTTGGCTGATTACGTAAGGAATTACAAAGTTTTTTTTTTAGGATAATGTATCAATACTAAGTCCCGTATTATAGAACCTTACTCAAGACTCAAGCATTACTTATAATTAGTTTCAACCAATCAAATGGTTCTAAACTAGTTTTAAGCAATGCTTGAGTTTTCAGTAAGGTGGGAACCTCATTTTTACACTTATTATATTCTAAATGATTAAACTCAGAATATAATAAATGTAAAAATGATTGAATGTCGAGTCATCTTTGAACTATTAAATGTGGTTTTTGCTGTATTGTTATTCCTGTTAAGTTTAACTATGGTTAAATATTATGCTTTTACTAGTAGTTCAGAAAGGCATTAAAAGCGATTTGACTTTAAATGATATTGTCCTTACCCTAAAATTGCATCTCTGTGGTCTTCATTTATTAGAATTTTAAGTTTTATCTTGGTAAAAAATTTCGATTTTTCAATTAAAGTTCAGAAAATTTTAATCATTTCGTTTTTTTATTAAATAATGTTTAAAATAATGCAAACCTAAACAATATAAAATAATTTGCCACTTGCCATTTATGCAGACCTCCGGCCTTAGGTAAGTAATTAAAAATCTTGGTTATTTTCTTCTTTTGTAAGTGAACTAGCAATAATATTTTCAATTCTCTACCACAGTTGTGTCATAAAATACCACAATAATGAGTCCTGTATCAATGAAATTATTTAGTAAAAAGCTTTGTTCAAGCCAACAGCCATGCAAATTGAATATTAGAAGTTGAAAGGAGGGTAAATTTAAATTTTAGAATAAACTGAGATTTTTTTTAAGATTTTGACCACAGATGTCAAATTTTGACAGGCTTGAATTTTGACAGCAGATGTATTATCATCAGTCAAAACTCAAGCCTGTCAAAATTTGGAATTCATTAGGAAACAAAATTTCACAGCATGCTAAGACCATTTTAAAAATATTATGTAATTTGACTTTTGTTTACAGAAAAAGAACACATTCACAAATGAAATTACTTCTGATTAAGTGGGTAGGTATCACGTAGGTATTATTATAGTGTCTAGATTCTGCTTCTGAGATTATGACCACAGATAATAGAAATGTAAATAAATATGTGCACAATGAGTGAAATAGGTATCTTTGTACGAGTCAACGAAACTAGAAGCTAAAAATAGACCAAGGAACAAAAAGTATTGACAAAAGATTTAAAAGCAGTGCGAAAAGGCAAAGAGATTAGAATGTGTATAATTAATGAATTGAAACTACAACATGGAAATAACTAAACGTACATCGAAAGCAGATTTTATGTATTATTTCGAGTGTGCGGCCAGCTTTTAGGATATAAATAGAACATTACACTCAACCACCCAGCTAACTAGAACATTGAGAAGCTACACAAGTACTGGCTGAAAATGCACCAAAATTGACCAGACTAGGCTGAATGATCCGTTTCCTTTGCTTTTAAAACTTTTAAGTGCAAACAACTAAGTGCAATGACGGATGCGGATCGCCAGAAACAAAAATGTATGGCATATTACATGCATGTCGTACAGTTTACCTCCGCCGATGTCCATGGCACGGTACGATTAGGCCGCGGGCCGCGGACACCTCACAGCGGTCCTTCCGCACGCGACAATATCAAAACGCACATTTATATTAACTTCGTCATAACTCGTTTCGTTTTAAAACATAACACTTCCCACTTTCAGAGCGTACTTTCATGAACTTTGAACGCACTAAACCTCACTTTTAACTCAATAACGATCAACTGATTTGCAAACACACACGATGTACTTCACAAATTGTAAACTATAGACGTACCTCCAGCATGAATGATCCTATAATAATAACTGTGAACTGTTTCTTCGCTCTCGCTCGGCCAAGGAACTAGTTATCAAGGTCTCTCGTCTCGACGCTGAGTACTTCCAAGAATTGTCACATTTGTCACAGATTATGTCGCGAACTTTAACACTGTATTGTTAACGCGCGGCACTAATTTTGATAACTACGGTTAATTAATTAAGTTAAAAATATTCAGGTAACGAACGTATCTTAGAGTGAAGTATCACTACTCCGGTTAGTGAACGTCAAAACTCTAATGATAAATCTTAGGTGTGTGCGTGAGGATCCGACATCACACTAGCAACGACTGCCGGCGATTGGCCGCGAACTGTCACATGGCGGCCGTGTGACGTACGCGGACATGGCGCATGCGTATGGTGAATTATAAACTTTATTCACGAGTGCGAGCGAGAAAGAGATAGCGGTCGTACTATTCAGTCGCCACGGACAAGTGACAGACTATTGGTGGTTTAAGAATTCCCGCCAAAATTAAAACAATATTATTGCAATACAAATGTTGCTAAAATAAATTACTGTTGCAATTAAGGAAAGAAGTGATATATTTATCAAACGATTAGTTTTATAAGGCTACATCAGTCATACGTAGAAAATGGAACAAAACACAACCAACAGAGGGAGACTAACACAGTTTACCGTCTATGTATTTATCACGTTTATGTTTGCTGTATAGGCAGAGGAAGCTAAATACTACTGATTCTGTCTTCGTCGATGTTATTGATTGATCTGATGGGCAATTCTCGTAATTATAAGAACGTTTACAGTCTGACTTCAGTCTCAATCTGTCAAAAATACGTCTACCTCTATTTTCCCTACATTTTTGACAAGTTTTTGACATATTTTGTGTATCGCCAGACGAGATTGCGATTAGATTTTGAACGTTATAAATTACGAGGATTGGCCTTCAGACCTGCACGATCAGTGCAATGTGGTGCTAAGTTAAGTACTTAAATGACCTAAACCTTTCGCAATCCAACTAATGCGACACAAATATGGGTTTTAGAAAGAATAAAAATATTAATATGGCAATATACAATTTCTTATCGAACATAATGCCAAGTGTAGATAATAAGACTCTTGCATGTGCTATATGTATACAGGGTGGAAAAAATCAATGAGCCCTGAAGGGACCCACTTTAAATCCTTAAGATAGATTATTTTACTTAAAGGAAACATTCCGCTATTTTTAAAAAGAAACAAAACTGTATTCTCCGATTTCTCGGCAAGCTTACCTAAACCGGAAATCGAACCAGCAAAAAATTCACATATTAAGTGCTGTTGCAGTTATGCAGGTGGATGTCGTAGTGACGAGCCGAAGAATTCGCCTTCGGTTTTTGCCCACGCCGAAGATAGTCTACTCCTCCAGAATTCGCATACCGATGGAACCATAACTGCACGGTTCTACTCTATGGATAAAAACAAAATAATATTTAAAATAATCGATAAACAATGGTGGGTTGGTGGATAAAGCATAGTTCATTAATTACTTAGATTGCAGAGATGCCCGAGACAAAACTGGACTGGCCCAAATACATTTTATCAGAATCAAATTATGATAAAAAAATAACTTTAATATATTCTGATATATTAATATAACTATATATTGCAATATTTTACATTAATTTAGTCATAGGTAAAAATTGAAAGGTGAGATGAGTTAAGAATTTGAGTTGAAATATTACTAACATAATGAAAATAATTATATCACAAGTAGCTGTACTCACCGATATTAATAAGCGTCTTGCAATTTCACTAATAGAAACGTTTTGCTCATACAAACCAACGATTTCCGCTTTTTTAAACGTTGTTAAATGTTGCATAGTTGTCGTTAGTTCAAGCACAATCGGAATCAGGAACAAAGAACGCACAGGAATATGAGTAGTAATCAATATACTTAGTAGTGCAAATTATACTCGTAGATTATAACTAAGAACGCCCATTTTTTATAAATTAAGGTGAAAGGTAAAAAAACATATACAAAAATTGTGGGTAGTTATAGCCAAAGCCCATTCCCAATCCCTAAGCCCTTTATGCCAAGAACTTACTGAACAAGAACAATGTGTTACATAATTACATAACATAATCAGCCTATAATGTTCCCACTGCTGGAACACAGGCCTCCTCTTGCTGAGAGGAAGTGGGCCCGTAATCCACCACGCGGGCCCAGTGCGGGTTGGCAGATGTCACATATCTTCGATTTTTTGGTTTTAGGACATCTCGGTTTCCTCACGATGTTTTCCTTCACCGTTTTGAGAGCAGTGGTGATGAAATTATTAACACAAAGTAAAGCGCCTGTCTGGGTTCGAACCTACGACCTACTCGTAAGTTGCGGCCGTTACGACTTGGCCATCACTGTTCTACTGTGTTACATTACTTACAATACAAAAATTTAAATGTCTAACACGGTACCGCAGTCATGCGCACGGTGCAACAGCCAACAGAAGCTCGACCTATAGGGTACACATGTGGGTTTGCGCAAATTTATACGTCTTATACATCATTTTTTTGCAGGGCCAGTCCCTGTGAAAAAACTTATGAAGCCAAAAACTGAAAGAAAGATGAGTCAGTCATTATTATGTAATGCTACGAGCCCAATTTTCTTCAGAGCACGTGTATGAGTCACCAAAGGTCTGAATAATACCGTGGAGGCGGGGTTGGGAGGGGGGTTAATGCGTCTCAATTTCAGGGTGTTTCAGTAAGCTCGACCGGTGAGTCACCACCCACAGGGTGCGTTACGCATACTATGCCAGAATAAACGACTTTTGGGGGTAGGTAGGTGTGTCTACCAGTCGTAAATGTTGAATGAAATTGTTTCATTCAAGGGATTTCGAGATGGTGACTTATACACGTTGGAAACCTTGGAATTACTTATGGATTGTTTTGTAAACACGCACCCATTGGTAACTGAAACTTCTTATTTTTACTTATTGATAAAATCATCAAATCCATCAGTAATCAGCGTGCCTGCGGAAAGCGACGAGATCATTGATATGCTAAAAATATCAATGGAAGTGATCAAATTATAGATGACTCATTCAACCTACTTTAAGTACCAGGTGTGTGTCTTTTACATCCAAAATAGTTCGTATTTAACATATCAAGCGATGATGAGTCAGATTTCATTTCGCTTATTTTTCACTAGCTTCTGCCCGCGTCTTCATTCGCGTGCAAGTAGTAAGACACCGCAACTTACTAAAATAACAGTCACTCTTTTTATAAAACTTTCCTGTATACTACGTTTGTAGTTTTGGTTTCAGCAGCCAAAATATGAAGAAAGTCAGGACTGGTGGGGGCAAGCGACGTACACTTGTCCGCGTGAGAAGCAGCTCGTCCTGAGGTCGACACCTGCAGCCTTCAGTAGTAATTTCCCATTGTTTGCGAAGTTTTTAGTTTTACGTGAATTAATGATAAAACAATTCAGGGTTCATTACATACTATTATTATTATTGCATGCAGAAACAGACAAAAATGCATCAATGGGTTTTTTTAAATTAAGATAATAACAAGAAATGTTTAAAAATGAAAATTCTAAGTACCTATTGAAAACAATTTTATTAATACACTAGCTTCTGCCCGCGGCTTCGGCCGCGTGGATGTCGGAAATTATCCCACGGGAACATGCTACCGAAACAAAAAGTAGCCTATACAGCCTATTAAGGCATTAAGTCAGCCTTTGTACCTTTTTTGTATGCAAAAAGTTTAAAAAATCTATGTTACTCCATAACATCAGCTATCTGCCAGGCCAGTGAAAGTCCCGTCAGAACCGGTCCAGCCGTTTCGAAGATTAGCCGCAACAAACAGACAAACAAAAATTAAAAAACATATTTTTTATATAAGTACTTAGCGTGTATATTTTCATTTTCATACGCATTTAGTCAAATCTGTTATTTTTTAAGACCCCACTTCACTCTTCAAAAGGTAGTTGTTTTTGAAAATAATGATTAGGATCTCATAATTCATTCAGAAATGAATGAATTATGAGATCCTAATCATTATTTATTATTTACGTCTACGCCTTATAAAAGAAAACCTACGTACTTACAAACCTAATTTAAAAAAAAAAACTCAATAACAGAAAATAAAATACCTACCTACCTAAATAAACCTATTTCTGATGATAACTAATCTAAACTCAATAAATAAGGAAGATCCCTAAAAACTGAGTTTTTAGGGATTTTGCGATATTGTATCTTAAGATAAAATATTATAGTATCTTAGCAGCGCCCCTTAGTGAACTCCACTGCGGGTGATGTAACCTACGACAAACTTATTATTTGCGGTTGGTACAGTAATCGGATCTAGGGATCGAACAGCAAAATTAAGTTTGTTTTTTATTGTATATACTTTTCCGGGATAAAAAGTACCCAGTGTGGTGCCCAGGATATTAAAGAATAATTATTATACTAAGTTTCATCGTAATCGAACCGGTAGTTTTTGCGTGATGCCTGAACAAACAGACAGACAGACAGACAAAATTTTTTTAAATTACTTTTTTGGGTTCGGTGTCGGTCTAGTAACACCCCCTGCCATTTATTTTTTTGATATTTTCAATGTACAGAATTTTCACTTCTACAAAATTATAAGTATTAGAAAGTTCGTTCGAAGTTAGATGTTTGTAGACCAAAATGACAAAAACTTTAAATCACACAGCGTTAGAATAAAAATCAAGTCTTACACTGGCTTTCAGGAAGGGAGAGAAAGCTAAAATGTTTCAAAAGCTTAGCGGCTACGCGATCGTAGCGGAGCTACGGCGTAGCTCTCACGGTGCTACGGGCGACGCGCGTTTGGTCAACCCTCTGTGATCAATATTATCAATATTAGATAAGATAGGATGTGCTTTCTAATTTATGTCTGAGAATTGCGCCGGAAAACTGTATTTGTTGGTGAATCAAACCAGAAATTAAACCAAAGCCCCAAGAAACAAGTTATAAAAATAACACATTTGGGTTATATAGATTAATATTAAAGATTTCTTGCAGCTGACACGAGTATCAATTCCCAGGCCAAAAAAAAATAAAAGCACCCACTTGCAATCTATTTTCGTCCTGCCGCCTACGGCCTACCCCAACCCTCAATAGGTACTTACAGGAGTAAAGTTATTCAAAAACATTCAGTTATGAGTCAGCGGCGGCGGCGCACTGACGCGCCGGGCTTCGTTGCGTGAGGCGCCGCGCAACGCCCGTGTCGCCGCCGCGCCGCGCGCCGCTCAGCCTTCTAGCCAAACGCTAAATTAGTCCGACCCTCCCTTTGTGCCCCCTGTAACTTGTATTATTTAATATTTACGCAATTTCATTTAATGACGTGGCCGCGTAGCTTTTTTTGTTGCATGTTGCGTTAGTACAATGTGTGTGTACGTGTCGCCATGTCAACTTTCTGTTACACGCAGCTGTAACTAATCAAGAAATGATTATGGGATGCCTTTAATGACTGAATTTAATTGTTAGATACTCTCAACAAAAATAAAACTTGAAACAAAGAACTAAATTACCAACATAATATAAAGATCATTCAACACTTCCAATCCAAGGTCTATAAACTTACAATCTGAAACATTTACTAACTAGATTTAAAGATAGGTCATCATCATCTGCCCAGCCTTTTTCCCAACTATGTTGGGGTCGGCTTCCAGTCTAACCGGATTCAGCTGAATACCAGTATTTTACATGGAGCGACTGCCTATCTGACCTCCACAACCCAGTTACTGGGTAATACGATACCCCTTGGTAAGACTGGTTGTCAGACTTTCAGATTTAAAGATAGGTACAGGATAAAATCTAGATCTCTTTTTAATTTTTCAACCTTCGCCAGTTCTCTCAATGGCGGTCAGAACTGGCGACTCCATGGCGTTCTTCCTTTTTTCAAAGGTACTCTCATTAATTTTGGTTTACAGTAATGAGCTACCTGATATTGTATAAAAAGGAGTCATAAAACCGATAGAACCTGTAGTTCTTTGCCCCATGCGTCACGCAGTCGGCGACACGTGGGCTGGCGCCGCGCCGCGCCATACCGCGCCGCGCCGCGCGTCGCCGAGCCGCGCCGATAGTGGCGGACTGGCGGATCGACGCCACACGCTATGATAGCCAAGGAGTACAGTCAAGGGCTAAAATATAGTATACACTTAGTGGAATTCCACATCGAAAATATCTCCTAAGCTCATCGTCCTCTGGCGTTAATATAGTCTCCTAAATATAAATGATGTCCTCTGGCCCCTAATTAACTATATTTCGACGTAGCGTGGCTTTTTCATCCATGACTATATAAGAGGAAGTCTGAAAGTGGCATCGGTAACCAAAAACTTGCGTGGAAATAGGTCGTCATGGTATGGGCATGTGATACGGAGAAATAAGGAAGATGTCGTGAGGAGAGTTTTGAGTATAAAATATTGTAGATGGCAGAAGAGTAGAGAGACCAAAGAACCGATAGATGGATTGTGGGAAAGATGATAAGGCTGTGACTACTGAGATTACGGTTTTAATAGAGATGTAATATCTATAAAAGAAAAATATAACTCCGAAATACATTGAGATGGAGGGTGATAGTGAAGGGCAAAAATGTCCGACGTACTTTACCTACCTAGGTACCTACTTCGTGGCATGCAACTACTACATATGAAGCTTTGTCCATAAGTTTTTAGCATCTTCGCAAATTATGATTTTGTGAATTAAACACGAAACGAGTGAGCGTCGGTCAGGAGCAACTCCCTTTTGCTAATTGTAATAAGTTTTGCCCTCGACTGTACACTAGGGGACATGTACTTCATAACTTTGCCTTTATATATAATAACCTTGTAAAAGCTTTGTTACTCGACAAGCTACAATTACGATTGTAATTGAGTGTAAAACTTATGATAAATTAATGTGGGACGCTTCGGTCATAGACCAACTGCTGGTAATTGGAAAATTATAGTAGCAGGCTAGCAATAAAAAATATAATATCTAACACGTGAGATATGGCGTATGAACGACATGACGGTGAATGTACGGTCTGCAGTAATTGTACAATTCTGTATTCTGTGCTACAGTCCTACTTATAATAGGTATACACAGTGTGGCCACTGGCCATTTGAATTTGGAATCTGTCATTTTTATACGATTGTTCATTGACTTGCCAAATGCAATTTTTAAAACTCTCCATACGCTTGGTATTAGTCAAATGTTTGTGTAACAGGCTATTAATAGGTACAATGAGACCTCCTCTGTTTGTGACAGAAAAAGATCTGGCCGTCCACGTAGTGTTCGTACGAAACAGGTGGTCAAAGCAGTAAGGGAAAGAATTAGAAGAAATCCTGTCCGAAAGCACAAGATTTTAACTCGGGAAATGAAGATAGCACCCAGAACCATGTCGCGTATTTTAAAAGATGACTTAGGACTTGCAGCCTATAAGAGACGCACTGGTCATTTTTTAACTGATAATTTAAAAAAGAATAGGGTGGTAAAATCACATCGAAACAACTACTGAAGCGGTACGCAAAGGGAGGTCACAGAAAAATTTTGTTTACGGATGAGAAAATCTTTACAACTGAGCAACATTTTAACAACCAAAATGACCTTATTTATGCTCAAAGCTCTAAGGAAGTTTCCCAATTAGTCGACAGAGTGCAACGTGGGCATTATCCGACTTCAGTGATGGTTTGGTGGGGTGTTAGCTATGAAGGAGTGACCGAGCCATGTTTTTGTCAAAAAGGTATCAAAATATCGGCATACGTGTATCAAGATACCATTCTTGAGAAGGTAGTTAAGCCCCTTAACAACACCGTGTTCAATAACCAAGTATGGTCCTTCCAACAAGACTCGGCGCCGGGTCATAAAGCTCGGTCCACGCAGTCTTGGTTGGTTGGAAGTGAACGTTTCGGACTTCATCAGAGCTGAAGACTGGCCGTCGTCTAGTCCCGATCTTAATCCGCTGGATTATGATTTATGGTCAGTTTTAGAGAGTACGGCTTGCTCTAAACGCCATGATAATTTGGAGTCTCTAAAACAATCCATACGATTGGCGGTGAAGAATTTTCCCATGGAAAGAGTGCGTTCTTCTATTGATAACTGGCCTCAACGTTCAACGTTTAAAGGACTGTATTGCAGCCAATGGAGACCACTTCGAATAAGCTTTTTATATTTTAAATTGTTTTAATTTATGTATTAAACTAACACACTGTAAAAGTAATAAATATTATTTGCAATAAATTGTTTTTTTTTTTCTTCTTGACTATATTTATGGCATGACTAGGTATAATCCTACTAATCACACTAATATTATAGAGGTGAAAGTTTGTATATTAAATAATAATAATAAAAACTTTATTGCATAAAAGGTGTTGCAGTAAATACAATAAAAACAGTTGCACTTTACAAATGAACACTGGTATACAACATAAATGGTTGGGGTACTGTCCTCTTAGATAGGCTACATAATAGCCTGTAGTAAAGAGAAACAGTGCCGTATCCCTCTAGAATGGAGAAATCAATTGCTTAGTGTTTAAGTTAAAAAATTAAAGATATTAGTTTTATAACATAAAACAAATAGTTAAATTAATGGAAAATGCATGAAAGTATTAAAGTCTATATCAGATATGGGTAAGTGTGCTGTGTGGGAGTATATGTGTGTGTGTGTGTGTTTATGTGTGTGTATGTGTGTATGTGTGTGTTTAAGTTTTGAGAGTATGAGTAAAGCGTGTGTACTTATGATAGTATAAAAAAGATTCAGTGTGGAAGAAAGGATTCAGTTTCGTCATACGTTGTTATACGTGTATGGATGGATGGATGTTTATTGATTTTGATGAAACTTTACAGCTATAGGTATTATACTTTTTATCCCGGTATTCCCACGGGATCGACACTTATGCGGGTGAAACCGCGGGGCGCTGCTAGTCATAAATATAAGAAAGAACTCACTTAAGTGTGCCCAATCCCCAAGATATACTTAGGAATGAAACCGAAACTAGATTCTAGATATAGAACTAGAGTCTAGGTTCGAACCTACGACATACAAATCATAAGTCAGGCCACCAATCCTCTGAAAGTACACGATTTGTGCACCATATTAATGATTAATGATTCGTAGGTTTGGAAATAATAAAAGGCTAGGCGGTGTAGTCACGTAGCAGCAGCGTAGCGAACGATCTCCAACCTCGTAGAGGGAGCGTAGGCCTCGTAGCGCGTAGCAATGCAAGGCTTTTTAACGTTACCAGAGGGGCAATTCTCTCCGGGGCTACCGCACGATCTCACGCGAGGCGGCAAGCCTCCTTGCCGGACTGCCGCCATGGGATCTGGAGGCGATAGTCCTCGCGCGCCTGTATGAGTGGCGCGCGGAGGCACTACGCCGGGGGGAAAGTCCGCTCCCGCGGCAAATTGCGGCGGAGCGGACGGATCTCCGGCTCGATCTCATGGCGACATGGAAAGAGAAACTGTCGCAACCCAGCGCAGGGCACGCCGCGATAGCGGCGATAAGACCCCTCTTTGAGGAGTGGCTAGAGAGGCGCCACGGCGCCCTCACCTACCGCCTGACGCAGGTCCTCACCGGACACGGAAGTTTCGGGAGGTTCCTGCACATCATTAGGCGGGAGGAAACGCCCGGGTGTCACCATTGCCAGGATCGCCCAGAGGACGCGGTGGAGCACACGGTGGAGGTCTGCCCCGCTTGGGCGGAGCACCGCCGTGTCCTCGTAGAGGCGACCGGCAGCGGCGGCGGCCTCTCGCGCCCGGCCCTGGTGCAAGCCATGGTCCGGAGCGAGAGGGAGTGGGAGGCAGTCGCCTCCTTCTGCGAAGCAGTCATGCTAGCGAAGGAGGTGGCGGGACGGATGAGGGAGAGAGCTCCCGTCCCAGCCGCCGCGGGAGACGCTCCGGGCGTCGGGAGTCGCGTGACGACTATCGGCCACCGTAGGCGCGGGCCTGCGGGCGGAGAGCAATGGGTAGCTCACCGCCCGATCAGGACCAGGCCCGTGCCGGACGGCGCGTAAGTGTTCCACGCGCGCCTCAAAGAGATGTCAGCATAATCCGAGGGGCCCCTTAGGGCCGAAGCCTGCCGGGTCAGCGGGATTGTCCGAAAGGGTTACCACTACCCCGGAACATAAAGGGCGAAGGAAGGAACATGGGTGTGTTTTAGTCAGTAAGAGTCTGACACTCCCTTCCGCTCCACCCAGAGCGGGAGGGGTCATTTGATGATTTCCCACCAGAAAAAAAAAGGGGGCAATTCTCATTTTTTTAAGAACGTTCGCGGTCTAACCTCGTCTCAATCTGTCAAAAATACCACTAATTACCTACATTTTTGACATTGATTGTAGCTGAGATGAGATTGCGACTAGATTTTGAACGGTTTTATTAACGAGAATTGGCCTTCAGAACTTTTTCAAACGCAACCCCAAGCCATAAACTCAAATAAAAAACAAAAAATCAATATTCAAAAACATTTTCCAATCTATGTCACCGAACTTGTCATTGCTATCAGAATCGCTTTTCAACCTAACATTGCTACATAAAAAGGGCCGACAAATACTAAGAAATATAATAAAAGGGAATATAATCAACTGTGAAATGCCGGAACAACCAATTCAACCGATCAAGGTGCCTCGCAGCGTGTCGCCGGTCGCCCAGGCCGGCGCCGGAGACATATCGGAACGGGAATTGTCCCGGGAGCGACATAATTTGCAGACCACACCGCCTGCGTGAGTCTCTATCTATTTATAACATTATTTCTAGTGCAAGGAAGAATTTGCGGAATGGCTCTTTAGCAAGAGTGGTGGTGACGTCGTCAGTCACCATCATCTAGTGAAGGTAGAACTTCAACAGATTCAACTAGTCATGGGTCGACATTGATGGGACACCTAACTACTATGTAGGTAGAACTGGTAGAAGATACATAAAGGTAAGGTACCGTACTCCGTACTTAATTTCACTTAGGTACCTATTCCTACTTACAACTGAACAGCTTTAATTACACATAGATCGCTATATCCTATATATTTATAGTAACATCGAATACTCAATACTGCTATGAAAATCGCATTTTATAAGTTACAACAAAAGTAAAAGTTTTCGTAGCAGCCCCGGCTACGAAGTGATCACGCGATGCTACGAGGCACGGCTACATAAGCAGGCAAATTTATGTAAAAAATGTATGTACGTGCCTAAGTTCCTACATAATGTGCAAAACTTTACAAAGATTTTGTTTAAAAAAAAACCGCCAATTACAAACAGGATTCGGATTTTCAGCACAAAAAAATATCTTTATGATCCTAGTTTTTTGTAGATTTCATAATTCGTTACAACAGCGTAAAATTATACATTGGAAGTACATATTTCTCTTGGCCTATATATAAAGTTCAACCAATCACAGATTGTGAGTTACTGACCTACGTGATGTCGGTAACAGTTAGATAAACGACCGCCACGCTGTCTGTGCTCCTCGATATATCTACTTGAATTTTTTTTTAGTGTAGCAGAATTTTTACTGGCGGCTGTTTAGTGTATAGGATATACCTAAAATATGCCTTTAAATCTATTCTAATAATAAAGCCGAAGAGTTTGTTTGTTTGAACGCGCTACTCTCCGGAACAGTCGGATTCGAAAAAATATTTTTGCATTTGACAGCCCAATTCTTGAGGAACGTTATAAGCCATTACGCTAGCATTCTTAGGAGCCGAGCAAACAGAAAAAAGTCAGAACAAAAGCGAAAACGAAGTAATAGCGCTGGCACCGATGCGATGCGACGGGGTGGGTTGGGAGAACAAGAAATTTCACACGGACGAAGTCGCGGGCAGAAGAGAGTATTTATTACCTATAAAATAAAGGTGGTTGGTACGGTTAGGGTAGAGCTGTAAAAAATTGGTTGAGAGGCAGAGGCTGATTTCTTGCATTGCAAATTAGCCGAGCAAGCACTTGGAAACCTTTTGAAGATCCTCATCAACCCGGTAACTTCAGAAATATAAAAGTTCTAGCGAGCAAGTTATAATAATGTTCATTCAGACAGGTTGGAAGTGTTGAAACTAGACAACTGTAACCCTGCGTAATTTGTATAGCGCAAAAGTCGTCGAGGAATTGTTTTTGTGTTGCATGTGGTTCAAATCACAATATATTAGAATTAGACCTTACAAACGAACGCGGCGTGTAGATAATTACGTAAACGGCTGCCGCGTAGTCTGCTCTCGTTTTGGGTAAAACCCTTTTACTATACAATTAGCGATTCTTAGAAATGAAACAGTATCAGTGTGTTTGGCTCACGATATCGATTACTATGTAATATAAATGTATGTAAATAGTAAGCATATCTGAAAGGTTTGTTTCTTTTCTGATACATTCAAGTCGCGAGTACACCTAATTTTGTACCGGGATACAAATGTATATGTCGCAGATGGATTGTACAATCCGCTGTTTTACACCTTTGGGCGCATTATGTCCAATTCGCAAAATTCGAGTTCACAATTGGTCCAGTTCACAATTGGTACAGTTCGCAATTAGTCCAGTTCACAGTTGTTCCAGCTCGAAATTAGTCCAGTTCGCAATTAGCCCAGTTCACAGTTGGTCCAGTTCACAATTGGTCCAGTTCGCAATTGGTCCAGTTCGCAATTTGTCTAGTTTGCAATTGGGGGGCGTCCTTGATTACGAGAGGCGTTTTTAAGAAAAAAAATCTTATTCATCAAATATGACATGCTGCCATGTCCAAAAGACGAACTCCGTTTGAAAAGAGCATTAGAAAAAAGTAAGTAATTATTTGGAAACAAAGGTTTAAGTTAAGTTTAGGAGTAACCTAAGAGGTAAGGTTTTATCAGCACAGTTAACGCTGCAATACGTTTGTTATTTATAAAAACACAAAAAAAAAACTCCAAAAAAAAAATAAAAGAAACGTAACGTATGGACTCGTATTATCTATCTACTAAACTCGGTAAACGACTTTTTTTAATGCCTTGAATTGTCATACTGCGGGTGCGGGGTTCAGCACAATTATTTAACAGAATTTTAGGAGAATTAAAATACCTAAGGACCCTAAGGACTGGCCTGGCCAGCACTTGCGAAGGACAGAATTGTGTGGAAAAGGGAGAGGAGGCCTTTCCCCTACTGTGGGACAATACAGGCTGGTTAGATAGATTAGAAAAGGGTATATATGTATACCTTTTTAACGACTGTAATTTGAATTGGACAATTTGCGAACTGTACAAATTGTGAATTGGACGTTGTGAGAATTGGACATTTCGAGCCCACTGAACATTTTGCGAATTGGCCATAATGCGCCCAAAGGGATTTACAAAACCGCTAGTTGTTTACAAAACAACTCCGTTAAGTAAACAACTGAACAACGTTCCGCTGGATTGTCATTGCGTTACGTTTTACAAAACTGCCTTAGGCTACGCACTGACAGGTGGCTTGCTTAGTGCCTAGAGCCTAGCGAGTCACCTTGTGAGTATCGAAATGAAACGAACGCTCTAGGATTTTCGCATCCGGCCTCACTGCGAGCTTGGCGGCGTCGCTAGTCACCTTGCGTGTAGGTATAGAAGGATGAAGTCACCTTGTGAGTATCGAAGTAAAACGAACGCTCTAGAATTTTCGCATCCGATCGCACTGTGCGCTTGGCGGCGTCGCTAGTCACCTTGCGTGTAGGTATAGAAGGATGTTAAGTCACCTTGTGAGTATCGAAGTGAAACGAACGCTCTAGAATTTTCGCAACCGGTCGTACTGCTAGCTTGGTGCTTTCGCTAGTCGCCTAGCGTGTATCGAAGGATGTTAAGTCCCTAGGCTTTAAGCGTTAAGCAAGCCATTTGCCAGTGCGTACGTAACCTTACTTTGAATAATTAAGACATACGCACTAAAGCCCCATTTACAAGGTAAAAGTTTATTGCCAGTAGTATACCATAATTAAAGCAACAATTGACTGGCACCGTGTAAACAACACGTACAATTGTTGCACGATGCGGACAACTTAGTTGCCGGTAGGATAGAGTCCTGGACTCAATCCGATTAGCCTTAAGGATCAAGGATCGTAGTACGTTTCGGTATTCAGTGAATTTCGCTTCATTTCCTTCCAAGTTCTCATAATTCACATAATTAAATGATGAAAATGACTCATAAAGAGAAAAAAAATCATAATCATGGAAGGATGGATTATACAAACACTTTAGCAGGAACACATGTTCTGCGGCCAATTGATCTAGTTCTTTCTCTATTATTTTGTTAGTAAACCATTTCCTTGTGATGACACATGACAAAGCTTCAGATAATTTTGTTTGCTTTACATCACAATTGTGTTACTGAAAGTGGGAAATTACTCGACGTTATGTTAAATGTAAATGATAGACACGTTTTCCTTAAAATAATTACTGTTAGTCATTTCGGGAAACTACTAAACATATGACGCATTGTGACGTGCGTAAAAGACCAAGGTTTGTGTGACGTTTCCAGAAACTGTTTAGTGGGCCTGGCTTAATGGGTAGGTATGAGAAGACAATGAACAGAGTTAATTGTCTATCAAACAAAACTAGACTGTCAATTCAGTACTGATTCTATTAATTTTAAATTCCCGTTGTTCCTCTAAAAGAAAAGAAACCCCTTAATTTAATTATATGTGGTTACTAATGGTTACTGTTATGACTTCCAGCTCTTTCAATCCAGGGATAAATTGGACCACTGGTCGTTTGTTTTCTTGCTCCGCCATATTCTAGGGGTCTGCCACGACGCCTTCTAGCTTTTTGAGCAACGTCAGTAATCTGCGTTTTGGAGCGCAGTGTTGTGTTGCGAATATGGTCGGTCCATTGGCGCCTAGAATATTGCGCTCCATAGCACGTTGGCAAATTATATGTGCAGTAACTATAACTAAATTAAGGGTTTTTTGCCGTTAGATTTTTTTGAGTTATTTATAAAATACTGATTAAAACCATCTCCATCCACAGTCGCGTCCAACCAGCTCATCCGAAAAAGCAGCTGTTCTCAGCTCCACCTGTGAACAAGTTCACGGCCAAATGGTGCTCCCCCAGTCCCAACCTGGCCAGGATCCGGTCCTGTCTGGACGCGTACGCTAACCAAGAGACCCCAATCAGCAGACCTGTTGCTAAGACTAAGGCAGCTTCGATGGAGGACCTGACGCCTACTAAACGGATTAGGATTGACAGGTTTATCATATGATTTCTTAAGCTTTCTTACTCCATCAGTAATATTGTTTTCCTACTTTGTTTGGTCCGACCACATAGTAACGAAACAGATATTACCCTAGTGGTTTGATTCACGACATTGCTCATGATGATGAACCCCGAACCCACCCGGGCTTCGCGAAAGCTAGGTCTGAAACTTAGTGCTCTGATTTGTGCAGATTTTTTATGTGATACTCGTACACTAGAAGAAATTCTATTACTATTTCAACAAGGCACCGTGCTTAAACTATCGCAAGTTATCTATTAATACCCCCGGACTTACGCGATAGGTGGGACCAAGCAATAACCGTGTAAGTCGAATTCGCGTAAGTCGGGGTCCAACTTGGCATATAAATACATATAAAGGTTGTGTAATCGGGACCATAGTGTAAAGAAAATAATAATTTAGAAGAAAAATGTTTAATAAAATGTTAGAGAATAAAACAATTTACATTACTATGAATAAAACAACGTAAACCGAAGTTATTTTGATGGCGAAGGCTTCATACATATATTCTAACAATGTCGTCTGACGAGTTAAGTTTTTCTTATGAAAATAATGCTTGAATTCAAAGATTGAGAGCCTTTCACAGGTTCCGTAATTTTTTCTTTACTTTTTATAACCGTTCGGACTGTTGATTCCGGTAGGTAAAATTTCTTTGCCAATTCACAAATTTTTATTTTCGATACCAAGTCTGATAATATTTAGTTTACACTCCAAACACAGTGTTTTTCGTTTCTTGTTAGGGTCAAATGACTCATTTTTTGGTCTTTTGGGATGACATAATTAAAGATAATCAAAAAAGTGCACTGCGTACGTAAAACAATTCTACGCGGAACACGTTCGAACTTGTCGTAAACCGAACACTGACAGGGCGATCAAAAAGAAAAACCACGTATCTTCGAATTCGCGTAAAACGGAGTAGCGTAAGCGTAGCGTGGCGTCGGGGTATTACTGTATCTAGAATGTCCTTAGGAAGAATGGTCTCCCAATGTTGGAGTCTCCGGGGCCCCACGGTTCTGCCGAGGAGTTAGCAGCCAGCAAGATCTGCAGGTTCATGGTCATAGCCGCCTGGAGGAGGCGCCGCGAGGACATCCGCTGTCTCCGCAAGACTTTGGAGACTCAGGTAATTCATGCAATGCGATTAATTCGGATCAATAACAGATTTATTATTATTTATTAGAATCTCCCTTACAACTATCATTACGGGTTTCTGTACTTAATGCGACAGAAGTCTTAGATACTCTAATATTGTAGTTTCTCCAAATTGCGCGCTACTTTTATACTTGGGCTTTAATATTTAAAATTAGTTGCTTAGGACCTGCAGCCTAATTGCGTAACCATTTTCGGCAAATGACTGAGATTAATTGGTTTCGTTTTGATCGCTTTTTGTTTCATTTTACGATTTTCTTAAGCACATATCGTTCACTCTTTAGCGTTTCAAACCAACAGCTGTTGCTATTACATGATAGTGGAGTTACGCAATAAGAAAATCGTAAAATGAAACAAAAAGCGATCGAAACGAAACCAATTAATCTCAATCATTTGCCGAAAATGTGTTACGCAATTAGGCTGCTAATCCATACCAGACAGGCACTATTTACCAGCAAAATTAAAAATAAACATAATTTTACATGAAATTCATAGATTTTAGTTTGAGATGGATGTGTGGAGCGACGAAAATGGATAAAGTAAAAATGTAAGTATAAAGGAGAAGTTTGGTAGTTGCGCCAGTGATAGAACAGTTGAAAGAAATCGTTTGGCTCGGTATGGGCATGCAACTTGCGTTTCCTCCCTCCTGGGAGGAAATGCAAGTGACTAGAAAAGTGACGAATATAAATGTTGATGGATGGAGAGAACACGAAGTCCGAAGAAAAAATGGATGGTGTGAGGAATATGGAAGAGAAGGGAGTGAATGATAGCGTGACGGTTGACAGGGGAGAATGGAAGAAGAGAAGTATTGCGCCGACCTCAAGCCACATGGGACACGGGCAGAAAGATGATGTTTCACATATTTAAGCTAACGGATTTATCCGAAAAGGGTGAAAAAGCCGTAATGCTAGATTTACGACAGTCTTAACAGTTTGACAGCAACTTGAAAGGTCTTGAAACTTGATTGTCATCATACAACTTTGATCTCACTCAGGTGTCGTACTCGGAACGCCTGCGCATCCAGATATCTGCGCTGAAGTCTCTGTTGGACTCCGACAACTCCAAGGTCCGCATGGCGATGAGGGAGCTGGAGCGATTGAAGCAGCTGCTCAAAGATAAGGAGTTGGAGAAGGCAGTGCTGGAACGAGTAAGTTCCACTTAATTGATGAGGTTCTTCAAATTGACGAGGATTGAAAACCAGGACGCCTTAGAAGGACATATACTGACCTGAATGTTCGGGGTGACACTTTCTGGCCGCGCCACAGTGTACAATAAAAAAACACGTTTCTAGATAAACTGTACCATTTATGTACGGACGCCAGCACATCAAGTTACTACAATCTGTCAAATTTATTTAATAGATTTTCAACTTTATCGCTAAATCATTACGGTTCAAGGTTGTTTGGGAAAATTTGACAGTTTCGGGTAGCTTGACCTGCTGGCGTCTGTACTATACGGTACCTGTACCTGTAGTGAAAAAAATTGTACCTCAACGAATAATGAAATTTAATGAAGTTTTGGTAGTAGTTTACAGAAACCGTGGTGGCGCGGTCAGAAAGTATACTTCCCAGCCGCGCCACCGCGGTTTTTGTAAACTATTAGGCGTACCCGGACATAGCGTCCACTAAAGAATTGTACCAAAATTTTTCTTTTCCGTAGGCTCTAAAGAGATTCGAAAATTTAATTACTTTAGAAATTGTGGGATTCGGATACTGACCGTCGAAGGGGATCGAGACGTCTTCGTTGTCACTAGATGCCATGTGCACAACATGTGGCTGACTTTGAGTTTGAAACTCGAATTTGAAATTGGAACAGGTGTTTCACGTGTTGTTTTTGTGGGTGTAAATTAAAGCACCTCGGTGGTAAAGTGGCATACGTGCATTCCTGCCGGTCAATTCTGTAAAAATCTCACCGTGAACACTTAGGTGAAGTGAGCTATAATTCCACCTGATGCTAGGGATTTACACTATTGACAGCTTACTTAAAGCTCGCTTCACACGGATTTTCACAGTGAGATTGTTACAGAATAACTCGGCTGATCCACAGCCCGAGGCCTAGGCTTTCCGGCCGAGGATCCTGGTGACGTCGAGAGACTCTGAGGGCCCATTGCGGACCAATCTGGTGAAATATTTCCGTATATTTCAGGGATTTTCTCTAGAAGCTGTATCCTGCTGTGTTTTAGTTTGTTAATTCGATGCCACGCGCGAATTCAACATCATTTTATGCTATCGTTATAGGACAATTCTTACTTATTTCTCAAAAATGTTGCCCCACGCTAGGAATTTCTCCTGTATCGTGGGTGCGTTTACAAACATTTAAACTCCCTGGCCGCGCCACAACACAAGGTTATAATTTCTAAAGTAATTAACTTTTCGAGTCTCTTTATAGCGTAAGGAAAAGAACAGTTTTGGTACAATTTTTTAGTGTACACTACCGTGGTGGTGCAGCCAGGAAGTATACTTCCCAGCCGAGCCACCAAAACCGTATAGTATAAATGGTACAATTTATCTAGAAACGTGTTTTAATAATTTTCCACTGTGGCGCGGCCAGGAAGTATCACACAATGTTCGTCAGAAAGGTCAGGTGCGTAGTCCTAGCAACCGGCGAGCATGTATGACATAATGTTTGAACGTAAACGAAACACAAGGAGTTAGTCGTAGTAGGTGGCGCTTTGTACTTTCTGCCGACCCTCGTGGGAAAAGGGCGGCATGCACCTATCAAAACCAAGTTTTTTTTTTTTTTTAGTTTACGAAGGTTTTACTTGAGGAACTAGCTGTGCCCGCGGTTTCACTTACCTGACTGTGTCTTCTATTGGCACTATAATTGAATGGGAACGTGAAGTCATAGTATACTTACTCCTTACATCTTCTACAATATCGGTTGATTTAAATTGAAACTTGTGATTAGACGAAAATATTGAATGACAAGAAACGTTTAGAGCCAACTACGTGGTATCAATTTAATAACACTTTCCTGGAACAGAATCCATATGGTAACAAATAATGATTCTTGTTCTTTAGGAGAAATTGGCGTTAGAAGATGATGTCTGTGCTGCCGAAGACCGCGCTTCGGAAATGAGCATTGGTGAGTGAATTTGTTTTGCCAGATCAATAAGCTTTCATAAATGATCTAATCTGGGCCCGCGTATAGGCCTCCTCTCGGTGAGGTTAATCCACTCTCACCGAGAGGAGGCCTGTGTCCCAGTTGTGGGAACATTATAGGCTGATATTATGGCTATGGTAATGGTCTAATTTTATGCTGTGGGTATAAATATAAAGAGATAGGAAGAAGCAGTTAACGAAACCTTTAACGTACCTATAGATATTTTGGAAGCCGTTGTTCATACAAATATTTGTCATATATGGCAAAGGAATGAACCTTCCACAAAAATAAAACTACACTGCAAAGAAGTTGTTGTAAAATGAACCATGACCATAATATAATCAGCCTATAACGTTCCCAGTTCTCGCTCCCACAGCCTATAACGGGCCGTAATCCACCACGCGGGCCCAGCAGATGGTAGGATGGATTGGTAGATGTCACATGTCTTCAAATTTTTGGTTTTATGACATGCCGGTTTCCTCACGAACCATGACCATATTATATGTACTTATATGTAAGATGTCGAGTACGTGTGTCTGCTCAGGTTGGCGCAACTGCCGCAACGAGCTGGACGGCATGCGCGCGGCCGCATCCGTGAGCGAACACGCGCTGGCGCTGGAGCGCGCCGCGCATCACGAGACCTGCGTCTCGAGGGACGACGCCTTTGACCGGGTGAGTGTGCATGGGTTATACCACGGGTACGTACATACCACCGGGATAAAAAGTATTCTGTGTTAATCCTCGTTGTAAACTATCTGTGGGGCAAATTTCATCGAAATCCGTTTAGCCGTTTTTGCGTGATTGAGTAACAAACATACAAACTTTCACACTGCTGCATGCTGGAAGAGATTTCTTATGAAATAAGCATCACATCTGTACCTATTTTTCTGATCTGTTTTTTCTTGTCTGTTTATATATGTGTGTACATAAATGGTAAAATAAATAAATAGACTTTTATACGTTGGATATGGTAGGTACGGTCACCAAAGGAGATAAGTAACCAGGGCTGTCGGATATAGTTGAAGTGTTGTAAAAACCACTGGATTTTTTCGAATAAAATTTAATTTTTAATCGAAAAAAAAAAAAAATTAATAAAATAATAATTAATTATTTTTATTATTTTTTTTAATTTTTATTTTATTTCATTCGGAAATTATTAATTTAATTGTATTTAAATTTTAATGTTTGAGGTTTATTTTATTGTGTAGATGTTATATCCATTTTGTGACTTAATTATTAGAAAGCAAACAGTTCATTTATCAAATTAAATTTCATTCGAAAAAATCCATCGGTTTATTACTAAACTTCAACTATATCCGACGACCCCTGGTTAGATACTTATCTCCTTTGGCGATTGTACAAAGTTGGTTGAGAAAAGTTCAGGATACATCCGCCGCTAATAGCGCGGCATACGAATATTATTTACAATATAGTTAGGTCCGCACACACTGACCCTCCACGTAGGAGTGTGATAGGCGGGATAGGCGTTGAGAGCAGCTTCTTCATTCGCTGTTTTGCGTAGTTCTCTTAGTGCGTATACAAATCTGTTCATTTTATTATATAGATTTTTAATATGTATTCCCCAATTACAATTTTCGAATTCGAATTTTAATTTTTAAGATATTGCAATGGAATGACTGCTCCAAAGATGTTCAAATTCAAAGACAGAATATCGTTGTCGAAATATGTAAGGTTACAAGAGTGCTCAATGCTATCGTGTCAGTACCGTGACCTTTGACGATCACTAAAGTTCAAACGATAATTCTAGATGTATAGACCAGTGTAGTATTTTTTTTAGATTGCGGACAACAGGCATACCTACTTAAATATTTAAGACACGGTTGGCGCAGTGGCTGAGCGATCGACTGCTGCGCTGCGTGTCGCGGGTTCGATTCCCGCACGGAACAAATATTTGTATTGCCTACATGTAGTTGTTCCGGGTCTGGCTGTTTGTGTATGTGAGTTTAAATGTTTGTAAACGCACCCACGATACAGGATTCAGTAATTCCTAGTGTAGGGCAACGTTTTAAAAAAACGAACTTAACTTTAATTTAACTTTTGATGGGAGAGTTGCCAAATGGGGTCTGTCCGTGTAAGGTTGGGTATGGGGATGCGCTAAGTTACATAATTATAACAGGTGTTTTTTAATACAACTCTTTAAGTTAGAATTGGCTAAAATGTCTCATGAAATAGTAGATATAGAGCTGTATGATTTTAATTATTACAATTCTGTAAATGCATGTTTGTTACGGTCGCGAATCACATTTTGATCAACATACGAGTACATCCTGATCATCATCATCATTTCAGCTCGGACTCACCCACTGCTGGGTATACGCCTTTCCTTTCTTCTGCCACACTTCCCGGTTCCGTGCGTCTCTCATCCAGGTGTTTCCGTTTAGAACCTGATACTGACTTGCAAATTGCAGAAACCGTAACAAAATTTCTATTTCGTGGGTTATCCTGAAGCTTTCGCCTTAAACACGTAGGACACTATTGAATTTGGAAGTTTTCTGCTCAGCTGGCGATGTTAGAAGAAGACCTGGCGCAACACGAGGAACTACTGTCGTCAGCGGAGGCCGAGGTGGCGACGCTGCGACGCGAGACGGACGAGAAGCAGAGGCAGCTGGAGATCACCAGCGAACGACTCAATCAAGAGGAGGAGTGAGTGGACTTCCTTTATTTCCAGTGGGCAAGTCTGCTGACGCAATCGTGTCGGAATGGCCGATCACTGACACCGACATCGTAGATTTTGATCGTTTTGGCAATCTCCTAATTGAAAGGCGCCATTTTTATTTCCCGACGATGTGCCACTGACATTATTATTTCCCGACGACGTGCCACTGACATTATTATTTCCCGACGACGTGCCACTGACATTATTATTTCCCGACGACGTGCCACTGACATTATTATTTCCCGACGACGTGCCACTGACATTATTATTTCCCGACGACGTGCCACTGACATTATTATTTCCCGACGACGTGCCACTGACATTATTATTTCCCGACGACGTGCCACTGACATTATTATTTCCCGACGACGTGCCACTGACATTTTTATTTCCCGACGACGTGCCACTGACATTATTATTTCCCGACGACGTGCCACTGACATTATTATTTCCCGACGACGTGCCACTGACATTTTTATTTCCCGACGACGTGCCACTGACATTATTATTTCCCGACGACGTGCCACTGACATTATTATTTCCCGACGATGTGCCACTGACATTATTATTTCCCGACGATGTGCCACTGACATTTTTATTTCCCGACGACGTGCCACTGACATTGTTATTTCCCGACGACGTGCCACTGACATTATTATTTCCCGACGATGTGCCACTGACATTATTATTTCCCGACGACGTGCCACTGACATTATTATTTCCCGACGACGTGCCACTGACATTATTATTTCCCGACGACGAGCCACTGACATTTCATCGGAAATTGGAAATTGTTCGTATTTGGCAATCTCGTATTGAAAAGACGCAATGTCCTATTATTTTAACATTTCCTTGACCACTGGCACGCCATTATGAATTTAGGACCAACATGGTAATGGCGTTGCCTAGGTATGGTTGTCATAATAACCAATCATTAGAAATACCAAGATTTGGCCCCCAGCTCTTCAACAGCATATCAGGCTGTAAGCATTCTCTGGTAGACTGGGGCTACAATACACTTCTAATCAATACCAGTAAAAGTGGTATTGATTAGAAGGCGACAGTTTTTACAAATTTGAACTATGTAACAGCTCATCGATTTATAAACCTTTTAAAGCTTTTCAAGACAATAACTTAGGAAAAGAAGAGGAGAATATGTAACATAATTTCGTTAGATCCTTATCTACACATAATCACGTGTTAATTTGGTATTCCGAAAGACTCCGGGATCAGTTATGCCTTCATCACTGGTGATTCTACCGCATGTCATTTATTGTTCTGAGATATTTCATAGGAAGGCAAGATCTATAATGTTATCACCACAAGTTGTTTCCTTCTAATTCTTGTTCTTTTAGCTATTCTTTCCCACAAATTTGCAACTACTCTCATTTAACTCCTCACTAGAGCTCGCTCGCGTTGCTCCCGTGAATGCGCGGCCCTGAACAGCCGCGTGTCGGCGGCAGCCTGCGAGACTAGCGCGCTGCGGGAGGAGCTGGACGACATGCGCGTGGAGCTCACGCGCATGCAGCAAGAACTCAAGCTCACCAGGGAACAGCTGGACTGGTGGCCGCGACCACTCACCAAGTAAGTGGTCAATGGACTTCATGATACAGTACCGTCGCCGTGCAAAACACCTCGTGATTGTAATAAACGTTATTATACAGGGGAAGATAAAAACTGTCTTAAAAATGGGCGTCATTGACGTTCTCCGAGGTCCAATAGAAAGCATTAAAGCACTTTTTTACGAGCTGTGCATGTTTGTTCTAAATGCATTATCTGGTTTATATTAAGATTTATATATTACGAGGTTTTCTACTCAACAAATAGATTAAGAAAAAGCAATAGAGAGGATTGAAGATTTTTATATGAAGCCTGGCTACCTACTGTCGCGCCACATTGTTTTTTTTTTTTCAAAATTGCAGCCACGCATGGACCCTATATAAATCGATAGCTGACATCAATGATTAACTTTGTTGTATTTGAAAAACCTATGTTTTTGATCACAGGATGTTGGGTGCAGCGCGAACATGGATTCGAAGCCCAAAGGCAGTTCCTAAAGCCATTCTGTGGACCCTCATACCAGCTAGACACGGCATTCCATAAAGAAAAGGAAATATAGACATTTTTGTTTTAGAAAACATTTTGAATTTCAGAAAGACGCGAGTGTCGTTTGTTGCTCAAATAATATCAAATATTGCTAACAAAAAAAAAACAATATTTTTAAGAAAGGTGCAATAAAGCTATTGTTTAGTATAAACGTTTACAAGGTAAGTTTGGTAAGTATTTTATTTTTATAAGAATGTCAATATTCTAGATGTTATTTCGTTATAGTGTACTTGATTCCTGGATTTATTTATAAGTGATTGTTATTATTTAGTTTCATATAATAAACTTATAACAAAAATATATTCTTTGAATTTCTACTATTTGGGTATCGTAGTTTCTTGATTAACTTCCTTTTATTAAGAATTTAGATAAAAAATTGTTTATCTCGTCAAAGCCGGGATGTTTTGGTAGTGTTTTTGTCGAAACTTATTTAAATTATTTTTAGAAGATAGGTATTCAAGTTTTCTCAAAATTTCAAGATAGTCAGAGCTATACACACATGTATAGGTTAGTTGTGCCTAACGGTGGGTACACATATGTGGAAGGTAACATAAAATGTAATTTTCTCTCAACCAGTAATTTTAATATTTTCAAAATAGCTTATGAATTGTTTTAGCCGCTCGTTATGTATTCGGCTACTTCACTTAGAAAGAAAGAAAAAAGAAAGAAAGAAAATACGTTTATTTGCGGCAAACATGACGCATAACAAAGAACATAAACACAAAAAAAAGTAACAAGTTGGGGGTAAGCATGCACCTCCCGTATTATTATTATACTCTTTGGCATGCACTTCTAATATACTTCCATCCCAGCTTCATTTCACCTGCTGGTAAATTGTCTTTCCTTGCGCCACAGACTGTTTGCAAAATGATATTGACATCCCTTAACTGTTGATGTTCATTTTAGATAGTGCTCTCATCATCGATACTTTTCGAAATCTATAGTCACTTTACTAGGAAGCCACAGACATGGGACTTGATTAGGTCAAACTATGATGTTAAAAGTAGAATCTGACAAATGTCGACTAAACTAATATAAAAACATTATTAAAAAAAAAAAAAAACAACCGACTTCTAAAAAACCCACTACAAAGTGAAAAATAACTTTAATTTCGGAAGTTGGTGTCGTTGGTTCCGCATTTTCGTTTTTTGACACCATTTTTCACTTTTTAGTTGTACCTACCTACCTACCACACACAAATTCATATATACTTGCAAGATTAGGGGTACCCCAATAACAACTTTAACAGAAATGAGGGTGTACTGAGGTTTACTGAACACATCTGCGTACGTATATGATTGACGTATGTAGTCAATAGAGTAAGTTTTTGTTGAGATTTGGCTCATAACCGTTTTTGCAAAATGTCTGAATTGAGTGATCCACACTTTGGGCAATAACTGAAGACCCTTGAGAGTGAAAATTTTTTTACTTTGGGCTATGAGTTTGACTATTTTTGACTAAATGTACATACAATCACATTTTGTCACGAATAAAAAAAGTTCAGTCAATCCAAATTCACATCATTTATTGAAGAGTCCCGTTGACTGTCTCCGAAACCCGTCATCTTTACGAAATTTAAATGGGACCATTTCGAAGTAAACCTCTTACGAACAAAAAAATAATTTTGCGAATCCGTCTATTTATGACGGAATATGCCCGAAGATACATAAAAAATAATAATATATAAGCATCCGAATTGAAAATTCGCATCGTGTGACATGCATGACGCAGCGACACCGCTCCATGTGCTCCGGCTCTAAGTCGTGGCTGTTACAACTGGGCCACCACTGCTCTCATGTTCGTTTAAACGTAGGTTATATATTTCTAATCGACCAAAATATATATATCTTCTATACAAATAAATAAAATTGAAGTGTCTGTTTGTAAATAATATTTAGTAACGATAATAAAACAGTACCATTCGACGTCATCAATTTATTTCAGTCTTACATTTCTAATCAACAATGGTTCAACTACAAAATATCAACATTTGGAATGGCTCCTATCACTGGGGGCGAGCTATGCACTTACAGTTGGTTTGCCGCTACAGATGACGGCATCGTTTCACAAAAGATTGAAAATAACATGAATATTGCGAAATTTTACATTATCAAGTCAAAATATTCTTTAATTAAAATTTATATTTATTATTGCACAGCTTGTGTCTATTTTTATACTAAAAATGTAAACAACACAACAGGAATCATCGGGGTTGACAACAAACAACACAATTAATTTATCCTACACAAACAAATGCAATAAAAATGGGGAATACTAAACAATACTGTACACAGGGTCAAATTAAATTACCTAGCACAACTCCGCGGACGTGATGGGTAAACACGACAAAATGAAAATTAAATTAATTTGACGATTTTTTTCTATAGGGCACTGACCTGTTATTGTATTCACTTGAAATATTAGTTTAAAAATCTGCTTTTTATTGTGTAAACTTCACGGACGCGGTGGGTCGACATCTCAACACGACAAAACTAAAGAAACCAGATTTTATTTATTGTTTTTATTTTATAGTGTTTAGATATCGTTGCGCTAGCTAATTTATTTTAACCCTGTATATACCTGTTTTTAATACAAATTAAGCTTAAGTTCACAAAGTTTAAATAAAACGAACTTCTTCACTAAATTCATTATGAATGACGCTAGTCATGATGACAGCCACCATTGAACTTATCTGATTAGGCCTACAGCTCAGCTCGCCCCCTTTCTACGTAAACATTAAGATGAAGGTGTTTGGGCCAGTGGCACGGAGAAAAGTAGCTTATCTATTAAAGACTGAGTTAATATATCCTTTTGTTGACGGTCGTGATCATATAACTGGCCTGTTGGTGATCCTTGAGACACATTCCATTTCCTTTTTCAGGAAATTATTATCATGGGGAGTCAACTTATCATCACCTAGGTCAAAAGATTGAGTAGCTTTTGAGAGAATCGCGGACATGCATGTCGAATACAGAACCTTTTTTTTAAATTGGTTAAAAATAGAAATTGCGGTATTTTTATTAATAAAACGTATGACGTACGTAACATGACGTATTAATGGCACAATTTTCCCAGTGTGAGAGAGAGAGAGAGAGAGACAGAGCTATAGCACCATCCCGTTTTCACAGTGGAATAATGATGGTGTTTATAATTTACTAGCTGCGCCCCGCGGTTTCACACGCATAACTTTCGATCCCGTCGGAATATCGGGATAAAAAGTATCCTATCCAACCAGGATTAACAAATCCTGGTTGTAAAATTCAAATGGTTCTGGTGCCAAATTTCATCCAAATTCTATTAGCAGTTTTTGCGTGAAAGAGTAACAAACAAACATCCATCCGTCCATCCATCCATCCATCCATCTATCCATCCATCCATCCATCCATCCATACAAACTTTCACGTTTATTTTATAACATTAATTAATATTATAGTAGGATAATACGGCATTCTCTGATACGATTCGGATTAGGTAATTAAGTGTACACACAGTTGTCAGGACAGGTTTTATTAATAACAATAACGCATTTTCTATTTTAACAAAGTTAAAAAGGAGGTTCTGTATTCAACATGTATGTCTGTATGTCCGCGATTCTCTAAAAAGCTACTCAACCATTTTTTCTTTCTCTTTGGGTTTGTTAACGATGCTAGTTATTTCCTTCTCACTAGCCCAAACCGTTAATTTTGAAATAGATATTTACAAGATGTCAGCTATTTATAATTTACATAAATAAGTATGAATTGAATTATTCTTTCATTTAATTTATAATAACTAAGTAAGTTAACGCCATATTTGCTACAATGTAACACACAACAAATAGGTTTTAATTATATGGTGAAAAATTATATTTGCTTGCTTAACCTGTAAGTTTGCAAAAACAATAGTCGCCCATTAAGGAATTTAGAATAGTGAGTTGCTGGATTTTAATCAACAAATTATAAGTAGCAAAGATGGCGTTAATACAAAATATACAAATAAAATAACAAACAGCTAATTGCTAGCTTTAAAACTGTGCGAGTGAGTTTGGAGAGCAGACTCTTTACACAAAAATAGATTTTTAATTAATATTGATACAGAATAAGGAAACTTTTATTATTTTACGTTATTAACAATAACGTTCACGGTTGTCGTTAACAATATACACCAACTGGGTTATCGTTGGTTAGTGCCCCATCTCATTGAAAGCGTCTAACGGGCCTCTGCGAGTTGGCTTCGGCCCCTCATACACCTTCCATAGGTTCTGGCCCCCAGGGTCCCGAGATATATCAAAGACACAATAAAAATAATTGGACTAAAGGTATAAAAATGAAGAAGGTGAAAATGTTGTAGACTCATAGAATAATCTTACACATAAAATACTTTTAACACTGAAAGACAAAATTAAATAAATGAAAAGTGTCTTCTCCCCAACACCATAAAATGCAATCATATTGTGAAATAGAATAGTATTAAATATTATGACTAGAACCATAATAAAGATGTTGAAACTAAGTCGCTAAATTATAATCATTAATTAATAACTTTGATTGAACACTAAAATCATTGCTTTACCCTAAGTTAAGAATAGTTTATTTTACGATAACAGCTATACGTTGCGCAATTTAGGAAAAGTGTCTAATAAAATTACCCTCCTTTTGGTCTTCGCTGCAGTTGGGTAAAAATAATAACCTCTAGAAACATGAATCTAATCACTTTACACATATTCGGTCATTTGGAGGTGCTTTGGGAAGGCTCTTTAATCCGGCTTGAATCCGGCTATTCACTTGTTTCATGGAAATCATGGCGTAAAGTTTTATCTCAATATATGCCTCATCTTTACGTAGATTGAGAGAGTGCATAATGCTCAGAGCCCGGGTCTGTGTATTCCAGCATCGCGGATATATACAAATGAATTTGTAGACCGACTACTCATAGTAATAATATGTAGGTATGGAAACTGGTCAGCTTTTCCAAAACTCCATACCAGAATTTCGGAGGCAGTACTGTTTATGCTAATAATTTCAAGCTGTACCATCTCAATTAATCAAGTATTAAGATTCCTCCGTTTATAATTATAGCCAGATCTCCACATTACGCAACTCACAACTAGTACCGTAACACCGCGTACATTCAACGACGATCTCACACAGAAGTATACATTCACTAGATTTATACTATTACATACATTATTAATAATTATTATTATTTATTACTCGTAATTATTTATATTAAATGCAACTTTGAAGTTTAGATTGGAGTCATATATATAACAGTTTAGGCCAAATTAAAATTAAGTCTGTATATTTTATTTTATAATCATATTTGGGGTTTTAAACATTGTAGACAATACAATTTGTTTAATTGTTTAAGATAGAACAATAATAAAATGAAAATGTATGTTTTTCAGACATTATGATTATCTTTTGGTAAATAACTAAACATTTAAAACCTGAAATATATTTTAATTTTCATATTAGGTTCAGATTTATAGAAAGTTTTATAAATACTGTAGATCTCATTAAATAAACTAAATGTTAAAAAATAAATATAAATTAAGCGTTTAATATTTAAGAACAATACCGCAATATACTTGAAATACTTGTTGATAAAAAATATTGATAGTTCTTTGCCTTTTTTTTTGCGAAACAAATCTACTTTTTCTTCTAAATTATTTTTTTTATTTCAATAATCAAAAATAGCTCAGATCTAAATAAAACTACTAACTACTACTTAGGAATTATTTATAAAGTAAGGCTGCCTCAGAGCCCTCAGTGTGAGGAACAGGATACTAATATTGTATGCCTCGCGCACAGTTAACAGAAGACATAGAATAACGAACCAGGCGGCTATAAACGCGTTTTACAAATGTGCGTAGGCTCAAATCTTGCCTATAATGTTCCCACTGTTGGAACACAGGCTTCCTCTCTTCGAAAGGGAGTGGGCTATAATCTACCACGCGGGCTCAGTACGGGTGATATGTCACATGTCTTCGAATTTTTAGTTCTAGGACATGCCGGATTCCTCACGATGTTTTTCTTCACCGTTTCGAGCGCAGAGGTGATGAAATTATTTACACAAAGTAAAGCGCCTGCTTAGGTCCGAACCCACGACCTACAACTTGAAGTCGGGGCCATTACTACCACTGCTAGCCTGCCTTTGTCCAAGCAGTTCAAATATTTAATTTTTATAATTTCTTGACTGGTAAAGGTCAACGAAATATCTATATTTGGCTTTTTCGTAAAGTAAAAGCCTCAGTAATAGCCACTAACATACTTTGCTTCGTTTTATAGAAAAACCTATATTTATTTGGTTACTTTAGGCTACGACAAGAACGTAAATTTTCAGCCTCATTTTAAAAATGTACCTTTGCTCGTTTTCTACTTCGAGGCAGACTTTCGACGACGCGACGTTTCTATTGCCCATTTAATAAATTATCTAATAAATAAAGTGCAGGCATCTTTGTGTTAAGTAATTAAAATAATAATTAAGTGACTAAAAGCAAATTGGAAATAGTACGCGTTGTAACTACGAGTAACTCTCTGTTAGTTTATTTTACAAGTACATTATTTAATGTACAATATTAATTTCTTACAAAAGCAATATTTTTGCTTCAAATTCAAGTTAAGTTTAGATTTCAATTTTCTTAAATAAATCGTCTTTTTTATTTTCATAAACTTTTCTCATTCTGCCCAAAAATGTCACAAATTCAAAATTTTATTATTTTTGTCAATTTTCATTGTTTTATTAATTTAGCTTTCTCGTGTAAGCGGTCGGCTTACTCTCTTAATAATAACACTGACAATAAACATAGATGTTTACTTAACACGTTATTGTCATACGTTTATCAATTCCATGTACAATGTACATGGACTTCGTCTTTGGCAGGATTCCATTAAAATTTAAAGGCTCATGGACCCATGTTAGGTAACGTACAAAATATTTATTAAGAGTATACTTTGGAGAGTCTGAATACATATTAAACACCGGGTTTCTAAAAGGCTGTTCAACTGGAGTTGCTAAAGCGTGTCAAACTGCTGTGGCTGGTTGAGTCGCATACCAACAGCCAATTAAATCACTTGACATAAGTAAAGTTACCGGCACATTACTGTGTCGTGTTGTGTCGTGACGCGGGGTCGACCAATCAAAGGTGTTACTGTACATCTACATTGTTAAACTAAACCATTTACACTTTTTTTTATATTTGAAGCTAGTTGCCCATTCCAAAGCGAAGTAGGCTCTTATGGAGAAGAAAGGGCAAGAAACTCCATGGACACATAAACTCAGTCATAAACCAGTTTTGGTTGGCTAAAACTGCGTCAGAAGGCGTCACGACTTGACACAACACAATAATGTAAATGTGACTTCAGATAGATGGATAATCTTGGATTTATTTTTGTGCTGAATGGCCCTTCATAAACCAGGTGTTAATGTCTCAAAGGGGCACCCAGAAGGCAGCCATTTTTCCGATATCTGTCTCCTTTATACAACGGACGATTGTCGGCCAACATGGGCCACTGTGTAGCCGTAACCAAACGATACGTGCGTATAACAATCTGACGTAGAGCTATGACTAGTTGAGACTGATCCGCTCGCTTACTTTAATTTATAGGTATTCCAATTGCTCGATTTCGATCCCACGATTATATTATGCTACATATTTAAATTTTATACTATGCCTTTGTCCATTAGGACTAATAAGGCTTTTATAAATAAATTAAAAGGAAACAGTTCCTTTGTTGTAGTGATACATATCAATTGTAACTTAAATTATGTAGATTTTGTAACATTTGAAACCATAAAACATTTCTTAATTTAGTTAGGTTGTTGTTTAGCACAAAGTTTCTTATGCCAAAGACATAAGGTTCAAACTGAATTGATTCACGTGATAACGTGAAATAAATACAACAATAGAAGTGAAGAGGAAATTTGCTCGAGTTCGTTGTTTCTACATTATCTGCAGGGTAAGGCGATATTTTACATTGTTATAATCCTACTAAGTAATAAAATGGTAGTCGACTCGCACACGATCAATGAATCTGCAGTGACCGCAGCCCATAACTTGATGCCCCAAAATGAAACCTACAGATTTTGTGCGTTACAATAGTCAATCATCTCTTCAAACGACGGTTAAATCCCGAAAATCAATCTTAACCTTTACGGACCAAATAGTCATCCAAGAATGACCAATTGCAACGCAACGCAGAGCAACATGTTCACCGCGAACTCGAGCAAGTCCGCACGCGTCGGCCCTAGGCCGCTCAGATCATGCCGAAGCCCTCGCCGCCCTCGTTGATGGCCCACAGCAGCGCGTGCACCAGCAGCTCGTAGCTGTCGTAGTCGGGCAGGCACAGCTGGTTGAAGCACGTGTGCGCCGTGGGCAGCGCGCCGAAGTTGGGCGCCGCCGTTATCTGGAAGCGCGGGTTGAGCTCCTGGGCGGGAGTAAGACGTTGTAGCTAATAGTAACAATTGGCAGAGCATAATCAGCTTATAATGTTCCCACTGCTGGGACGCAGGCCTGTGTCTACCACGCGGGCCCAGTGCGGGTGCGGGAGAGAAAGTTTGAATTTAATACGCGTTTCTAATACAGAGACATCTATTTTAAGTTTTTATAAAATTAAAAGCTCTTGTGGCGGTGTAAATGCCGCTACACTCTCGTATAGTTGTCGCCATCTTAAATTTTCATTCTGACTTCTCTATAGGTCCTCCCTTATAAACCATGAAAACTATCTCTCTCTCTCTCTTTGTATTATATTTAATAAAACATAGAGACAGAGAAAGACGAGGAAGTGAGAGAGAGAGTGTCGCAAGTGGAAAGAAAGTTGCATGGAGGGGGTATAACGCTTTTTCGTTACGTGACGATTTCTACCAGTTCACTCCTACCACAAACCGCGTTAAAGAAGTTGAAACAAAATGTACGAAAATGATAGCGAAGGTTTTTGCAATGCAATACGTTGCGGCGCACCCCGTTCCAATATGCGCTAACCTTTAAATGCAAAGGGATGTCATTTCCAATGATTAATAACCAGATTGAATTTACTGCTGAGCATAGGACTCCCTTTGATCGTGCGAGTATCTACAATATCAAAACAAATGGCTTATTCTAACCATTTTCAACCATAAGCACAATAACTCTTTTTCCCACACCTTGCCTATCCCCCTCCCCTATCCCTTCCTCCTCTTACCTGGAAGCCTCCAGAAGGTAGCTGAGAACAGCCAGTAGTAAACTGCAGCAGCCTAGCTCTCTCCTCGGTGCTGAAGTTGGCCAGGGCTGCCCAGAACCAGCTCAGCAGGCGGTCCCAGTCGCGGCCGGAGCCCGACACTAGTGCGTGCGAGCGCCAGTCTGCTACGGAGACCTCGCCCGTGCCGCATACTAGCAGCTAAAATAAGAAAATATTGCTCAGGAATCAAAATCATAAGACATATCGGTCAAAAAAACCAGTGCAAGTGTTAATAACAGTAAATACAGGGTGGCAGGGACATCGAAGCGCAACCTGTTACCGTGGATTCAGTACATGATTCTGATCCCCCCTGCGTAGAACATTTTTTTCGGTTATCATTTAAAAAAAAAAACAGCTTTTGCTATGCACTTTTCCAAGTCAAAATGTATGGAACAGCGATTTTTTTTTTAATAACCAACGAAAAATTTCAGTTTGTGCATCGATATCTCTGTTAACCTGTATGTATTGAGTTGTGTTGGATATATTGAGTTAATAAATATATAAATATTAAATATTAATAGACATCTATCGCCGAATATAAGCTAAGAATCGTCACATCTTTACTTAAAAACTGCTGGTTATAAGGTTTTTTGGGCTGGTTTGAAGGTCTTACATACCTCCAGCTCGTTCTCATCGAAGATGGCGAGCAGGTTGTCTGGCACGAGCAGCGTGAGGCCGCGCAGGAAGGCGTCGGTCTTACATACCTCCAGCTCGTTCTCATCGAAGATGGCGAGCAGGTTGTCTGGCACGAGCAGCGTGAGGCCGCGCAGGAAGGCGTCGGTCTTACATACCTCCAGCTCGTTCTCATCGAAGATGGCGAGCAGGTTGTCTGGCACGAGCAGCGTGAGGCCGCGCAGGAAGGCGTCGGTCTTACATACCTCCAGCTCGTTCTCATCGAAGATGGCGAGCAGGTTGTCTGGCACGAGCAGCGTGAGGCCGCGCAGGAAGGCGTCGGTCTTACATACCTCCAGCTCGTTCTCATCGAAGATGGCGAGCAGGTTGTCTGGCACGAGCAGCGTGAGGCCGCGCAGGAAGGCGTCGGTCTTACATACCTCCAGCTCGTTCTCATCGAAGATGGCGAGCAGGTTGTCTGGCACGAGCAGCGTGAGGCCGCGCAGGAAGGCGTCGGTCTTACATACCTCCAGCTCGTTCTCATCGAAGATGGCGAGCAGGTTGTCTGGCACGAGCAGCGTGAGGCCGCGCAGGAAGGCGTCGGTCTTACATACCTCCAGCTCGTTCTCATCGAAGATGGCGAGCAGGTTGTCTGGCACGAGCAGCGTGAGGCCGCGCAGGAAGGCGTCGGTCTTACATACCTCCAGCTTGTTCTCATCGAAGATGGCGAGCAGGTTGTCTGGCACGAGCAGCGTGAGGCCGCGCAGGAAGGCGTCGGTCTTACATACCTCCAGCTCGTTCTCATCGAAGATGGCGAGCAGGTTGTCTGGCACGAGCAGCGTGAGGCCGCGCAGGAAGGCGTCGGTCTTACATACCTCCAGCTCGTTCTCATCGAAGATGGCGAGCAGGTTGTCTGGCACGAGCAGCGTGAGGCCGCGCAGGAAGGCGTCGGTCTTACATACCTCCAGCTCGTTCTCATCGAAGATGGCGAGCAGGTTGTCTGGCACGAGCAGCGTGAGGCCACGCAGGAAGGCGTCGGTCTTACATACCTCCAGCTCGTTCTCATCGAAGATGGCGAGCAGGTTGTCTGGCACGAGCAGCGTGAGGCCGCGCAGGAAGGCGTCGGTCTTACATACCTCCAGCTCGTTCTCATCGAAGATGGCGAGCAGGTTGTCTGGCACGAGCAGCGTGAGGCCGCGCAGGAAGGCGTCGGTCTTACATACCTCCAGCTCGTTCTCATCGAAGATGGCGAGCAGGTTGTCTGGCACGAGCAGCGTGAGGCCGCGCAGGAAGGCGTCGGTCTTACATACCTCCAGCTCGTTCTCATCGAAGATGGCGAGCAGGTTGTCTGGCACGAGCAGCGTGAGGCCGCGCAGGAAGACGTCGGTCTTACATACCTCCAGCTCGTTCTCATCGAAGATGGCGAGCAGGTTGTCTGGCACGAGCAGCGTGAGGCCGCGCAGGAAGGCGTCGGTCTTACATACCTCCAGCTCGTTCTCATCGAAGATGGCGAGCAGGTTGTCTGGCACGAGCAGCGTGAGGCCGCGCAGGAAGGCGTCGGTCTTACATACCTCCAGCTCGTTCTCATCGAAGATGGCGAGCAGGTTGTCTGGCACGAGCAGCGTGAGGCCGCGCAGGAAGGCGTCGGTCTTACATACCTCCAGCTCGTTCTCATCGAAGATGGCGAGCAGGTTGTCTGGCACGAGCAGCGTGAGGCCGCGCAGGAAGGCGTCGGTCTTACATACCTCCAGCTCGTTCTCATCGAAGATGGCGAGCAGGTTGTCTGGCACGAGCAGCGTGAGGCCGCGCAGGAAGGCGTCGGTCTTACATACCTCCAGCTCGTTCTCATCGAAGATGGCGAGCAGGTTGTCTGGCACGAGCAGCGTGAGGCCGCGCAGGAAGGCGTCGGTCTTACATACCTCCAGCTCGTTCTCATCGAAGATGGCGAGCAGGTTGTCTGGCACGAGCAGCGTGAGGCCGCGCAGGAAGGCGTCGGTCTTACATACCTCCAGCTCGTTCTCATCGAAGATGGCGAGCAGGTTGTCTGGCACGAGCAGCGTGAGGCCGCGCAGGAAGGCGTCGGTCTTACATACCTCCAGCTCGTTCTCATCGAAGATGGCGAGCAGGTTGTCTGGCACGAGCAGCGTGAGGCCGCGCAGGAAGGCGTCGGTCTTACATACCTCCAGCTCGTTCTCATCGAAGATGGCGAGCAGGTTGTCTGGCACGAGCAGCGTGAGGCCGCGCAGGAAGGCGTCGGTCTTACATACCTCCAGCTCGTTCTCATCGAAGATGGCGAGCAGGTTGTCTGGCACGAGCAGCGTGAGGCCGCGCAGGAAGGCGTCGGTCTTACATACCTCCAGCTCGTTCTCATCGAAGATGGCGAGCAGGTTGTCTGGCACGAGCAGCGTGAGGCCGCGCAGGAAGGCGTCGGTCTTACATACCTCCAGCTCGTTCTCATCGAAGATGGCGAGCAGGTTGTCTGGCACGAGCAGCGTGAGGCCGCGCAGGAAGGCGTCGGTCTTACATACCTCCAGCTCGTTCTCATCGAAGATGGCGAGCAGGTTGTCTGGCACGAGCAGCGTGAGGCCGCGCAGGAAGGCGTCGGTCTTACATACCTCCAGCTCGTTCTCATCGAAGATGGCGAGCAGGTTGTCTGGCACGAGCAGCGTGAGGCCGCGCAGGAAGGCGTCGGTCTTACATACCTCCAGCTCGTTCTCATCGAAGATGGCGAGCAGGTTGTCTGGCACGAGCAGCGTGAGGCCGCGCAGGAAGGCGTCGGTCTTACATACCTCCAGCTCGTTCTCATCGAAGATGGCGAGCAGGTTGTCTGGCACGAGCAGCGTGAGGCCGCGCAGGAAGGCGTCGGTCTTACATACCTCCAGCTCGTTCTCATCGAAGATGGCGAGCAGGTTGTCTGGCACGAGCAGCGTGAGGCCGCGCAGGAAGGCGTCGGTCTTACATACCTCCAGCTCGTTCTCATCGAAGATGGCGAGCAGGTTGTCTGGCACGAGCAGCGTGAGGCCACGCAGGAAGGCGTCGGTCTTACATACCTCCAGCTCGTTCTCATCGAAGATGGCGAGCAGGTTGTCTGGCACGAGCAGCGTGAGGCCGCGCAGGAAGGCGTCGGTCTTACATACCTCCAGCTCGTTCTCATCGAAGATGGCGAGCAGGTTGTCTGGCACGAGCAGCGTGAGGCCGCGCAGGAAGGCGTCGGTCTTACATACCTCCAGCTCGTTCTCATCGAAGATGGCGAGCAGGTTGTCTGGCACGAGCAGCGTGAGGCCGCGCAGGAAGGCGTCGGTCTTACATACCTCCAGCTCGTTCTCATCGAAGATGGCGAGCAGGTTGTCTGGCACGAGCAGCGTGAGGCCGCGCAGGAAGGCGTCGGTCTTACATACCTCCAGCTCGTTCTCATCGAAGATGGCGAGCAGGTTGTCTGGCACGAGCAGCGTGAGGCCGCGCAGGAAGGCGTCGGTCTTACATACCTCCAGCTCGTTCTCATCGAAGATGGCGAGCAGGTTGTCTGGCACGAGCAGCGTGAGGCCGCGCAGGAAGGCGTCGGTCTTACATACCTCCAGCTCGTTCTCATCGAAGATGGCGAGCAGGTTGTCTGGCACGAGCAGCGTGAGGCCGCGCAGGAAGGCGTCGGTCTTACATACCTCCAGCTCGTTCTCATCGAAGATGGCGAGCAGGTTGTCTGGCACGAGCAGCGTGAGGCCGCGCAGGAAGGCGTCGGTCTTACATACCTCCAGCTCGTTCTCATCGAAGATGGCGAGCAGGTTGTCTGGCACGAGCAGCGTGAGGCCGCGCAGGAAGGCGTCGGTCTTACATACCTCCAGCTCGTTCTCATCGAAGATGGCGAGCAGGTTGTCTGGCACGAACAGCGTGAGGCCGCGCAGGAAGGCGTCGGTCTTACATACCTCCAGCTCGTTCTCATCGAAGATGGCGAGCAGGTTGTCTGGCACGAGCAGCGTGAGGCCGCGCAGGAAGGCGTCGGTCTCGTGTCGCACGCGCGCGGCCAGGCGCCACTGCGCAAGCGCGTCCAGGTACGCGATCTTACTGCTGTTGCGGACCTTGGGGTGACAGGATAAATATGTCTGATGAAATGTAAGAGTTGAGTAAAGCTTCAACTGTATATAATTATCCTTAAAAGTCCCCCTTTTGTAATGTCTATATTCTTTACAGTAATATAGACAAAACAAATAGTAAGAAAGTCATTTAAGACATCATAGTTCGCAAAAAATTGCACTGCACTGATTTATTAGGATGTTGTTAGGATAGATACTAGTAACACTACTAAACAAAACCAAGTTTGCATCTTCGAAAGTGTGATAACTGCGTGGTGCTCAAAAGACCTCGAAATTTTTGGCTTCTTTCAGTTTTTGCCGTAGTCCCGGGGCGCCCCGGGACTTTGATCGTGGGTTGTTTCGTGTCCCAAGACTGAGACTGTCGAGACTTCCCTAACGAACCCTAGATATCGGCTTCTAAAAGGTGCATCCTACGTATAAGTCGCCCATTTTTATGTCTACGGTGACCGGCCCATGGGTAAAGTGCGCAGGGACGTTCAATACCACTCAAATGAACTTAAAAAAACTTGACTTGTTATTATTTACACTCGAGTCTAGTAAAATAGGTTTAATAGTTGAGATATCTGAATTTTCACATTATTTCGTTGAAATCAAGGAGGTATATTGAAATACTCGTATGGTGAAGCCTTCTAGCTCACTATTTTAAATAGGTTCTGTTTTCTTTTGAGCATTATACAGAAAGAGTTTGCTTAATTTGTTCTTGTATCTTAGATTATTTCTTGTCTAAGGGCCCGACGGCTCGCAGGCCAAGCCCGCGCCGCCCTGCGCCCGCGCACGTCAGCTCGCCCCGTCGTGTCGCCCTCGTATTATTTGAATAAAATCATTTAAAATTAAAATTTCGAATTTAGGTGCTCAAATAAAATATAATAATCAATGGCCCTACCAATTGACATCCGCAGATACATTTTCTAATGCAAGGAACAGACTATACATACTCGTATGGTGGAGCCGTTGGGCAGCAGGTCGTGTGTCTCCACGAGCCGGCCCTGCGAGTCGTACACGTCGTCCGAGAAATACAGCTCGGGCACCGACTCGCCCGCGTCCAGGTCTGTCTCCAACACGTACTTGATCTTCGACAGGTACAGCTCAGGGTCATCTTGTTCGAAGTACTGGAAACCAAAACTGAGTATCAATAAGTATCCTAACAAAATAAAAATCCGTATAATGTCAAATACTTAATTTAAATAAAATCATGCATAAACGTAAATTAAAAATCTAATAAAATACCTATATGATATTATATTGCGAGATTGTTTCTAATTTGATCCTTATAGCACTATCATACGGGACAGCAACCTAACTTATTGATGTGGTTTTAACAAGATGTTACCAAATCTATAAAACTTCACTAAAATCACGCGTCAGCAGGAAAAAATTAGATAAAATATAAATTTTTAAAGCAGCAAGCAAGGTTCAGCCTTAAAGACCATGAATCTCATTATTTACAAAACCGAGAGATTTAGCAGAAAACTCTGAATGTAAATTCATTTAATTTTTCTAAAAAGATTTAAAACACCACATGGGCACACGAGATCCTATCGCTAGCACGGCTTTGACGCAGAATAATGGTTGGTCGGTTGGTTACTCTACCTTGTAATGCACTCTGAGTCCGATGATCTGCGCGAGGAAGGATCTCGTCAGTCGCGCTCGTACCAGCTGTCGGTACGAGCCTCCGAGCGCACTCTCATACAAGCACTTGCCGACCAGCTTGCCGGCTAGCTCGAAGTGTTTTAGCTGTAATAATAAGTGTTCTATAGTTATGTACAGTTGAAGAATTTTGCAGCTCAAATGAAATAACATAAGTTTAATAAACTTTTGGAAATTATATCATTTAAAGTTCGGAGTGTTTTATAGGTTTTGTAACCAATGCTAGATTTTCTTTAGTTAGTTATCATCTTGTTGTAATATTCGTATGCTTGAATGTATGTAGGAACTCAATTGTACCAAACTTCCTTACTGTATCATACCCAAATGTTTTATGCCAACAATGGAATGATATAAAAGTCACACGACGCGTGCTCATGCTTTGTACCTACGATACACTCGATGGTTGAAAGTTTTAAATCATCATGTCACAGCAGATGAAAGATATTATTATGAAGTGAGTATGGATGAACCTTGAGATGCGGCGGCCTGTCCGGGTTGGGATGCACGAGGCCGGTGGGCGAGTCGTGGAAGGACACGAAGAGCCCGAACTTGGAGTCGAACAGCTGACCGCACAGCAGAGAGAACCACTCGCGACGCACGCCGCCCCAGTCCACTCCTATTTAAGTTTTGGAATCGTCACGTTAATCGTTGCGGAAATCCATGGCAGTAAAATGTTATGTCATTTCAATATTTAGATATACATAATTCCGGTAAAAAATAATAATATAAATATTGGAATTACTTAACATTACATTTAATATTATTTGCTTATATTATATAATTAAAACGTCAATTCAAGACGTATGGGATACGTTGCCGTATGTTTCGCCTTACTTAGGCCAATGTTGGTTAATAATAAATAAATAAATAAAAATGTGTGGGCATAAGCTGTCATTTTTATCACAGGTTTTTACAAATACAAGTAGTAGTAAAAACAAACTATTTTATAGTGCTTCTGTAACACCCAATACCCATCAAAGATCATATTAAGATCAGTGCTCTCTCGGATATTTTAAAAAAGGCCTCTGCTAAAGCTTTCCGATTTCCTTCATCTGGTTACCCTTGGTCACCGTCTCCTGTGATGTAGACACATACCCTGCTCGCCCTGGAAGGTGACGTCGAAGTTCTTGCACCAGTCCTGCACGGTGAAGTGCCTGGTGGCCTTAAGGCTGGTCCGCAGCAGTTCGGAGCGCAGCACTCGGATGGCCAGCTTCTCGTGCGGGTGGCGCGAGTGCGCCTTGCGGATCTCGCTGTAGAAGAAGTCTTGTTTGTTCTGGGGAAGGTAGAAAGAACATATGGATCAAACACTTTCCACAAGACTTGAGTATGCCACTTGTCAAGAGTCTCAAAACTGACACAAAACCTATCGTACGTAAATGCAATAAGACCACGGTCGATCGTCGTCTCAAAAATCTGTTACCTACCACTATTTAATCGATTGACTGTGGTCTGGTTACACCTCCAGAGCTTGATTTGCCAGAAAATGACTTGATCTGATCAATTTTAGAACATGCCAACAAAACTATATCTCAAAAAGGACCTAATCTAATAAATGCTGGCGCTTAAACCTTTTTCTTCTTGTATTATAGTTCTGTGTATGTACTTACTCATACTAGCTGTAATAGTGGAGACAACAAACGATATTCTATACTAATTCATTCGATCGGAAATCTCAAGCGAAGGCTGCTTTTGGTTAGGACGGTCACCGTGTTATGGTTTTAATTGATAGGATACCAACATAAACATAATATCGTCCCGCTCACGTCAGACTATAAAGATTGATATAGTAGAATATACTTTAAAAAATGTTCTAAATCTGCTAGTTCAACAATAACAAAAATTTAATAAAACAAAATCTGTCTAAGCCTCACAGACCTTGAAGGTGTCCTCCCCGCCGCAGTTGGCGATGAGCAGCTGCGTGAAGGTGGCGGCGATGAGGTCTCGCTCAGCAGACACCAGCTCCAACTGAGGCTGTACGCCATCTTCTAGAGTGAACTCGCCACCAGGACCTGAACCCGCTGGCGTTGGCTTTAGGATTAACTGGAAGGAGAATATACAGTTGTATTTGTAAGACAGAATATAGGGGGGCTTGATGTGACAGGTTTTCCTATTGCAGCTACCAGTCCCCACAAAAGATTCATCAAATGTTTTAATCTTCATATAGTATTTAAGGCGCCTTTGCGGAAGATAAATTAAATGTTTATTATTTATTTAAAGTCGTATGTAAACTCCTGTGATCAATAATTCAAATATAAAACAGTTCAGACATTAAGACACCACAACTGCATTTATGTACGTCACATTGCTGCAGTAACTGGGTCAAACAGCTGAAAGAGGGCAACTTGAAGTCAGTCATTTTACTAACATAGAAGTAAGGTATTGTAATACAGTTAATATTACAAAATGAATAATACTATGGATGTCGTCACTGTAATACAATAAAGCTTTATTATTATTACAAGCCTTGTGCCGGATAGGATTTCCCATCGGCAAAAATGCCAAAATTTTATACAAACTTTCATCTCCCCAACCCCTTTAGGTACTTAATGAATTTTCAAAAATCAGTCCATAGTGATCACACTTGTTGTAACTCTTCTGCAAAATTTCAAGCTATATATAGGCCCAGCAGTTTAGGCTGTCTGTCAGTGAATTTAAGATTTATTATCGACGGATGTGAGGAACAACTTGGGACCTGACGATAGTCTTACCTTTGTGGAAGGACACAACCGGAAGCTGGTGATCCTCTTGGGAATGAACTTGAGAATGTAGTCCTTGAGCGTGAGCTGCTTGGGTGAGATGCAGCACAGCACGCGGCGCGCCTTGCCGGAGATGAGGCGCGCCTCGTAGCTGATGTTGTGGCGCTTGGACGAGATGTTGCGCTGCACTGTCGCCGTGTCGCTCGCTGGAACGTGTGGGGCGGCTTGTTAAAACACATCATTTGACCTAACTCGAACGCGCGGGATATAGGTTACGTAAATTCGAACGATTGAAATTGAAAATACTCGTTTCGCAAATAATATTAACTTAGTTTTTAAGACTTTATTCATATCTATCTATTCACCAGTGAGCACGATGCAGTCGAACTCCCCGTTGTGCAACATCACACCCTCATACAACACTTGCGCGCGGTACACTCCGGCGCGCTCGAAGCACAGCGTCATGCTGACGCGCTGGTTCACGGCGTCGTACGCGAAGGTCGCTGAGGACGAGAGCTGCTCGTCTACCTCACCACCCAGAGGGTTGATTTTTATGGAGAAGCCCTGGAAAAGGTTTGGAGCTGTTAGTTGTGAATTTAATGCATCCTAGTACCGCAAGGCATTGCCTCCAAAGTTGTGAAGTACCATTTGGGTCGCTACTTTTGTGTATAAATTCTTTCAAGGTGATCTGTTTGGATTGTCAGTGTCTGCGTATTTTTTTTTTTTTGGTTTGGGGATGAGCGGATACTATGTTCTGCGGGTACAAATGATTCATGATAGGCAAACAGCGTTACGCATTTCAAAGACTTAGCACTTTTGGTCATCAGAATATACCGTACCTAGTTCTTATTTTTAATCACGATTGCTGACAAAAAAATCATTAAATCCGGCTAAAGTGAACGTCGAAAATCCAAAAGAAATCTTCCAAAAATTGCTTAACCTATACTCGTATCTCTTCGTCTGCTTGTAGCTGTAAACACAAACAGTTGTAATAAAGTACAGAGGTACTCACGGCGGGCGGCTCGTGGTCCGTGAGCGGCGCGGGGTTGTCGTACTGGTCGCGCGGGTGCACGTGCAGCTGGCGCGCGTGGCCGGCCGCCCACACCAGCGCGTGGTGCGCGCGCCCCACGCGCGAGCGCCGCGCCTCCACGCGCCCGGCCGTGAACCACTTGCGGTACGGACTGCCGCTGATCGGCACCAGGCCTGCGGGCACGGGGGTATAGCCTAATGTGGCGAAATCGCTCTAGGACAGCGCAAAATAAGAGTACATGAAATCAACTCTAGATTACGCTGCCCCTTACGGGTGAATTCTAAGAAATACTTAACTTTCTTTTGAAAATTATGATAATGTGACTGAAACTAGTTTAACAGTATTTTAAATAACAGTACACTGAACAGTTAAGCCTAACAAACATGAGCTCACCAATCGAAACGGACACGATGTACACGCCGGCGGCGCGCACGGTGAACTTGACGCGCGCAGTGTTGGCGTGCGCGGGGTCGCCCGAGCCCAGCTCTATGACTGCCGTCACCTGCAGTAGAGGGAATAGCGCGAAGCTCTCACACCTGTCTTTATACACACAATAATAGCGAAGAAAAACACTTACACCCGGTTTATAAAGTTATGAATGGGATCAATTGGGATTTTTGGGACCCGGGAGAAATCTTATTCCTCACCTCTGGCTTGCCTTTATTGGCCGGCTGGAGTGAATAATGACGACGAACAGAGCTCCCACTTCATTCTTGCCTTTACTGGCCGGCTTGAGTGGAGACTCACAAGAGCAAACGTGCTCGGGGGAAGGAAGTATTCCAGTAAGTGCTCGTAGGGATCTTGACCATCTTCTGGGCTCTGGGATTGTTCTGAAAGCCGTGGAATACCTCTCCACTCCTCATAAGCACCTCAGAACATGTTGCCCCCTTGTTGCTACGTCACTATGTGCTAGCGACAAATTCCGGGGGCCCATTATTTAGTGTGCAAGTAGGCAGGGGCCATAGTTCTTCCATAGTTATTGGTAACCAGTCCACTCTAGCCACCCAAACCCATAGTCCAAATTTGTATTTTTCCATATCCTACAATAGTCCTACACTAACCGGGGGTTATCCTTGGGTGCACTTGCATAGTGCATACAGGGATAATCGTCGGGTGGTGCCACATTTCAATAAAATTTCCTAAGGGGCCTCTGGGAGTTGGCTCCGGCCCCTCGTACGCCTTCCAAAGGACCGGGACCCCATGGTCCCGCGATATGTTAAAATATAAAAAATAATAATTATTATTATGAAGTTCTGACTAGGCGACGGTCGCGCTGCTAAAGTCGCCTAAATGTGAAAGCGGTCTTAAAGAATTAGTGGACACTATTAAAATGACGGCTGATTATAATTTGTAAAGCCATATTTGTTGCGGTCGCAAAGATTTTCCCGGGCTACCTTAGCGTATCCCCTTAACATAAGTGACAGTCAGCTATATGTACATATACGACGATTCTTCCTAGTGTTTCAGAAAGTGGGTGTCACCAAAGCAGTAGTATCCAACTCTCGCTTACCTTCCTAGTTCCGTGGCAGATGGCCACGTTGAGCTCGTCCGTATCGCAGATGGGGTACGGGTGTCCGTTGCGCTGGTAGCAGTGCACCGTGAAGCACATCGTCTCGCCCACGGCTTGGGGTTCTGTCCATCCCCATTCCACCTGAAGGTGCGAAGGTTTGCTTAAGAAGCATCCATGTTTGAAGCGGTATTAGCAACGATCGTATTGTAGGGTGTGATGTTGTGGGTGTAATTCCCACTCATGCACTTTTAGTGAACCAATTTAACAGCACACAAAGCCTATATGGCGGCTCTGAAGAGCGCTACTCGCTGCGCAGTACCTCGCCCCTCACCCCCGCTGACACGTGAATTTATTACTGCGCAGCGACTCGCCTCATGTTCCGAGCCGCCATAAAGTTTGAATCGGGCTGTACCAATATTTCTTAACATCCAGAAAACTAAAAACCCAATGTATTGCACATTTTATTGTCTTTACTATTTGCTGTATTTGTTTCGGATTTGTGTCGGAGTAACAAGAATACAAGCTTCGCCCTCGTGTTAGCTAATGCTTATTGCCCACGACTCGCGACGCTACTACAAAGTTACGTGTTATAAACTGAAATCACTTGGTCAGGGGCGCCGATTTTTAGAAAACCTCATGGTTGCTCATACTCATGCCTATGTGATTCTTTTTTTTGACGATTTTCTTGGCTTAGGTACTTAGTCTTCTTTTTAATCCTGAATCTAAATCTGTTCGGAAGTAGAAAACATAGGTAAAAAAAACGCATCAATATGTTTATGTATTACTTCTACACTCATTATTAAAGTTAAACAAATTATAATAATGATAATAATCTGGGGATGCTGGAGCCCCTGAGCACCCACGGAGGAGGCGCCCCTGACATTAGTCCCAATCGAACTGTTATTCAGTAGTTCAATATTACGTAAACAACACCCTTGGGATCCCACACACAACTTTACTTATAATAATATGTGAGACGTGTTTGAAAGGGCACCTATTTATTTTATTTTTTATCCATTTATTTCAGGCATCAAGGTCCAAATAAACACATACAATACAATATGAACTCACTTTTGAAAGAAATATTGAGCAATACTAACAACAAACAGCTAACGACAGGGCTATTTCTTGATCTGTCAAAGGCATTTGATTTGGTTACACATGAAATATTATTACAAAAACTAGAGACTATCGGTATTAGAGGACTGCCACTTCAGTGGATATCGTCGTATTTAACTACCAGACAACAGAGAGTCACTGTCACTAAACTTAATGAAAGTTGGGACATGACAGAATATTTGTCTGATTATATAAGTATAAAACGCGGCGTCCCCCAGGATAGCATATTGGGCCCTATCTTATTTCTACTCTACATAAACGACATTTTTAATGTAACCAATCATAAATGCTTTCTTCTTGCCGATGACATTTCCATAATTGTGACTACCGATAAAAAATATAAATCAATTACGGATCATGAAGCGGACATAAATAAAACAATAGACAATCTAATTAACTGGTTAAGTAATAATAATTTATCTATTAATCTTAACAAATCAATAAAATACTTCCAGCTCATATACTATCACTGCCGTTTTATCAATGATGGTACCATACGACATCCACTTTATTTCGTATTATACTACCTTAATTTAATTACTTCAGATGCTACTTGGGAAGAGAGTTGACCCCACGACACAGGGAATCCTAGTGTGGGGTATGGTCCTATGTAATCTGCTCCTATATAATGTATTTTTATTTTTACTTACCGTGTTGTTTCTGAACGGTATAAAGTTTTTTATTTATTTATCTATTAGTCAACCATGTGACTTTACACTCAGTCTTAGGTAAAGAAATATTCTTAGTCACCAGTTTTTGAAACCAAGAATAAAACTGTCTAAATAGACAGTTACCGTCTAATTACAAAAAGAGTGCTAACGTTCAAGACCATAATAATCAGCCAGTTATTGTATTTATAACTTTATTCCGAAACACGTAAATAAAGTTCTTAATACAGTATTGACAACTGAAGCCCCATTTACATGGAGCAAGTATTTTGCCATAAAATTGAAGCAACAATTGACTGACCTCTTCTAAACGACATGTCACAAGAACTTTATTATAGTCAGAATAAAGTTAAAAATTCAAAAATGTCTCGGTGCTTTAAACCTGGCTCTAAAGACAAACCTTGTTTTGTAATAGTTGTTATAGTTCCGGGCCTTCCGGGCTTCGTGTCGTCCGGGTTGTCTGTTCGTGTACTTCAGATCATACTCTGCAGAAGCGGAAGACTGCGGTCCCAAAGTATACATGCAATCTCAACAACTTCCCTGATATGCGTAGTTAGACCCTTATAAACCGAAAGCATGCGTTATTACTGCACTAGCTCTTGTGCACGGCTTCGCCCGCGTGTTCGTCAGAAATAATCCCGTAACCGGGAACCCGGGAACGTACTACGGGGATATATATATAGAATACTTCTTGTATTCTATGTCCTAAGCCAGGTTATGGTCTACCTGTGTGCCAAACTTCATCGAATCTCGTTTAGTCAGTAACTTTGTCTGTTACCTTTGGCATTAATAATATTAAGTATTGATATCGACGCTTGAAAGGCAAAATTGACTAACGGCCGGTTGTTCCAAACGGTTGGTTAACGCAACATACGTACGTCAAATAATAATGATTACGTACTCATGTACGTAATCGTTATTTGAAGTACGTACGTATGTACGTAATCGTTATTTGAAGTACGTACGTATGTACGTAAAGTTAAACTTTACCGTACGTAAGATAACAATGATATTATCTTACGTAAGGCAAAGATTAACTTTTCAGAAAAAAAAAGCATAATTTTTGTAATCATCCTACTAGCGTAATTCTTACTGCTTTGGAAATCTTATTTTATCATCAAAATCAGAATTTATATGTTTTTTTTTTAAAGTTAAACTTTAACCTGTAAAGTAAAGTTAGCCCTATGTCGCTTAGGGCTAATTTATCAAACGACAGATAATTCTTATTCGTGGAATAAAATTGACGTCTGACAGATTCTGTATGTAAAAACTGTCAAAAATTATTCCTCGGATAAAATTATCTGGCGTTGGAAAAATCAGTCCTTAGTCACTTTTGCCTTTCAAGCGTCGATATGAATATGGCAGTATGGATTACCTTACAACTAGGTGGATGCAGATATTTCCCGGTGACATACTGCAGCAGGGAGTGCTTCGCTTCAGGCGCGAGCGAGGGTTGTGTCATGGCCGCCAGCGTCACCAGGCCACACACAGACACCGATACCACCAGCATGCCACCTGGGTTATGTCATGGAGCTATGATATTACTGCGTCAGGTGTTATTAACACTTGAAGGTTGGCTTCAAGACATAGGCCCAAGAAAATGTTATAGACTTACCAATGATATATGATCAAATGAACTTGCAAAAGTTAAGTGCGATCGATATTATATGAGTACGTTGCGTTCTAAGATATAATATAATAACAAAAAATTTGTAATTTTTATCCTACTGGTAACTTCGCACTGGTAAAGAGTAATTTCGTTACATTTTTTTTTTGTTTCTAATAATGTCGAACCGACATAGTGCATACCCGGAAGGCACTGTCGGTCGGCTCGACATTTTTTTTAATATTTTCCAAAATTTTAATTTTTTGTTATTGGGAGGAGTGTGATTATACAGGGTCAAATTAAATTAGCTAGCGAAACTCCGCAGACGCGATGGGTATTTTTATTTTATTTATTATTTCCTTTATTTAAATGTAAACATATAAATTATATTTTTAAATATTAGAATATAAAAGATAAAAAAACATTTAAAAATATAAAAAATAGTAGCCCACCGGTATCGGGAACAGGGTCCAACCTACCGGCGGTCAGGGCTCCAGAGAGAGGAACCTCCTGACAATGCGAGCCGTGTCCAGAAGTACCGCTTTCTGAATCAAGCCCTTGATCCAGCTGCCCAACGAGAGCCTCCTCAGGTGTTGGTCGAGGCTCTTGGCTATTAAGCCATTGGCTGACACGACTATCGGCACAATGATTGCTGAGTCCACATCCCACATGTCGACAACCTCGCGAGCCAAGTCAAGATACTTGATTTGTTTATCTTTCTCGGCTTTCACGAGGTTCTCATCATGCGGGACGGTTATGTCAACAATCATTGCGCGCCGCTCTGATCGATCCACCACCACTATATCAGGCTTATTGGCAACAATAGTCCTGTCAGTGATGATGGATCGATCCCAGTACAATGTGATATTTCCATTTTCGAGAACTGGGTCGGGCACATACCTGTAGTACGGGACCTCAGATTCCACAAGGCTGTATTTCAGAGCAAGTTGCTGATGAATTATCCTGGCTACAAGGTTGTGTCTATGCAAGTACTCTCCGTTAGCTAGACGAGAACACCCGGAGATAATATGCCTGATTGATTCTCCCGGTCGGTGGCATGCCCGACAGATGTCAACCGTGCCGTCTTTCACAATATATCTCCGGTAATTGTTCGTCATCATAACTTCGTCCATAATTGCACAGACAAAACCTTCGGTTTCTCCAAAGAGGTCACCGAAACGCAGCCAGGCTACGGACGCTAATAGATCTACATCGGGTCCATGTAGGGCCCGGTAAAAGCGTCCGTGAAGCTCCTTACTCTGCCATACTTCCATGCGATCATTAGTATCAAGCACTACTGGCTTGCGCCAGTTCTCTTTAGCCAAGGAGAGCGGGGTGAGGCCCTTGTCCACCTCGACCACATCTCGATGCATCCCCACGTCGGTTTCTAGGAAATATTCCCTGAGACTGCATATCTCGCGATTGTGGAGGGTCTTAGCGTTTAAAAAGCCTCGACCTCCACACTTTCGCGGGATATACAGCCTCATTACCGATGACCGTGGGTGATGCATTCGATTTGCAGTCAACAGCGTCCGGACCCTCCTATCCAGGGCCTCGAGTTCGGTCTGAGTCCATTTGAGTATGCCGAAAGAGTACATCAAAACCGGCATGACCCAACTATTGAAGGCGCGCACCTTGTTTCCGCCTGATAAAAGACTATTAAATACTTTTTTCAGACGGCCAAAGAAGCGCTCCTTCAACGATTGCTTCATGTCAGTAACATTGATGCCCAATGCTTCCGACATACCCAAATACTTGTAGGTTTCGGCTGCGGAGAGGGCTCTAAGGTTTGTGAGATCCGAGAGTTGGGTTCCCACGGATTCCACAATCTCCCCTCGCTTTACATGCATGACCGCACATTTGTCCACACCAAATTCCATCCTGATGGCGCTACTGAAAGTTTCAGTAATTTTCAGTAGCTTCATCAGTTGCAAATTGTTGGGGGCAAAGAGTTTTAGGTCATCCATGTAGAGGAGGTGAGATATAACCTGACCACCTCTCCTCAGCCGGTAGCCTAGACCTGAATCTTCCAGCAGCGTGCTTAGAGGATTCAAGGCTAAGCAGAACCAAAGCGGACTCAAACTGTCGCCCTGGAATATGCCTCGCTTGATCCTTATCGGCTCGCTATTCCTCTGGATATTTCGACATCCTGGATAGCGAAGGACCGTCCTCCATTGCCCCATACACGTCATTAGGAAGGTGCGCAGAGTTGTATCTACTTTATACAACTCCAGCACCCTCATGAGCCATGTATGTGGCACCGAGTCATAGGCCTTCTTATAATCTATCCAACATGTCGACAGATCCTTTCGGGAACGACGAACCTGTTGGCTAATGGCCATATCAATGAGGAGGAGCTCCTTAGTACCGCGGGACCCGTTCCTACATCCATTTTGAGAGACAGACATGATGGAGTTGCTGTCTATATGTTTATTAATTTTAGCTCTCAAAATGGATGTAAGAACTTTATAGATCGTTGGTAGACAAGTGATCGGTCTATAATTATTATTATTATTTATTTATTATTACATTACAATATTGCATAAAATATGAGCTGCATAGTTATACATTTAATAACCCACGACATTTTTCACATATTATAAAGAATAGTTATAAAACTAATGCGATGAGCGCTTACAATTTGATAGGTACAATAAGAGGACATAATGTGTTAATGAGAAAACTAAACACTAAACAGGCATGCAAAAATCTCTTTTATTACTGACCTTACGATCACGGTCGCATCGGATATATCTCATACCGTTCATCATGAACTCTTTGTTAAATATCTCGAGCGTTAACCAGTGGGGTAATTGCTTGACGCGTTCATGCATTTATTGCGTTATTTACGTGTTGAGCAGACAAATGTTTTGAACATATGAAGCAATGGATTAGAAATGATAATCAATATAAATGATTTTATTTTGTAAATAGGTTTTTACAAACACTTTTACTCGTCAAACATATTTTAAAAACTAGATGAGATCGGTGTTTTTTAACTGACTAGTCTGAGAAGAAAGGCCGAAACAAACTCAAAGGTCACAGTCTCTTTTAAAGTCCAGACATAATCTTGGTCAGATCATATGAAGACCATGTCGATCGATGTCTGAGATGGTCTTTTGAGGAAAGAACCACACAGATTGAGAGGACCTGTCCAGTCAGTGCACGCATTTGTCAGCAATCGTGCAGCTCAACTTAAAACTTAAGGAGCTCAACGATTCCACGAACAATACCAAAGAAGGGATATTTGGGTAGGCCACATAAATTACTCAAACTGCCAGACCATGACAAAACTAACAGAACAGAGAAAAATAAAATTAAATAGAATGACCCACATAGTCTTCACATTCCCAATAATAAAAATAATATAATACTTTACAAAGTAAGCAAATGTCATTGTATATATAAAATTCGTTAATATCAATGAGTATATAAAAAAAAACAACAAAAGAAAAAAAAAACACTCGATCTATAAAAATTGGAAGCAGCTCAATCCCAAACCTTTTTGTCCTCGATATAATCCTTAACGGTATAAAATGCTTTCTGGCACAACTTACGTTTAATAAATGATTTGAATTCATTACGGCTTAGATCTTGAACGTAGCTTGGAAGTTTATTATAAAAGCGTATACATTGGCATCTCAAAGAGCCACCTATTTTCTTGAGCCTTGTTATATGTACAACAAATTTGTGTTTGTTCCTAGTATTTATACTATGGATATCACTGTATTTTTTAAACCATTTTATATTTTTATGGGCATATAAAAGATTTTCATAAATATACTAAGAAGGCACAGTCATTACATTAATCTCTTTAAATTTGTCTCTGAGAGAGTGAGTGGGCTGTCTCTATATCAGTTACATTACGAATTTTTCTAACACCGTATGCTGCGGAACTTAGTTAGTTTTTTTGACAATTTATCTATATGTGGACCACACTGAAGCTTTAGCATCCAAAGTTATGCCCAAGAATACTGTGCTGTCTTCAGGATTCAATTCTTCGCCCTTCATTAACACATTAGTTTTCACCTGCCTAACGTGAGGTAGCGTAAACTTAATGCATTTGGTTTTTTTCTTTTGATGTATTTTATAAGTTTATTTTTACTGGTTACTACCCTCACTGAATTATATATTTTAGATTCATCATCACCTGTCAAATCAATAGTGTATGTGGGATTTATGGTAGAAACCATTGATGTGGCAATAGGCATCAACTCATTGAACATACTTTGATTCAGCGAGGCGGTGATGTTAAGATTGCTTGTCTCAAGTTGTGTTATTTGACTTTGAGCCTCATGTAGCTGCTGTTGTAATATATATTTCTGACTAAGAGCTTGTTCGTAATCTATGCTACACTGGCTGAACCCGTCCACAACAAGCCGAAGTTTATCCCGTTCATCTATACTTAGTATCAGTGTATTGAGTATATATCCAAGCCATTTCAATGTTTAACTTCCTATTCTTTTCATGGGCATCAAAGAGCACCCTTTCATTGTCATCCAATTCCTTGTTAGTTGGTCACAGGACTCCTTTGACGACTTTAAAGCGCTCAAAGCCTCATTGAGTTTGGACTCTTCAAGGCGAGCGCGGGCGCTACGAGTCATGATCATGATTAAGACTAGTAAGGAAGCGACAAGAAATTAGAAGAGAGAAGGTAGTTGTAGTAGAAGTTGAAAAGATAATTAGTTGAAATGAAAAATGAAACACAAAATACACATTATTGTCCTATTTACTTGAAGAGTATTTGGAAATGGGTCTAAAAAACAACGAAATTTAATATTTTATGATTAAAAATTAAGTACAAGAACAAATTTTAAATAGCTGTTAGCTGTAGATACTGTTGCCACAGGAGACAAAATATATTACAAAATGACTCAGATTGAGATTAATAGTGTGTAACGCAATTAGGGTGCAGGTCTCAGTCAGAATTATGATGTCGTAACAATTGGCAAAGATATTCATATATTCATGTATTTAGTGCGGATACCCCCTTTTTTCCGGATGGGAAATCATCAAATGACCCCTCCCGTTCTGGGTGGAGCGGGAGGGAGTGTCAGGCTCTTACTGACTAAAACCCACACATGTTCCTTCCTTCGCCCTTTATGTTCCGGGGTAGCGGTAACCCTTTCGGACAATCCCGCTGACCCGGCAGGCTTCGGCCCTAAGGGGCCCCTCAAATTATGCTGACAACTCTTTGAGGCGCGCGAACACTTACGCCGTCCGGCACGGGCCTGGTCCTGATCGGGCGGTGAGCTACCCGTTGCTCTAATTGATAAAACACTTTGTTCATGTGTTACATGTATAGCACCATTAGCATCGCACTATTATTCATTAACTATATAAATACTACACTAATTCAAATGGTTTAGTTCTCTTTAGGCTACGCACTAAGTCCGTGTTGTCTAGCAGCTGAATTGCCTCGACATTGAAATGTCGGTGAAGTCTGTGTTCGTGGGCTTCAGCAAAATTTTGAATGATGGTGCAGACGGATTCCATTTTAAGGTCACGGTGGAGGTCGTCATTTCTAATGTACCATGGAGCATTTACAGCATCCCTGAGTACTTTATTTTGGAATTGTTGGATTATTTTAACGTTACTTCGTTTAGTATAGCCCCAAAGTTGGATGCCATACGTCCAAATTGGCATAAGAATATGCTTGTATATTATAATTTTATTATGTATTGATAGGCAGGATTTCCTTCCGAGTAACCAATACATACTTTTATAACGTATGTCGAGTTCCTGTCTTTTCTTTTTGACGTGAGATTTCCAACGCAGTTTGGCGTCAAGAGTTATGCCAAGGTATTTGGCTGTGTTAGCATAAGGTACTTGCATGCCATTTATATAGATTGGGTGGTAATCGCAGTGTTTGTTAGTGAAGTCAATATGGATTGATTTTGATTCATTCAGTTTGATTTTCCACTTTTGTGTCCAGTCATAAACTTTGTTCACAGCTAGTTGAACTTTTTCTACTGCTTCTTTGTGGCTTGATCCGGTAGCCATAATAGCAGTGTCATCTGCAAAGGTCGCAATGGTGTTGTTTTCCAGCTCTGGGATATCACATGTGTATAGCAAGTAGAGGAATGGTCCTAACACACTTCCTTGTGGTACCCCAGCTTTTATAGTTTTTAGCTCAGAATATGCATCCTCTTGCCTTATTCTAAACATTCTGTTACTTAAATATGATTCTAAAATGTCTGCAAATTCTGGAGGTAGCATGCGTCTGAGTTTAAATACCAGACCCTCATGCCAAACTTTATCAAAAGCTTGCGCGACGTCTAGGAATACGGTGGCGCAGACATGCTTGTTTTCGAGTGTTCTTTCAATAATGTTAGTTATTCTGTGTACCTGGTCTATCGTAGAGTGTTTTTCTCTGAAGCCAATTTGATGGTTTGGTATTAGCTTCTTTTCTTCTATTATTGGTTTTAACCGTTTTAATAACAGTTTCTCGAATAGTTTTGATAATACTGGCAACAGGGAAATGGGTCTATATGATGATGCTTCATGGGGTGGTTTCCCAGGCTTCGCTATCATAATGACTTCAGCAATCTTCCATGACTCAGGCACATGATTTAGCATAAATGCAGCATTAATAAGTCTGGTCAGCTTTACTATGGCTTTGCGCGGGAGATGTTTTAGTATTTCTCCTGTTATGAGATCGTAACCCGGAGATTTCTTCGAGCTTATGTTGTGTTGAATTTCTCTCAGAACTTCTTTAGGAGTTACAAGTCGAATTCTTTCACTTTGTGATAACTTTTCACTCTCAATTATTTCTATGGAGCTCTTATTGGGCCGAAAAGTGTTTTCTAAGTGTTGGGCAAACCTAAACGCTTTTTGTTCATTGCTTACGGCCCATTTTCCGTCGCTGTTTTTGATGGGTGGAATTGGTATAATTGGCCTTTTAAGATTTCTTGTAGCTTTCCAAAGAGAGAAATCCGTTGATTGGTCGTTGGTAAGCTGCACAAGGTGAGTATTCAGACAGTCATCCTCAAATTGTAGAATTTTCCTCTTTAGTCGTTTAGTTAGGTTATTTAATAATGTTTTATCCCGCGGGCATCTTGTTTGCTGCCACCGCTTTCTTTGCTTTCTTTCCACAATTAAAACGTAAATATAAGGGACATATCTATCCCAAGGAAATTGTGAGTTTACTATCTGGAACTCTTTGCCAATATTATTGTGTATGTATTTTATTCATTTGTCATTTGTTTACGATTTGGCGGCAAATTGAAAATTGTCTGCGTGACGTCAGCATGAATATAAAGCGAGAAAATTTTCGTACAATGATTTTATATGACTTTCGATGTCATTTAAGTCAACAAGAAAGTTATGATAGACTTCAATTGGCCTTTCACGATGAAGCCCCATCTCGTGCCACTGTTTTCAACTGGTTTAATGAGTTTAAACGTGGTCGCACTAATCTCACCGATGATCTGCGTGAGGGACGGCCTTCTACGGCGAAGACTGAAGATAACATCAGTGTTGTGCGGCGTATGATAGAGACTGACAAAAGAGTGACTTATCAGCAGATTCGGACAAGCTTAGTCATCGGTATGAGTCAAGTGCACAAAATTCTCCATGAACATTTAGCGGTCAGGAAGCTTTGTGCCCGGTGGATACCTCATAATTTGACAGAGGCCCAAAAGCTCCGTCGTGTTGATTGGTGTCGTGAAATGGTTCAAAGATTTAACGGATGTGACTCAAATGCTGTGTTCGACATACTTACGGGTGACGAAAGCTGGATTTATTGTTATGATCCTGAAACTAAGAGACAGTCTGCTGTCTGGGTGTTTCCTTCCGAGGAGTTACCAACTAAAGTGAAGAGAGGTCGAAACGTGGGAAATATGATGGTGGCCTCGTTCTTCGGAAGGACAAGTCATTTTTTTTTTTTTTTTTTTGGGATGGGAAATCATCAAATGACTCCTCCCGCTCTGGGTGGAGCGGAAGGGAGTGTCAGACTCTTACTGACTAAAACCCACCCATGTTCCTTCCTTCGCCCTTTATGTTCCGGGGTAGCGGTAACCCTTCCGGACAATCCCGCTGCCCCGGCAGGCTTCGGCCCTAAGGGGCCCCTCGAATTATGCTGACATCTCTTTGAGGCGCGCGTGGAACACTTACGCGCCGTCCGGCACGGGCCTGGTCCTGATCGGGCGGTGAGCTACCCATTGCTCTCCGCCCGCAGGCCCGCGCCTACGGTGGCCGGTAGTCTCCAATGGACTCCCGACGCCCGGGGCGTCTCCCGCGGCGGCTGGGACGGGAGGCTCTCTCCCTCATCCGTCCCGCCACCTCCTTCGCTAGCATGACTGCTTCGCAGAAGGAGGCGACTGCCTCCCACTCCCTCTCGCTCCGGACCATGGCTTGCACCAGGGCCGGGCGCGAGAGGCCGCCGCCGCTGCCGATCGCCTCCACGAGGACACGGCGGTGCTCCGCCCAAGCGGGGCAGACCTCCACCGTGTGCTCCACCGTGTCCTCTGGGCGATCCTGGCAATGGTGACACCCGGGCGTTTCCTCCCGCCTGATGATGTGCAGGAACCTCCCGAAGCTTCCGTGTCCGGTGAGGACCTGCGTCAGGTGGTAGGTGAGGGCGCCGTGGCGCCTCTCTAGCCACTCCTCAAAGAGGGGTCTTATCGCCGCTATCGCGGCGTGCCCTGCGCTGGGTTGCGACAGTCGCTCTTTCCATGTCGCCATGAGATCGAGCCGGAGGTCCGTCCGCTCCGCAGCAATTTGCCGCGGGAGCGGACTTTCCCCCCGGCGTAGTGCCTCCGCGCGCCACTCATGCAGGCGCGCGAGGACTATCGCCTCCAGATCCCATGGCGAAGGACAAGTCATTACGCAACAATTGTTTTAGAGGATTGAAAAACAGTTAGTAATAACACAGTGATGTACTGTTAGTAGTCGCTAGCTAATTTAATTTGACCCTACGTATCTTCGAATGAAACGTACTCATATAGTATAAATATCGATTGAACTTCACTTTTGTAAGTTCGTTTCATCATATTTTATATTTCGACGTTTCATTCTTCAGATATACAATATCAACAATGTAGATGTTCAGAGATGATTGTGAAATGAAATAAACAGATTTAGGAAAAAAAAAGATCATCTTTTATTTTACTTTAATTAAAAACAGATTTTATTCCGGAATTGGTGTGCTTGTGTGCGCACGAAAAAATAATGACGAGCCGACATCCTTAGTGCCTACCCGGAGGTAGAAACAAAAAAAAAGAAAAAGTAACTAAATACTCTTTACCAGTGCGAAGTTGCCAGTAGGATAAAAATGATTACCTTGTTGTATTTAAATTAGCTAGCGAAACTCTGCAGACGCGATGGGTATTGTTTTCTAAACACGATAAAATTAAAATAAATAAAGAGTTGATGTTTTTTAGGGGTAAATGACCACTGGTAGTGTAGAAGTATGATTTGAGAAAATATGTTTTATCGTGTTTAGATATCGATACCAATCACGTTTGAAAAAAAATCATCAAATTCATTTGTTTATACCCATCACATCTGCGGACTTTCGCTAGCTTATTTAATTTGAACCTGTATATCTAAAGAATGAAACGTCGAAATATAATTCTGTCACGTCTAGAAGTTCGATCTACCACGTCGATTTCCTCAATAGAGTCTTCATAAAATTAGGGATATACCACAAGGCTGCATGCAATTTCATCCAGTACCGATGTAGTATTTATTAGTTTTGTTACGAGAATGAACTTGTAAATGGCCTTTATATGTATTTATATTATGAATATTACAAGAAACTGTAATAAGAAGCATATTCTATTCCAAAAGTATATGAAAAAAGTGTAAACAAATCCTGTTCAGGGTAAATTATTACACAATCACTCACTAACGGGATCTCGTAACACATTCATCTGTATTTAGAAAGTTTTAATTTTACATTTCACCACTTTTTCCAACCATTATTGTTTGAATAATATTATTAAATTGTAATTGAACAATCATCGACGAAAAAGAAAACGTTGTAAAATTAACTTCCATTGCCGAATGAAAAACATTTCTAAGGGGATTTAAAATCAGAATTTCGGGTTTAAGCACAGGTACGTTTGCTGATCCTTTTGTTTACATTTTCATCAGATACTTTTGGAACAAGCCATACGCAGTCGTCATGCAGATAGGCAAACTTCGTTATTTTTGCTAGGACCTGAGTTTAGAGATTGCTTTATTTAGCTGATAATTAGCTCTTAATCCCAGAGGATGATATTTAATCATCGGGCACACACTTGTAGAAACTAAAGATTCTAAATAAATCCTTACCCCAGGTCCAAGCGTCTTGATGCTTGCTGTTCTTGACCACAGCGCTCCATAGGTCTGCCTTCAGGGTTTGCAGCGCCTCCTTGCCTGTGGGTAGACTCTGGCGCGCCGCGGACCAGGCGCCGAAGTCCTTGGGGTCCAGAACGTGCCGCGCCGTGCTGTCCTCCAGCCAGTACACGTCCTCCAGTGAGGATACATCGAGGCTGAGCAGTCTGGGGACAAACAAAATGGAGTGTGTTTTGACGCATAATGAGCTGTGAAGTACGTACTAAAGTGCATTATCTACGACCCTTCTTCTATATCTATACACTAGCTTCAATAACATCGTCTGCGTGAAATGTGTTGTTCCCCCCACCCCGTCGAATCGCATCGCCTGCCCGCGTTGGTACTTCGTTTTCGCTTAGCGTTCTTTCTGACTATTTTTTTAGTTTCGCTCGGCTCCTTAGGGTTATAACATCACGCTAGCGTGATAGCGGGAGATTTTTAATGTAGACTTCAACATCATTTAAAAAAAATATTCGTAAGGTTAAAATTACATATACCTAATACAGAAATCTCGAAAGTCGTAAAAACCGTGCGTATCAGGGACGGGTCACTAGTGTGCACATAAGGCGCTTTTATAAGTGTCACCGTGCCAGAAACTGTATCTTTCATAACCTAGTATCGTTTTAGATGTCGTTGGAGAAAACAAGACCAACAAACGAATAGGTAAAGAAACATTTGTCAGGTACTTAATTAAGAATTCCTGTCGACTTGTTATGACATGTGCGTTATATAGTATATTTTATCTAGGAGTATTGTTAAAGTGCACTTATCTAAGATCTTGTTAAGGCGATTTCCGCACTTACGGACACGTGCATATGTATATTCATTCGCGCATAAAAGACATTTACTGGACAAACGCTATTACAAGTGCGCTATAGTCATTGAGCTACTACCAAACAGCTAGATAAACTAAACATCTGCCGCTGACATTAGAAATACACACCCAACAAATAGGGCATAAACCAAACTATCCATTTCCTAACCCACATTTCTCTATCTAAACTTTCGGAAAATTGCAATCAATTTTCCAATAACCATTTTCATTCTAACGGTACATTACTCCTTGCCGAAGGCCCCGAGGCCTATGGGGCGGACATAGGGTGTATCTGATCGTGTCAGATGGGTTCCGGTCCTCAGGGGTCCGGGAACTGATGTGTGTGATAAACTACCCGACAACGGCCAGATAAAGAGTTACTGACGCGATTATGTGTATTGTTGAAAGAATTGTTTATGCTTTCTTTTGTTTGATAGCCATGTTTTTGTTAAACCGTTTGAGGATTTTGGACTTTTGTTTTGAGGCAAGTCGATTTAGAAGATATAATAAAATAAATCGAGATTACATTACGTAGAAGACTAAGCAAAGCAGAGCAAGCAGAGGATTGTCCCTCATGTGTGCTGGGCTAGAAGTACATCAAACAGCCAAAGCCTTTCATACCGTGACCAAAATACCATAAACAAAACATAACTGCAATTCATCAATAGACATGACTGAATAGGTTTTCAGAAAGGTACTACCACCATGTCAAAAAGTCCGCTAGATATACTATGTAGATCATCACCTACTCAGTTTATGTCAATCCCTATAATCGTGACAACAATATCCCGAGTGCAAATCCGTCAAGTGTCGCAACATGAACAGGCGACAGGTGATAACATTAGCGGATTATCGCACCGTGAGCGGGGAGTTCTAATTCTATCGCGTCAGTCCACAGTCAGGTCCATACGGCATGGCCGCGCCGGTGGGGTCTAGAGACAGCTATTACTGACTACTGATAAAATTCGAGGCGCCGAAAGTACGTCGAGCACACAACTTCTGTCACGGTCAAATCGGTCTGTTTAAGGCAGTTAGTTTCTATACGTCATTCTTGTCGTGAAGTGTAGGAGGCATATCCTGGAAAGGGGGGCCCTTCACAGGATATACCTATCCTCCTTGCCTGGCCATCATGCACAACCACTTGCACCTTTCAGGATTTCAACGAAGCCAATGATAGAGCAGTCCATACTACTATATTCTGTACCCTAATTGCGTATCAATCTCAATCTTAATCATTTTGAAGGATATTGCTAATCCATTGCTTCATATGTTCGGAAAATTTGTCTGCTCAAGAACGTAAATAACGCAATGAATGTTGTTGAACTATCAACATTAAAGCCACTGCTCCACGATCACATGTTACTTCGATAGCCCATTTCAACGAACCCACGTTTCTATAAAAATATTAAGTTTTTATGGAGCTTTTCCGTGTGCCATTTTTGGATACATTTTGTTTGGCCCCAGGGATGTGAAGCTGTTAAACAAACGGCTTGCGAGAGTCGTTAAAAAATGAGTGTAACGAGGAAAGATATAAAGAATGTGTAGTAAGTAATAACAAAATTACAGCTGTTTTCATAGAAAAATGGTTTTTCTCGTTCGCTGTTTTATATAGTTCACGATAGGAGGCCAGTTTTGAACTTACTTAATAGGGTGAAAAAAGTACACTGTAAACTCTTTCCACTATCGAACAAAGGTCTTTGTTAAAGAATATAATAAGCGTCACTAGCATACAGTTTAGTCGTGTGCACACAGTATTTATTATGATTATGCATAATTGGACGTTGCTGGGCAACGGAGACCCTAACAATGTTAAATGGTTTCAAGCTTCAGGGTTTTTAGGTTCAGCTACGACGTCAAAGCTGTTGTTCTTTAAGTTTAACTATTATCGCAGGAATAACTTGGCTTTGTTCTTGACTAGAGCAGTAGAGCAGTGGTGGCCCAGTGGTAACGGCCCCAATTTACGAGTTGTAAGTCGTGGGTTCGAACCCAGGCAGGCGCTTTCATTTTTTTTTCTTTCGATAATTTCATCACCACTGCTCTCAAAACGGTGAAGGAAAACATCGGGAGGAAACCGGCACGTCCTAGAACCAAAAATTCGAAGACGACGTACTGGGCCCGTGTGGTAGCAGCTCACTGACTCTCGAAGAGAGGAGGCCTGAGTCCCAGCAGTGGGAACATTATAGACTGATTATGCTACATCTTGACTTGGCCTGCCCTCCAAGATAAAGTTCACAAATATTGCTGATATCCAATCTACGAGGCGACACTGAAAGTTTTTAGAACTGGCCAGTTGTAAACGATATAATAAAAAAATAAGTTCAAATTTTGAAAATGGAACTCTTTGCCAATATTATTGTGTATGTATTTTATTCATTTGACGTGGAAAGAACATGCATCCATCCTAATTAAAAAATTAAGCAGGTATGACTTTGTTCTTCACAAATTAAAAAAAATTGTAAATCAAGCAGCTGTCGTAACCGCGTATTATAGCTATGTAGACTCCATCCTACGTTACGGATTCATTTTCTGGGCAAATTCATGCGAAAAGCATGATATCTTTAAAGCACAGAAGAGGTGCATTAGGTCTACATGCAATCTTAAATCAATAGAAAGTTGCAAACCACATTTTACTTCGCTCAAAATACTAACAGGCAGCGTTAGTATTTTGAGCGAAGTCTGTGTCTGAAATGTCTTTACATTTAAGAGACCGCATTGTTCGTAAAAAAAAACGGTGATCTATTTAAAAAAGCTTCAGAACAAAGTTATCGATCTATACGACCTACATACCGACATGAATTATGCCTAAGAAGATCAAAAACCGCCCTTATGTACAAGAGCATACTTTGCACGGCTCCGAAAATTTTTAATAAGCTACCAAATTACAGAAAAGATCTAAACTTGACTCAATTTAAACGCACCCTAAATAATTTTTTAATAGACAAATGCTACTATACCATTGACGAATTTCTTGCTGACAAAATTTCTTGTGACTGATCCTGTATTTATGATTTATAATGTAATATTATTCGTATCTGAAGACTTTTAATTTATTTGAATTGTATCGTATATAATGTTTTATTTAATTTCTAATATGTATTGTTAAATTAATAGTGTATTAAGGGTAAAGGGTAGATTTTTGAGTTTCTATAAAATATCTGTAAGACCTGTTATATCACCAAAACTGGCACTAATAAAGACTTTGACTTTGAACATTTAGCGGTCAGGAAGCTTTGTGTCCGGTGGATACATCATAATTTGACAGAGGCCCAAAAGCTCCGTCGTGTTGATTGGTGTCGTGAAATGGTTCAAAGATTTAACGGGGGACTCAAATGCTGTATTCGACATACTTACGGGTGACGAAAGCTGGATTTATTGTTATGATCCTGAAACTAAGAGACAGTCTGCTTACTGTCTGAGTGTTTTCTTCCGAGGAGTTGCCAACAAGTGAAGAGAGGTCGAAGCGTGGGAAAAAAAAGGTGGCCTCGTTCTTCGGAAGGACAGGTCATTACGCAACAATTGTTTTAGAGGATTGAAAAACAGTTACTGCAGAGTGGTACACTAACAATTGTTTGCCACTTGTCTTGGAAAATGTTCGGAAGAAACGACCTCGCAGTAGGATCCTCCTTCACCACCACAACGCCTCGTCGCAACCGCCAAGCAAAACAATCGACTACTTGGCGACGTCAGACGTGGAATTACTGGGTCACCCGCCCTATAGCCCCTACCTCGCACCTTGCAATTTTTATTTATTTCCGAAAATAAAAGAAAAACTTCGAGGAAAACGTTTTATGGACGCCGAGGAAGCAGTGCCTGCGTTTCAAAATGCCGTCGAAGAGATCCCTAAGGACGAGTAGGCAAAGTGCTTTTCTCAGTGGTTCCATCGGATGCTGCGATGTATTGATGTAAATGGACACTATTTTGAAAATATATAATAAAACTAATAAGTTGCTAGTTTGTCCAGTTTTTGATTTTATAAGAACTTTCAGTGTCACCCTCGTATTGCATTTGTCATAGACCATAAAACTCCAATTACCAAGCAAAATGTTTACAGAATTATCATCATTAGCTTTCACCAACGCCCCGGATAAGGCAGTTGGGATAGAGATTGGATGCAGATCCCAGAAATCCGGGATTAGTTGCGTATTTTAGGGTTAAAGGCTTATATTCTGAAGGCGAATTCTAGTAATTGAAATCGTTCAAAATCTAGTCGCAGTCTCATCTCGGCGACAAAGAAATTATGTCAAAAACTTGTCAAAAATGTAGGGAAATTAGAGATGTTTTTGTGAGATTGAGACCGAGATCAGACTGTAAACGTTCTTAAAATTGCGAGAATTGTCCCTCTGTTTAATGGACTGCTTAAATTCTGTTACACTGAGACTAAATTATTATGTTTCTCTGCAGAAAACCACCATGAAACACTATAAAGTCCTGAAGCAAATGTGGGCGGGGTAGTGTTAATCTAGGAACTACAAATTAAAACAAACATTCACAGCTACAAGGCACACGATAGAAGTTAATCCGTATCACTATCAGACATGCGATCACCTGGCCTACAGGAAACCAAGCTAGTATAACATAATACAGTCAACCACATCAGAACTCACACTTGAACTACAAAAACTGCCCTTACCACTAAGAATTAGATTCCCTGTCAAGGTTAAATTGTTACAATGTAAGTGCGGTTGAGTGTGCCTAAGTACAGTTAGCGTGATATCGCCGTATTCCACGCTGTTGGCTAGATTAGCTCGAATGTGAGTTAAGAGCTGGAGGGATATTATTCATGCTGGTTCACGCCATCCGGACATACTGGATTTGTGGGGCAGGGGTGGGGTTAGTTTGACCGCATAGATGCGCCAAAAGCGGGCTATAGAGCTATGGAAGTACGCAACTATGTGTTCAGGGAAAATATACCTGTTTTTTTTTTTAAGATAATTTTGTATCAGACACTACCACGTTTCTGAAGAAAATGATAGTTAAACTTATTAAACTCGATAAGGGAAAAAGCAATGAAACATAAAATAATATCCCATGTAATGTAGGGTGAGCCTATTGTCGTAAATAAGATAATTCAATAAGATAAGGCAGTTTATATATTTATTTTATTACGCATTTTAAAGTTAAGTTTTATGTAATCTGGAATAGTTACGTTCTAAGGCAGCTGTCAAAAAACGGTTAACTTACTGGACAGAGTTTACTGGGAAAGCTAATAGAAAAACCCAATAACATTTGCCCGACCTGGGAATTGAACACAGGACCTCTTGCTCAGCGGTCTCGCTTACGACCACTTGAACAACGAGACAGGCAAACAATAAAAAAAACAATTAATAAAAAAGGATTTTCAAATTCTCAAAACACAGATTAATCATAATTACAAAGAAATAAATCACATCGTTAAAACAGGGACCAACAAACGAAAGCGAGAATATAAAACGAATGCCATAATTCTTAGTTACTCAATCAAACCTCAGTGAGCTTGCAATTTGCCGCGCGAGGAAATACGTCATAAATCATACGTCGTTTCCTCCCCTCCAGCCGTGCGTGAAATGCAACCTGCTAAGACTGCATCCACATTATCGACTGAAGCGCGGTTTCGCTACAATTAGAAAATTCACAACTGGAACACTTAGGTGAAGTGAGCTGTCAATAATATGTCAGATATGTCATCAGGTGGCATGACAGTTCACTTCACCTAAGTTTTAACGGTGAGATTTTTATCAGGGTGGCAGGAACATCGAAGCGCAACCTGTTACCATGCATTCAGTACATGATTCTGAACCTACTGCATTGAAATTTTTCGTCGTCATTAAATAAAAAATTTGCTGTTCCATACATTTTGACCACTGACTTGACACACATGGTATTGCAATTTGCTACGAAACAACTGATTTTTTTTTTTTGACGACGGACGTAATATTTCTAAGCTATGGGGTCTAGAATCATGTGCTGAATTCATGGTTTCATATTTACGCATCGACGAATGCCACCTTGTAGAATAGACCGGCTGGTTTATAAAGGACTGGAAATAGCGGCCGGAAGAGGCCGGCTCGAAAGAGGGAAATAGCGGCCATTTCCCTGCAGCAAATGTTGGCTTAATCTATAACTTGAATCGCTCGATTACGTGTTACCAGCTTAGCATGAATTTATTACATTGTAACAATTAACTGCTATGAACAACAATAGTAGTTCAGATTACAATTTATATCCTTATTTTTTCCGATTTTTTATTTCCTTATTCCATGCAGTTATTCACCGATACCATTACCATAAGGTTTTATGTTTGTTCATAAATATCAGTATTGGATTTACGAAGAGTCTCCGTGATATGACAAGACGTAAGCAGTCATAAAAATGGAGAATGCCGGATATGACATAAGTTTATGCTTTATTAAGGTTGAGGGTCCTCGAAATTTGGGCACGCCACAATTGCGGCGATAAGGCCCCTCTTTGAGGAGTGGCTGGAGAGGCGCCACGGCGCCCTCACCTTCCGCCTGACGCAGGTCCTCACCGGACACGGTTGTTTCGGGAGGTTCCTGTTCAGGATAAGGCGGGAGGAAACGCCAGGGTGTCGCCCGGAGGACACGGTGGAGCATACGGTGGAGGTCTGCCCGGCTTGGGCGGAGCACCGCCGCGTCCTCGTGGCGGCGATCGGCGGCGGCGATCTCTCGCGTCCGGCCCTGGTGCAGGCCATGGTACAGAGCGAGAGTGCATGGGAAGCCGTCACCTCCTTCTGCGAAGCAGTAATGCTCGCAAAGGAGGAGGCGGAGCGCGTGAGGGAGAGGCAATCTCTGCGCCCTCACGCCCCTAATCGCCGCAGGAGACGCCCTGGACGTCGGGAGTCACCAGCCGACTCCCGGCCACCGTAGGTGCGCGGGGGGTCGGCAAGCAATGGGCAGCTCGCCGCCCGGCAAGGACCAGGCCCGGGTCGACGGCGCGTTGTGTTCCACGCACGCCTCAAAGAGATGTCAGCACGAACTGACGGGGTCCGCTAGGGCCGATGCCTGCCAGGGCCGCGGGTTGTTCGAAAGAGATACCGTGGCCCCTGGCATAGGCAACTGAAGGAACACGGGTGGGTTTTAGTCAGTAAAAGTCTGACATGCCCTCTTGCTCCGCCCAGAGCGGAAAAAGGCATATGATGATTTCCCACCCAAAAAAAAGTGTCCTCGAAATTAGGTGTCTCTCTAGGCTATTGGAGCAAGGATCCGGCTCATAGGTTCTGATAATGTATTCAACTGTTTTTTTGCACCATCATAGTCTGATTTTCGTCATGAACTAGAGAAACTTCAACACAACTAAGATGGCATGTTGAGAGGTTTTCTACCGAACAAATTAATTTCCAAAAAAAAAATCATTGTCTTTGAAACAGAATAAACATGAAAAATTGCAACTCTGTAAAAGAAGAACTAACTAACATGGCATGTTAAATAAAAACTTGTAATAAACATTTCGAAAGCTTACCAAAACTGCCTCTATACTAAACAAAAAATCGAACAACATAAACATTCTCAAAATATAACGCACTTTGAGCAGTTATAAAAGGGCGCAAGTCCCCTGGCACGAGTCACGAGGCGCGTTTACGAGCGAATGTTAAGGGATGTCATATCGTTTAGATTATACGCCATCGTTATTTATTTATACGTATGTTCAGAATTGCGGTGACAGATTTAACGAGCATCCCTGGAAAATCGCGTCATCGTGATTTCAATGACTCAATTTTCTAATAGTTTTCATAAAACATCACATGTTATCTAAAGAGGTTCTTCCCTTGCCCTCGCTTCTCATATCAATGTGATAAGATAAGTAACTATGTACGAGTAATGTTATAGGAACGGGTTATTGTTGTAACCATTATAAAACCTATGCTCCTTTTTAACCGACTTCAAAAAAGGAGAAGGTTCTCAATTCGACTGTATTCTTTTTCTTTTTTTTATGTTTGTTACCTCATAACTCCGTTATTTATAAGCCAATTTGCAAAATTCTTTTTATATTTGTAAGGATATACTTTCAGATTGGTCCTATAGAAATTTCATTAAAAACGGTTCAGGAGTTTGGTTTTTAAACCAAAATTACTGGTAAAAATTACAGCTTAAAAATTAAAAATAAAAACTTTTTTGCAAAAAAAAAACAACCGACTTTCAAAAAAGACAGACACTACAAAGTGAAAATAATAAAATAATTTTAATTTCTCGTATACGTTCGTACATCTAGTTATACACGCACGCCAGTACTACGCACCTGACCTTTCTGAAGAACATCACCATCCGGCTGATAAAACTTTTACATCTCAATCGTATTCAGGTGAAATGAAAAGCAGCACCACAGTTTCCAGTAGGTTCAAACACACGTAAATACGGCCTGTCTGGCTTACCCGAGTAGCAAGCAAGTCAGAGACACGAAATATTAATCACGTGGGTGTCACGATGTTAGAGCTGACCCCAACTTCGGGAGTTAAAGGATTAATCCGATGTTGGGAATCGCGATATTGTTTTAGAAACTACACAGTCTGGCCATAAATACTGTTACAATTAAAAATAAGAAAGATATTACATTTGAATTTGGAATCTGTCATTTTTATAAATACGATTGTTCATTGAGTTTTGTAATTTTGGCGCCAATACATTGTAAGCTATGAATGAGTGACTGAGCCATATTTTTGTGAAAAAGGTATCAAAACATCGGCACAACTGTATCAAGATACCATTCTTGATTTTTTTTTTCTTAATTTATTTTCTTGATTTTTCTTTCTTTTCTTCTTCTTGATGTTTTATAATTTGTATGGTGTACAATAAAGAGTATTCTATCTATCTATCTATCTATCTTGAGAAGGTAGTTAAGCCCCTTAACAACACCATGTTCAATAACCAAGTATGGTCCTTCCAACAAGACTCGGCACAGCATTTTTTTTTAAATAACAGACGAAAGTTTAACGCAGGCCTTCAGGATTATGTACTGAATCCAAGGCTGCGCGTCGATGTCCCTGCACTCCCTGCCACCCGATATAATATTTTCCTTTTAAGGTTACATAAAGTTACATAAAGTAATTAACTGAACACCACAGTCGTCCCTAATTTCCAATTCCAAGAGTTATCTCCCAATCGCCAATACTCCAATATATCCTGAATCCTTTGAAATTGAACCGATACAATACAATCCGTATTATAAGTCCCTGGAGACCCATAAACAAGGGTCCTAAAGAAGCAGGATCCTACACATGACAATAACTTATCAGTTGAACATTTGAATCTTGCGAGAGAGTTCGTGTGAGAATCTACTTGATCAATACGTAGTAGAAAACAATGTCACTTTTCGTATCTGTCTGTGTGACCGCTTAGTTCTTCTCAACTACACAATGGATTTTGGGGTTTTCAGCACCATTTAGGGAACTTATTCCGGTAGGGATTCAGGAAGGATATAAAACAATAGCACCGCAATCTGTCGTGTAGCGACAAGAAACTAAGTTTAAATTAAAGAAAGGGAAGTTAAAGTTATTTAAAGTTTTATTCACAAGTAAAGGTTATATAAAAAATGGAGATGAACTGACAGTGGTGTGTAGTGTGTGGAAGAGGAAGGATGAAGATGAGTGATTGGTGGGTTGAGGAGGCTGAAGAGGTAGACGCGACGCGAGGCAGGTGTCGGTGACAGGTGCAGGTGCGGGCGTGGTGAAGTGCTGGTGCGTGTGCGGCACGGAGGATACCCGTAGGGGGCCCACGCGGCAGAAGTAGGTCGCAGCACGGCCACACGAGACAGCAGGCACAGCAGCACGAGAGAGCAGGCACGGCAGCACGAGAGAGCAGGCACGGCAGCACGAGAGAGCAGGCACGGCCGCACGAGAGAGCAGGCATGGCGGCGCGAGAGAGCAGGCACGGCGGCGCGAGAGAGCAGGCACGGCGGCGCGAGAGAGCAGGCACGGCGGCGCGAGAGAGTAGGCACGGCGGCGCGAAAGAGCAGGCACGGCGGCGCGAGAGAGCAGGCACGGCAGCACGCGGTCAGCCCGCCAGGAGAGACGGCCCTCGGTTGAGGCGCGGCCCAGTAGAGGGTGTTTCGGCGAGGCACGCCAGCGGTCCGACTGGTACGGAGGACGGAGGTCGGAGGTGCAGCGTGAGTCCGTCAGGTACCGGAGTCTTGGAGAGGGACACACCAAGAGTTCCCTGGATAGGTGACTCCGGAGTACCAGCTCTATCTTGAGGGTTCGCTTTAGAGGCGAAACTCGAACTCGAACTGATCCTTGCATTGCTTGGATTCATAAGGTAAACTCGTAGAATAGCCATGTAGAAATAAATATGAATATGCTGATGGCCAGTATTGATTTGCATAAGTATTAATATATTTTCAGCTAAAAGTTACAGGCTGATAAGAATTTATAAGCAAACTTGTCATGGCGACGTATTAAACGTCGTTGTCAGAACTGTCATAATAAAATATATTAATAAAATACAATTAAATCTATAGTTATTTCGTATTAAAAGTATAGTGTTTATAGGAAAAATGATATCAATCAGTGTGGGCGAAATTTCCAGCCCTTGGATGTCACTAAATCGTCGTAGTGTTATGTTAAAGTTTGATGACTGTCTGTGTACTGATTATGGATTAAACGTAACCTGGTGTCGTGAGGAATAGTCAGATCAGCGCCTAACGGTAACGGAATGCTTGTCTGACCTGGAGGAATGAATGTAGATAACTGTGAGTATGTACATTATGTTACAAATCTTAATGTATTGACATATATTGCAGCCTTTCGAAACAGGGGCGAGTCGCCAGTTTCTAGAATAATCGTGATCTTCAAACCTTCGATATTTCTTCGTTGATTTGGGCTCAAATTACTGGTATCAGCTGCGTATTTTCCCGAGCAAATTGACTCAATTTGGAGATATGTCTTTTTTATGCCTTCCGGTTCTGCTTTGCATACAAATGTCAGGTGTTTTGGCACTACTACGAAGTATAAAGGGTTGCCAAATTTTGGAGATGCAGATAGAAAGCAGTTTGTTATGCAACCTACCTCTGTCTTTGTTTTATTGAAACACAGAATTAGGCAACCCATTGTATAAGCATTCATTAAAGGTTAACATACTCAACTTCATGATATTCTGTAATCAACGGGTTTCGTGATCGGTCACACCAAATCAAGGAAAGAACCTCAACTAGAATATTATAGTAGTATTGATTTACAAAAACCCTAATATGTTGGATCGCTCATGAATGTTTATTATGGCCATAAGTGGTTTAATAATGTTCCAGTTAATCGGTTTAACTGGACTTAATGTGCTCCAGTTAGGAAAATTGTCGTTATAGTGGTTAGTGGTTACAGTTCGAACTGCGACCGCATTTGGGCTCATTATCTCTTTGTTTATGTTAAACATTTTAGAATGTTTATTTTTTTATACTTTTCCTAGCGTTTTGCAGATAACACTGCAGTAGTTGTTCCACTAATCTTCTACAATACTGCTCTAGAAAACTGTATAAGCACCACAACTAAATGCTTATGTATCGACAATGCGTATCTACATAAACTTTGCACACAAAATGCGATACTTTAAAATTCATAACCAACAACCCAAAACCAAAATAAACGCGAAACCCGCGAGTTCGCGCCAAAAATAGTTCTCCAAATATTTTGCAGACGTGACGGAAAAATATGTCCACTGAGTGAATCAAAATACTACATACGTGAAAACTGTCTCTTGCAGTTGCCACGAATTCAATGGAGCGCGAAAGATTGTCGTATATCAAGTAAGGGACGTGAGCCGATAGGAGCCAGGCCTTCTCCGGCCTAAGTGAAAATGAGGATAAATCTTGGACCTTTTTTTCATAATACCCTTATGATATCGGGATCAGTTAAGGATTTATTTGGCTTTGTCCTTTAAGATTTGATTCAGGGTGGATGTTTAATCTTCACGCTTGTTTTCACGCAAACATAATTTTGAGCCATTTTCAAACAGTTTTATCTCTGTAACAAGCTGACTCTTCTCAAAATAATTCTCAGCATATTATAAAATTAAATTGATCCGTGACTGGCGTGCTGAAGATTGCAGTTCATGCAGATAGAAACAGTTTCAAACTCCGCAGTCCCAAAATATTTTCTCGTTTCATCTGTTATGCAAGTTGCCCGAAATTAGAAGTAGCGGATGCTAGTGAATGCAATCTATTTTCTGCCGGTCTCAGATTGGAATGAATTTTACGACGTTGACATGAATGATTTGAGATGAAGAGGATTATTTATGTTACTCAAAGTAATATCCAGCAGTAGAGAAACCTTACTTAATATTAACCTCACTGTGTATAAAACTTTAAAGTTCTACCTTGGAAAATCCGAATCACCGCTAATATTTCACGAAGTAGCATTTCAAAGCACATAAATAGGTACACTTTGTTGGGTAGCCGCAAATTACCTCCTACTTGCCACAAACTCAGTGCCTGGGTATACTAATTTTGTAAAAAAAACTTCGTGAAAAGCGCCAAGATTAACTTTGTAAGAACTTGAAAACTGCAAAGAGGCAAATTCATCTCTAGGACGGTAAAGTAAACGAGTTCCATTCATAAACGGAGGAATTACTGTAGCGTGATGAACTTTAAGAACATTGTATGTACTGAAGAATATTGTGGATGCTTGTTAGTGTGTACAGCAGAGACTATAAGTGGGCTTATAAAGGTACATGGCTGTTGACCTACTTGCAGCGAACAATGCTCGGCCAGAGACAGGTGGGAATTTATTGATAGTTGCCATCGCGTTCAATTTGCTCACGTGTAGCTCTGAAGCCTAGCTTCCAATCTACAAAAAGATTTTCGTTCGTTTATGCACAATCCAGCTCTCTCCTTGCAAACACAAAAGAGCTAAGTTCGCTCAGAAAATTTAAGAATTTCCCTCCAATATTAAGTGACTGGATCCCGAAGATAAAAATTTCAATAGCCTTTTGTAGTCGGAAAGAGGACGGCGCGAGCAATGAATATGAAAACGTGTTGGCTCGTTAAAGAGCATCGGGTCCAGATTGCGTTTGTACATTTTAAATGTAATAATTCGAAGCGCCAATCAGATGTTTGGATGATTGGCCTTTTTTAATTTACATAAAAACGTCCTTTTTCCTGGTTCTGGTGCCCTGTAACGGCATCATTCTGGGTCCAAATAAAGCAGTCATGATCTGTGGCTCAGTGACGCGCACTTTATAGGCATGCTGTATTCAAGGAGGGTCCCAGGGGTGGCAAAGGTCAAACAAAACACGACAGGAATTCAGTATTATTCTTCTGCGATTCCTTTGTTCGAAATTTGCAGTGGAACTTTGCCGCATTTCCCCCGAGGGTACGGACTCGCACGCATACAGATGCATGCACCACACATGTTGTAGACTTGTAGAGCACATGGACCGGAGTTTCGCAATATGCAAGCTAAGAAATGAATACAAATTGTATTCTAATTTTTGCAAGATTTTAAGCTCGCAGTAAAATATGGTGGAAAGCTGCGGCTAAGCCGGTTCCGATTTGGTGCTGGGTTGTGTTGTAAAGAAATCGGAAAAACATAAAAATGATAGTAAGAGGTCCTTACCTCTTACTATCATTTTTATGTTTTTCCGATTTCTTTGCTCATGTTGTTACTTACATTTTCGATTTCCATTTACGAGTATTGTCGTATTGTACCATTTCTATGGCTTATATTATAGCAACCGGGAGAAGTAGTTACTTGCGAAAAAACATACAATTTTCTGCAGAATTTCTGCTCTTTTATTCTTACGATTTTCACCGCTTCAATATGAAGACCCTAACCCTTTTTATGCGCACCACAGTCCACTCCACACACACCTGCACCAGAGACAAAAATAGCTTTTAGAAACATCAATCTACAGTTTTCAAAGTGCCTCTGTCCCTGTGGAAGCTTGCCTGAATGAGTCGAGGAAGGTATTGTCACCACCGTCGACAGCTCCGAACAAAGGGCAGCGCTTGTATCAAAATTGACACACTTTCAACAAAAGGTGGGCTGACGGCCCGTCGCCTCTGAATTGAGATTGTAGCTTGAATATTCACTATGCAGATAATGTTTGGATTTATTGAATTTTCTGCCTGACCTGGAGGCGAGTTTGTCATACGGCCTACTTGTTAATCGAGAAGCTCGTGACTCGAGTTTGATTCCCGCAAATGGTTTTAATTTTTGTGTTTTATAATATTTAATATTTCGAATTAAAATGAAATTCTTCGGAAATATCACGTAACGTCGCAATCGAAGAGTCTCAGATAAAAAAATGTGAAGACTCAAACGTTTCAAACACAACAGATTACGAAGTAGATGGCACTACTAGCAACAGCCTACCAAACATATCTGACGAAGAAGACTGTAAAAAAAGTGTCATCCTTAAAAACAAAATACAAGAATTGACTATTCATTTAGAAACTACACATACCGAAATGGAAAACCTAAATATTGACAACAGAAATCTCAAAAAGACTATTGAAAATTTGACAAAAAAGGAAAATATTTACAAAAAACTCGCGACAAAAATTGTAAATTATCCGAAGAAAAAAACCTTTAAAGCAGTTTCCGTTAAAATAACACCAACAGCTCCTAAACACACACTCGAGTTGACCGACAAATCAACACCGTCAACACCGAAACCTACACCCAAGACAGCTGACAAATCTACTCAATGTGACGTCCATGTTAAGAAGGACCTAGCGTGGGATAATTTGATGTGCGGTATTCGACCAAGAAACCCAAAACTAAACTATGTATAGTATGTGCTAATAATAGAAACGGACTATGTAAAATTATAGAAGATATTTTGGGAGCAAATCATGATTTCTGTCACCACTCTTATCCAAATCAAAATGAAGCGACCAAATCTCCAATGTCTATCAAACATATATAAAAAAATAATACCATTAATCTACTATTTCCTACCTTTGCTATAATTTTAGCTACCTCATCATATACATAATATTTTAACAAAATGCTTGGTCCCTCCATCATGATATCAAGATGGAGGGACCAAACTGATAGGCTACTCCCTGGAATGTTCTACCTACTTAGTATTATAATACCTTAACATTATTGATTTTGGCTGCCCGAAACACTTACCGTTTTAAAGATATCAATTATATAAGTTGGTCCCTCCAAATGGACGATTCAATTGTGTAGCAAACCCTAGTGATATAGCGAACGCATTTAACAATCACTTCGTATATCAAGCTGAATCACATTCTAAAGCTTCAAAATCTACTACCTGCAAGACTTCAAACATATGCGACAGCTCAATATTCCTGGCCCCGACTACTCCTAATGAAGTGTATCGGATTATACAAGACCTAAAAAATAAAGTTAGTGTAGGTTATTATGACATATCAACAAGAGTATTGAAATTCGTTTCTGAAGTGATATCGAGCCCCATACACTGGTCTACAAAATGTAACTTTTTGTGTGCCTTTCAATTGAATACTTTATTTTTATATTGCTTTAAGGTTACTGAATAGAAAAACAAGAATATGTTTTTTTAATTAGCTCTTATTTTGGAAATATACCTAATATACAAAATTTGGCTTCTAGTAACACGTTAAAGTACAAAACATTTTAATAAAAAAAACTATAATAATTATTTACTATTATTTTTTGCTTTTTACTTATATAAAATTGGAAATATTACAATTAAAAAAAAAAATAACGTATTTATTTAAGATTTTCTCTTCTTTTTCGTTTGTCTTTTGTAATCACTGTTATGGGTATCTCTTTTCAAATTCCAGCAGTAGTCCGCTAACATTGACGCATCCCATCGGCCCTGGTATCTCTTTTCCATTGTCGAGATATCTTGGTGGAATCGTTCACCATGTTCGTCACTTACATCACCGCAGTTAGAAGGGAAAAAATCAAGATGAGAGTGAAGAAAATGAATTTTTAGGGACATATTGCAACCCAACTGTTGATACTTTTGAAGGAGATTGTTCACAAGTTCAACATAATTTTCATTTCTCTTATTGCCCAAAAAACCATGAACGACTGCTCTAAAAGATTCCCATGCTTCTTTTTCAAAGCCCTGTACAACTGAATCAAAGTTTTGGTCCTTTAGAATCTCTCTTATTTGAGGTCCGATAAAGATTCCTTCTTTAATTTTGGCGTCGCTTATACGTGGAAATTTACTTCGCAGGTATTTGAATGCTGGTCCATCCTTGTTGAGAGCCTTCACAAAGTTTTTCATTAGTCCCTATTTGATATGTAAAGGTGGTAGAAGAATTTTATGGGAATTAACTAGAGGAAGGTGCTTGACGTAACAAAAACTGTAGATTTTTCACTAAAAATGTAAAAAAACGGTAACAATTTCACGTTTTAACTGTTGAACAAAACACAGTCAGTGTTAAACGCAACAAAAAAATGTGAAATAATAAAATTTTTCCGCGGGTAATCACTAAATATTTTGAGTTATCATCATTAATGTGATATATCTGTCGCGCTACCCGCTATTATATTTATATGGCATAAATGCACAATAAGAGCTAACTATGAATTTTAACTTGTATATTTATGTTCAGCGAGTGGAATACAATCAATATAGTATATTTTCATGTAAAAGGCAATTTTGATGTAGACCAGTGTAATTAATTTAAGTATTTGCCGTGGAATCTATCCCGATAAGCTAAAACCCACTATAGTTAAGCCCTTATTTAAGAAATATGACAAGACTGACATAAATAACTACCGGCCAATTGCGCTTATACCGGTAATATCAGAAATATTTGAGAAAGTTATTTATAACCGCATGTATTCCTTCTTTACCAAGCACAACATTTTAGAAAGGTTTTAGGAAAAATAATTCCATAAATATGGCTATCTATGACTTCCTTAGTATTATAATGACAGATATCGATCAACGAACTCCCACCAGCGCTATATTTATGGATATGACGAAAGCTTTTGATCTAGTTGAACATAATATCTTGTTAGAAAAACTAATTGCTTACGGAATAAGGGGAAATTCACTTTCTGTGTACGGAAGTTAGACGAATTTGTAAAAAGGATAAAGTGGAATATAAATACATTTCAGAAACATGTAAAATCACATTTGGCGTGCCACAAGGCAGTGTATTGGGCCCGCTAATATTTTTAGTCTACATAAATGACTTTCCGAAAAACGTCACTTTTCCTATGGCTCTTTTTGCCGGTGATAGCACTTTAATCATAAAACATAATAAAAATAGAAACTATGAATGTGACATTAAAGACGCATTACAACAATCCATAAGCTGACTAGAACAAAATAACTTAGTATTGAATCTAAATAAAACTAAAATTATGCAGTTTAGACAAAGAATTACCACTCCTGACATTAATATATCTTTTAATAATAATATAATTGAAGAAGTAGGACATAATTGTTTTTTAGGATTGACAATAGACTCTAAACTGAGGTGGGAAGAACATGCATCCATCTTAATTAAAAAATTAAGCAGGTTTACCTTTGCTCTTCACAAATTAAAAAAAATTGTATATCAGGCAGCTGTCGTAATTGCGTATTGTGGCTATGTAGACTCCATACTACGTTATGGAGTCATTTTCTGGGCAAATTCATGCAAAAAGGATGATATCTTTAAAGCAAAAAGAGGTGCATTAGGTCTATATGCAATCTTAAATCAATAGAAAGATGCAAACCACATTTTACGAGGGTGACACTGAAAGTTCTTAGAAAATCAAAAAACTGAACAAACTAGCAAGTTATTAGTTTTATTATACCTTTTCAAATTAGTGCCCATTTATATCAATACATCGCTGCATCCGATGGAACAACTGAGAAAACCACTTTGCTCACTCGTCCTTAGGGGTCTCTTTGACGGCATTTTGAAACGCAGCCAACGCTTCCTCGGCGTCCATAAAACGTTTTCCTTGAAGTTTTTCTTTTATTTTCGGAAATAAATAAAAATCGCAAGGTGCGAGTTCGGGACCATAGGGCGGGTGACCCAGTAATTCCACGTCTGACGTCGCCAAGTAGTCGATTGTTTGCTTGGCGGTGTGCGACTAGGCGTTGTCGTGGTGAAGGAGGATCCTACTGCGAGGTCGTTTCTCCCGAACTTTTTCCAAGACAAGTGGCAAACAGTTGTTAGTGTACCACTCTGCAGTAACTGTTTTTCAATCCTCTAAAACAATTGTTGCGTAATGACCTGTCCTTCCGAAGAACGAGGCCACCATCTTTTTTCCCTCGCTTCGACCCCTCTTCACTTTAGTTGGCAACTCCTCGGAAGAAAACACTCAGACAGCAGACTGTCTCTTAGTTTCAGGATCATAACAATAAATCCAGCTTTCGTCACCCGTCAGTATGTCGAACACAGCATTTGAGTCACCTCCGTTAAATCTTTGAACCATTTCACGACACCAATCAACACGACGGAGCTTTTGGGCCTCTGTCAAATTATGAGCTATCCACCAGGCACAAAGCTTCCTGCCCGCTAAATGTTCATGGAGGATTTTGTGCACTTGACTCATACCGATGCCTAAGCTTGTCCGAATCTGCTGATAAGTCACTCTTTTACCAATGAACATAAGTTCACAAAGACTAGATTTTCATTCAGAATGAGGACGTTAAATCCCTTTTTGTTGAGTGGCGTAAATGCACAATCGTAACTGTAAAAGAACGAGGACAAGCATTCCTAGCACGATACTACTGCACGATAGCTTGTCCGAATCTGCTGATAAGTCACTCTTTTGTCAGTCTCTATCATACGCCGCACAACACTGATGTTATCTTCAGTCGGCGCCGTAGAAGGCCGTCACTCACGCAGATCATCGGTGAGATTAGTGCGACCACGTATAAACTCATTAAACCAGTTGTAAAAAGTGGCACGAGATGGGGCTTCATCGTGAAAGGCCAATCAAAGTCTATCATAACTTTGTTGTTGACTTAAATGACATCGAAAGTCATAAAAAATCATTGTACGAAAATTTTCTCGCGTTAAATTCATGCTGACGTGACGCAGACCACTTTCAATTTGCCGCCAAATCGTAAACAACAAATGAATAAAATACATACACAATTTAATAATATTGGCAAAGAGTTCCATTTTCAAAATTTGAACTTATTTTTTTATTATATCAAAAGCTTCAGAGCCTAGTTATCGCCTAAGAAGATCAAAAGCCGCCCTTATGTACAAGAGCATACTTTGCATGGCTCTGAAAATTTTTAATAAGCTACCATCAAATGACATAAAAGATTTAAACTTGACTCAATTTAAACGCACCCTAAATATTGTTTAATAGACAAATAGACAAATTTGACGGCACGGTTGGCGCAGTGGTTAAGCGATTGACTGCTGCGCTGCGTGTCGCGGGTTCGATTCCCGCACGGAACAAATATTTGTATGACCTACATGTATTTGTTCCGAGTCTGGGTGTTTTTCTATCTATAATATGTATGTATTTACAAAAAAAAAATTGTATATAAGTAGTTTATCAGCCATCTTGTTACCATAACACAAGCATTAGGTTGCTTAGCTTGGGACAAATGGTGCTGTGTGAAATGTCCAGGGATTTATTTATTTTATTAAATGCTACTATACCGTTGACGAATTCCTTGCTGACAAAATTTCTTGTGACTGATCCTGTATTTATGATTTATAATGTAATATTCTGAAAGAGAAACTCAGTAATCAAAGTCAATTAAGTATCGCGTTTAATCAGGATAAATTGTTACACTCGCGAGGCGGACCGTCGGGATCGAAAAGGGACGTGCTCTTAATATCAATCGCGTTTCCGGACTGTAGGACCGGAACCAATGCGGCGCGCTCGCAGCGGGCGCCGTCCCTCGCCCCTCTCGCCGCGCGCGCCCGCGCATCGGGAGAACCATCCCTTCGCTCTTTCAGTCGGCCTTTCCTGACGAAGCTGCCCGCCCCGGGTAGCCTATTCTGGAACTAATAATACCGACCCTCGAGGTCAACTGGTTAAGGTGAGTTCTTAATCTCACGAAAAAGAATTGGGGAGTGTAGGTATATCGATACGTCTGTTAGACAGCCAGACTATGAGACACTATCGTGACACTTCTGAATGTGTCTGGCACCATATAATAATGAGGACACTTATGAATGTGTCTGTCAGACGACGACGAGCTGAGCATCTATCGTGATTATCAGACGACACCTTATGAATGTGTCTATCAGATGATGACACTGGATGTGCCGTCCCTGTTGTCTATCATCTGCGGATGACACTTTACCAATGTGTCTATCGACGGTGACGACACTGCGTGTCTGTTACAAGTGACTGACACTTTATAAATGCGCCCGTCGACAAGAACGACACCCTGTATCTACCACCAGTCTGAGAAGGCCTTCGTTCAAACGACGACACCAATGCGGTATCTGTCTTTCATGCATGTTCATTTTAGCGCTTAATATTTAGTAGGGTACCCTTGTGTTATAACTAGACCATCGATTGTAGTGGCCACAGTTTAGTGACTCACAAATAATAACAATATTCGCATTAAACAAATGGAATATATATTATATTAAGTGAACAGTTGCAGCGGCCACAGAGTAGTGGCTCACAACATTAACAGTGTTCCATTATGTAAATGGATACATTATATTAAGTGAACAGTTGCAGCGGCCACAGAGTAGTGGCTCACAACATTAACAGTGTTCCATTATGTAAATGGATACATTATATTAAGTGAACAGTGCAGCGGCCACAGAGTAGTGGCTCACAACATTAACAGTGTTCCATTATGTAAATGGATACATTATATTAAGTGAACAGTTGCAGCGGCCACAGAGTAGTGGCTCACAACATTAACATCAATACTTAAGAAGTATGTTTGTTGTCAATTAAGTTGCTTATTATAATAATAAACTGTAATAATTGAAAAATAAGTACTGTAAAACATTTCGACATCCACCACCAACAACTGTCAGTACACATCTTACACACGGTTACACACATATGCGTTTAATAGTAACAATTAATCAACTGCCCGTTATAGTGACATTAGGGCAAGCATATTAACACGTTTAACGTGCAACCCGGTATGTGGGTTATTATTTAACGTCAATTAACCATGGTATATATGATAGTTGAAACGATTAATTACTCATTTAATTTAAAATAATAATAATAAAACATAGATACTATAATCTAAACAACTTCCTTCCTGTTATCAATCAGTATCGGAGGTTAACTCGTTAGGATATTGTAAAGGCTTGAGCTTATCTCTGGCAAGGACGTTTTCGTAAGGACGACCACGAGAGGTGGTACTTTTGATTAAATAACGGTCATGAGGTAAAACCTTACGCACGACAAAAGGACCATCGAAACGAGGCATAAGCTTGCCGCTGCGTAACCCTTTCTTAAATACCTTACGTTCAGCCAGGACGAGATCGCCTTCCTTAAATGAAGTACCCTCACGTCTTTTTTTATCAAAATTGATCTTTGACCTCCGGGCAGCCTCTCGAGAGCGAGTAATAGCGCCAGCCCGAAGAGAGCTGATATCAGACCTTGTAGGTACAACGATGTCTCCCGACAGTCGTGGTCGGAAACCGTATAGTAGCTCCAGTGGTGACTTCCCTGTACTATTATTGGTATTGGAATTAATCCCGAGCTGTACCTTGGACAAATATTCCTCCCAACGGTTCTGATTCTCTTCTCCGAGGTAGGCGACTAGAGCATCCAATAATGTGCGATTGAACCGCTCAATTTGCCCGTTGGCCCTTGGACTTGCCACCGCGGTTAGTACGTGTTTGATTTGCCTATCACGACAATACCTTTTGAACTCATGACAGTCAAAGGCTTTACCGCGATCGCTGATGATACGGCTCGGCAATCCGAACGTTTTAATGTACTGATCAAATGTCTTTAATACGTTGTCACAACCAGCATCGCGTACCGCCTCAATCCAGATGAAACGCGTGAACGCGTCTATAATGGCGAGTATGTACATTTTGCCTGATGGACTTTTACAGAATGGACCGAGGTGGTCTACGTGAACGGTGTGAAACGGTACAGCTACCTTCTCTATAGGATGTAATAATCCTACTTTACGACCGGTCGGTTTCTTTGCGTACTGACATGATATGCAACCACCGACGTACTTTTGCACAAACCGTCTCATACCACTAAACCAATACTTTTCCTTCATGGCGTCATAGGTTTTATTATGGTTGGCATGACCGTTGTTATCATGAAAAGTTTGCATGATTGACCAGCGAGACTGACGTGGTACTACAACTTTGTTTTGACCGTTCACTTTTCTAAATAAAACGTTATTCTCTAAAACGTAGTCCCGTCCTAGGCCGTTGCTATTGCCCACGGATGTTTCGTCCTTCAACTGCCCTATAGTGGATCGGATTGAGTCGTCAGAGTGCTGCATGCTTTCAATAAGATCTCCGTCTGTGCAACGCATAACGGATTCAACGGGGTTACGACTCAATGCATCTACATGAGCCATGGCCTTGCCTGGTCGGTATTCCACGTCAAAGTTAAATCCCTGAACTTCGAGCCACCATCTAGCGATGCGCGGGTTCAGGTCCCGCTTTGACCACGTCCACCGCAGAGCATTGCAATCGGTTACAATGGTGAATTTTAAACCTGTCAAGTAGACCTTGAACTTCTGTAATGACATGACAACAGCTAATGTCTCAAGTTCGAAACTATGATAGTGTTGCTCCGCGGTGGTCGTCTGGCGGCTAGCGTAAGCGACTGGTTGGTAAGTACCATTAGGCGGTTTTTGAAGCAGAATACCTCCCAGACCGATTTTAGAGGCATCGGTGTGCACTTGTGTTTCATACTCCGGGTGAAATAATAATAGTACCGGACGACTAACTAGTATGTTCTTAATGCTATCAAAGGCCTGCTGTTGTGCAGCGCCCCAGACCCATGGTTGGTCTTTTTTAGTCAATAGTGTGATAGGTCGAGCTAGCGAAGCAAAATTACGTACGTACTTACGAAAGTAGTTCGCTAGACCCATGAATTGTCTTGCGTGGTGTACGTTCTCGGGTTGCTTAAAATCGTGCACAGCATTAAGTTTATGTTGAGCCGGTTTTACTTCGCCATTACACACTTCGTGGCCTAAATACTCGACACGAGACACTAAAAATGAGCACTTATCGAGTCTCAGTGTAACGTTGGCTTCTCGAATCCGCTCTAAAATTGCTCTCAAATGGTCTAACGCGTCAATTTCTGAGTTCGAGTAAATTAAAATATCGTCTAAGTAAGCCGTGCTAAATTTAAATTTTAACGGCCCGAGGATTTCGTCTATAGCGCGTTGAAACACCGCTGGTGCATTAACTAACCCGAAGCTCATGCGAGTGTACTGATAAAGACCGTCCGGTGTGATGAACGCGGTATAGTGTTTACTCTCGTCATCGATTTGAATGCAATGGTAAGCCGATAAAATGTCTAAGCACGAGAAAACACGCGCATTCGAAAGTCGATCTAGTTGGTCCTGTATCAGTGGTAAAGGATAGCGCTCCTTTTTGGTAATTTTATTAAGAGCGCGGTAATCGACGACCATGCGCGGCTCTCCCGTCTTTTTGGTCACGAGAACGACAGGACTCGCGTATGGTGAAGTGGACTCCTCCACAATACCTTTACTCCTTAAATCACTAACGATATTGCGGACCTTGTCACGATCACTCGCGGACATGCGATATGGTCGGTAATATACGACCTTTTCTTTATCCGTCAACTCAATATGCATCTTAACAGAACATTTGCCTATTCTAGTGTCGTCTACTCCCGAGAAACATTCCGAGTATTCTTGTAAAATCGACTCGAGTTTCGTTAACACGTCCGATTCAAGATCGTCACCTATTTTGTACGTATTCCCACTATCGTTTATCGCGGCTCATGCTACGCATCGATTAACAGGTAAGTCAAATGAACTATTACTCGTATTTATTATATTCATGACTGCCTTTCCGTCAATAAACTCGATATCGCTCTGTGGAATAACGCGCTCAGCCCTCGGAACTTGATGTTCGGTGTGACGTACGGACGCATGTCCGAATAGTAGTTGGTCGCATGAAACTATTATTTTGTTTACTCCTGGCGACAACGCGACTGAACTATCCGTGAACAACTTCACATGTTCGACATCCTCACAAACGGCGGGTAACTCGCGTAAATTATTAGCGTTATACATTTTTAAACACGTAGGTGTCTTAATGACGTACACGTCTGGATAATCCGTGAACGGTTGACCTATAATCACACCGATGTCTTGTGCGCTGTCTGGCACAATATAAGCGCTCGCGTCGCACGAAGCTTCGTCCGCACACACCTTTACATACGCTTCACCAATAGGTATTATCTTCGAACCACCAAAACCACTGATAACGCTATTCGATTGACAGGGCTGCACTTCGAGATTTAATTTTTGTGACATAGAGTTAGTAATAGTTATACACGAACTACCGAAGTCAATAAAAGCTTTCACGGGGTGGTCGTTGACCCTTGCGTTTAAATAATATTTCGACCTTGATGGTTGGTCTTATAAAGCATGTACCGACTGGGATGCGCCAGCGTTCGAATTATTATTATTATTATTGATGTGCAACTTTCGAGCCTTAAGTTTCAAACATTCATCCTTACTATGGCCCGATTTACCACAATACGTACATTTTTTAGCTTTGCGGAAACATTTATCTTCCGTATGGCCCGATTTACGGCAAAAAGCGCAAATAGTTGCTTTATCACGCGCCTTGTAATTGCAATTCATTGCAATATGGCCGCGCCTTTTACAAAGATTGCATCTTATCTTTTTAAAAGAGGAATTTACACTTGGCACGATATGACTTGTTCCTTCGGCGGTACGAAGTGCGGATAGGTATTTCAACAACTTAGTGGGGTCATTACAAGCCGCGGAAACTGCGCCGACCTCTACAATCTGACTACCAATCGTGCCAATTATAATTTCCGTGGTGAGCGATGGCGGGAGGCCACAAGCATTCCCCAAAGCCAGTTTGTCATAATAAAATTGCATGTAGTCATCGTCGGGTTTCCGTACGACATTAACTAAATCACGTAACATATTCAATTTACTTTTCTGGGACGGAAAAGCCACCATTAACTTTGACTTAAAATCCGACCAAGTCACATTCACGTCTACTAAATTATCAAACCACTGACGAGCGTAGCCCTTTAGTTTTGACGAAGTATTGAAAATAGTGGTCTTTTCGTCCCAGCCATACATGTTAGATATACCTTCGATTTTACGAATCCAAATTTCCATTGTAATTAGAGTTTTCTGGGGGTCAAATTCCGGTATAGGGTCGCTGCGACCTACATATCGCAGTGATGATGAAGGTGCAACATACCTCGTATTTGTAGGCGTCAAAGTCGTGAAATTCAGTTGCGACGGCGGCGTACCGGCGTGAAGTAACGTGTTATTAACACGTGAAAGCTCATCGGCGCGCGTGGCTGATAACCCGCACTCGCCAACCGTGCTATGGACGCCAAGCGACGGGGCGCCCGGCATCGCTAACTGAGAAATACCTGAATCCAGTTGTGGGGCTGACATATTCGGTGTCGGCTCCGCCGGCAATGACGCGACTGGTCCAGCGATTTGCGAAACCGCCCGGTGACCGTTACCGGTAGTGGCAGGCGTCCACGAACTCGTGAAGTAGCCATGTTGGCACGTCGTGGCAGGAACGGAGGTACAGGATGCCCTCCCATGCGCTGCTTGATGACCACAGCCTCGCCCGGCCGGTGTCACATGTCCGATGGTCAATGATGTAGGTATTGGTGGTGTCAAAGAGCCCTCTTCATCGATATCACGCGAAACCGGCGCGCCGTAAACTTCCGTTTCCAGTTTACGCACGCGATGTTTTAATTGTTCTTCTAAATTTGTTAAAAGCTCGCGACGAATGCGGCTAATTTCTTCTTTTATTGTGTTATTCGCGCTCATTTTCGCGCACACGCACGTTTACACGATTCACACAATAAAAACACTCACGTAATAATAATAATATACGACGTATATATTCATTCGAGTTCACATTTATTAATTAGTGGACGTTTATGGAATCTAATCCCACTATCTGAGCTGAAAGAGAAACTCAGTAATCAAAGTCAATTAAGTATCGCGTTTAATCAGGATAAATTGTTACACTCGCGAGGCGGACCGTCGGGATCGAAAAGGGACGTGCTCTTAATATCAATCGCGTTTCCGGACTGTAGGACCGGAACCAATGCGGCGCGCTCGCAGCGGGCGCCGTCCCTCGCCCCTCTCGCCGCGCGCGCCCGCGCATCGGGAGAACCATCCCTTCGCTCTTTCAATTCCTATCTGAAGACTTTTAATTTATTTGAATTGTATCGTATATAATGTTTTATTTAATTTCTAATATTGTTAAATTAATAGTGTATGTAAAGGGTAGATTTTCGAGTTTCTATAAAATATCTGTAAGACCTGTTATATCACCAAAAATCGCACTAATAAATACTTTGACTTTGACTGGATACAGTAAATTCGGCCAGTAGCGAAAACTTTACAATTTTTAAGTTAAGTAAGTATAGGTTTAACATTTTCAAAGAAAAATTGTGGTTTAAACTGCTCGAAATCCTGGAAGGCAAAAATTCACGAGAAAAATGCTCTAAATACACTGTCACACAGAAGTCCCGCTAACCGCGCGCAAGTCTTTGTTCGAACTCGCCCCTTTTTCCTTAACATGTCAAGAGGAAATGTCAAGGTCACGAGTATCCACTGGGTTAGGATTGTTGGCACATGTCCAACACGTGCGATCTCACAGATTTATAGCCAGAAAGATTGGTTAAAATGCTCCGAATAGTTTCTAGTTCTGCTGCGAATAATGCAGTTTTTCTAAATTCGCGTTTATGCTAATTAAAGCTGGAGAAAAGTACTTTAATGTAGGTCATGGTAGTTAATCTTGACTATCCTGAGCTAGTGCCTATTATTCCACCGTATCTAGTTTCCTGCTCCTACCACCTCCATCTTTAACATGATACCCGATTACCCTCATTCTCCACTTTTTGACACGTGTAAGATAGGTTTATTGCTTTTAGAATTATTATTAGGAATAATTGAGTCAAAATTATCGTTATTTCATGCTTACTAAATTTGCAGATTACTACCCTCTTAGATTCTAAGCTAATTTAAATTCGCAGATAAAGCGAAATTCTATATTTCTAATACTCGGCTTATATTGGTCCAGATGGCTGGGAATATTTATGATATTCTAGGATTTTACGCCGCACCCGTTGGGAGCCAATTTCCTAAATGTTCTACGGAAGGTACGACTAGTCGAAAAGTTAATTTCCTTTGGAATAGAACTTTCCTAATAGAATTCTTGAAACTAGTAAGTTTAATGACTTTCGCTGTTAGACAGTGATTTAATTATGTACGTGCTTTTCCCTGTTTGATTTCACGCTATCTACGGAATGTTTAATTTTCTTCTTTAGTTATTGTGATAGTTTTGTAGCGTCGATTTAGCGTCTCTCAGTCCTTAAAATCCTGACCGAAATGTTTGTGAGTACTACGTCTTTTACACAATACGAATAGAAACTATTTATATTAGTAGTTTAGAGGCATGAGGAACAGTGTATAAAGTTCACTCATACTCCATAGAAAAGGGAGGATCCTCCGACCAGACGGGTTTGTGTCTGGCGGGCAACTGCCCAACGAATCATGTCTGGGCGTTTGTATATATGCTAGTTGCGCGGTAAACTCTGCTTGCGAGATGCAGGATTTGCGTGACGTCAGTATGACGCGTTGTTCGCATGTGGCGTTGTAGATACCGCTACAGTAGGTTCTTTTTACGTGTCTTCACAAGATATATGAGAATATTAGCATACGCAGTCGAAAAAAGATTAGTCATTCAGCTGACTGCGGACGAACGCTTAGTACTGTAAAGTTTGTCTGCAAAAGAGAACCTTACATTAAGCAAGCTGGCAGAAAAACTATTTTGGTTGGATTCGGTCACTCGAGCGAATTTAGAATCAGTTTCAAAATTGAATCTGCTGCGTTTGTTTTTATAAAACAACAGTTTTGTGATAGGCGCGTGTAAATGAGCACATCCTCTTGAAACAAATAGCTAACATTCAGTATTATTTCTTATGTTCTTATGTAGCGTCTACACCGTATATATACGTCCGGTATTGGAAAGTTTAGGTTTCCTAAGATGGCGGTAACCGGGCATACGATAACAGTTGTCCAAATACAGAGCGTTTTTTGACACCTTAATGTCCAATACTGGTAAAAATAACAGATTTTCATGGCGCCGTTATAACATGCCGGAACCACTCTTCTAGGAAACCGGTCTTCTAGGGTACCATCATTCGTGGACGCTCCTTTAGTACACTCTAGAAATATGCTATACTATTGTTACGTACTTGGTATATGTATGCTGCAACCTATGCGTGGCCAGCCACTGGCGCAGTACGAGCCTCTGCTGCAGTACCTGCGCAGCACGACGCAGCCTCTTCTCCTCCGCCGCCGGCAGCTCGGGCAGGCGGTCGAGCTGGTCGGGGGACCCGCATCCGGATAACGTGGATATCCCTGGAAAAGAGGAATGTTCTTCTTTCAATTGTCTTTTATTTGAGGGCTAGATTAAAGATAGACAAAATTCAAATTGCAAGATATAACAACAAAAATGTTAGTACCTTATGTTTTCAATTTCATAAATATTAGGTAGGTAGTTAGAAAATAAAATGAACATTAATAAAATTCCAACGTGGAAATAATTCTAAATCTGCCCACAGGCGTTGAATAATTCATTTAGATATTTCAGAAACAATAACCGTGAAACCTCTAATGGCACCCACCGTGGGACTATTAACAACTCTGCCTTATCACGTAAAATCTCACTGTACGCGGTGATAATTACACTAATAACCACCATTTGACATTAATTAAGCAAAAAAGCGACCATTGCAAAGGTTCTGATATCAATATTCAGAAAAACAGAATACGCAAGCTTAATGGCGCCCACCGTGGGACATGTAACAATACCCCTCTTTAATAGTTATTTACATTAAACGAGCAATTATTACAGCTAATAACATTTTAATGCAAAATCCATGTTCAACAACCATTAATAATATTAAATTACAGCGAGAAAAGCTTTGTTGTCAGTACGTTGCCTGGAAACGGCGCGACCTTGACCTTGGGACTAATGGTAGCCTGCGTTACGACAAGAAAGTTGGTGCTAGCTATTATGTCCAAAAGTATGTTTGTGCTGTAATTTTGTGACATAATACACGCTAACAACGTAGATTCTATGTGCGACAAATTACATAGCCTTACGTAATTGCAAATGTGCGTCTGATTATCTGCGTGATGAATTGATAATTGCCAATTAGACAATAACCGCTTGGCCATTCACGGTACTATCTAAATAACTTAATAAAAATCCGCAGTGCGATAGATCGACAAATGTCACTTAAATATGAATTCATAGTTTGTATTCCAAGTAAGCTCCCTAGAGCGTCGTTGCGGGATAATATTTAAGACATATTATAGCGAAGAATTTGAATCAGATATTAGCCAAATAAGTCGTTTCACGTAACACTTATTAGTCTCTATTATAGTTCAAATTAATGGTAACGTTTTTGTGGCGGTATCCTGATCATGTTTATAGCCACCATCTGACAGTAAAGAAATTTAAAAACTTCCACAAAAGAATATAATTTTTATCATCTCTCGTATATTTTCGACCACTTCTGATATTATTTAGATTTAGACAGTTATAACGGGAAACATTGAGACAGTTTCGACCATGACCTTCAAAGCTTGAGTCACGCTAACGTGTCCATGAAAAGAAGACAAACACGATATGGTAACAGTATACTGTATAAATCATTTCTATATTTCAAGGATTAGGTCAATGAAAGAACGACTAGAATTTAGTGATGTTTTTGTTAGTTTATTGAATTCTTTTTTTATATCCTGAATAAAATTATTCGAAATAATAGGTATACGAAAAGAGAGATAATTGCAAACAAAGAAAATGTTAATCTTGTACAACCAGTTAAAACTTTCAACTTAAACGCTGAGTAATTAACCTTTATAACAAACAGCGTCTAACTCAGCTCAGGAGATGCTAAACACCTACACGTAAAACTTCGTCAACAACGAGCCCCAAGTCCCCAACTCTTCCCCTGCGATAAATTATATTTTCCGACAAAGAACGCAACACCCTGAAAACGCCATTTAAAAACTTGATAAAATGGCGGGAAAACTTTAAACTGCCAGCTTACATGAGGCACGCGAAGTTTTAATCTAAGTTGTAAAGCAGAGACTAGCCTAGATAGTATCTGGAGATTTGACAAGAAAAGCAGGTAACACGCTATGCTGACGTTGTTATGCGATAAGAAAAACCGTTGGTAGTCTTGGTAGTACTTCTTACAAATCACTTATGTAACTAGAAGTACAGTAGTAGTATCGTGCTAGGAATGCTTGTCCTCGTTCTTTTACAGTTACGATTGTGCATTTACGCCATTCAACAAAAAGGGATTTAACGTCCTCATTCTGAATGAAAATCTAGTCTTTGTGAACTTATGTTCATTGGTAAAAGAGTGACTTATCAGCAGATTCGGACAAGCTTAGGCATCGGTATGAGTCAAGTGCACAAAATCCTCCATGAACATTTAGCGGTCAGGAAGCTTTGTGCCCGGTGGATACCTCATAATTTGACAGAGGCCCAAAAGCTCCGTCGTGTTGATTGGTGTCGTGAAATGGTTCAAAGATTTAAACGGAGGTGACTCAAATGAGTTCGACATACTTACGGGTGACGAAAGCTGGATTTATTGTTATGATCCTGAAACTAAGAGACAGTCTGCTGTCTGGGTGTTTCCTTCCGAGGAGTTGCCAAATAAAGTGAAGAGAGGATCGGCAGTTGCTACTGTCAGAGGTAAACAAACTGTGAAAGGACTGTGTTACGGGCTGTGGTCCGCAACTCCACGCCAAAGAGCGTAGTTTGCGTACGTATCTCTAGCAGAAGCGTCGAAGGAAACGTGCTGCAGCATCAATGAACGCAATCAAAACGCTCATTGTTCGATGGAATTTTTCAGCACTGTAACCGTAGTTTCCTACCCTTGTCACAAGCGCTTTTTCTACTGAATTAAAAAAGCACAGTCTAAGAATAGGTTTGGACTTATGTAGTAAAATAAAATTGTTCAAATAAATTATAAGAAGCTCTCAAAATTACATAACGATTGAGGCCAAAATAACCAAAAACTTTGTGTACTTTACGAACAACAAACAACTTAGAAATTGGTTGTTTCGTAAGTACGTTGCTTGTTACTAAGTGGCGTAAATCAACACAGAAATCAATTAGGGTACGTCAAGCTTGCCATCTGACCTCGTCAATAAAGGTAAAATGATTTATTACTTTGCCTTACGTAAGCCAATAAGGAGGATTCATTTTTTGAAGAAGATTGAGTAGAAAACACAAAACGCGCTAACATAAATGAAGCTCAAGTTTCTTTTTCTCAAAAATTCACAAACCAGGAACCCCAACCAAACAAACAAATACTTTGAAATCGTTGCTACCTACCAACAATGAATTATTCAAAGTCCAAATAAGAAGTGAGATCAGTTCTAACTTCCAAATATTCAGCACTTCAGTGAGAACAAACAATGCCAAAGCTTCATTGCGATTCCTTCGCTTGAAACCAATTGCAAAATTACCGTAAGTGCTTTAGGTGAATTGTACTTGGATGGCATTTAGAAAGAGCTTAGGTTACACGTGAACTTGACTGTACTGCTCTGTACTGGCTTTGTCGTAGGCTCTTCAATCCAATTACACCCTTGAACCTTGCCCCCGCTTTCTTTTATGCCGTACAAAGGCGTCGCAACTCGAATAGGACCATTTGGCAAGGTTTTTTTAAACAATTGCAAGGGAACAAAAGTCTGTTCCTACCAGCATTGTGGTTATACCTTGTGGTTTCCATAAACTTTTTAAACGCCTGCAACTTAAATAAGCATTGAAGCTAATTTCATGTTTTGCAGTTGAGATGAGAACTCTTGGTAAGTCTTGATAATGTTACCTACATCAGACTTCAGATTCTATACCCACATAGCGCTTTTTACGTGTAAATAAGGAGCCGCAAGAAAAATTCAGTAGCTATTCCAAAAATACCTACCAAAAGAAAACTATTTGTGTTAAAAAAAATTATGCAAATAGCCTTAACCTAAACCGAAATCCTCGATTAGAAAACTGAGTCACGAACTTGACTTACAATAAAATGGACGTCCATTTAATATACGATGACAAAGTTTTTTACGACTACCGCACTTTTATTACCACTTTCTGAACGCGAGGCGAAGGTCGCAAGAATTACTTTTGTGCAAAGAAAACAACTGAACTCGTACGATTTTGTTTTGAAGAAGGAAATTCAGATTTTTGCCACACCCGTTTAAGTTGGCGAAAACGTTGTTTTTACACAAACTTGGTTCGCCCTCCAGATGTCAGAATTCATCTACATAAGAACATTAAGAACCTGTGCCAACATTGTAGTTCCAATGTACATTATTGCCATCAAGTTAATATCTCTGTCCAATAGATCTGGCGAACTGGTAAGCGATAATTATAACAGCTTCACAAGATTTATGAACCACTTATCCTTGTTATTGTTAGCAATAATTTCGCCTGTTACGTTAGGTTATTATTTTTCACAAAATATTGTTTCAAAGGATTCGAGAAGAGAACTAATCAGCTCGAAAAGCTCAGGAAACCGAAATTCATTACAAAATTGTATAAATTGTACATACTGAGTTTCAAGAATGTACCAAAAAAGACTAGAAAAAACAAAATACAAAATGGCCACAACCCAAACCAGACAATTTCACACAAAGTTTATTTTCAGCAAATATCAAACGCGGCAAATCTACCAATCTCGTCGAACAAATATTGGTTCCCGTCCGGGTCCGCTAGCGCCCTGATCGCATCCTATTCACTAAGTAGGGTAGCCCTTTATCGCCTTCGCATATCATGGAGTTAAAAGCTATGACCTTGACTTTCGGGCCATCGATTGTTTTCGCTGACTCAGGTGTCGATTAGTTAATGTAGCCGAGGTAATGGTGTAGCAACTGAAATTGCTGAAATGTAAAAGGTATTTCTTTTAAAAGGTTGTGTCGGTAGATAAGCGGTAGCTACATACTGTTGCTAAACGATTCGCGCAACGCTTCGATGAATCGATAATAGCCTATACATCTATCGGTGTAATAGCCTAGCAGTACGGTAACGTGAAAATTTCATGTATTTACCACAAACTTTAACTATAAAATTCATTGCATTACTTCATTTTCAGCACATTATCCAAAAAATATAGAATATGTTCCAAATGTTAAATGAAATTCACGAAAAACGCCCTTTTATCATAATCTCCTTTAAAAAGATTGCTCCGCTGAGCGCGTGACTCATGTCACACTTTGTGAAACAAAAAAGATTCTTAAAGGCGTCAAAATTAAGGTTTTTTTTTATCCAAATATGTACTTACATAATTTTCAGTCTGTTGACTATGTTGAAAATTTGACATTCTTTAGAAAGTATTAGAATAACAGCATCTCTAAATTTGATACAGGAGTTGAGGCATTACCTGCCAAAACGCTACAGAAGATTTTAAAAGCTGTGAAATAGAATGCATAAAATATCTAAACCAATACTCATCACCAACTCTACCACAAAGGCACAGACAAAGCCATATCATCAAAGACGAATCAATTCAATACCCATTGTCTTAATCAGCAACATTGATTGAGAGCCATCAACGTCCGTAACGCTGACAACATCATTTAAGTACGCCATTCGACATTACATAATGACACGTCACTTGTTGCGCAGCTGCGGGGAAGTAGAGCACGGAACTGGGCCGGTGACCCCCGACCCGGCCATCCCGGGCTACAGGTGGACCTGGAAATACAGATGCATCCCATAAGGGCAATGCACTCCTATCTGGCGAAACGTTTGGGTGTGGTCAATGTGTGTTGACGATCTTCTGACTAGTTGCAGAATTCTTCCAAAGGAATAAACCAACTTGATCGAGCATCTGTGTTAAATACATCTTTCATATATCTATTTATAAAGTACGAAAGTACAGAAGATCAACTTAATAAATAGGTACCAGATTCATCTCAGGCAAATAACTTAAACATAAACTTATGTATGTTCAAAGTTACAATAGAATCTTATTAACAAAGCTTTTTCGATGTAACCAGCTGGGGCTGAATCAATATTAAATAATACTAAATTGCACTCGGTTTAACAACTCCAATTATATGATTTGACTTTTGAATCAGAATATTTTTTCTATCTCCCAAACCAACACAAAGGCGTGCTTTAGCCATTACCATAATGCAATAACATTACTCGAGGGGTTCAAAACAAGATTATCTAATTGAAGAAGATTCAGCCGCAGACTGGGCGGAGTACACATCGATTAGTAACCGAATTTGTTCAGGACCTACGATGAAAGGTCAACTTGGGCCAGGTTAGTGTTGAACGTGGCGTTCCGTTCGATGCATTTTTGAAAGCAAAATGGCGTGAAAGTAGATTTATCATTTTACTCGAACAGTTTGTTACATATTGCTGAACGACAGGACGCGTTTGGCGTGATTCCAACGCGCTATTGCAGATGGACGTTTTAAGTAAACTTGCACACTCACAACCCCAAGTTGACCAGCCACGTTAATTAGCTCCCGCGAGAGTGTTTATCGTTGCATAATTATATCGTTATGTAGTGAATCAACTTGAATACTAAATTAATGTTACTGTTCTTGATATAGCTGTGACAGGTTTCGATAGATTACGGAATATCAACGGACTTATGCAGATGTCAAGTTTATATCAAGTTTTAAAGTTTAAACCCGACTTCATTATTATTTCGCAATATTATAAAGTAAGGATTAACTTCGTTGTTCAAAAGAATAGGTAGATGATATGAAGGTGGATTATAAAAGAATATTTGGTAAAAAGAAGTCTATAATCATCCAGAAAAGATGTCATGTTCAAAGGACGCACGAACATCGCATTGGTTTAATTTAAAATGTTCTTTCATATACTGTTAGATACCACTTTCATAAAAGCTTATGAAACTTCAATAAAAGGTTGGGGGTGGAAAGGTTTCAAGGTGGTCCATTTTTTTTTTATTATTAAAGCAAGTCCAAGAAATATAGATGAAAGAATGTTAAACATTTAGAGTATTTATTTCAAACATTACAAGATGTACAAACGGCTAAACATCAAGCTATACATTTCCAGTTTTAGCTGACCTCGCATTGTATATGTTTTTCGTACAATCAGAAGTCAGCTTATACTGGTTATGTATAACTTGATGTGTAGCCGTGCGTACGTAAGTAAAAAAAAAATGTATGTCACGTGATCAACTTTGAATGTTAATATCTAGGAAACGTGACGCTTTGCGTGGTTTGGTCGGTCCTATAATGTTTTTTGTTTGCATTGATGTCAGCTATCGGAATAGTGACAGCCATTATGAACAAAAAAACAAAACAGTAAGTATAATGCCAGGCTCCACATAAAAACCTTCAATCCCCTTTAAATATTAGACTAAGAATTTCGCAAAGAGATTTTTGCCCACGCCACGTCTAAAGTTAAGAGACCGGAAACATAACGGTTTAGGTACCTATACAAGTTTATACAAAAAATTGAATCAAAACCTGCCACCGGCCTACATACATAATGCATCCAATACATGCATTTTTGATCCGGACGGACAAAGGCGGAATACTAAACAGGCTGGGAGCAGAAAATATTGCTCGTAAAACATGTTGGCATACTGCAGAGCTGCTGAGTTTATTTCTTAGCAATATTGAACTTACTAGTTTATCTATGTATCAGTAGATCTTGGATATCTTTTGCATCAAAGAAGCTTTTGAACTTCGGCCTAGGTCAGTGAGGTGCACTTGAGAATCAAGTGTACGTCACTGGGTATCGCTTTATGACTAAACCTTTTTACAAAAAAAAGTCGGCTGTTTATTTTAATTTTTCACTTTTTAGTTATGGTACAACAATTTGACAGGAAGTATTATAACATCATCAAGATACACAAAGTGGATTAAATACGTATTATCGAAGTTAACTCAAAAACTACCCAAGCAAAGCTAATAAAATGTATATGGGACCACCGCGAAAGCTTCCTCTACCAAACGAAGAGAAGAATTTTCAAAATTAGTTCACAATTGACAAAAATGTCGGTGTACAAACATAAAAAATATATATACGCACAGACATATAACATCCTCCTTTTTTGTAGTCGGTTAAAAAGAGTTTCCCTCTTTAAGCTGAATTCTTCCCTGTTGTGTTCCCATTGAAAAATTTTGTTTCCATTTTTCCTTAAAGCAATAGTTTCCATGATTCCATCCACCTGATATCATTCTTATCCATAATTTTTTGTTCCGGCTGTCACTTCAGTAAATTCAACCGTGCTATCAAAGAGAGTTGGGTCATAAAATGGCTGGCGGAAAAAGCTGGTGAAAAGTATTAAAAAGCGCTGATTACATAACTTTTTGTAACTGAACACTGCGTCGAATTGAAAACTTAAATGGATTTTTAATTACATTCGTTAATCCAGGAAGATGGCTTTTATCTCGGTTCATAAAACAATTTATGTATCGGATATGCATAAATATTATTTATATGCACGTCGCTGCTGGTATTAAAAACAAACTGGGAAAAGTGGGTCACTGCAGCGCACGCTGTTCGCGACCACACTTTTGTGCCAGACCATTGTTTTACTTTTCAGTTTTTATGTTGCGTCATGGCTGTTTTTGTTGTGAAACAAATGTAAGAAAAATATTGAATCTGTCTGAGCCTGATTGATTATTTTGCTGCAGTTTTTTCTTGTTTCTCGGAAATAAATATTTGGCTTGCTAACATTAAGGTATGGTAACTCATAGGTATAAAGCTTGGCACTTGGCAGGCCGCTAGCACTAACGTACAATACCATAATGTCCACTGCACAAAGCCAGCTTCCCCAAACAAAACGCGCGCCAAACCAGACAAGGTTAACATAAGTTGAGGTCCGGTGAGCAGTGGCCTTTTTGAATTAGTTCCAAGTGGTGCTCGCTGTGAGTGCTGCATTCAAACGGTGCAGGTGATAAGCAGAGCGACTTTGCTTAAACTTTCTCCAACTATGTCAGCTCCATTCCGTGGTTTGTAGATCACTTCACATTCTAGTATTGTCTCACCACGTTTCTCAACTTTCATTGAACAGCTGAGTGTGTTAAATTAAAGTGTAATGATGTCTTGGTTTCTCTAACATCTACTTAACTGCTCATCATCATCTTCATGGCCTTTCCCGAAGTTACTTTTACTTGGGGTGGGCGCAACATGTTTTTTCTTCCATTGTCCCTTGTAAACCGTCACGCTATCATTCACCCAGTTTTCGTTCATATCATTCCTTACACAATACATCTTATCTTTGTTCTTCCTCTGCCACTCCATCGTTTTGCTTGATTCACTCCGTTATTTGCTTGAAACTAAAAAGGCTTGAAACATACAACCATTTTTAGCAGCAGACTGCTGCTGATCGACACGTTGATTCAATCATTCCGCATCAAATAAGCCGATATTGCGGAGTCATCGTCCTGCTAAATTACTTGGCGACAACTGACGACGGTCATAAACGAGAAATCGGCCACCCATAATACAGTAGTTGAATGAGCCCAAGCAGTTGCGACTTTCTTGTACGCAATTTGTAAAATGCCATAGTAATGGAGTGCTATATAAGATTTTTAGAACAAATCGGATGAATTGATGGTTATGAATGTGATGATACATACGTAATCAGCTGTTAAAATATATTAAGGCCCTACAGTCTGCCTCGCTTACCGCATCCCGTCCACCCGAGCTCCCTACCTAAGTACTAAACTCTAATCAACACGTCGGGTCGTAAACTTTATTTCTACTACAAAGTTTGCAATCTAATTAAAAACACGATAATTGTACGACACTGGCTAACGAACCCCGTTATTTTTAATTATTAAGTACTCCAGAAGTCCAGATATTACTACAAAATTGTAGACCTCCATAACTTGGACCACTCATTACGGTTGCTTATACACGAGTGCAGTTGGCAATTAGTTGCAGTCGCTAGCTTTATACTTTTGCATATTTTTGTAATGTTCGCGCAATAAAAACATTGTGCCTACAAAAATGAGATTAATCCCAGTACTATTTAATTCCATTTTGCGGGGCAGCTTTGTGTTATGCAATGCCAGAAGTTGTTGGAACATTTTGAAATGTTTAAATGATATCGTCTCTGTAGACTGTCGCATTTTAGAAACAAGTTTATCTAGATAAATGATCCTGAACATGTTTATTACGCAAACGATCTTGAAAAAAAATGGACCTTTGTGGAATTCATTGCTTTGTACCAGTTTCATAGACCTACTGTTTTATAAGCCATTTCTTAAATGATTCAAACTTTTTTGACCCTTTTGACTTTGATAGATATATTCTATGAAATTAGCTAATGACAACTTCCAAAACAGATCAAAGCTGACCCAAAAATAATGTCAACGCTATTAAGTCTGCATGCGACAGTTTAGACAACCCTCAAGAGACCCCTTTGAACTAACTAAATACGGTATTTCAACTAAATATCCAATTTAAGGTATCATAAACGTTAGTAAGCACCACTTAAGGAGTACACAGACAGTATAAGCATCTAATTACGCTTGCACGAGCCAAACATACGATTTAAGGTGTCTTTAGAGCTGCCAATTAAATTATTCCCTTGGTTAAATAATTTCAGTTTTATCTTCAAATAGTTTTACAGCGTTAATCATTGCAGAAAGTGTTGAAACAAAGTTTAGTTTTGAGGTTGAAAATTGCTAAAATTAAATGTAAAGTGCATTCATTTTAGCTCATCAACGTCCACAGCTCAAATTAGAATTAAAAAGACCGCAAAAAATAATGTCCGTAACGAAAACTAGCAACGATCTCGTCATAGGTAACCGCATCATAAATGCATATATAGATAAGAGCGAAGGAGGATTCTGCTAACTGTCCTCTTGAATTAAGCTCTTCATCACCTTTATGATTCTCTTGGGGAGAAATGGAGTGGAAAACATTTTTGCCCGTAGCCATATTTTACCACAAGGACAGTTTTGAAATGCCATAAGTTGATATGTTTTACTTGCGCAGTATTAATATGGTCACTTGGTTAAGGCAGACTACGGACACCTGACGACTAAGTTCGTTAGGCCCTCACGTAAGCACTAAATACAATTTACTTCAGTCCATTAAAATTTAAACCCATGAAATAGCAAGAAGCTGATGACATCTACCTTTTTCATTTCATTCTCAAATCCACGAAAAAGTAAATGGGTATACGTGCTCTGAAATCCAAATCCTTCACAGTAGATAACGCAATGCACGATACAATCCAGCGCTGAAACGCTGAAGGGATTATCCAGACAATGGTACTGCGAAACCTTGTTACATGTAACTTGTCAGGCAAACTTCGACTTTAGTCCGACAGAGTGTAAGGTACCGTATATAATAACAAAATCGTTTGTTTGTCACAGGCTATAAATGTTACTGCTGGGGTGAAGTTATTAGTATTGTTGTCATGAATACTGTCGCCAAAATGAATTTGATTAAAATTTATTTTTAGTGATCACGATAATTTACTTTCCTGAGTAATTAATTGCATTTTTTGACGGACCGCTTAGTCACATTTTGGAGAAATTATGTTTAATTAAAGTCAAAAACAAGTCCTAAATATAATTCTGGATTCGGGTTCATTCAACGCTTTGTCTTGCGCCAAAGCGAAAGTTTCAGCCTGCAAAAGCACATCAACACATTCGCGAAACCTACCTGAGAACTGAGAAACTCCAGACAGCATAGATAGCCCCGAGTGCCGGCTATGGGAAGGGTGGATCATCCCTATGGAATATATCTCCGAATCCTCGAATTGCCACATGATGTACTTTAAAATTCAATTGACATTAATTATCTAAACCGAACTAACCGCATTCACCACTGACAATTCTCGAACAAAGGAAAATCACTCCGACTCGAAATTAAAACGAGGCTAAAATATTGATAGATAAATATTTTTTAATTGATACCGACTGTGCTTTTTATCACAAATTTAATTAAAACGATCATATTAAGCTGATGTGTGGTGATATGCATAGGTGTAGCGACGTCCGCACGGCACGGAGGGTGCGACGCGACTGAGCGAGCGAACTGTCTTTGTATTTGTTTGCCGGTAGGGTGGGGGGTGGCAGGGTGGCCAATGGGGAGGCGGGTGGCTACGTCACAGCCGCCCCACACACCCGCGGGATCTCTACAGATACTGCTATCATTTTTCTACAGCGGCATTCTCGCTTTCATCACGATAATAGGATTATGATTATAATCTTACCATACAAAGCTTAAATGTTATTTTTTTAACAAGTTTTTTTGAATTGCGAGTATTCATTCTGGTAAACGAATTTAGATAAAAAGGTGATTGAACTTGACAGGGGTATGCATGTAGTTAGCTAATGATAATACACATTAATTTTAATTAATGTCTGTGATAATTGCATGTATAAATTATGAAACCTCACTCATTCATTTCATCTACAACTTATAGTATTTTTAAAAAATAAACATTCAAATCCATGTGATTTCTCAGATTTTACAAAACACCAGTGATATGAATCAAGAATCAATCATCCCAGGGACCTGGGTAGGCACATAACCTGTGGAGAGTTTCTTGCAAAATGGACCGATTTCAAGGCACATGCTTTTTCCTACTGATTTCTACAAAGTTGGTGGACACAACCAGTTTATATTCTATACTTCTGATACAACCAACCTAGACTATGATCCAATATGTGATAAAGATTATTAAGGGAAAGCAGGACCTGATTATAAGCTGGGCTTCGTCTTTCCGTTTAGAGCCAGGAGAAGTTTCTGGTAAAATATTTTTTTTTTTAAGTTGTGTCTCAGCCAAAACTCCCTTAATAAATTACTTCTTCCTCATAGAGTGCTCTAATAGAATGGTGGCCGTTCACCTGCTCCTTGGATGACCTAAAGAATGCCACTGATGCCGCAATCAATCTGCATTGATTGCGGCATCAGTGGCATTCTTTAGTCATCCGAAATTTATTTAAATATTATTTGAGCCCAGTAGGTGGCTGCCCACCTACTGGGCTCAAATAATATTTAAATAAATTAAATAAACAACCAGGAAGAGTAACCATCAACACGAAATTAAGAATGAGAACTGAACAGTATTTTCCTACTATTACTGGTGTGAAATGCAAATATTATGATTACATAAAAGTACACTACAAGTAAGTATACTACAGTTAATAGCAATCTCATAATCATATCAGTTAAAATTATATATGCAGAAAATAACAGAAATATTTTATTTATATATTTAGTGAGCTACTCATGAGTGAGCAGGTCACTCCTTCTTTGCGTCTCAATGGCAAAAATATAGTTTTTTTCCTTAAATTTGTTTGGCTGAGTTGGCGAATGCTATCTGCGTTGCTGAATTTTGGGCCAAACAAATTTAAGGTCCACTACACATATGATATATAACTCTCAAGACAGGAACTAGGAGAATAGAATGTGCAAGTTCGAGAAAACTGTTGAAAAATCGTTTCACCTCTGATCACTAAGCTGCCTCAAGAATTGATATTTTTTTAAATGTTAGAATAAAATAGAATATTTTTATTTGCATTAAATCATGGTACAGTAATGGTCTTAATAATTTGATTATGATCTGACTGGCATACAAATATTACTTATAGAGAAAACAAGATAAAATTATGTAGAATCATTAATAAATGTTCAATTAATGTTACATTTATGTTTCTGATATTTTTATAAAACCAACCGCCTTGGATCATTTCAGATTTCCCGGGCATTGAAACTATCATAAAACTATAGAGTACCAGCAGTTTACACAATCGGTGCAATGAATGAAAATATAGGCGAGACCTGGAACGCGCCCCAATCATTCTTTCCATAACATTTCCACGAATATTTACATTTATTTTCTAACAAAATTAGAGATATAACATAGCAGTACTTACCATATTCTCTGAAGAGCTTCTTATAATCACTAAGATCGTTTTGATCCAGCCATTCGTCGACCAATGCACTTTCATCGTCAAAAATCTCGGTAAATACAACTCTAACTAAATAAATAAGCGAACACATAAATAATATTGTGCCGCAGTAATGTACCCGTTTATACATGTTTACAGTTCTTGGTCATAATGCCATTTTAAGTTATATTTAATTATAAAAATAAACATTAGTAAAATGAGGACGGCCCTACAATTTGTTTTGATTGTCAATGTCAATTATTAGAGTTTGACGTTGATTTTTGTTCCGTTCCAATTGCAGTTAATAGTATTTTGAGCATGATCATTTTCAGAGAATTTAAGAATAATGATACTATGCCTATTTACTACATTCAAAAAGTGAATATTAAATTAAGAGGTGTTTGGCACAAGTGTTAAACTAATTTGAATCAAACTGAAATAAAAGTGATTTTTTTACAATTAAAAAAAGTAAAGTATATACATGTTTGATGTTGTCGTGCTCTTTGCACTATGAACCTGGAACGATTTAATTATTGACTTTTGTTACGTTTTTTTGGCACTGCATTCCATATCCGCAAGAATTGTCTCAGTGATGTTAGGCATGACGGCTGTTTCAGAGTAGGTGAAATTCATAACTGTGTTAGGTATTTATTTTATACGGTAGGTACAACCCATGGGTACAATTAGTGCCACAAAAACAGTTTGTATGTAACATACCGTTTAACGGTATGTTACATACAAACTGTTTTTGTGGCACTCCGTTAGTGGGATATTTGAACCTAATGCAGATGATCACTCGAAACCACATAAAAAGTATTTTGTGCTTGAAACTTACATAAAATAGCCAATTCTTAAGAACTGGGTAGGCTTCTAATATGATGAATAGAGTAATTATTTTGGCTCAGATATATATAGCACCTACTCACGAGCAGGCGCGGTCGCAGCCCAATATTTTAGGGGGGTCACCAAGTAGTAAGTTAGTAACTTAAGTTAGTTAGGCAAGTAAATCATGCAGACTCGCATGAATGATTTGGGGGGGGGGGTCATGACCCCCACGACCCCCCCCTCGGACCGCACCTGCTCACGGGACACCCCACACCCTATAGGTTTTCATAATGTTCAGCCTATTACAGTTGTGGTTAGGTACCCCTATGTTGTAGATACGGAGATTGCAGTTTTACAGCTTTCATGTATTAGGCAGTAGTCTTATTTATCGGCATATGTATTTAAAATTATATATTGAACGTGACAGAAGCAGGTTGTTTTTTCTTCCTTCCTCCATGGGGAAAAGGCGTGGGTTTATATAGGTATGTATGATAAGTATCCTTGGATGTGGTAGCTTCAGCCTTAGTTCGATTTGGGAATCGAACCCTAAGTAGGTATCTGATGGGTAACTTTGATGGGAAGCTTTGCCGGTCGCCACGACACCTTTTCTTTTTTTTTTCATCCAAAAACATTTTCTCCAAGGATTTCTGTCAGTAACACTGAGTGCAGAAGCCTAAATATCTCTCAGCAACTGCACTAGCCGCCGTGCTATTGTTTAGGATATTGGGGCCTTAATAGGAGACAAAAAATACAAATAAAACAACACATTAGGTACTAGTATTAATCTATTTATATAAATTGATTTGTTTTCAATATCACAAGGAGTGCTCGTACAGTCTATGAGCTGCATAAAGCTAGGTGTGATAGATCACAAATTACGGAAGGGAGCTTAATTCTAAAGTTCAAGAGTAGAAGGGCCTTGCGCACTATCTTATATGTCTGACAGATCATCATCATAACCTCCAGTGAGCTACTGGATTTCTACTTTACAAATTGCAAATCAATGAAACAGTACCAAGTACCTACATAAAAAAGATATCAAAAACAAAAAATACATAACTAATTATAAACCAAATCTAAAATAGGTACAGGACTTATAAAGATCAATAAACAAAACTAGGAAATATTAGCCTTCGCAATTTTTTTTTAAGCAAAATTGCTGTATATACCAAGTTTGAAAAGATTCATTTCGGCTTCAGACAGTTGAAATAGAAATGCGCGAATATTAAATTGTGCCCGAAGCCAAGCTTACACAACATCGTGCGCGCCAGGCCCACATAACGTGCAAGGAGATCGTTGGGGTAAGAAAATGCGTCGTGCAAAAAATGTACCGTGGTTTGCTAGACTGGGCATACACGATGGTGCGTAAGGCGCCTTACAAAATGGGAAGATAAGGGACCATTTCTAACAGCGCTCGACTCACAAATAACACTCTTATATGCTATGCTAGGTCATCACTGACAAGACTTGCGTATAGATGAGGTAAAGTGTGGCATCCATTATGCCGATGTGAGACGTTTTACTTGTGTGGTGGAGGTTCATTATTGTATTATTCAAAGTTCACACGACACCGACGACATTATATAGGACAATGAACAGTTTATCCGCTCCTTTCAGGAGGCGATTGAAAAATGCCGAGTGCCGAAATCTAACATCGTTGTTTTGATTCATTCCGTGTTCAGACGTTTCACTTCCGAGTAAAAGGTGCCGAATGAAAGGAAAAAACGAACGAAAAGTGAAGCTTCAGGTATAGTCTCTATATCGGCTTTATAGTAAAAAATTGCGTACTTCTACTTGTGCACGAATCACTCCATTGTTCGATATGGCCCTCTACCTCGCCATAACGGTGTTTAGTTCTTGACCTTGAGTTTATCGGCCAGGGAGCATGAGAGACCAGTGCCATCGGGCTCTACGTTCAGTTTGTCCACCTTGCCGTTGACGATGACCATGGAGAAGCGCTTGGAGCGGTAACCTCCGAGAGGGGGCAGGTTGACGCCCAGGTCCAGAGCCTTGATGAAGGCGCCAGTGGGGTCGGCCAGCATGCGGATCTGTAAATGAGATTGAGGATATTTCAAGGTTTTGTTGTAAAGTTGTGTAATAAAAAGGAATAAAGATATTTACGAGACAGGTGTGAGTGGAAACGCCGAGGGGACGCCCTAGAAGAACATTATAGTGAATTTGTGACCTTATTGGTGATGTTCTCCAGAAAACTCAAGTGCGTAGTGCTCGGAACGGGCGTGCGTGTATAACCTGTGAACTGTGTATGAACGTAACCGAAGCAAAAGGAGTACTTATGTAAGGATCGTAACTGGTGGTGTTCTGATGCCTGCCGCCATAGAAAGAAGCCGTGAGTTTATGTATGATTTATGTATCTTGTGTAAAAAATAATGCATTTATTCCATGGAGTGTATGTGTACGCTGCGCTCTCGCAGTGTAATTACTGCAGGACACATCTATAATTACTATACCTACTGATGAATTAACGATGTTCACACATCTGAGTATACCTAACTGCAGTATGTTATTACACTGTGGAGTTTAGATATTGATATTTACGATACATGTAAAGAATTAAAGACATTCAAAACAACCTTAATAAAACCACCCGGAACTAGTTAACATTGTATTCTGTTTACGATTGAAAGGGAGGTTAACTCACCGCTGAAGGTTTCACCACTCGCTTAAATATTAAATTAGTTACGTGACGATGTTAAGTTAATTAAGTTTCCGCCTTTCAAAATGTCACTTTTATTATGTTTTACTACAATGATTGTGACTGGACGACATTGAGGAGCACGCAATATAAACACGCAGCTAAAAACTAGGTTCGTCTTAATGTGCTGTGTGCAAATAATGCGCCTAACGTTGATGTAGGTTCTCTGTATGCCTTTTGGATGGAGATAGATAATTATACAGAAGAAAGAAATAAAAGTATTTATTGGGACTCCCACAGGAAGAACACAAACTGAATAAAATGACACTTAAAATGAAATGTCGCAGCGCTAATGTTCTGATGGGGGCCCACGGCAGATACCACGGGTGATACAGACGGTATACAGATTGGGAATTCGAGATGCGGGTTCCATCTCATCCGGCTTGTATCGAGATACAAGCTAGATGAGACGGAACCCGAAGAATTTGTCTTTAGTCTTCATTTACGATTAAATGAAGACTAAAGACAAATTCTATGTACAGAGAATGCTGCAAGAGGGCGGAAAACTAAAGAGACAGCGATCTAAAACAATGGAAGCTGGAGCAAATATCATGAATGCGTTATTATAACTTATAACAACACACTGCAGCTCGGGCGCTCTATAATAAGTCCGCACTGAGTTCCGATCGATACAGACCATGAGGCCATGTCACACATTCGAAGCGGCAATAGCTCGACAGCGGAGCTGAAAGCTTCAGGCCTATTTTATATTTACTATTGCTGACTTTAGTGTTGAGATAAATAAACCCATTCCTAACATTATTCAGGTTATGATACAAGGACTGAATGTTTGACTGAAGATGTCAATTTCATCGAAAATTAAATCGAATTTAAGCCCGTTTTAGAAGACAACTTTTCCCCAGAGTGAATTTGCAAATCTTTTATCGCAGTCTACGAGTATGTCCCCGATGGGATTTCCCATCGTCAGTGAATAAAAGACATTTATTAAGTAGAAGAGTATAAGCTATCTTGGTCCAAACTCCACGATCTACTAATTATAATAAGTACCACATGGCACATTGCGGCAGTTTGCAGTCGGAGCGCTGCTACCGGAAAGCAGCTTATTTTAATAACAAAAAATATGTATGAGACGATAGCATCGCAATGCAACGCCGGAAAACGGAAACCCAGTACAAAACCTTCGTGTCGGATGTGACACGTCAAGTCTAATTTAAAGGTACTTATATAAATAAAAGGTTTAAAACACAGGCTTTTGTAGGCAATACTAATAAAGCAAGGGACGAACAGAAAGGGGACCGTAATTCCGTGACATTGAAATTCCTAAGTCAAGCGTTTTAAATAAAGCCGGGTTTCTGCGCGGCTACCCTCGAAATGTGTGAAAAGCCTTTGATCTCGCAAATTAACGAGTCACCTCGCGTGACGGGGATTTTTTACAGGTTAATCTGATTTTTAACACTTTGTTCGTATAAGGTTGCCTGATAAGGTTGGTTTGCCTGTGTAAGCTTTTATAAAAATTCATTAGGTTAGTCCGACCAAGAGTTTATAGTATATTGTGATTCTAAAAGACCAATTATTGTGTTATACTTCGTAGCACGACCATGAATGCATTCATTATAACTTTAGATGGTAATAAAATTATTTTAATTTGTACTATTTTATACCATTATTTAAAAAAATTATACCTCTCAATTATCGTAGATATACAGGTCGTGCTGGCAAGATTCCTTCCCAGCACGACCACGTTAAAATGAACGCATTCATTATAACTCTAGACGGTAATAAAATCCTTTTAATTTGTACTATTTTATACCACTAATTAAAAATGTTATACCTCTCAATTGTCGTAGATATACAGGTCGTGCTGGCAAGATTCCTTCCCAGCACGACCACGCTAAAATTCCAGCTGTCATAGAAGTTGATGAAACGGGAGCATGTCTACTTTGTACTCATTATGTACTACCATTTCATTACTGGTAAATTGTCATAAATTGTTAGAAAAGCTTGTTTTGTTATTCTTAATTTTTACGTTTAACGCCGTCTAGTACCAAGTATACAAATCGCATACTTATAGGCAGAAAATGTTTTTTTGCTTTTCTAACAATTTACCACAATTTACCAGTAATGAAATAGGAGTACTTAATGAGTAAAAGGTTTTGAAATTTTTTAACTGCGCATAGGCCTCTTCTTCGTGAGAGGGAGTGGGTTGTAAACTTGTAATCCACCACGCGGGTCTCAGTGCGGGTTGGTTGATGTCGCATGTCTTCGAATGATTGGTTCTAGGACATGCCGGTTTCCTCACAATGTTTTCCTTCACAGTGTTCCGTGATGAAATTATTTACACAAAGTAAAGCGCCTGTCTGCGTTCGAACCCACGACCTACAACTGGGCCACTACCACTGGGCTACAACTCGAAGATTGGCTAATACAACTACGTCTCGAATGGTGGAAAACCCCTTGGAGTTACCGCTGATGACAATTGTCACTTATAGTCAAATCTGGGCCGCACGTGCCAACAAGGAGAGAACGACTGTCCTACCAAACTCTAGGCTGATTGGGTTGATACAACGCAGGCATCCTATTAAATGACTGCAAACAGCATTGTATTAACTTTCCTTCAAGTCGAAGCCAAAATAGCAGAACCGCGGCTCCATTCTAAAATAACTTCTATCTTCAGCTATCAGACATGTAACGTGAAACAGCAAGCGAATGGAATCAATAATCGTACCTAAATCCGATGTTTTTATTGTCCATGGAATATGGTAATAAGTATGGATGGATCGAAGTAAGTACTTAAGTATACTAAGCTATTACTTCTTTGTCTTCGCTTCAGGATCGATAGACACCCAAGTCAAAGTAGGTAACTCTGTCTGTCTGGTACTTTTTCACGCCTGAACAGCTGATCGGATTTCGATGAAACTTGCAACACAGGTAGACAATGACCCTAATCCATCCATGCTGATGCATATTATAAATGCGAAAGTCTGTCTGTCTGACTGACTGTTAACTTTTCATGCCCTAATGGATTTCGATGAAATTTGTCACACAATCAGAGCTAGGACAAAGGATACTTTTTATCCCGTTAGTACATTCCCGTGGGATAATTTCCGACCTCCACGCGGGCGAAGCTACGGGCAGAAACTAGTAGTCTATGAAAGTGTAAAACGTACATCAACTTGAATAATTCAGTAATCAAGAGGCCGGAGGTCGTCGCAAGTGGGGCGTATTGATTTCATAATGAGTTCTGTCCCCGGCCCGCGCCGGCCGCTTCCACCGGTCATTATAACTACTTAAACATCTACATTTTTTTGCCATTTTCCCGGCCGTTAGGTTTATTTACAAATTAAGTGTAAACAGGTAACTGTTTGCGCGGCCATTTAATTAGATTCTCTCCCGTTTTGGGGGGATTTAAGGTAATGTTGGGCGATGTCAGCATTGTTTGGACTTTTGGAATTATAATCATGAGGCAGGACTGGGCGATTTTCCAGCCTTTTTTACGTAATGGAAAATGTGCTCATTATCCAATTCGCGATCAAATGATCACAAGAGATAATGGCTGCTTTGTCTGGTTATACAGGAAGGGAGTTTTACTCTTTTTTATAAAACATCATTGTACCCTGTGTTCACAAAATTAATAAATGAATATGAATACTTAACTGAAGTTTTATTAGAAAGCATTTCGCGCGATTATCGCTACAAGTAGACTCGCCAGAAGTAAATAAGAAGAGCTGAATAAGAAGCCGTTTTTATTTACTGAAAACCAAAGGGATATTATGTACAGACGCCAGCAGGTCAAGCTACCCGAAACTGTCAAATTTTCCGAATCAACCTTGAACCTCAATGCTTTAGCGATAACGTTGAAAATTTATTAAAGAAATTGGACAGATTGTGGTAGCTTGATGTGCTGGCGTCTGTACTTATGATGCAATATTTTGTGTGATTGATGAATCAAAATAGCGGTTGTAAGGTAGTCATTACTAGCAGGGTTAACAAAGCTATGGCACGCAAACCATAGGTCTCACGCGATGGTGCATTATCGCCACGACAGTCATCAGGTTATGATTTAAAAATAAAATGTAAAGGTTTTTATTTATCTTGACACTATTGTCATCAAGGCTGGTACCTACTAAATGGGGTCAAGCTTTACTTTAGCAAGAAATACAAGCGGGTGGCGGGGACATCGTCGCACAACCTGTTACTATGGATTCAGTAGGTACATGATTCTGGACCCCCCTGCGTTGAAATGTTTCGTCAGTTACTCGAAAATAACTCTGCTGATTCCTACTAAAATACAAAACCTACGCTGTCAAAATGTATGGAACAGCTAATTTCTTTTTTAATAACCCACGAAAAATTGTAACGTAAGGGGGTTCAGAATCAGGTACTGAATTCGTGGTAACAATTTGCACGTCGATGTCCCTTCCACCCTGTATTAATATTTCAAAACTATCCACCTTCAATTACTTAGCCGACGAAGAAAAGGAGGAAGGAGAAGGTTCTCAAGTCAACGCGTAGGTATATATTTTTTTATGTATTTCCTTTAAAATGACCAGCTGGTTACTTCTCCCACCCCTCCCCAATCTGTCGACCGTGGGAAAGTATGCCTTGGGTTTCAATAAATTATTATTATTAAATTTTGTTCATTGATACAATGGCTTCAATAGCATGATTAATATGATTATGCAGTTTTTTTTTTTTGTTATTCTGTATCAATATGGACATTATATAAAATAAAATAAAATAAAAAATACACAGACTGATTATATTGGGAGAAGCTAGGAACTGAAATATTTTCGTATTTAAGTCACAAGCTTCTGCCCGCGACTTTGTCCGCGTGAAATTTCGGCTCATCCCCGCCCGCGCTATTTCGTTATCGCTTAGCGTTCTTTCTGCCTCTTTTATTTTTGTTCAGCTCCTGAGGGACCTAGCGTGATATTAAATAGCCTATATGCTTTCTTAAGATTCAGGCTATCAAATGCAAAAATATTTTTTTAAATCAGAGTGGTTGTTCCAGATGTTAGCATGTTCAAACAAACGATGAAGATTTCAGTCAGGATCATATTGGCTGATATCCAAAGACAGTCTCAAGTTACCACTTGAGTTGAGTTTGAGAGATGCTTCACTTGTGAAGTTGACAACAATATTACAGCCTTGAGGTTGAAATACAGAGTAATCACGTGAAAATAAAGAATTTATCTAAGTAACTGACAAGTGACTTTGACCTACTGAGAATGAGTTTTTGTGACCAAAGTTGTTGCTGTGTGAAATCAGAATTAATTGTTTGTCATGTGATTCTAGATAAAGTAGTGTTTATTTCTGCCCAGCAGAAGAGCAAATTATTACTCACTTTTATCTTGTTTTTGGAACTTATTTATAAGAAAGTAGTTGACCCGACAGACATTTGTCCTGCCAAACAATATTTTTAATTTTTTTGGAAACCTTTCCCAATGTTTCTGTCTCTAAAAATCTTATTCGGGCGATTATAACAAATTTTAAATTTTAGAACAAAAAATTGCCAAATTAGTCCAGCTGTTCATAAGTGAAGTGCTAAAAACAAACAGCATTTCATTTTAATTTATATAGATAGATAAAGCCTTGAACTTGCTTACTTTCATTTTGAACCATAAAAACATAAATGTTAGGTACATAGTCTCTGGCTGTTTGTGTATGTGAGTTTAAATTTTTGTAAACGCACCCATGATACAGGAGTAATTCCTAATGTGAGGCACATATTAAAAAAAAAAAAAATAGTATACATACATTATTATGTACCTAGTTCAACACAATAATAACCTACCATAAATAAATAATGTTACTATCTACAAACTATTACTGGTAGCAACTACTTGACCCCTGACATTATGTTTGCGTATCTAAGTAATACTTAATAATATATGTATTCTGTACTCAACAAAATGTTAAAATAACAACCTATTATTTTGTTCTGGAAAATACTTTCCAATTGTATTGATTTACCCAATTTAAAATAGAAGAAGTTCGAAACCCTAGAAAATACCAAAGAGTATGCTGAACCAAAATAATGAGTCTCTTTTCTTACCTTTCCCTTGGTGTTGTGCTGAGCACCCCAGGCCGCCATCACATAGGGATCGTTGACGGACACGCACACAATATCGCCCACACCCTCGCCCTTCAGTTTGTCAGCATTCTGCACGTACCCCGGCAGGTGGGTCTTCGAACACCCAGGAGTAAAGGCCCCAGGAACCGCGAATAAAACCACTGTCTTCCCCGCCGTTAGATCAGCTATATTAACTTTGTTCGCCGGAGAATCTTCAAACAAATCAGTCGCCGGCAGAGAATCACCAACCTAAGGACACAGGAAGAGACATTACTCACATATATTATTATATAATTTTAAAACATCTCTGACAAAATAATTACCTGTATGGGTGCCATGGCTAAATACGAAGTGTGTAGCGCTCGACCGACCGCTCGCCTTGACGATGAAGTTATACGAATAATTGACGACCCGGTGAGAAACATTTGTAGTGGGTTATGTGTTTTTTATTATCTTTGTTTTATCGATCCTTTCAGTCAACAGATGATAAAATACCCTGACCTCTGCGCGAATGTGACTTTGACAGTTTCTGAGTTTCCTTTCGTTCGCTATTTTTTGGTTCTATTTTTTTAATTGCTAACTAACAAATATTAATTTCGTTTGATGCAGACATTTTCTAAAATAATAAATAATCTCAATTTTGTTATAACTAATATTTTATAGAATAATAATAATTATAGCAATATTAATATAATCAGAAAAAAATGGTTTCCGAACGTGTGCCATATGGTGTCTGTCTTGTCTATGATTCAACGTAGACAGGTAAATGTTGCCAGTAGATATCAGTTGCAAATGGTGATGGAAAATTAACACGTGTTGAAAAAACAATGCACTTCAGTGGTTTCTCCAAATGATTTGATATTGTGAGAATTTTGAAGAAAAATTTAGAAGCTTTTATTTGCAATAAAATACATCAAACATTTCGCCTGACACGTCATTGATGTGGATTATCCTAATGGCATTTTGAGACTCGTTTAATAATTACAGGGAACAGTTAGTTATGACGTAGCAACATTAATTGTTTATGGTTCGCTTTCAGTCAAGCATTCCTTCGACTTTTGCTTGTTTGTTAATTATTTGAGTTTTTTAGGTCGTTTTCCACGTTTTTAGATATGACAGTGTGTGATATAAGTGTTACGATAAAGTGGCGCTGATATTAATAAGTTTACTACCGGTCTATCAACATGGATACCCCAACAATGGACACTATTTACCAGGCCATAAGCACCCTATATGATAACCCCAATGCAAGCGAAAAAGAAAAGGCCTCGCTATGGTTGGGAGATATGCAAAAATCCGTAAGTATTCTATTAAATCTTGATTACAATAATATACCAATGATGAAACTACAATCAGTTGTTCAAAACTATAACCTTCTTTACAGATTCATTCGTGGAAGATAGCCGACGAACTTTTACAGCAGAAGAAAGACATGAACTCATGCTACTTCGCTGCGCAGACGATGAGGTCGAAAGTTCAGCACAGCCTGTCTGAGCTGCCCGCCGAGGCCCTTGTATCCCTCAGAGATTCTCTAGTGGCACACTTGGAGCGCACCTCCCCAGAGACAAGTGCCTCAGTGCTCACCCAGCTGTCCCTAGCACTGGCAGACCTAGCTCTTCAAATGCCTGCATGGCAGAACTGTATTGGTGACCTAATTAAATCATTTTCGAACAAAAATGATTTTGCCCTTCTAGAAATATTGACTGTGTTACCTCAGGAAATAGATTCGTCTAGCTTAAAACTTGGTGAAAATAGGAGGGAAGACATAAAGTCTGAGTTAAGGTCAAATGCTCATATAGTTACTTTGTTCTTAAAAGAAAGTATCACAAGTTCTCAAAATTCACATGTTGCGTTAAAAATCATAAAATGTATGACGTCTTGGATACAGGTCAGAGCTATAAATATACAGGAAGTTCCTCAGAATGCCGTCATAGGCTTCAGTTTACAGGTGTTAAGGGATCATAGTTCAATAAATACGCTGCATGATGCAGCATCTGATTGTATTACTGCCTTGTTGCACTGTTTAGAAGAAAATAATAATAATGACAATATAGAGCAACTGTTATTTGAGAGTGTATCAGCTTTAGAGGAGAGCTACCACATGGCAGTGGCTCACGAGGAAGATGAGAAGGCTACGAATTATGCCAGAGTGTTTACGGAGTTAGCTGAAACATTTCTAGAGAAGATTATTGTGTCTATGTCTGGAGGAACCTCTCACTTTGCTGTGAGGTCTTTGGAACTGGCATTGGTGTGCGTTGGCCATCATGACTATGAGGTAAGCAGATCACCATGGCAAACAGTAACATAACAGGATAATTCTATGAAAATTCTATTTTTGTAGTCAATTGTTTTAGGTATAAATACTGTATGTCACTACCTAATGTTGTATGTCAGACAATGATACCAGAAAAGCAATTCTCGTAATTTAAAATTTTCAAAATCTAGTTGCAGTCTCATCTCGGCGACAGACAAATGTAAAAAATGTAGGGAAATTAAAGTATTTTTTGACAGATTGAGACTGAGATCAGACTGTGAACGTTCTTAAAATTACGAGAATTTCCCCTCTGTTTATAGCTTTCATCTAAATATAGCTACTGATTTTTCCTTTGTTTTAGATTTGATTTATTCATGTTATTTTAGTTCATCATAAGCTAGCTAATGAAACAAGCACTATTTATACCCACATATATGTTTTATGGGTTTAATTTTAATGTAGTTACCACTGTATTATGTATGCCAGAGTTGTATGAATATCATGTGGTATTTTTCTTAGAAAAGAAAGTTATTAGTAATTTATCTATAGGCATTAGTAATCACTTGGTAAAGACTGCAGATTGCTGCAAAAGTCAATGAATCACTCAATTCTGGGAGTGACTATTATGTCTGATTATGTGTGAATCTGTAGAGATGTACAGATTGTAAAACATAGCAAGAGTAAACACCCACCAAGTACATATTGAAAGAACATACAAAGGGTGTTTACCCTCAGTAACACACCCTTAGTATGTTTTTTTTTTTCCAATATTTCCTGCTGCTGCTTTGCATAAAATATCAATAGTCTATTTGCCTAAGCATATTTATAAAAAAAAAAGTTTTGTCACTGTTATTACAATTCTTTGGGAAAAATTGTATGCACCCATATTTTTGTATGATAAAACTACATCTTGCAGACAATGAACTAAGCTGATTTTAATCACTGCATCGTTACTGCAGGCACTAATTAGAAACAATATAATGTATTCATCAGACTTATTTGATTTCTCTTAATTGGAATACATTATAATTTACCAAAGACGGGTATCTTTTATATAAAAGCAAATAAATTCCGATTGGTGTTAAAAATAAAGGCACATTTACACTTGGCTGGTTCGGTTTTGGTCTATCCCAATGACTTTACCTGAATTTGGACACAAGTAGCCTGTACTGTGAAGCTGGATGGACTTGCTTCATGATAGTTTGTGGATTGTTTGGGTGAACTACCAAAAATATAATTATGCACTAAAGATTATTGTAGTGGCTGTGTGTACACATTTTTCTGTCACTGTCTCAAGAGTAATTCATCAATTTCACTTTATGTAGGGATTCTTTGCAGCCTCGCCCCCTAAAACATGGCACTTATGCATAACTGCCGAAATGTACTATAGCTACACCTTTGCCTAACCCTTCGGGGAATACCGGCGTGATGTTATGTATGTATATATGTATGGTTTCCTTCGTAGCGTAGACGCTGCGCTGTCGCCGCGTAGACATGATTGTACAGAAACTAACGTTTCGCTGACTGACACGCTCCATGTTTCTATAACTAAACCTACAAATTGTCTTCCTCCACCAGGTAGCAGAGATTACCTTCAACCTGTGGTACCGGCTGTCGGAAGAGGTGTACCAACGTGACTACCAGCCTCTGACGGACGCCTTCAAGCCTCACATAGAGCGGCTGATCGAGGCACTCGCCCGGCACTGCCAGTGTGAACCCGACCATACTTCTCTGCCTGAGGAGGGGGATGAGTTCTATGTAAGTGGTAAAGATAATAACATGTCAACCCAAGTACTCCATTTCTTACCTGTTCTGTTAAGACCAAAATCCAAAATTGGTTCAGTATTAGAGCTTACAAATTGAATGTCAAAATAATAAAAGACTACCTATAAAAACCCCACCGCTCATGAATGTTCTTTGATATAGAATTGTAGATTATCCAGATTTCTTGAATAATTGTAAGTCAAATAAATAGGCTATGTCTACCTAGATACTATTATAAATAATAATAATTCTAAAGGTTTCATGTTTAAAAGCCACCCCACCTGTTTTTAGGTTAATATAGTTTTTGTTATAAATAAAAAAACAATGTTACATGTTTACAAAGCATTATATTAACCACCCACATTACATATTTTAAGGTATCTGATTCACGCACACCATATTCCCAGCCTATTAAATAAAACCCCTACAAATAACGGTCATTGTCCTCTCCGCAGGAGTTCCGCAGCAAGGTGATGGGTTTGATCAAGGATGTGGTTTTCATCGTGGGGTCCAGCTCTGTGTTCCGCCAGATGTTCGCCGTGCTGCACGCCGACATCAGCTGGGAACAGACGGAGGCTGCGCTGTTCGTCATGCAAGCTGTGGCTAAGAATATATTGCCGTGAGTGGAACATAATAGCTAGCTACTGATGGATAAATTTCGGTTAAAAGTTGTCATATTTCTGGTATTATTTAATATAATGGCGCATAATGAAAGTGGTCATAGCATTAGTGGTTCACTAGCTTCAATATTATCAGGATTGTGCCGAAATATACCAGTTTGTTGTGGACGTGGACGACAGCTCCCCTGACATCATCTCTGTCATCAGAAGACAGCCGCCACGCAGCGCAGGACTGCTGCACCAGCCAATTTCACTCTTATCCGACCTTTTCGGTGATTCCAGTAACTTCGTAACAAAGCGAGGTGGCGCTACTTACTGCGCCGTCAAATAAGGCCAAGAGTTTTATATTCTTGATCTTAGTAGTTCGAAACATAGTCGTTTATTTCGCTTTAGAATTTTACTCTACGTTGCGCGTCGAAAATGATGGGAGTAATATTAAGAAATCGAAATAATTTTTGACAACGAGAACTTGTTTTAATGTCAATTGCAATTAATTTAATCTCATAATTTCGTCCACAGTGAAGAATACGAATTCGTTCCAAAAGTGGTGGAAGCCATTCTATCCATGCCTGAAGGCGCCCACCTAGCTGTCAGGAAGACTTGCATCTTGCTACTAGGCGAATTGTGCGAGTGGATCGAGCGGCACTCGGAGTGCCTGGAGCCATGTTTGCAGTTCCTCATCAGAGCTCTGCACGACAAGCAGCTGTCGCATGCCGCTGCCACGGCTTTACAGGTTGGTAATCCATAGTCGCGGAGTGTCTGGTAGTATATTACGAAAAAAGTAGGAGTATCCGTAACAAATAGGTTTTAATACATAGTTAAGCACCAATGGCAGAGAGTTCAAAGAATCACGATTATTATCAGTTTTTTTTCAAATATGGCGATATTCCTAATGCTTGAGTTCTTGCTCATATGTTCAAACCGGCTTCCCTTGTGTCCCCGCAGAGCGTGTGCCGCGCGTGCCGCGCGCAGGCGGCGCGCCACGTGGGCGCCCTGCTGCGCGCCGGCGCGGCCAGCGAGCGCCTGGCGCTGGGCGCGCACGCCTCGGCCGGCCTCATGCGCGCGCTGGCCTGCGCCATCGGCCGCCTGCCCAACGACCAGGTAAGTTGCCAGCCTGTATTCACTTGTCCATGTATGTTCTGACCTTTCGTTGCGTCATTTTTGTGCCTTTGTTATCTCAGAGTGGATGACGAATGGAATGTAATTTATATATGTATTTATTGGGTCTCCAACAGACGCTACACGATAGATAACATGCAAATATATAAGAATCGAAACAAATACTAGTGTACGAATCCAATTACAGGAGACCATATCATTCATTTTTAATCTAGTTACAATAAGTTTGACAAAGATGTTAAAATGCGTATCTTGACACTGTATACCTATTCAACATTTGTGCATATATCTGAGTACTCCATTTGTTACTCATTCTGTGAAGAAAAAAGAAAAATTGCTATTTTTATTGAGCAATAAGATTTGAACCCCTCTTTTTACTGTTTAGCTGTATTATTTTTTTAGAACTCATATTTAAAAATAAAGATAAAGGTCAAACCAAATTGGTGTGAAGTCAAAAAAAATGGAACCAACGCGTATCTTCACGTTTACTTGTATAAAATAAACAAATGAATACCATAATCAGTTGTGATTTGAAAAACTTTTCAGTTTTCATTAGTTTTCTACTCTCTAACGACTTTGACGATTTAATACAATTAGACTCTACCAATATGGTTAGACTCTTCTACATAAAACCCAAACCGCGTCACTACAGCAAAAACCTAACAAAAAAAATTGACTCTTAATTTGTTTTGTTCCCCTAGCTAAACCGTCTACATAACATATCTACTTCTAGCTAACAGTCGCTATGCGCGAGGCCGTCGCCGTTCAGATTGGGGGCTTGTCAGACCTCATGAAGTCTAACGTCGAGATCTGTAAGGGGACATCTACTGACCCTGTGGTCTGGTTGGATCGTGTGGCAGCGTTGTTCAGGGACGTCGACGTGCAGAGTAGTCAGATCACTGATTCGCATCCCTGTGTACCAGCGTTATCTGATGCCTGGCCGGTGCTACAGGATGCGTTGGACAAGTGAGTATGGTGGTCGATTTGTGGCAAACATGATGATGGCAGACTGCTGTTATTTGTGAAGTGATGTTGGTGCAGCAGCTAGTCCAGGTTTGCTGGAAAATTTGATGTTTATTTTTGGTTATTTATGAATCAGCATTTTGTTGATTAGATATTTTGATTTACATGTTGAAATAACTTCATAATTATGGTGTCATGAACCATCTTTTTCACTGTTTTTTTTTCAAATTTTGTTTCTGTAAGGAGCCCATTCACAGTCATAACAACATTGGGACTCATAATTCACCGTGTCACTTATTTCGCAAGATATGCTTCTTACTACGAAACTAGCACCCTAATTGGGTAACACACTATCAATCACCATCTGAATCATTTTGAAGGATATTGCTAATCCATTGCTTCATAATGTTCGAAAAATGTATCTGGTCAACAACGTAAATAAAGCAGTTAATAAACGCTCTACTGCTAGTGTGTTACGCAACTAGCCCCTGACTGCTCCGCCCACAGGTACGCGGCGGACGGGCGCGTCATGGAGCGCTGGTGTCGCTGCGTGCGCTTCGGGGTGCGCTGCGGCGGGCGGCGCGCCTGCGCACTGGCGCCCGCGCTGGCCGGCCGGCTGCAGCAGGTACGGGGCGCACGGGCCTGAACTCGCATATCACTACTCCCCGAAAGGTTATGCATAGGTCAAAGTCTAATCATGCCATTCGAGGCAGGTTTAACGTCAAAGTATTCAAGAATATAGAATTGGTTCTAGATGCTCCGACCAAACGGTAGTTTTGTATGGACAAGAATGGGCAAGAAACTACTTAGTTAATCTTTTAAAACGTTTTACAATATTTTCTATACATTAATTAATATGTGAAGATGGTGTACCTGGAATAAAATTAGACACAATAGGTACAAAATATTAAAAATTAAGCAATTCCAGATAAATTAATTATGTTGGTGCTCAGTACAGGATACACCAACATTTAACCGGTTATAATAAAGTACTATGTAATAGAAGGCAAGCCTATTCCCATCAGCCAAGTTTCCCCAAAATGCTCAGCAACACATCTGACTGTTAAACTTAACAGACGATATTGCTGGGGAGTTGGTTGGTTGGCGAATTTGTGCTCGAATGCACAAGCTGCTGAAGATAAATGTTATGACGACCAAATATCCACATTTGTTACCAAAGCTATTATTATTGCCAGCTGTACCGCGTGCGCCCGCACTCGTGCGTGCTGTACCTGGCGTCGGTCCTGCTGGACGAGCTGTCCACGGAGCCCAGCGCGGTCGCGCCGCTGGTGCAGCTGCTGCAGGACGTCATGCCGCGCGCCTTCCATCTGCTGCAGCAGACGAACGGGCTCAAGGAGAACCCGGACACTGTGGATGATTTGTTCAGGCTTTGTATAAGGTAATATAGTGTAATTGTCGTATATACGTTGCGGAAGTTTCAAGAGTGGCCCAAAACCGATATAATAGGCGCCAAGCCAGGATAGGACATCAACAAGATTGGTCACAATCCTCAACAATGAGGGAGCGAGTAATAAGAAAGAAGAAAATTAACATTTCAATCTCCACATAAATATTAACCTAACAATGTATGTTATATGTATTTGTCAACTTATATACTCACTCATATTCTTGCGAATAAATGATTATTATTCTTATTTAGAAAAACATATTTAGCATATACCATGTACCATAGAAAGGTTATCTCAATTAAACATTAATAAAGATTTATCTCCCCTCAGGTTCTTGCAACGCATCCCGCTGGAGTTCCTCTCATCGGGCGCGCTACCAACTGTAATGCAGTGCGCGTCGCTAGCGTGCAGTCTGGACCACCGAGAGGCCAACTCCTCCGTCATGAAGTTCCTCTACGACTTCGCTAAAGTCGCCAACACCACTCGCGCTGACAAGCAGCAGATCAAATGTAAGATCACCAGTAAAATGATAGATAGCTGCAAGTCGATAGAGATGGTTTACTCACTTTCACGCCCCTCCATAGCTTGTTGCATGTCAATTGTTTGTATGGAAAATTTTGTGGAGGGACGTGCAGTTTCAAATTAAAAGATCTCTCTACTCGTAAGTACTTCTAATTCAATTAGCGAAATCTTCTGAACTTTCCTTACTGATAGGTAAAACCTAAGGCAGATGTGCAGCTCACACAACAGCGCATCACAGACTTGTTTATTAACAAGTTACCAAATCAAATTCAAAATCGTACAATTCACAAGCATTCTCATACATGGTCAATTTATCGTTGTTTTTCCACCTAGTAATAAACAAATAGGGAAAATATTTTAAAGACTATATTTATTTTTTTAACTGGCTTGTGGAGGTCAGATAGGCAGTCACTCCATGTAAAATACTGGTATTCAGCTGCTACAAAATTAGTTGGGAAAAGGCTTGGCACTTAATGATGATTTTTAAGACGATTTTAATCCCTCCAGAAACCGCCGAACTAATATAAAAATCACGTTCCCCAGCTCTAGCCGACAACGCGCTCTCCACCTACGGTGAAGACCTGACCTACAGGCTCACAGAAGCCAGCGTCCTCCACCTTCACTCGTACATGCTGGCAGAAGTAGCTGAGGTGCTCATGGAGCTGCTGGAGTGGCAGAAGGCTAAAGGAGTCGACTGGCTGCAGACGGCTGTGCAGCGACTGCCGAGGGACCGCCCGGCTGTGGCTACCGAACAACAGTGCTGGCAGTTCCACCAGTATGCTATGAGGTGAGTATTGACCATGTCCGATTGTAAAACTTCCACTGTTTGATACAAAACCTACTGGTATATTGACATATAGCTACACAGTATGCTGTAAAAGAATTTGGCGCGTGGCCAAAATAGGAACTAGCCATCTTGTCTTGATCTTTTTCTTTCACTAGAATTTCGCAAAACAATTTCTCAAATGTTTACCAACAACGTCCCCCAGTCAATGTCATTCAAGCGCCAAAAGCTCCTTGTAGCACTGTTATCAACATGCTTTTATCATGCTTGGCATGAACTCCTAACTACTTGATGTTACAATGTATTCCCAAGCTTCGAAGCAGCATTTAAATTGTGCCTGAAAATCTTACTCTTCTTCACATACTCTAGATATCAACATTAGTTTTTTAGCTTTTTTGAAAAAAGATCTCCCTTGTCATTCCATCAAACATTCTCTTTAGTATAACTAGTTTGTTTTATTGTTTCCAGGGCAGAAAAATGCAAGGAAATGACTCGGCTACTGCGCGACTTCGCGAGACTGTACCGATAAGATACGACAGATTTATACACTAAACAAATTATAAACCAAACGATACATAGGGCTGAGACTGAGTGACTAAACTTTAGACCTTAGTTCAGTGTTTATAAACATGAATTGAGTTTTATCAAATACGGAGACATAAGCTACACAAGTGAGGTGAATAGACTAATTGGATAAACGAAACTATGTTATAAACTGTTAAAAGTGTAGCTATTTGTAAAGTCTTGGATCCGTGGCGACTAGTGAATTATAATACGAACATTGATTTTCATACATACCGATATATTTGCCAATTGGCATCTACAAAAATCACAGGCAATTTTTTTTAGTTACTAAAAAGACAAGTTGTGTGTTTAGTTTTGTTGTTTACTTTATACTAATATGGACAAATTAGATTTAATACGATTTGACATTACGCCTGTGATTACCGAAAATTTCGAGCTTGATTTTCAGTCCTTCACTGACTGGTATAAGGTTTGATGCGAAATTGGAGCCTATACCTATTTTATTTTTAATCGGGATACAATTTAACATTGTTATTTACCTATTTTTAAATAAACTTAGATAGGTAATGTAGTTAGACAGCCGTCTAGCTGAATTATATCGTATGTAATATTAATACATACATAATTATTATATTTTATTTTAACAATAATCGTTTTCTTGCAAGGCAATTGACCGAAGTTGCTATATTACATTTCCTATATCCACAGTCGTCACAAGATCTAAGGCTAGGTTATCACAACGTGTTATCATAACGTGTAGTGAGTAGGTGCGTTTGCACGACAGCAATAATAAATACATAACGTTGAGTTCTACGAGTATACGTAGGTACGTCCTTTCTTGTCTGTTGCATTTCTTCTGATTTGACTCGATGACGTGTTGCATTCTCTTGTAGTTTCAGGATGTTGAAGCAATTTGGGCTATAGACATAGGAAATGATCAAAATGACTTCATTGTGCGTTGTGGTTGTTGATTTTAATTCTAGTGTCTGTGTATAATACGTGTTCTTCTTCGTGTCGCCGGCGCGACTGTATTTTAGATCTTGTTTTCACAAAACTCCCACTTCATCTTCACTTACGTGTTAAATTGGGTAAAGTTATGCGTGCTGGCTAAGGGACTAACCACACTTATTCCGCTCTGTTCAGCTTTTGTCCATAGAAAACGATTTTGTATGGAGATGCGTACGCATCCGTTCGGCTTTCCGCGTCTATTCAGTTTTCGCGGCAAACAGGTATAAAATGAGGAAAAGTGTGTTTTTATCATGCGAATGCTATAGAGTTCAGCGCTGTACGCGGTCGCAACTTGTCGACGGGAACAATCCGCGTTCAGCGCCAACGTGGCGGAACAACGCTGTACACGGATGGTTCTCGACTCCTCGTCAAGTTGCGACCTGCATAGATTTGAGGGCACTATACTAAATGAGTAGTTTACCGTTTTCGCAGCAAAGAGTATGTATTCGCTTCTCAATTATCCAGCACAGTACGCAGTAGATAGAAGCGCTTCAGCGGAGATAACACGCTATGACGACTTCTCACAATTTTACGATGCTGTACGCGGCTGTTAGAAGCAGAACTGTATAAGTGTGACCAAATTCAGCGATATGCGAATGGAGCTGAATAAATGTAGTTAGTCCCTTCTTCTTCTTCTTCGTGTCGACGGCACGACTGAATTTTAAATCTTTTTGGCCCAAAACTTTGCCACTTCCACGGCGTCGTCAGTGGCAGTTAGTCCCTAAAACAGCTATTATGATGTTATTTCATCAACATTTATGGTATGTCGTCTGACCTTCTCTATGCTAAAGAAAAGCAGTCTTACCAAGTGAGGTATGATATTTAAAATAAATGTTTTTATGTCGCACTACAACGGTAAAAGCTCTGTAGAAAAATACGGTAGGTATCTACAAGTTTTTTCTTATTTTTTTAAATAGTATGTAAACTACTCCATAACTACAAGGGATTGCAACATAAGTTTTCCGTTTACTTGGTTCGTGATCAAACATACGACGTATCGTCCGGTCAGTAGGTAAGTACCAATACTTTCGATTGATGCAGATATATTTTGTTATATTATACTCACTTTTATTTTGAATGTGATACAACGCATTGAATTGTAAATATTTATTATAAATGTTTACTTTTACATAAGTCTTTTATTTACAAATTAAAACATTACATTTATACTTAAAACTATCATCGTAATATTAAATAATTCTTTAAAATGGAGGTTAATACACCAGACATAATAATTGATCTGATTAACACGATATTGCCGTAACTTATGTCGGTCCATGGTATTCCAGATAGTCAAGATATATTAATACTATTTCAAAACATGCAATTGATAAAATTAACTTGTTTAAAATCGATTTAACTTTCATGCTATTTATTCTTAACTGGATTGAATGCCTCAGTTACAGAAACAGTTACGCAGCCATTGTGTCACGTGGATCCATACGAAGGGTTAATTAACGCTATTACAATTACTTAGCAACTAATAAAATCCTCCTTCCATCATCATAAGTGACGTCAAAACATCTTACAGACTCGGGAACTAAAATTAAAATTACAACTATTTCTTCTTACTATTCTTAGGGCTGGATAAAGTGACGAAACTCACTCGTCTGGGCGCCTTCGGGCTCGGAGCAGATTTGACGGCCTGATCCTTCACATCAGTCACTTTGGCTCGCTTGAAGAAGTTGTGCTCATTGTTTGAAGCGCTTTTTGGAGTACTTGGCTGACTCACTATGTTAGCAGTAATCGTTTTGGGAGTACCAACTGTTGGAATAGCTTTCTCTTCAGTCTTGGCAGTTTTTGGAGAACTTTTCTCAGTTACAGGTTTAACTGTGCTGTTTGTCGGCGAATTTGGTGACGTCGACGTGGACTTGGATCCATTGGTGTCTTCGTAAACTAATTTGATGTCTTCACTATCATCTATGATCATAATTTCTGTATCTTTCGTTGGTTCCGTTTCCTTAGGCTTAATAATATCAGTGTTGCTATTATCTGACCATGATGGCATCGCCACTTCTTCCATAACATCTATTTTGATTGGTGTTTTCTGTTTCGGCTCATTTTTCTGTTTCTTTGGAGATTTTTCCGGTGCCTTGAACTTGATGAAGGAGTCCATCTTGCCGACTGGTTTGGGTTCTTTTACTTCTTTAGGTTTCGGTGTTTCTTCCTTTGGCGTCTCCACTGGTTGTTCTTCGACTTCCATGGGTTCTGTGAAGAATTTGGTTTTATTTTAGGATAATGCAGGCTACTTCATTATTTCTAGGCATAATAATTTAAACTTGACGACACGGTTGGCGCAGTGGCTGAGCGATCAACTGCTGTGCTGCGTGTCGCGTGTTCGATTCCCGCACGGAACAAATATTTGTATTGCCTACAGGTAGTTGTTCCGGGTCTGGCTGTTTCTGTATGTGAGTTTAAATGAACGCACCAACGATACAGGAGTAATTCCTATTGTGGGGCAACTTTTTCTTAACTATGACTACTAAAAAATTCAAGTTCGTAATAACTTTATTAAATTATTATGATGCTCTCTATTATCCAAGTGGCCAACTTTCGTAAGCTTGTGACATTTACCTGGTGCTGTAGTACTCGGCTCTGGATCCACTTCATCAGGCAGCACTTCTCCCAGCTCGCCATCCGCGAAGGTGATGACAGAACAGTACCCATCTGTGCTCGATGCTACCAGGATGCGCCCGTCAGGAGACCACGTCAGGTCTGTCAGTCTGCTTAAACAAGTTTCATAGATTAAGGACTGCTAGGTATTTAAACATATGGGCTTATAGCAGCCGAATTCTGGACATATGCTTTCTGGAAGTGCAAACTACTGAGTTTAATCCATGACTAATTAGCGATTGATGATCAAAGGTCTGGAATATTAATTACATTAATTTTTAGTATTCTGTTGCGTTCTGTAACAAAACATACAAATATATATCTAATTAATATTAATAAATGTTACTGTGGCTGATGAAAAGAAGCTTGTAATGCATCTATTGATCAGTGATATCAGTGGTATCAAACAAGTGGCCGAATTCTGGGCCGAGTTCATTTAGATCGCTATCGACACGCTAAGAAGAAGTCGGTTATCGTTTCGTTATTTGTAAGTTTTAATCTGGAAACGCTGAAATCTCAACACATTCAGACGTAAGTGTACTGACCTGGTATAATGTATATTGTTAATCAACGCTATGGGCGTCTTCTGCTGCGTGTCGTACAGCAGCACGGAGCGCTTGGTGCCCACAGCCAGCAGCATGCGGCGCGGCGCGCCCAGCGCGGGCGCCGGGCCGGCGGCGGGCGGGGCCAGCGCGGGCGCGGGGCCGGCCGCGCGCGGCGCCAGGCGCGCCGGCGACCAGCGCGCCACCAGCGCCGCCTCGCCGCACGGCAGCACGCACACGGGGCTGCGCGACATGCTCATGTTAGCTAACGACACTGAATTCTGTGATAATATTCAACACTGCAGCCTGTGTGTCCCACCAGCAGACCGGAGACTTCTCGATTCAGCTCATACTGCGATTTTTGACCATAATCATTCCCCACAATTATTTATTACGTTTTACGTGTCCATTTGATTCCTTTCTTGAAACAAACAACATTTTAACATCTTGAACAGAGAGTAACCTAAATGATGTCTGTAGTAGCACCACTGACTGCCTCTGAAGACATAGGTGAGGATTTTACTTACGTAATATTAATTTGTGGCCCTACAACTTTACACATGGAGCCATACTTGTTGTAGCGTTTCCCTTCATTGAGATGAGTAGAAAAACATACACCTACATACATAAACTCAAGCCTTCTTCCAGTGCGGACAGGCAGAAACTACAGAATGCCACCAGCTACGATCCTTACACACTCCATAAGTAGATCAGTTAAGTAACTCACACTTTTAAAGAGTATCTTGTGTAGATATACACTGCGTTGATGGGCTTTATGTCGACCTTCCCTTGCTCCGCCTCTACGCGACCCGCCGGCACTGCTAGCAACAGACCATCTGGGCTGAACTGAAGTCTCCTGTTAACAGAATTTCCATTTGAAACACTTATTTCTAGAAATCTCTCTTGGTGTTAACGCAACTTTGTCAAGTACAAGTCATGATTTTATTCCAATGAGATTTCCATTTACACAGGGTAGTTTCTTTGAATTCTTCACGAAATGGCCTAAAATACAGAAGTTAGTAAGAAATAAGTGCTGCTCAAGGCTGGATCGGGATGGAGTAACACTAATGGCTGGGCTATTCTATTAGACATTAGTAGCAGGCTAACCTGTAATAAGTCTGCAGTGTATCGTCGTGGTACAGCCGCACTTTGACGCCATGGAGCGGGTGTTCAGCAGGGAACGGTAGGATGGCTTTACTACTGCGCGATGTCACCTTCTTTGTTGTTACGTCGAATGTGCGGAAAACTCTGGAACAGATGTTTTGAAGTGTTATTTACATTTCACAACTTGGTTAGGTAAAAATATGTGAAGTAAAATGTTTAGTAAAACAGTCATGCCTTATAAAATATAAATAGCTTCTTCCGATTGTAGAACTATGATTTTTTCATGCAACAACTGCATGCCTTCATAAGCTATACATATTATACAGATAAGTACCTCTTGGGAACCAGTATTTTGTAGCTATTCAGATAGGTTAATTTTAAGTAAATTAATACAGTTTAACTGTCTCAGTATATAACTGATTTAAGGTACTACTTGAAATATTGATCATTTAGTCGCATAGAATGTAGGATTGTAGCTATACATATTCTATCATTTGGCATGCAAAAATTAGTACTTGTGACTAAACAATATTAGTGACTCTAATTTGCACTTACAAAAGTTTACTGTCCTTTTACTCTATGTAAGCATAGAATGTTAAAGGCTCCTACAAACAAGCGCGACACAAAGACATGAGCGGTTCCTTTGTGTCGCGCCTGTTTGTAGGAGCCATAAGGCTGATTTAAAAACATAAAAAACTTTTTGACTTTTTTTTATCGATACAACAATTATTGCTCCTCCTTGTTTATTGTAGGTATTATTTTATCGATTTGTAGCTGCGCGCTAGGGGCACGGCAATTGATATTTAGCCAAGCGCTTAAAAGGTTATACAATTTATTAAACTCACCTATCAGTACTAGCAGAAGCAATCATCTGTCCCTTGGGGTCCCAGGACACTCCCTGCACAAACCCCTTGTGGTCGGTCAGAATGCTGCTGTACTTGCCCTTGTTCAGGTCCCATATGAGGAGCTTGTTGTCCACAGATCCTGATGCTAGGTGTAAGGAGTTTGCACTCCAGGTTATGTCCAGGACATCCTCCATGTGGCCGCGGAGAGTCTATGAAAAATGAAGGATTTTGGAAAATATTGGTGAACATTGACAATATAGGAATACCCTTACATACTAGTAAGACATAAAACAACGTTGACTTAAGTATAAACTTTCTGAAGCTTTTATTTGTTGTTGTATTGTAAGCTCAGTCAGTAAACAACAGCGGAGTATTATTTAACCTCGAATGAATGGCCTTTATAAAACTGAGGCATGGAAAATCAGTATATATTTGAGATGGACGTCTTAGGCCTTTATTTTAGAACCTAACTCCAAACTCAAGCATTACTCAAAACGACTCACCTTGTGAATAACCCATGATTCTTTATACTGTTCTTCCATTTGTTCCAAGGCAGGTGCAGGTTCCTTGTCAGTCTTCTTCCAAATGAATATGATGGCCTCATCATCTCCTGAAGCCAAGTACTGGCCATTAGGTGACCAGCGCACCACGTTGACAGCTTTCTGGTGGCGCGTGAGGTCTGCAGCGACCTCGAGGTTAACTGACCCTGTGTCTGTTGTGGAAACGTACCAGATCTGGAAAGATAAATAAATGATGTAACAAAGCGTAGATTTCGATATGAAGAGCCGGGGAGTTCACTAGTTTTTCCCCGAGAGTTTTAACACCGCGATAAAAATGCAAGTTTGGACAATATACGAAAAGCAAAATATTATTTTACAGTTAGAAAACTCGAAATTGCGTTTATTTAGGACTTTATAAGCATCAGTTGGCAATATTGGCTAAGGTATCAGTATATTTATTCATATTCTTGTAATAATAAAGAGGATAATCGTACCAAAACATGAGAATCAGTCCCTCCTGTGGCGAGTCGTAATGGTTCAGTTGAATCTGCTTTTGGCTGGAAGTCTACACTTAGTACGGGATCTCTGTTGTGCCACGATATTTCTGGGATAGCGAACTTCATATTTTCACTTCAGTTTTCCACTTTTTAACTAATAATGAAATTCCGATCTGGTTCCGACGTCTGTCACTTTTGCCGCTAAAATTTGCTTTGTTTTTACTTTTTAAACTATTTGACACCTCTCACATTTCTATACATTATTTTTGTCTTTACTTATTATTTTTTGTATAAAGCAAAAATTCTGTATGTACCAGGTAACAGATGACAATGACATTAATATTACAGTCAATACTAGTAGCACAAGTAGTAATATCGACGCCTCCCACGCATAAGGTCGTAAGGCTAAAAAATGTTTTTCTCAGGAGAGCATTTTTAGTATACGTTATTGATAAAAATGATTGTGAAAGATTTTCAACAGAAATTTTTGCACTAACCTGTCAATTATTAGTTAAATAATGTATCCCCAGGCGCTGGATATTACAAGGAATTGTAGTTACCAAAAAAAACTAGTTTTACTCACTTACGACTATTTACTTATTAAAAAAAGGTCGTATCTTATTGTTACGACTGTATGCGTTCATAAACGTGATATAAACAACACGTATAAAGTCGTAAGTTTGAATTACGACTATATGCGACGTGCAAACTATCATATCTCTCTAAAAGGGGGTCGTAATAAGGGAGTTGATGAATAAAAACCACCGTAAAATTTCACCTCAAATCAATTTAATAACAATAACTCTCATCATAGGAACATAATTCAGTCTTCTTAACGCATAAGTCACGTTATTATAAACTTTTATTTAAAAAAAACATACGGTTAAAACTGGCTCTTCAAAACTTAATAAAAAATATTATAGGTACTCGTACTATCTTTGACATGATATTATAATAAAATCAACATAAAAGGAAATGAAAATAATTATGTATAACAAAATAAAAAATTTCTTCCAAATTAAATGAAAATCACTTAAAATTAAGGATTGAATACTATTGTATGTAAGTAACATAAAATAGTTATTATAATGGAAGTTAGGATATTTAAGACAAAATAACGATGATTAGTCAGAGAAATCACTATTATTCTCTTCAGTAACAGTACCACTGTGTGACAACTGTTGATAATAACCATGGTACACTTGGGGTATTATACGTCCTTGACATAGACTTAGTAAATCATTAAATTTGGCCAATGTAATAGGTAAATTATCAGAGTAACATGGTTCCAATAATTCTGTATCTATTAAACTATTATTTCTTCTTGATGAATAGGCTTTTTTTGTTATTAAACTCATGACATTTTCTTCTTCAAAATTATAACGATAGTTCAAAATATAGGGTTCGCTTGACACTACTTGAACTTCTTTAATTTTGGTCCATGATACTTTTTGTTTTTTAGTATTTTTAGTATCTTTGCGTACATAGTGAGATTCAACGGGCTGGAACGTTTTGACATGCTTTAAAACACCCTGTTTTATTTCGTCGTCTAAGACTATAATTCTAGTTCCACCGCGTCGATCGGGGGAAACAGAGCCACCACCAGAGCGATATTTCGCCAAAGCTGTTTGAACAGTTCTCTCTCCAATAGAAAGTGTATTTAGGAACATCGTTTTGCAAACGAACACTTTATTAGGTAAGTCAGAATTAGATTCAATAAGAGGTAAGCAATACTTAACAGATCTCTTACGTCTAGACACAGGATTCGTCGTAGAGGGATACTTAGTATCGCCTACTTCGGTGTGGTTGACGATGTAATCCCACTGTCGACTGTGATCTCCAATTTTCCAAAAAGAACTAAATATACGTTCCCGTTGGTGTGCATCAAACTTTTGAAAGCATTTAAGACGACAAGTACCCGGACATGGTGGTTTTAAAATCTTTTCATCTCTCTGAACTCCATTCCTACTCATATACGCTTTTCCTAAATTTTTTAAACATTTTCGTTTAATATCTTTCCACTCATCACGGCGACGGTGACGTCTTCTTGCAACTCTAGCCGACGGTGTATTTTCACTTGATGAGCAGACAGAAGAGTCCTGACTTGAAGCGTTACTCAGGTGTGGTGTATTGGCTCTACTGGCACTACTAGATGAATTCTCAGCATCACAAATCGATAAATTTCTGAATAGTGGAGTTGAAGTGGCCATCAAAAAATCATTATTTGGGGAGGGCATTGGTGTTATGTCCAGTGAAGGTTCTATTATATCAGCTGATTCGTGTGAAAATTTTTCAACACATGGCTCTGAATCCACACGTTCTGTAGGGCTTTCATTTGGTAATGGGGATGAAATTAAGGGTAACATTGCGTCTGGATTATTTATTACCTCGGTAATACTTGGTATACTACTGTTGTTAATGCTTGTTGTACTATTAATAAAAGATTGCCCGAACATCGTCTTATACTGATCCCACTGGTCTTCAGCTTCAAGTGGTACCGGCGATTCTAAAAATACAAGTTTGCAATTAGTTAAAAACTATACACAAGAAACAATACACATAAATAAAAGTGTTAGACAATTAACATAAATCAAACAACATTACGGGTTTTATTCCCCAAAGCGATAGGCAGAGTTTAGAGAGGTTAGAGAGGATAAGAGAACATAGTCCACCCACTTTTCGCCAGTTATTAGTCCCATTGTAATGCCTATTGTCAAACACTAGGCGCAGTTCAAACTCCATGTTATGAGAATTTCGAAATTGAAAAACCCAATAATATATTGCCCGACCCGGGAATCGAACCCGCCAGTCATGCTTACTTCCACTAGACCAACAAAGCAGTTAGAAAATTTATTTGAATGATATTTTAACTATAATTTGAAAAGCAGAGAATCGTATCTTATTTTTATAACGGAGCATAAAGCCGTATGTCTATGATACGTCTTTATACGTTTACTCATTATTATATTTAAACATCGCAAATGGTCGTAAGTATAAGTTACGACTCCTATAATTAAATTGTTGTGTAGTATAAAGTCTTAACTGACCACTGTTAACGTTTGATTACAGCGCATATAGTCGTAACATAAACGTTCCGACGTTATGCGTCGGAACGGTCGTAATCACTGTTTCGTCTGTTGAGACATAATCAACACTATCACATACTAATTATTATATTCGTACTACACATATAAACAAGTAAAATAAATACAATACAAAACAAATCAGTAAAACTTACCATTTCCAAAATTTTCATCGACCGTTACTTCACTATTTTGGTTTATTTGTTCATTTAACACTAGTTTCATAATCTTGGAAGCACGTACGTTACTCATTTTACTTTAACTATTAATAGTACACCTTAAACTATATAAACAATAACAAAACAATCGATTGTTTTATTTTTAAAAGCAAACTTCTTCACTGTTGACATACGACTTGACGTCGCGGTCGGTACTGTGCTCTGATTGGCCGGCCGCGGACCAATCGATCGGAGCATACCGTCTGAACTATCCACGCGACTTTATGCGCGGGAGCGTTTAAATGTTAAGACCATTATCCATTAAAAAACTCATTATTTATATAAGATATTAAAATTTGGATTTTAGTAATAGATAATACTATACAAGATTGTTGTAATGGCACAAAAAAACGGTTTTAGTCAAAAACAACGTTACGACCGTCTGCGTGGGAGCCATCGATATCTACGGACGCCAGCACATCAAGTTACTACAATCTGTCAAATTTCTTTAATAGATTTTCAACTTTATTTTTAAAGCATTAAGGTTCAAGGTTAATTGGGAAAATTTGACAATTTCATCATACAAAATGTAAATAATGTTTTCTTATAGCTTTGAGTATTGACAATTTTGTTATGTTTTGTGCTTAGACAACTACCGTTTCCAGCATTTAGCACTATTTTTAATGAAAATAAAACGATGAGTATATATTATATTTATAGTTTTTAGTTTATCTTTATATTTAAAATATTTATTCCCCAATTTTCATATTTGCACCTACCACTGTTTGTCGCTGCATCACCCAAAGGTTGACTGGTAGAGAATGCCTATGGCATTATGGCAGTCTGCCTCATTTGTGTGCTGGAAGTGTTTTTATTTTATTTTTTATTTTTATTTTATTAGGTCTACCAACAATTGTTTACACTAATTTACAGATAAAAATAAAACATATGTTTAAACTCTACATAGTGCAACAATTACTTAAAGGTAAACACCACATGGACAAAAAAGAAAAAGAAAACAATAAAAAGTAATTTCGTAAGCTACATATTGCACAAGTAAACTAAGCTAGCTATAATAATATATTTATGTATAAATAACACAACTAAATACAAAATATTAAAAGCATCGTTTCTTTCATAAAGTTACGTACGGACGCCAGCACATCAAGTTACTACAATCTGTCAAATTTCTTTAATAGATTTTCAACTTTATCGTTAAAGCATTAAGGTTCAATATTGATTGGGAAAATTTGGCAGTTTCCAAAAACTTTTACTTTTTTATCAAATCTGATAAACAGTTCAGTGTTAAATAAATAAATAATGAGTTACAATTGCACTGTAAATAAAAGTGAGTGAGTTATCGCCGAGGACACTAATCGTGCCTCGGTATTTTAACATTGCATGCCACGACAATTTGGGCCGGACGTCTGCTGTCATCATGAGTTTAAGACACAGTGTGGACACTCACACTCTCTCTTAAACACGGCCTTTGTTTATTCATTCAAGTCTCCTACATATCTTAAAGTAACATAAAAAGAAGTTAGTCTTCTTCTTTTTCGTGTCGCTGGCACGACTGAATTTCATATCAGTGGCTAAAGAAGTTAGTGATTTCAACCTAACCTCAAAATTATCGTATGTACAGACGCCAGCAGGTCAAGCTACCCGAAACTGTCAAATTTTCCCAATCAACCTTGAACCTTAATGCTTTAGAGATAAAGTTGAAAATCTATTAAAGAAATTTGACAGATTGTAGTAACTTGATGTGCTGGCGTCCGTACATACATCGTATGATAGGCCAAAAATTATCGTGCACCCTCTTAAATCATATCGCACGGGTTGGCACTTCGGCAGACTTTTATGAAAACCTTTAACTTCGTGATATTTGGCTATGCTACATGTATAAAAAAAAAGCGTATATAAAAGCGTTGACAGAGAATAGCTATTCGCTTTCACGTATAAAAGCAAGACTGGAATGTTTTTCATGAATTTCATAGATAAAGTACGATGCTCCAAATAAGGAAACACCAAGAATCGCGACGAATCTTCATTTTGTAACAATAATCTTTTGTACTGGCAAGGATTTTTCTCTTGATTTCTGAACGATTCCGAATGGTTCTTTTACTGGCAACGTTTTTACACATTGACATCTCAAAATTGACAGCTGCTCTTTCTTTCTTTGACGTTTGTTGATACCGTGCTTAACGAACGCCAAAATGGTTTGTGTTTTAACAAATTTTATCCCTTTGAATCATGAAATACGTTTGCGAAAACGAACCAAATTATAGTGCCAATCTCTATCGATGTGTTCAAGATTTTAACGGAGGATGTATTTCATGGAGAACTTTGAAAATTTCAGGTGAACGTACCCAAACAGCGCAGGACTTACTGCAAAAAATGCAAATGCCACAAGACCCACAAGGTGTCTCAGTACAAAAAGTCCAAGGAAAGGCACGCTGCCCAGGGCAGAAGACGTTATGACCGTAAACAGCAGGGTTACGGTGGTCAGTCCAAACCCATCTTCAAGAAGAAGGTAAGCGATCATAACCTATGAACCGGGTTGTTATCAGTTATTCTGAAGTTGGTATTTAGGGGTTACCTAATTGTAAATGCATTTAATAACGCGTTGGTGTGTAGCTTTATGGGATATTCGTACGATAACCTACAAATGTATTTGTTTATATGGCTTTTAGTGGAAAGGTGATCTCCCAAAATCTTCATTCACGGCTACAAATTAAATCATTCGGTTTTGTTTAATTTGTGGATTGGATACAATGATTGTAGTTCAGTGGCTACAGAATTTTTATTCTTGATTGGTTTTTTAATTATTGGTAAATCATATATAAGTGAACATTGAATTACTGTAGAAGTTCTGTTTGATTGTAAGAAGCCTACTTTGGTAAACCTATCAATCTAAATTAAATGAATCAGAAATTATTTAATCCATTACAGAAAGTAGTAAGAAATTACTGTCTGTTAAAAATGCTCACTATACAATTTGTCTAAAAATACTTACTTATGTTACCTATCAAAACCTATTTATACTTACTTACTTAATATACTTCACCCCTAAGACAACCCATGCACTGAATCTTTAATCAAAATTGCCAAAAAAATGAGGATGAAAATCACAGATTGATTTTGGTCCTTGTTATTTGGCAGTTTAACACAAGAATACCTGTTGTTTAATGGATTTCCATAAACCATTACAACCATTTAGCAGCATTGAATAACCTAACATAATTATTAATAATCTATTTCAGGCGAAAACCACAAAGAAAATTGTACTCCGTCTTGAGTGCGCCGACTGCAAGGTGAGGTCACAAGTGGCGCTCAAGCGTTGCAAGCACTTCGAGCTGGGAGGAGACAAGAAGAGGAAGGGACAGATGATTCAGTTCTAAGCTGGATAATAAATAAGTTTAACTAACTTTTGGAATTTTATTTAGTCCTAACCTAACTAAATGACCAATGATAATGTTTTTGAAACTCAATGGAGTTGCTTGAATTCTACATACGAAACTACCTTTTGGAAGGGGCAACTAGAGTTAATTCTACTTTCTTGCAAATGTTGACATTCAAAAGACTAAGACTAAGTGTCTTAAGTGTTAATTAAAGACTAAGTGTCCTTGTTAGCAACAAACTATATTATTTTAAAGTACAAATCCATTTTAAAGTTTTGTCCCGATTCACCCCGTTTTACGGTACTTTTCTTCTAAAGATTTTTTAATCAATAATTTTTATTCGTAGAATAAAATTGACATCTGAAAGATTTTGTATGGAAAAACTGTCAAAAATTGAAAAATCAGATAGGGCTTACATAAAATATATTATTCGACTTAAAAAGTGTAAAATGTTAAGTATTGAAAACAAGTAAACAAACCTCATTCAAGCTTTTCTACCTTTTTTCCCGATTGTCAAGTGTTACTGATCGGGAATAATCAAAAAGAATTCCCGTTCGTCAACAGTGTGGACGACAAGGTTTTACTGACCGTATATTCGCAATCCTGCCGCCACCGAGAATTCGCCCTGCTCCATTGAGAACAAAATTTTGCCGGCACTACATTTGAGACTAGATTTTGTCTGTAGGATAACAATATAAATATCAGCAAAATAATATCCTATAGGTACTAAGGAGTTTCTTGTTAGAGTCCTTTTTTATACAGGGTGGCTGAGCGACACGCAACCTGTGACCGTGGATTCACTACATGACTCTGAACACATTTTTATTTTAAATTAAATTTTGATCGCGTACGTATTGCACTTTTGTATGTAACAGCAGTTTTTTAATTTCTTCGCTAGGTGCTCTAGAATCATGACATGCTTTGAGTTAGCTACTTATAAAATCGAATAATCTATGGCCTGGCCAGCTGTAAACATCTGTCACTTCATTTCAACGAAAATCAAAGTATTCCCGCTATATCGCCCTCAGGTATGTCAGGTTCACTACTAAAACATGATGTTGAGGTAACATTTTATTAAAAAAATACATGAGCAATTTTGAAACAATTCATTATACTTGCAACTATATGATAATATGAGTTAAAGCTATGTAAACCTGCACTTGTCTTCGGCTAAATTCAGATACATAAGCATATAGTAATACTTATTTTACATAATAATAATTTTATATCTAGGAGGCCATAATTTATGTTCAAAGCATACAGGATATGAGAGGCCTATATCCAGCAGCTGCCTAATACAGGCAGAGTAGGTACCATGATAGCAAAGGTTATTTCCTCAAAACCTCATCTAAAACATTAGGATCCAGTCCTTCCAACTGCAGTTTTAACTTGACAGCTTGTAGAGGCACTCCAACTTGCACCATCTTCACAAACCGGTCGTACTCAGGATGTGCTTGCTTGCCTTCTACAACATCCACTGTTTGACTGGGTGCTTCAGGTTCCTTTTCTTCTTGTGCAGCGTCGGTGGTAGGTCCAGGAGGTTCTCCTGTAGGCTTTGTAGGAGAAACTTCTGTGGATTCTGATGGTTTTTCAGCTGGCAAGGCTGCTGTGGTGTTTAATTCGGGTATAGAAGAGAGCTGTGAAAAAAGGTGAATTGTTTATACATGTTGTTGGCCATACAGGAATTCTAGATTCAGGTTGATTTATGAATATTTATTCATAAATCACATCAATCTACATTTCCAGTTTTAGCTGACCTTGCATTGTATAAGTTTTTTATACAATCAAAAGTCGCCTTATACTGGTTTTATGAAAGGAGATTTATGGATAAATGTTTTGAAAAGAAATTATGGCTAGAAAGTATAATATTTAAAGCAAGATAAAATTGTCTGTAATGGGTTTAGGCCATTTAGAGTCAAATATTCAGTTATTTATTATAGTCATAAGGGGCGGAGCATTTTTATGTTGGTTCAACATACTCTTGCCTCCAACAAAACCATGGCAGCATTAACTTTCTCCAGTTTCCTGTCGAAGTCCATCAGTTTCTGCTCACATCTCTTCATGAAGTTGTTCAGGAACTGCACATTGGTCAGCACAAAGTGGTTCACAAATGCTAATGTGCGCTTCTGTTGTAATGCTGCTACCTGTAATGGACAAGTTTGCCTGTAGACTCTACGGTTCATAGTCATTGTAAAGCTCTTTCTGGGCATATCTCATATATTGGCAATGTTTTTAGTTTTTGTAAGGATTTTGTAAGACAGTGCCTATGGTGAAACCAACCAAAAGGTCTACGTTTTTGGGTCTGCTAATCTGTTAAATTTATAGATGATGAGAATCATGGTGTTTGTGAATGTGAGTTGATTGAAGGAAGGCAAATAATGCGACATTTAATTGACTTACCTTAGTCAAATCTACGTTTGCGAGCTCCTGGCTCATCATAGTTTCCTCCAGAGTCATTATTAGGTCTAGTCAATAAGTCGGTTTCCTCCGAAATCTGTAGCTTTGTGTTATTTGCATAAATTCAACGACCCTCTTGGTAAACAGAAATGTATAAAGGCTCAGGTAGCACACTTTTATGCATAAAAATGTACTAATTTGTTCACATTTCTTCTGAATATCTGTTTTTTTTTAGAAAAAAATGTCAACATGTCAGCAGTTTGACATGGCACATATCAACAAATCTGACAGCAGCTCAGACAGCAGGCAATAAAGAGACCAAAACAAAAATGTGAAAATTAGTTCTACATAATACTTAAATGGTTCTGCTAATGTCAGAGTTTTCTCTACCTTGTCCATATTCTTCTCCAAATCACCACCACCGATGATGAATCTCAGAGGAACAGCTATTGAACCGGATTTACAACAAATTATTAATGTTACCTACATTTTTATTTGGTATGGCTGACAGGCTGACTTGGACTTACCCATAGTTGTTATAACCTCATACTTCTTTCTAGAGTTTCTCCACTGACTGCATCTCAGACTGGATACACTCTCCAGCTGTTTCGTTCCATGTCTAGTAATGTTGGCTAAATTAGCTAGTGTCCAAATCTAATAAAAATAGAAATGAAGTATAGCTGAAAAAAATAAATAAATATTTGTCAACAAAAAGCAAGCTTGTCAGTCACAAGTTCTTAAAATATTTAAATCATCCATCAATTTTAAATAGATTATAATAAAAATGTCTGGGGAAGTTGTGGTGGACGCGTTACCGTACATCGACCAGGGTTACGATGACCCAGGAGTTCGGGAAGCCGTAAGTAGTCGCACATAACCTTACACTATCTTTCAAGTTCTTTCTGTTTCTTCCTACGGTATTTTGGCTTTATTAAAGCCTTCTTTACACATAGTTTATTCACTTCATGATCTTAACTATTACGATATCATATCAATTGGTTGCTAACCAGATTTTTTAATAAATTTTCTCACAACCTTTACTCGTTAGTCGTATAGTTCCAAAGATATCAAAATTTTGGAGGCCGTTAAGTAACACAATTTATGATGATTCCATCACTTGAAAGCCTCTAACCCACATTTCATCGCTTAATGTACTTTAAAGTACCTTAACTGCCCGATGTGATGATTATTTTCTAGCCTTCTCCTTAACTACAAGTACGTTATCTGATTATTCTTGACTATTGACACACTAAAGGACTATAACTATTTTATAGTTAAGCATTTAAAGAAAAGTTTCAGTGAAAAACTTAACTTATCTGCAGTTACCCGTCCTTAAGCTAAGCCTCCTTACTTAGCTAAAGGGTAGTTTATCGATTTTCGGGCTGCATTCACTCCGGGGGTGAGCGGGATGCGTGTGCCCCGCTCAAGCCGTCTGCCGTCCCGTTGGACTTAATCTTCCTACCCGGAGCACTGTCTGCTACTGACACTGACTCTGTCAAATATAAGAACTTCGAATCCATTGAAGACGATCGAAGAAGTGACAATGCAGATGAAGAAAAAGAAATACTACAAAATCTCAATCAAAGAGGTAGCGCGTCTCTTTGATTCCTTCATCCAAGAGGGTAAAAAGCTTGAGGCATGGGGCAGAGGTGAGGTGATTCTGTTCTTCAAAATGTGAGATCCGACATTCCCCTGGGATGTAATATCCCCGAAATTGTTCACCCATGCGTTAGGTGTCGTCTTCAAATTGGGCAGGGTAACAACGTGGACAGTGAGTACATCTCACATCTTCCATTTGCCAATGACATCGTCATAATGGCAGAGACATCGGAACAGAGCTGTTCCAGCATCTCTCTGGCCTAAATGGAGCCTCTTGGCGGTTTGGCTTCAGCATAAATTTGGTCAAGACAAAAGTCATGTACAGACGCCAGCACATCAAGCTACTACAATCTGTCAAATTTCTTTAATAGATTTTCAACTTTATCGCTAAATCATTAAGGTTCAAGGTTGATTGGGAAAATTTGACAGTTTCGGGTAGCTTGACCTGCTGGCGTCTGTACATGTCTTAACGAGTTCATTCCACATCGAAAGGCCACTTCTTGAAGTTTTGAAGGATTATGTAAATAAAATATTTATAGCCACCTTTTAGTTAAGTAAAGTAGTTAGGAATTTACAAAAGTTCCATATAACATTGGCAACAATTAGTTAAAAAGCATCTAAAGCCCCGTAACCGCTTATTAGGAAAGTTATTGAAATTGAAATCGAAGCGAATGTCATGGCTGTATAGCAGTTATGGTCACTTAAGTCTAAATAGATTTAATACTCACTTAATTAGTAAGTTAAGTGTACCAGGCCATATGAAAAACAATGTAAATGAATTATATGAGAGGTTCTTTTCGGTAGTACGCACCGAGTTCAATAATACTTTAAAAAAGAAAACTAAAACTATTTGTCCAAGTTTTTTGTTCAGTAACTGGGCAACTAAGGGTATTAGAAAAAGTAGGGAAAAATTGTTTGAGCTGTATGGTCTTAAGCCTTATATTAACTCTGAAACTTTTAATAAATACGTAGCTACCTACTCTAAAACTTTTAAAAATATTTGCAAGGTAGCTAAAGCCTTGTATATTAGCAACAAGATCAAATCAGCCGATAATAAAATAAAGACGGTTTGGAAAATTATCAATGACGAAACTAACCGGAATAAAAGACATAATAATGATTTCACAATAGAGACTTCGCGTGGTCTCATAAGCAATAACAAAGAAGTTGCTCAAGAATTTGTAAATTTCTTTACCAGTATCCCACATACAACCACTGAAATCTTAAATTCCTCGCCCTTGCGTTCTATTAATTTATTAAGATCAAACGTCTCATCCTGCCAGATTGAATTTAAATTCAAGCATATAAACCCCATAATAGTAATAAAAGCTTTCAAGCAAATCAAGATCAAACTAACCGAGGATCTATGGGGAATGTCTATCAAAGTTTGTACCTCCATTATTGAGACTATAGCGCCGTACTTAGCCTTAATATTTAATTTGTGTGTGGATCAAGGAGTCTTCCCAGATCTAATGAAATACAGCAAGGTGATACCCCTTTTAAAATCGGGGGACAGTAAACTTACCAATAATTATAGACCCGTATCCGTGTTACCGGTCTTCAGCAAGGTGTTTGAAAAGGTGATGCTAAACCAAATGCTCAATCATTTTAACACCAACAGAATATTACACGACCAACAGTATGGTTTCACCAAGGGACGTTGTACGACTGATGCCGGTATCACCTTATTAAAACACATTTTTACAGCGTGGGAAGAGTCCCAAGACGCCATAGGAATTTTTTGTGACCTCTCCAAGGCTTTTGATTGCGTCGACCACGAAACCTTACTTTTAAAACTTGAGCATTACGGAATAGGAAAACTTGCGCTCAGTTTAGTAAAATCTTATTTAAATGATAGACAACAGCAAGTTCAAATAAATGGTGTCAATTCACTCGGTTTAACAGTAAAAATGGGTGTTCCGCAAGGCTCGATATTAGGTCCTTTTCTTTTTTTAGTTTATATAAATGATCTACCCCATTTGTTAAAAACCCAACCACAGATGGTGTTATTTGCTGACGATACTTCCTTGATTTTTAAAATTAATAGACGTGCATCAAATCTTGACGACGTAAATAACGCCCTACTGCAGATCCAAAATTGGTTCACTGCTAATAATTTAGTATTAAATGGGAAAAAAACTAAGTGTATAAGATTTTCTTTACCAAATGTCAAAGGTAGTCATTGTGAGATAAAATTGAATCAAGAGAAACTAGAATTCGTCGATGAAACTGTTTTCCTGGGGTTCACGCTCGACTCAAGGCTTCAATGGGGTCCTCATTTAACATCCCTTGCAGGACGACTAAGTTCAGCAGCGTATGCTGTGAGAAAAATCCGTCAATTTACTGATGTCGATACCGCGAGACTGGTCTATTTTAGTTACTTTCATAGTATCATGTCGTACGGTATTTTACTATGGGGACGGGCTGCAGACATCGAGTCTATTTTTATTCTGCAGAAAAGAGCCATCAGAGCCATATATAGCCTCCGCAGGCGTGACTCTCTAAGAGAACTGTTTAAAGATATTAACATCATGACGGTACCTTGTCAATATATATATGAAAACATTATGTACGTAAGGAAAAATCTACATATTTTTAGTAAAAGAGGTGAAAGACACAATTATATCACTAGAAATAGGGACCAATTAGTTCAACCAGGTTTCAGGCTGGCTAAAGTAGACTCATCTTTCATGGGGTACTGTTTAAAATGTTACAATAAAATACCTCCCCACATAATTGAACAGAATGAAACGAAATTTAAATCTTGTATAAAACGCACACTATGCAGCCAGGCATATTATAAATTGGGAGATTACATCGCTGATAAAAATGCTTGGCTAAACGCTGGTCCTGCTCCACAGGACGCATAAATAAATTGATTAGCATTTGAAAGTACTGTTGGAGCCGCTGAAGATTGTAAAATACTATTTTTGCATTATATAACTTCAATCGTCTAGTATTGTATAATTGTATAGCTCATGTGTGAGTACTATGTAGGTACATACTATAAAGCTACCATTTACTGGGTACGTCTCTCATTGACTTGAATGTGCCCTGGCGGCTGAGAGTATGTCATGCTCACTCAAATGTCTCGCTGATGGTGGCACATGTGTTGGATCATTTAGCTCCCTTCAAAATGGTTGAGCTGAATGGTGCTAATCCGTGCGTCATGTTCGTGAACGGGCGCCGTCAGTGGGGACTGGTCATCCCTTTGCTGCCATGGCTTATTTTAATTTAATTTAATATTTGGATTGTTTTAGGCTATTCATTACGGACGCTTTTAACGTTCTGCATCGTTCTCACATGCATAATTTTTAACATGAATGATGTAACTAATACTTTGTAACCATATTTTGATTTAAAAGAGTGTCCATGGAGTTTCTTGCCCGTTCTTCTCCATAGGTACCTACTACGCTTTGGAATGGGCAACTAGCTTCATTTCTCTGACTGACCGACCCCTTGACAATTCAAAAGTGCCTGTAATTGGTTTAATTGAAATAAATACTTTGAGTTTGAGTTTGAGTTTGAGTTTAACAACTTTTTAGTTAAGGAATACTAAACAAATATAACTAACATTATGAAGGCTAAAATTTTGAATAGATTACTTCACTAAAAAGCCGCTACGGTATGGTTAACAAAACTAGAAAAATGAATTTTAAAAGTAATTAATAATAGTTTCTGGACAGAAAGAGTTATTTAGGACAAACAGAAAGAAATATCAATTGATGTGTCCAAAAATCATTAACCTAAGTATCATAGTTTTTAAGAAACAATGATTCTCGCGTTTTTTGGCATTTTGTCCGAAACAACTTTTTGGGCTTAACGGCTTTCTAGTTAAAGGACGGCAGAATTCACAGCTCTATTTACTACTTCATGGTGTCTTTCAGGCCCTGGCCATGGTAGAAGAAGAATGTCGACGATACAGACCAACTAAGAACTATCTAGAAAATGCTGGCCCTGAGCCTAGCACAGCGTTTGAGACGTCAGCGTTACAGAGAGAGATGGAGAGAGTGCAGCAGCGGTTACCTATGGAGCCTCTCTCTATGAAGCGGTAAGTAAAACAATCTTCTTCTTAGCGTGTCGATAGCAATCTCAATGGACTTGGCCCAGAATTCGGCCACTTGTTTAACGCTATCACCAGCTCCCATCAGCTCCTGTAACGTGCAGCTGACAGGACACGCAGGACACGATATCAAGTGTCCCATCGTTTGTGGAACAGCACCACATTTACACTCCAACGCGGAGTCTTCTATGAATTTCCACGTGAACAGGTCACCCAGGACCCAGGTTGGCGAACACGCCAACCTGGGTCCGGAGTCTATTTAAAGACTTCCAGGTTACCCAAGGCAACTCATGTCCAGACGGGAGGTCTTCAGCGGGTGGGTCGAAAGGTTTGGGCTCTAATCTTGATTAAAAATTGTTTAAAATCTAAACAACGAAATGACATAGTGGGTTTATAAATTGAACATTGCATCAAACTGTCCTGTGTTGAGCTCGATAAGCATGTTGTAGTGTGCGTTTACAGACCCCCTAATTATCAGAACTTTTCGTTATTTGAGTCAATAATGGAAGATATCCTAGGGAAACTAGCATCCAATAACAAAGCTGCTATTATTTGTGGTGATTTTATTATTAATAATTTATATTTTGGAAAATAACTCAAATAGTAGTAGATTATTGCCTTTTCAAATCTTTTAATTTATCTAATGTTTTTACAGAACCGACTAGAGTAACTCCAACTTCTGCTACTTGTATAGATAATGTCTTTTACGATTGTGATTATTTAGATAAAGCCTTCGTAAATTATCTGCCGTCTGATCATAGTGGGCAAACGGTAACTTTTAAGTTTAAAACACCTTTGCAAAAAGTCCAAATACAATTTAGACCATTAACAACTAGTTAATTAAATAGATTCAATAGTACCCTAAATAATAAGTTAAACGATCTGGGCCATAATATGGATCATGCAAATAAATTGTACGAGGATTTCTTTTCAGTTGTGCACACTCAATTCAATAAAACTTTTGAAAAGAAAACAAAAAATATTTGCCCTAATTTTATATTTAGTAACCGGGCAACTAGAGGTATTAGGATAAGTAGGGAAAGACTGTTCGAGCTGTATGGCCTTAAGCCTTACATCAATACAGAAACTTTCAACAAGTATGTTGCTACATATTTCGAAATACCTGCAAGATAGCCAAAGCCCTGTACATTAGCAACAAAATCAAATCAGCAGAAAACAAAATAAATACAGTTTGGAAAATTATAAATAACGAAACTAGTAGGAATAAAAATCGAAACACTGATTACACATTGGAGACTTCACGTGGTGTCATATGCTCTAATTTAGAAGTAGCTCAAGAATTTGTAAATTTCTTTACGAATATACCATCAAAAACGACGGAAGCCTTAAATTCCTCACCCGACGTATCATTTGATTTACTAAGAGCGAACGTTCCAGGCTGCCCGGCTGAATTTCAATTTAAACATATAAACCCTATGATAGTTATAAAGCTTTTCGACAAATCAAAATCAAATTGACCGAAGATCTATGGGGAATGTCTATCAAAGTTTGTACATCCATAATCGAGACTATATCACCATACTTAGCTTAAGTGTTTAATTTGTGTGTAGATCAAGGAGTCTTCCCAAATTTAATGAAATACAGTAAGGTTATTCCACTTTTTAAATCTGGGGACAGCAAAGACACCAATAATCATAGACCAGTATCCGTGTTGCCGGTATTCAGCAAAGTATTCGAAAAGGTAATGTTCAATCAAATGCTTAATCATTTTAACAACAACAAAATCTTACACGATCAGCAATATGGTTTCACCAAAGGACGTTGTACGACTGACGCCGGTGTCACCTTATTAAAACACATATTTACAGCGTGGGAGGAAGCCCAAGATGCCATAGGAATCTTTTGTGACCTCTCCAAGGCATTTGACTGCGTTAATCACGAAACCTTACTCTTGAAACTTGAGCATTACGGACTAGGTAAACTTGCGCTCAGTTTAGTAAAATCTTATTTACATGATAGACAACAAAAAGTTCAAATAAATGGTATCAATACACTTGGTTTACAAGTAAAAATGGGTGTTCCACAAGGCTCGATATTAGGTCCTTTCCTCTTTTTAGTTATATAAATGACCTACCCCATTTATTAAAAAACCAACCACAAATGGTGTTATTTGCTGACGATATTTCCTTAATTTTTAGATAAATAGACGTGCATCAAATCTTGACGACGTAAATAACGCCCTACTGCAAGTGCAAAATTGGTTCACTGCTAATAGTTTAGTATTAAATGGGAAAAAAATTAAATGCGTAAGATTTGCTTTACCGAATGTTAAAAGTAGTGATTGTGACATAGTATTGATTAAAGAGAAACTAAAATTCGTCGATAAAACGGTTTTCCTGGGGATGTCGCTCGACTCAAGGCTGCAATGGGGTCCTCATTTAACATCACTTGCAGGGCGGCTAAGTTCAGCAGCATATACTGTAAGAACAATCCGTCAGTTTACTAATGTAGATACCGCGAGTCTAGTCTATTTCAGTTACTTTCATAGTATCATGTCTTACGGTATTTTACTATGGGGACGGGCTGCAGATATCGAGTCTATTTTTATTCTGCAGAAAAGAGCCATCAGAGCAATATATGGCCTCCGCAGGCGTGATTCTCTAAGGCATCTGTTTAAAGATATTAATATCATGACGGTACCTTGTCAATATATCTATGAAAACATGTACGTAAGGAAAAATTTAAATCTTTTCAGTAAAAGAGGTGACAGACACACCTATAGAACTAGAAATAGGGACCAATTAGTTCAACCAGGTTTCAGACTAGCTAAAGTAGACTCTTACTTCATGGCGTACTGTTTAAATAAATGTTACAATAAAATACCTCCTCACATACTCCAACTCAATGAAACGAAATTCAAATCTTACATAAAACGCACACTATGCAGCCAAGCATATTATAAGTTGGGGGATTACATCACTGACAAAAATGCTTGGCTAAACGCTGGTCTTACTCCACAGGACGCATAAATTAATTGATTAGCATTTGAAAATACTTCACACACGCCTGGGTAGTACCTACATACTGTTGGAGCTGCTGAAGATTTTAAAATACTATTTTGCATTATATAAATTCAATCTGTATTGTATAATTGCATAGCACATATGTGAGTACTATGTACGCACGGCTACACATCAAGCTATACAAAACCAGTATAAGCTGCTTTCTGATTGTACGTAAAACCTATACAATACGAGGTCAGCTAAAACTGGAAATGCATAGCTTGATGTGTAGCCGTGTGTACATACTAGAAAGCTACCATTTACTGGGTACGTCTTTCATTAACTTGAATGTACCTTGGCACCTGAGAGTATGTCATGCTCACTCTAATGTCTCGCTGATGGTGGCGCATGTTGGACCATTTAGCTCCCTTCAAAATGGTTGAGCTGAATGGTGCTAATCTATGCGTCATGTTCGTGAACGGGCGCCGTCAGTAGGGACTGGTCAACTCTTTGCTGCCATGGCTTATTATGATTTAAATTAATATTTGAATTGTTTTTTTTATCTTTTCATTATGGACGCTTTTAACGTTCAGCATCGTTCTCACATGCATAATTTTTAACATGAATGATGTAACCAATACTTTGTAACAATATTGTTGCGCGCCACAATTAATGGTGACATTAGTTACCACTAGCGCCATCTAGTATCGAGTAGCAGAACCAATAGAGTCAAGATGCTTCTAGAACTTCCGATGCTAGAACTTTTTAGAACTATCGACTACTGGTCAGTCGAGGCCGGTATGTACTCGAACATTCTAGATGTTTCTACAATAGAAGGTTCTAGAACTATCTGCGGCACTATATAAGGCCGGGATAAGAAGACCGAGACACAGAGTTGGATAAGCGATACAAGCGAATACATCGAAAGCGATCTTCAAGTGCGACTTAAGTGTAATTGTGTTTTATAATTAGTGTATTTGAGTTGTTATTAGTGTTGTTTAATTAAAGTGTAATTTTTGGTAATTTATATCGGCAGTTTTAATTGTCACGAACCCCGAAGCTCGTAACAATTGGTGTCAGAAGCGAGGATTAAAATCATGTCGATTTTACCTAAAGACGACACGGAGGGTATCCGTACCCGGAGTCAACGCCAACAGGAGACGGACCAGAGACGTTTTGGTGGAGCTATGCCGCAGAAGTCGGATGGCCAGCTACCAACCACGGAGGCCGACCCGTCCGCAGCAGCCCCAGCATTAGCAACACCAGACTTTGCTGCCCTGATGATGATGCTGCAGGAACAGGCCCACCGACAGGAGGAACAGGCTCGCCGACAGGAGGAACAGGTTCGTCCGTTGGAAGAACATCTCCAGCGGGACAAGGAGGAACAGCCTCGCCGACAGGAGGAACAGGCTCGTCGGTTGGAAGAACAGCTCCAACGTGATAAGGAGGAGCAAGCGCGCCGCCAGGAAGAGCAGATGCTCCTTATGAAGGACCTTCACGCTAACTTCGGAAAAGACATGAAGGAGGTGAAGGATAAGGTTGCTCAATGTGACAACCGTTTGTCGGAAGCTGAAATCCGAATCGACCAAGTGAATAATCGGGTTGACAACGTGATGGCTGACGTGAAGAAAACCGTGATGGCTGACGTAAAGAAAACGCTGGATTACCTTAAACTTGGGGATGGAATCACAGCTCCCGTAGCTACAACACCTTCGCTACATGGATTCAAAGTGCCACCGTTCGACGGAACTTCTTCCTGGTCGGCCTACAGAATCCAGTTTGAGGCTGTCATGAAGGCGAATGGTTGGAATAAAAGTCAAGCCATGACTGCCCTCACCCTAGGCCTGCGCGACCAGGCCTTAACTGTTCTGGAAGCTCTCGGTAAGGAAGTGACCTACGAGCAGCTCCTTGAGGCATTGGAGGCTCGGTATGGCGACGCTCACCTGGAACACATGTTTCATGCGCAGCTCAAGGATCGCGTGCAACGCAGTAACGAAAACCTGCAGCAGTGGGCCCTTGAAGTGGAAAAGCTGGTGCGTAAAGCTTACCAGTCCGTACCTGCGCTTATTGATGGGAACCTGGTGCAGGCATCCATCGACGGCATCAGCGACCTTGAAGTTAGAGCTGCTGTGAGGCTCGGGCACCACGGGACACTTAAGGACGCCTTGGCCCATGCACTGGAGGTGGAAGCTGTGCAGCAGGATCATCGTTCCCATCGCGTCAGGGAGGTTGCAGCGGCTACAGTTCGCGACCGCAATAAAGGATACAGCCCTAGGTGCTACGGCTTTGGGGAAGGGGGCCACCTTCGATCCAGTTGCCCTAGGCGAACTGCAGAAAGAGAAGACGGCCGATCTCCAGAGGGCAGTGCAGCTAACAGCACCGCCCAGCACCAGCAGCAGGGAAACGAGTAAGCCCCAAGGGTTTCGATCACACAAACCCAAGACGGGAACAACCTAATCATCAAGGGCGAGGTCAACGGAACGCCGTGTAAGCTGACCATAGACACTGGAGCCTCTCGCACGGTTGTCAGTTCCCAACTCATAAGACGGTTCCTTGGGGACTGCGCATACAACCGGGAACGCATTAATTTGGTAACAGCCACCGGTCAGCGCATACCCGTCCATGGAGAGAAGATGGGGTTGAAGCTAGGCAACAGAATCCACCTGCATAATGTCATCGTGGCTGATATAATGGACGATTGCATCCTGGGCCTTGACTTTATGAGGAAGAATTGTTGCGAGATTGACGTCAAGCAAGATGTTTTGAAATGTGGACAAGAGGAACTTTTCTTAACGCCCCTTGCGTTACCAGGGAACGTGTACAGCCTTAAGAAGATTGTTCTTCCGCCGAGATCGGAAACGATTGTGTCGGTTAGTCTTCCTCGGAATCCTAGGCAAACTCATCGTTGTGTACTCGTGGAAAGGGTAGACAATGACCTTCCATGGAAAGTGGCACGATCTTTGGTCAGAGCCACCGACATCTCAGGGGTACGTGTGCTGAACCTTTGTGATCAGGCACAGATTATAGAAAAAGGCACACTAGTTGGTACTTGCGAGGAAGTGGATTGGTTGCGTCGATGCCAATATCTATCGACTGGGACCCTCAGCAAGGATGCACAAACGAGAGTGACCACACTTTTAGAAGACTGCCGCAGCGCTCTGTCCCAAAATGAAATGGTCAAGGCGAAGAAAATGTTACTCAAGTGTGCCGATGTTTTCTCGTCAAACGATGCTGACATCGGGAGGACTGGCTTAGTTCAACACAAAATAAACACAGGAGAAGAATTGCCCATCCGTCAGCGGCCAAGGAGATTGCCGGTAGCACGTGAAAAGGAGGTGGAAACCATGATTGAGGGAATGGTGAAGGATGGTGTTATTGAACCTTCGTCTAGTCCATGGTGTTCACCTGTAGTGCTGGTAATAAAGAAGGACGGCAGCATGCGGTTTTGTGTTGACTATCGTCGTCTGAACGACGTTACGAAGAAGGACAGCTATCCTTTGCCAAGAATTGATGACACGCTGGACATGCTTACTGGAGTAAAGTAGTTTAGCACGCTGGACATGAAAAGTGGCTACTGGCAAGTTGAAATTGATCCTAAGGACAAGGAGAAAACTGCATTCTCGACAGGAAAGGGTCTGTGGCAGTTTAAAGTTATCCCGTTTGGATTGTGCAATGCTCCGGCAACGTTTGAAAGGTTGATGGAACTTGTACTTACCGGGCTAATTGGCGATGCCTGCCTGGTCTACTTGGATGACATCATCATCGTAGGCCGTACGTTTGAAGAACATCTTCAAAACCTGGAACGCGTGCTCATGAAGATCCAGAGTGCCAACTTCAAGTTAAGTCCGAAGAAGTGGTCACTATTCAAACGACAAGTTAGCTTTTTGGGATATGTAGTGTCTGAAGAAGGTATCCGCACGGATCCAGAGAAAATCGCCGCTGTCAAGGATTGGCCAATTCCAAAGACAAGACGCCGATCTGAGCACTTCTAGGTTTGTGCTCCTATTATCTGCGATTTGTCAAGAACTTTGCAGATATAGCCAAACCCCTGCATAAGCTAACCGAGGAGAAGCGACATTTCTGCTGGGATGAAAGTTGCGACATTGCATTCCAGGAGCTAAAGGACCGTCTGTGCAAAACACCTATTTTGGGGTACCCTGATGCGGGCAAGGAATTTATAGTTGACACAGACGCAAGCGACATAGGACTCGGCGGTGTGTTGTCTCAGCGGAATGGCGATCAAGAGTTTGTGATAGCGTACTTCAGCAAGTCATTGTCGAAACCTGAAAGGAACTATTGTGTTACGAGCCGGGAACTGCTTGCTGTGGTAAAGTCATTGCAGCACTTTAGCAAATATCTTCTGGGGCGAAAATTCCACTTACGAACTGACCATGCTGCACTGAAATGGCTATTGCAGTTCAAAAATCCAGAAGGACAAGTCGCGAGATGGATTGAATTATTGCAGGAATACGACTTCGTGGTCGAACATCGCAGCGGGAAATCTCATGGCAACGCAGATGCATTGTCAAGAAGACCTTGTCCTGAAGACTGCAAGCATTGTACTAGGCAAGAAAGTAAAGAAGTCGTACCTATGAGGATGCTCAAGACAGACCTCAGCAACGAGTGGAAGGAAAGCCTACAACGTGCACAGCAGGAAGATTTGGACATTAAGCCGATTCTGGAGTGGATGAAGGCCACAGCTCCTAAGCCCAGGTGGAGCGACGTCTCAGCGATGAGTTCAATCACAAAAAGTTATTGGGCCCAATGGGACAGCTTGGTGATTCAGGATGGAGTCCTGTGCCGTAAATGGGAAAATGCTCGGGGAGACAGCTGTCATTTGCAAATGGTTGTCCCTAAAGCTCAAGTACCGGATGTTCTACAGCTGTACCATAATGGTTATTCAGGAGGTCATCTGGGAGTAACACGGACTCTACTGAAGGTACGAGAACGATTTTACTGGGTCCACTGTAGGGACGATGTCGAGGACTGGTGTCGCAAATGTACAAGTTGTGCAGCTGTAAAGGGACCTCAGACTCGTAGTAGAGGTACCTTGAAATTGTATAATGTTGGTGCACCATGGGAGAGGATAACCCTTGATGTTGCGGGGCCGTTTCCGGAAACTGAAAGTGGTAACAAGTATTTCATGGTTGTGATGGATTACTTGCAGATAAATTAGTTTATGAAGTCTTCTGTCGTTTTGGAGTACCTTTAGAGATTCACAGTGATCAAGGAAGGAATTTTGAGTCCCAAATATTCCAGGAAACTTGTCGAGTTATGGGTATTCATAAAACAAGAATAACTTCTTACCACCCACAATCGGATGGAATGGTGGAACGATTTAATCAGGCATTGCAGAGGTACCTAGCAAAAGTTGTGGAAAATCGGCAACGAGATTGGGACAAGCACATACAACCGTTTTTGTTGTCATATCGAAGCGCTGTTCACGAAAGTACATCGGTGACACCAGCTTTCGCAAACTTTGGATGATAATTACGGCTGCCTGCAGACCTGATCACCGGAATACCACCTGATGCTCCACGCAGTATTACCGATTATGCGAATGACTTGCGGAACAAAATTAATGACATTTATGAGCACTTCAGACAATCGGGCCAGCAAATGTCTGAAAAGATGAAAACCCGTTATGACCGCAAAATGAACAATAAAGGGTTCGACGAAGGTTCACTAGTGTGGTTGCGCAATCCAGTCCGCAGCAAAAGGAAATCTCCTAAGCTTCAAGCTAAATGGGATGGACCGTACCAGATTGTGACAAAGATCAATGACGTAACTTACCGGATGCAGAAAGGCGCAAGAGGTACTCCTAAGATAGTCCATGTGGATCGACTGGCGCGTTATTATGGAGCCGATAATGCTCGGCACGAGCATGTCTTAGGAGGAGGCAGTGTTGCGCGCCACAATTAATGGTGAAATTAGTTACCACTAGCACCATCTAGTATCGAGTAGCAGAACTAATAGAGCAAGATGCTTCTAGAACTTCCGATGCTAGAAATTTCTAGAACTAGCGACTACTGGTCAGTCGAGGCCGGTATGGACTCGAACATTCTAGATGTTTCTACAATAGAAGGTTCTACAACTATTTGCGGCACTATATAAGGCCGGGATAAGACGACCGAGACACAGAGTTGGATAAGCGATACAAGCGAATACATCGAAAGCGATCTTCAATTGCGACTTAAGTGTAATTGTGTTTTATAATTTGTGTGTTTGAGTTGTTATTAGTGTTGTTTAATTAAAGTGTGATTTTTGGTACTTTATATCGGCAGTTTTAATTGTCACGAACCCCGAAGCTCGTAACAATATTATTGTGATTTAAAAGAGTGTCCATGGAGTTTCTTGCCCGTTCTTCTCCATAGGTACCTACTACGCTTTGGAATGGGCAACTAGCTTCATATTTTTGACTGACTTCAAAAGTATCTGTAATTGGTTTAGTTGAAATAAATAGTTTGAGTTTGAGTTTCGGTAAGGAAGCACAGTCTCGCCACAGCTTCAGTCTATCTTGCGATTGTTCGCCAATGAGTGGGATGACACACTTTAAAAAACTGTTTCGACTTTTAAGCCTTTGTGGCACAAGGATGTGGTCGTGCAAAGGGTATCGTGCGTCTGAAACTATTTTGGCTCTTTCGCTGGAACTTGCCACCACTCTACGAACTACTGGTGGCGCTATTCCTGCCAGTGGATACAGCATTTGTACCGGGGTCGGTTTTAGACAACCAGTGATGATGGGGCACGTTTCATTCAAAGCAAAGTGGCCAAGTCACGAAGAGCGTCTGAAAGGTGGGCCTCAACCTCCTCACAGATGGTGGCTTGAGATGTGAGGGCAAGGTAGTCTGCATAGGGTCGTGTTGGTCGTTGGTGTAGACATTAAAAAGGAGCGGTGCCAGGACACTACCATGAGGTAGGCCGTTTTTCTGCGCTCTCCAACGACTTCTTTCCGAGAGAAGGTGTACCTGAAACCGACGATTGTGGAGGAGTTCTCGGAGTATTCGGACAAAGTTCTGGTCGCTGATCAGTGTCTCCACCTTCCACAGCAACCGTTTGAGGTTGACTTTATCATAGCAGCTGGCAGCTGACAGGTCCACAAAAACAGTGCCTGTGACCATTCCTGTCTCGAAACCATCCTCAATGTATTGAACAAGTTTGAGGGTCTGGTTGCTGCAAGACTTGAGTCAAACAATAACCAACCCCAAACAAAATTTGCGTCAGCTAGATGAGACCAATTTTGCAAACAGAATACTGAATAATGTATTCTAAAATTGTTTTTTGTCTCTGCTACAGGCAGTGTGCGGGACAATAATGTATGTGACAATAAGTGTGCGGGACAAGGACAATAATGAATCAGTAAATAACGTACAATTTGTTATGTTTGTGTAGAGTCGTAACCCTATATATGTGTCGAAGCTGTGATTGGGCGCAATCACAGCTCAGGGTCGTGACTCCGACAGGTTCAGACAAGTCTAAACCTGTCGGGAATGTAAACCGAAATAAACGTTTCTATAGGTAATACTGTAAGCATAGGGGTACCCACTACGTGCGCCCACGTAGCTGGGGTCCTAATATAGGTAGAATTTCGAAAAATGTTACGATCAATCGCTCTTAAGTGCTCCTGTATATTACCAACAATGTAAGTGTGCCAATATATCTCTAAAACTCTGCAAGTATTTAATTTGTATCCACCAACCCAGTCAGTAGTGTACATACCATACAGGCCGAATAAAAAAAATGGAGACTTATAGACTCATCAAGTACTACCTACATATATGTATTAGAACTAACATAATGTTTGGTATACCTAAACATACACACATCAACAGAATCTAGGGATATTTATATTTCATCAAATACCTAAAAATCTATGAAGAATTTTCTGATATAATAAATGGAATAATGATAGGTTATTGTTACGAGCTTCGGGGTTCGTGACAATTAAAACTGCCGATAATAATTACCAAAATTAACACTTTAATAAAACAACACTAATAAAAACTCAAACACACTAATTAGAAAACAAAATCGCACTTGAATCGCACTTGAGGATCGCTTTAGATGTATTCGCTTGTATCGCTTATCCAACTCTGTCTCGTTCGCGGCGAATCCCCGCCTTATATAGTGCCGCAGATAGTTCTAGAACCTTCCATTGTAGAAACATCTAGAATGTTCGAGTACATACCGGCCCCGACTGATCAGTAGTCGATAGTTCTAGCGTCGAAAGTTCTAGAAGTATCTTGACCCTATTAGTTCTGCTACTCGATACTAGATGGCGCTAGTGGTAACTAATGTCACCATTAATTTTGGCGCGCGACATTATTTTAAGGTCTTTAATAAAAAATAAAAAGCATTTCGTGATTTTAATGTTTTAAATATAAATGTTATTTTTTTTTCATTGTTGAAGAAAATTCGTATGATAAAAAAAAAACTTCATTTCTTCTTATAAAACTATTAATTTTAATTAAAATCGAAAAAAATCGTATAAAATCTAATTATTAACAATCAGTGTTGCCACCTCTTACATTAATTACACATCGACATCGATTGTTCATACTTAAAATTAAATTGTCAGTGTTTTCCTGCGGTATAAGGTCCCATGTTCTTTGCAAGTGTTCGTAAAGTTGTTGTTCCCTCGTCAAATTTGGCGGGAAATCTCTCAAAGCTTTTCGTTGTAACATGTCCCACGCATGCTCGATAGGATTTAAGTCGGGCGACTATGCAGGTCAACCCAAAACTTGAATAAAAAAAAAAATGTCGTGGTCTCGGAGAGCGGCCGACATCAGCCACGCCGTATGGGAAGGAGCATTATCGTGCATGAGTAGAAATTCCTGGCCCATTTGGATACTGTGTGGGACAATAACAGGCTCTACTACCTCTTAGTGGTATTTTTGTGCAGTCATGCTGCCTTGAATACAAACGAGCTGGGTTCGTCCGCCAAGACGAATTCCTGCCCACATCATGATTGTCCTGCCTTGGTATGAGTGGACCTCCTGAGAGTGCCGTAGACGGCTAATTCTCCCTGGAGTTCTCCAAACGCGTGTTCTTCTTGAATCTGGATAAAACCTAAACCGAGACTCATCGGTGAACAGCACCAAAGACCATTGTTCGTCACTCCATGGTAAATGCTCCCGAGCCCACAAAAGCCGCCGACTGCGATTGCCACGTCGCAATGCTGGAACACGTAGCGGTCTTTTGTCTCTTTTCTTTTTTTTTTTGGTTTTTTTATTTAAATTTTTAAATTTTGAAAATAGAATAAAAGAGGTTTCAATCTGTATATAAACTTTTTATGGAAACTAAAAAGATTTTCGTAAATAATTTAGGATTAAGGTATCCCTAGATCCTGTTGATGTGTGTACTTTGTACATTCAAACTACCTCCTTTATCCTTCAGTTATGAACTACCTCCACCACCAGCCGGCCGCCTTGGTGAGCCAACAGCCTGGGCAGAGTCTGTAGACAACTCCCACGCGCAGCTGTCACATCAAGCCATCAGAGTGCTGAACTTGGAGCTACAGCTGCAGTACGGATCAGAAGCATGGAGATCTTACCTCAACACATTGCAGGCATTAGTGACACGGTCACAGAATGTACATAGTCAGTTAAGGTTTGTAGACGGGTCATTAGTTACAGTTTCAAATTGTTGCTTTGTAATTGAGTAAATCTTCTTTAAAGAATTAAAAATTCATTGCATATTTACAATACAATCAAAGCATTTTTTTTTAATGGCAACACCGCAGCCCCAATCTTCGAACATATTATGTGCTATAATCTTTTAGATGGCAATACCACAGTCTATTTTTATGTTATTTTTTAAATCAGCAGAATAATTACCATTATTTTTAGTTGCTGTAAAATTGCTATTAAAACCTAACTTTAATGATACGAATGATGCCTTTCCCTTCTTTTTACTAGGAAACAAATAGCATCAGTGAACTGGGAGCGAAAACGGTCACAAACGGCGAGTGGCGCGAGATTACGAGCGCTGCGGCGGCGGTGGGCACAGCTGGTGTCAGACAACTACCGGCTCGAGCGCGCCATTATGCAGCTCGAAATACAGATGCAGAAGGTAATTACGACATTTTTACAATTTGAATCTCAAATGTATAAAACCTAATCTGTAAATTTTCTTCTTTTTTAAGTAGTATTACGAATAAAATAAAAAAAAAATTGTTTTGTTGTTTAGACTCAAATCTTTTGTGGTTATTTTAATCCAAATATGTTGTTTTTGTACGCCATTAATGGCAAAACATGCAGATCTAACTATTATTATAAGACCTTGCACATGTTATGATGTATACTCATGTTTTACAATAAAATATATTCTATTCTATTCTATTCTAATTATGATTTTATCTATAAAAGGGTAGATAATTTTTGTAACTGACCAGCTGACTACCTGTACTATGGCAAGCGTGTTAAATGTAACTGCAGTGAAGTTTGGCACAATGTAGACTGGTAACATTGTAATAAGTATTTTCTAACTGAACAAAAAGCTATGCTGCTGGGAAGTTTGTTGCGCCACTTCTTCCCAGCAAAAGCACTAGGAAGTGGTAAAGGGCGGGCGTTTTGGAGGACTGTCTTTTGTAATTTTCACGTTCGAAAAGTGCTGATTTTCAGCCTAATTTGAATAAATGACTTGATTTTGATTAACTTTGGCCTTTGGTCTCCATCTAGAAACTGATGTGGACAACTTTTGACAACCAGCTATAACTAGCGGCAAATACTTAATTTTTGTTGTCTTTGTAGGCAAAGGGAGAAGCAACTACTGACGACGGTGAACCGGCAGATTTGGAAGCTGTCAAGAACCTACCAGACAAACTCAACTCTGAAACTGAGAAAGAAGTTCAAAAGAAGATTGAGGACATGTTTGCCGATTAGTTTTTAGTTTTATTATAGGTAGAATAAAGTAAGAGTGTTTCTGAATGAAATAATTAAAATTTTACATATCGTCGGGGATAGTGCAAAACCGCGAATCTACCATAGGTAAAGGCCGCGTATCTGCATTTGATCTAATTTTACAGGGGCAGGTTAAAACTGTTTAATATCGTTACTCTAAGGGCAAATGGCCTCATTTTTACGTAGATAGTAATAATTGATGTTTTCTTTGTATTGTCACCATATATTAATTTAACCGCCACGCTACTTACGCGGATTTGATTTGACCACAAACTTATCAAAATGGAACCTAACAGTAAGTTGCGCGGTTTTGAAATCAAACAAGTAATTAATGTTACAAATAATATTTAATAATCAAAGCAAAATACGACTTACAAAATCTGATCTTTACAAGCTTTTGAGCGTTGTTCTTACAAAGAAAACTTTTACTTATTAATCAAAGTATTTTTCTGTACAATCTTCTTTAAATATAAGCTTGAAAATACTCAGAACAGAACTCTTAATCAGACTTAGATTCATTATCAGCCTTTTCAACAAGGTGTCTGTTAGGAATAGTAGGTATCATAAGTATAAATCTTTTCGAAGTATAAAACAAAACAAAAGTAGAGCTTCTTCAGCTATCTAACAAAAATAAACTTTATCTCTCAGCTATTTTAATAACAAATACACTTACACATTTAAATTATTTAAAAAAAAACTACTAGCAAAGTTCTTCAGCTATCTAACAAAAATAAAATGTCTTTATAGTTTAAAACATTATTAAACAATAGTTTTACTCATAACATTTAAATTATAGTCACCAGTCGAGACAAAAGAGCTCTTTCAGCTAAGTATATAAAAATAAACATTTTAAGTAAATTAATTGCTCTTATAAGGTAAGTTGTCATAGAATTCATGACAATCTATGGGTATGACACTTTTTAATTGTTGTAAATGTTCATACTTTGATTTTGTGATTGGCAATTTCTCAGTAAAGAGCTGTGGAGGAATAACTGGAGCAATTTTTCTGGCCTTTGTGGTAATGGCTGAAATTCGTCATTGTAGTTCAGTTTGTATTCAATAGTACCATTGGGATTGTATTTAAGAACTCTGATGTCCACTACGCACTTTGCTCCAGTCCCTCTTCCAGGGCGGATTATATCGTAAATAAGATTACTTTTAATGCTATAATCCTTGAAAAAAGTGTGGTCAGCCGTTACTACTTCATATGGAGATGGATTCAGCCTAGCTTCTTTGGTAACTGAAGAGTATTGACTAGGTAAAAATATTTCCCGATGTTTTAACTTTCTTTCAATTATGGAGTGAACTGAATCCACCTCCAAGTGAGTGTGGCCTTTTTCTAAAAAAAATTACCACGATGACCACGTTTTTTTTCCATCGCCAATTGCAGAAAAGCGTTCGAAACTACAACATTTCGGTTTTGGGATGTACAGACGCCAGCAGGTCAAGCTACCCGAAACTGTCAAATTTTCGCAATCAACTTTGAACCTTAAAGCTTTAGCGATAAAGTTGAAAATCTATTAAAGAAATTTGACAGATTATAATAGCTTGATGTGCTGGCGTCTGTACATCCATCAGTGATAATTACGACGTTTTTAGGACTTTCTTCTATGAGTTTCTTCAAATAATCGACAAAAAAGGAAGCGTATGTTATGCTTTTAAATCTGATGCTGTCTCATCAAACCATTAACCAATAGCACTTTACGTCATTAGTACCCAGATTGTATATATATATTATAAGTAAATATTATAGTAATGGTATGTATGTGTATATAACCTATTTATGTATTTGTTTACCTAGTTTTAAGAGATTTTTTTTTATCATTGTCCCTCTCAACCAAAGCACCTGCCATTCAATCTCTTCACCACCCTTGGTTGACTGGTAGAGAATGCCTAAGGCATTAAGTCCGCCTTTGTACCTTTTTGTGCGAAAAGATTAAATAAATAAATAAATTGTATACTGTAAAATTATGAACCATTAACTTGGTTTTAAAATACAATGCACTGGCTTTTAAAAATGGACATAATTTCACAGCTTGTAAGTCGGCTGTTACTACGTGAAGCGTTCCTTTTTTCGCAGCCTCTTTATCTAAAGTCTTTTCCTGTCTTGCTAAATCTTTTCGTGACATCATGTTGTTGATATATTTCCTCTGTAATATTGCCAGCTTTGTATGAACAACATAGATCACATGCATCTTTTTTTGGTTGAAACAAAGCTATGTTTTCATCTTTCAAAACATCCTCGAAAAGTTTTTTGGAAGCAACTTTCTGTCCAATTTTTGTTGCCTCTTTAACATAAATTCGATAGAGTTCACACTTAGACTGTATAATGGGTTCTAAATACAGTTTTGTACTTTCTTTTCTACAGTAGTGAGAATGCATGGCTCTCAAAAATATTTGTACCAACTCTTTCAACTGAGGCAATGCAAAATCTCTCTGGCCTTTCCTTGATTCATTATTTGGTTTCTCTCCTAGCCAGTACCTCACTGTCCACTCCTTAATTCCCAATGTTCCTAAGAACGTCTTTAAACATACTCTCAGTTTTTGGTCATTTAATTTTCAATAATAGACTTTTGTAGCACCGCGTCTTGTATCAACCCTTTTAGTGGTTTTCCTTTTAGTTGTTTTTCTGTCTACTAAAGATGAAACAAACATTTTCTTCGCTATCCAGGTTATCTTCCAAAATTCGTTAAGAATATTGAATCGTACCGTTTCTGTAAATTTATCGCAGTGAAATACTTTACTCCATAAATATTTGCTTGAATTACAAGGCGGTCCAAGTTGTCGCGCGGGTTTGATAGTCTTGTGAAAATTTCTTGACCCAGCATTCTTGATGTTGAAGCTATCGGTGCAACATTGGTTATTTCAGAGAGTGGAAAGTAATTTGGGTCGGCAACAGAATCATCTGATCAAAAGTCAAAACCTAATTCACTTAGTACATTATTGATTTCAGTGCATGCATCCTCTTTAGAAACATTAGATTCCAAATTATTCCAGCGGATTTTTTAAGCAGGAAGCACTAAAAGTGGTCGTTTCACAATAAGCTAAAGCTTCAGTTTCTTTAGGAAGCTCTTCTTGGTTTTCCGAATTAACAAGACTGGTATTAGGTAAGTTTTTGGGGAATTCTTTGGTATTTTCATCAGCTGCCGATTGCCTACGCAAAATAATTTTTTGAACCTCCAATAATTTTTCGCGCCTTTTCTTTAAATCAATTAATTTTGTGACCTGAACGTCTTTGCTACCTGAGTCATGACTCATTCGCCATTTTATGCTAAAACAAATAAAAATAAAACATGTAATCAAATGCATCAAGCATAGCACGTAACTTACGCGGTTTTACTGTTCATTAAAATAAGATTACTTTAATGGACAGCAAAACCGCGTAACTACATAACGTGTCTAAAAACAGACAAAACCATACGCAGAATTGTTTTGGGCGAATTCTTGCTTTCTATTGGTCGAACGAAAGTCACGTCAGCGAGAAGGCTGCCAATCGGGATCTTACGTGGAATACCCGCGAAATTGAAAATTGACTACATTTGTCAGATACGCGGAATTATCCAATGCTAGATACGCAAAGCACTATGCCTGACGATATGACTTTTTTTTAAAGCAATATTTTTGACGTTTGTTTCATTTTCCATTACAATAAATGATGTAAATACTGGATTCACTGGATAAGATATTTTTTCTTTATTTCTCCTTTTCGTCCCTTCCAGGCTCCTTTTGGTATTACCAGTACAAATAAAAAAAAAACAACAAGAGGTAATCGTGAATGCATTCGTAAAAGTTTTGCAAAATGTAAACACTGAACGCATTACTTTTTGCATTCGATTGTCATTTGTCGTGATCTGTCAATTTAATTTTTATTTTATTTAAAAATGGCGGACGATGCGTCGAGCAGTAGCGGTTGCACCGGCAATTTAATAGATAACTCAATAAATCAAGATGAGTTGATCATGAAACAACAGCGTGAGATAGAGAAAGAGGTGAGCATCATAAAATTTTCCAATTCTAGTGCGAGTCTTTATTTTCCGTGAAATCATATTACAACTTGACATTGTGTTGTTTGTTTTGCAGATATCGGAAACGATACCGCTTGTGGGTGAACTTGAAGCATTGTCGTCATTAGAAAAGGAATATAACGAGGATCCAGTGTACCTGTTAAAAGTAAAAGATTTGTCCTCTAAATATAAGTATATTAGGAGAACGCGGCCGGACGGCAACTGTTTCTTCCGAGCGTTTTCCTACGCGTATTTAGAACATCTACTGACGGATAAGAGTGAATACAATAAGTTTTATGAAATAGCGAAGAATTCGAAGGAGATTCTTGTCGCCTTAGGGTTCTCACAGTTCACAGTGGAAGACTTTTACGAGACGGTGAGTTTTTTTTTTTCATTATTTTTCGAGGTTAGATAGATACTGTTGTTGTTTTCTTACGCCTACATCGCATCTTTGTATCAATACAATGAAACATCAACATTTTAAAAATGATGTCAAACCATCTTATATTGTACTAAACAAGTTCTGTTGTGGTATTAATGAAGACAAGCCAGTGTTCAACATGAGAAGGAAATCATTACATAAATGTTTAAGCAAAAAAAAAAAAAATGCCATGAATACATTTACAATTGATGATTAATTTGTGGTTCTGGCCTGTATTGGTTATTAATGTACTGTAAATACTGAATCTACTAATAGTACCAATACCCTACTGCCAGTCTTAAATTATACATTATTTTAATATATTGTATGCCAAACACTTCTATTTACTATGACATACATAGCGAACAAAACTGTTTGGCATAAGCTTTCATGGTTCACTGCTTCCCACTACTATCAGACTTGTCTCTGTCCTTCACCTCTATCTTACCTTTCAAGGTGATATACAAGGTTGTGTATAACAAAGCAATCTTTTTGAGTATTAGTCCTGCTGCAATTCATTAGCTTAACTATAATAAGTTCAGGGCCATAAAAAAATAGCTCCTAACAGGTTAAAAAAAAAATTACAGTTTATGGAAGTGGTACAACGGGTGGGCGAGCAAGCGGGGGGCTCGCCAGACTCCCTAGAATCAGTGAGAGCTGAGTTGCACGAGAAGTTCAACAAGCAGGGCTACTCCGACTACATTGTGGTGTACCTGCGTCTGGTCACCTCCGGACAGCTGCAGACGGAGAATGATTTCTACCAGAACTTCATTGAAGGACCACGCACTGTGACTGAGTTCTGTAGACAGGTATGTGTTGTGATTTTATTAATTTTTTTCTTCTCATTCTATTTTTGGTGATGAAACACAAACACATCAGAATCAGAAATAAAAAGGAATAGAATGGTACATGAATTTGCTCTGTGGAAAACTTACTAGTCGCTGCTTAGACCAGAGTAATTTAAATGAAAAAGACAGATGTTTGCAAAATTTTTCAAGCCTGTTCTCTAGCATCCTATATTCGTCTAAAACTCTTAACTATTCTGTAAAGTCGAAAAGGAGGTAGGTGTCTACTATTTCTGAATTATTAATGGTCGAAAGTAAACCTACATTTTTCGAGGTGGGGCGCAAAAAAATTTGAGCTTGTGATGCTTGCTTTTACATCTTGCCTTCTCCTACTTCTCAAACTTTTCTGCATTCAGATTTGGCACCCCAGGCCCCCGACAGGGTTAGTCTACCACTGGCTGCTAGGCTTGCTCTGGACTTGGCAATATTCATTGATTTGAGATTGTTTGTTTACAGGAAGTGGAACCAATGTATAAGGAGTCTGATCATATTCACATAATAGCACTGAGCAATGCACTGAACGTCGGTGTCAGAGTGAAGTACATGGACCGCGGCGAGGGAAGCCAGGAGAGTAAGGTATTTATCGGAAACTTGCCTATTTACCCTTTTATTCTTACAATCTAGCTGCATAGGGGGAGGATGGTGTGTCGTCATCGCCAAACCATCTATAAGGTAAATCTCGACAGCAGACTTTAACTCTATATGCCCCAGTCGTCACGGGATCAGCTTTTGATTTTTCCATTGCAGGGCAATAAAATAAGTAACTCTCATTGCTAAGTAATTAGAGACTTAGTGAAGGTTTCATTAACGTCGGATGATTTATGCTAGGTAGAGGCGGGTCCGAGTTGTGGCGAGTATGAGGCAGAGGAAAGCCCTAAGTGTCAAGTGGTACGAACTATATTTGTGTATAGTAGTTTTTGCTACAACGCGTGGCGTCCGCGATAACGGCTCGGAACTCGGCATGAATCTAGAATAAATCATCTAATATGGCACACATAATGTTATGCATGCACACAGGGATGTTTGGACACTGCATCATTATTTATTGGTCCTGGCACTGGAACGGCCTTTGTACACACACGTTTTTCTTGCCGTGAAAAACTACGGTTTATTCGCCGTGTGTAGGCACTGTCGTCAGTGTTGTATGGATCACTATGGAAGCTTGTCGACAGACACGTTTTTTCTACGGCGCGGTTTATGAGCTGTACCGTAAAGAAACCGTGCCGTGTACAAAGGGCCGAACGCTATACAGCAATATTACGGTTTAAGACATTTATTTCTCAAAAATAATACAATTCACTTATCATGAGAAATACAAGTTAATCATAATACTTGATACACGAAATGAAGAACGGTAGGTACTCGTAAATGAAGTAGTAAGTAGTGGCATTCTAAAGTGTCCGCACTGTTCATGTACTTTTACAGTGAAGATAGGTTACGTTAGCCACATCAGATCACACGCCCGTAACCTATAGTTGTCGGAAACAATAGCAGTCGCCGTAGCCGAAATCGGCATGGGATGTATATATAAATAAATAAATAAATAAATCCCTGGACATTTCACACAGCACCATTTGTCCCAAGCTAAGCAACCTAATGCTTGTGTTATGGTAACAAGATGGCTGATAAACTACTTATATACAATTTTTTTTTTGTAAATACATACATATTATAGATAGAATATATATATATATATATATATATATATATATATATATATAGTAAGTAGTAGATGCGCAAATATTATTCTTACAATGCTGTGGGTAACAAGAAAACGTAAGTGTTCCATTACATATTGTTTCCTGTTAGCAAGTCAATAGAAATTACACATTGTTAATAGTAACAAGCTGACAATATTTTTAATTTGTTAATGCTTCAAAATGATAATATAGTTTAGTGCCTAAATATTTTTTAATAATAATCGGCAATAATTTAATGTACAGAGATAGGCGGAAAGAGAGTAGGGAGGCCTTTGCCCATCAGTGGGACATTAACGGCTAATAAAAAAAAAGAATTATGTAATACTGACTTTATGAATAGGCGCTTGATTTAAAATGGAGAGAAATCTTTCAAAATGTGATGCTTTAAGGTTTTTTGTATAGAGTAAAGGACTGGATCTCTTTAATGTCATTAGACAATTTATTATATAACTCTGCTCCTTCATATAACATGTTTTTCCTACCGTAGTTAGTATGCGGTGGTCTTAGGCAGATGTCGTTTTTTCGTCTAGTAATCCTTTTTGTTTGTCCTTTTTTTTAAACGTTATTTTAGGGTATATCTTTGTTTAACAGCCTGTGTACTAATATGCAGGTGTTATATTTATAAATTTATACACAGTAGTTGTTGAATGGTTATCTATTTTTTTGTTCCTAGCACTGAAAATAATGTAGTTAGTTTTACATGTGTTAACAGTCAGCAACTTGTCTTGGAACCATCTAGAAAAAGTATCTAAATCTTGCTACGCTTGTTGAAAGATGTGATCGATATTGTTGCCAAACATATACATATTACACCAACAGAGCAAAAAAATACTTCATGTGCTGCTTTTTATCCATCCTCCTGTGCGCAGTGCACTTCTCATACAAGTTATCTGACACTCTTATTGAATAGGTAAACTGTAGCATGTCAGAATTTAGGGCTCCTGTGTTGATAACACTAAGGCTCAATTTACACTGCCGCGGAACGGAGTGAAAGCGAGTATACGTAGCGATATTATACATAGCGAAATTAACTTTATGTCAATGGTCTAACGTACAGACGCCAGCAGGTCAAGCTACCCGAAACTGTCAAATTTTCCCGATCAACCTTGAACCTTTACTTTATAGATAAAGTTGAAAATCTATTAAAGAAATTTGACAGATTGTAGTAACTTGATGTGCTGGCGTCTGTACAAACTAGGAAACGAGCTTATTACTGCCGAATGCGCGATAATTCTCCAGAAGATTTCCGATCTGTGCGTATGTGTGTATCTAATTTGTGCGTTACTCTTTTGACATAAAGTTTATTATGCTTTGTCCAAAAAAAAAAGCGCTTCCACTCCGTTCCGCGGCAGTGTAAATTGAGCCTAAGGTTCTGGGTAGCATAAAACTACCGAACGATTTTGTAAAAATCTCACCGTGAGCTGTCAACAGTGTCAATCCCTAGCATCAGTTGAATGACAGCTCACTCCACGCTCACCTCACCTAAGTTTTCACGGTGAGATGGTTCCAGAATCGCGCTGCTGAGATTTATCTGTTACAAAATACGCTGATGCTTTCGATGGCTGAAAACTGTGAAGGTAATGTTTAATAGGTATTTTGCTACCTATCTTTATACTGCAGTCGAAAACATGGTGAAAACTAATTCCTTGTGAAATTGATTGCGAACCTGTTTTTAATAACAATCACGTTAGTAGGGTTTATAAAACTATTGCTTGTACAAAAGCATATTTTCTCGTAAAAAACATTAAACAAGGCTTTCTTCGTAGGTACTATAATTTTGTATTCTCGACTGCACTTCCATCTCTGTTACTGAAAGTGCAACCAACATTAAAGAGCCTGAACATTAACATAATGTCTGTATTCCAGGTGATAGCACACGATTTCCCCGAGGGTTCCAAGCCGCTGGTGCACCTGCTGTACCGCCCCGGACACTACGACATATTGTACGCGTGATCGCGATAACACTCCTCATAACCTCTTACGATAATAAAGTTAATTATCTTACGTAACTGCCTGTTTTATTATGAATGAGTACCTACCTAATCCTTCTTTCAAGCATTTTTTTAATCTAAATTCGAACCTTGTAGTAGGTAGGTCGTTTTCTCTGGTAATTAATCAATTACTAGATTTTGCTAAAAACTTGCTATGACCATCTCTCAGCTTTTCGAATTAGGTCAGCTCCACAACCCTATAATGATGACCTCCACTGCCACGATCATCAACGTGGATTGCTCACAAAATAACTGATGAAGAAACTTGCGTTTGCTAATGAGACGGAATTAGAACATTATACAATCCTACTCTGTATTTTGAGCACACGAGCGTGAATTAAAAGTCAAAATATGATACAAGTTGAATATATTATAGACGACGTAAACAGTGCGCTCTCAATAGTTACAGATTGGTTTACGTCAAATAACCTAGTTCTCAATGCCAATAAAACGAAATGTGTATAGTTCGCCTTACCGAATGTTAGAAATCTAGGACCCAACATCGTCTTAGATAAAGAGGTGCTTGAAACTATGCTCGGCAATTTTTCTAGGACTAACCTAGAAAAATTGTCGAGCCAAAAAAAATTTAGGATGCCAAACTTCAATGGGGACCTCATATATCAAGTCTAGCAGGAAGGCTCAGTTCGGCTGCCTACGCTATCAGGAAAGTAAGACAATACCGTACACTGACGTTGATACAGCTCGTTTAGTCTATTTTAGTTATTTTCACAGTGTTATGTCCTACGGTATTCTGCTGTGGTCAAAGCCGCTGACACAAAATATATTTTTCCTTCAAAAACGAGCTGTTCGAGCAATTTACCAGCTAGGTGTCAGAGTTTCTCTAAGAGATTTTTTTAAAGATTGGTATTCTCACGATTGCATCACAATTCATCTTCGCCAACATCTTATATATTAGGCAAAATTTACACTTGTACATTAAAAACAGTGATATTCACAGTGTTAACACTAGAAATAAGGACAAACTTCGTGCCCCCTTTCACCGGCTTCATAACAAATTTGTTGGGCTAGGTATAACCTGTCCCTATACATATTGTAGTCTTTGGTGTAACCTTTTATAACAAGATACCCTCAGCCCTCTTCTTTGCTAGACTTGCCTTTCAATGCGTTTAAAGCTCAAGTAAAATCCAACCTTTGTTCAAAAGCATACTCAGTGCTCTGTGAGCATACTATTCCATCAACTACTTACACGATAAGAATTTATGTTCTTTCTCCAGAATTAGCTTACTGACAGGTTATTTTTATTAGTATTAACTTATTTATTTATTTTACTTCGATGGTCATAGTATATCATTTGTGACTTCAAGTGACAGCTATGTGAACAGAACCCAGTAATGCATAAATATGTAAGCTGTCACGCCCTTTATGCCTGGAGACTTATTTACGTTTTTATTTTAATTAATTATTTTTTAGCTTGAGTATGTATAGTTTTTTTATTATATTTGTTGGTATATTGGCGTGGCTAGCTGACATATGGCAAATAATTTTATGTTCTGTGTCTTGTAACGTTAAATACTTAACATAGGTAAGTACTTAGTATTGTATACAGTCAATTTTCTAACTGAACAGACAGCTGTGCTGCTGGGGAGTTTGTTGCGCCACTTCTTCTTCCCTAGCACTAGGAAGTGGTGAAGGGCGGGCGTTTTTGGGGGACTGTCTTTTGTAATTTTGACGTTCGAAAAGTGCTGATTCTCAGCCTAATTTGAATAAATGACTTGATTTTGATTTATATTGAGAATTCAATAACCACCAATAAAAATGTAATGAATGAAAAATGAAATGATGATGAATGATGATGTAATGAATGTAATTCTTAACATTCTACTTTTATCTGCAGAATGGCTAATGAAGAAACCGTTTGCTAATGAGACTGAATTAAAACATTATACATTCCTAGTCCTACCTTGTGTTTTGAACATACAAGCATGAAATAAAAGTCAAAATACGTCAAAATTGAATATATTGAAACTTCAATAACCACCAATATCGCATAACATTACTAAAGAGGGAATGCGGTCATAGAATCACAAATGAATTAAAAACATATAAAATAATTCTTAACAATCTACTTTTATCTGCAGAAATAAACACCGTCGGGTTCCCGCCGGGGTTTCATTCCTGCGAAAAACGCCTTTATATCCTCCTCCTTGACAACCTCTTTCCTGTCTTTGAAACTTTTTAGGAAGTCAAGCAATTTGTCCCTCATTTTATTGTACTCTGTAAGGGCGTTTATTTGATGTATCCGGTCTAAAGATGAGAGTGCCTGCATACCTTTCTCATACTGAGAAGCTCCACCAGCTACATTCTCTTTGCCCAAGCTTTCATAGGCGAAAACAGTGTCCTCCAAGTCAGTTAGAAACAGTACTTTTAGATCTTTGTACATTGAAAGACATTCACCGCAAGTGCATAATTTGTGGCGGAAGTTAGAAGGCCAGAATGTAGCTCCATTGTGGACTCTTTTCAGATCTTTGGGTCTCACACATTCTAACTTAGCTTTCTTTGAAGAGACATCATCTGTTAAATCGGTGCTAAGTTTCCGTTTATGTTCCTTTGCATTTTCTGTGACAGTATGCACTTCATTCTCATCTTTAGAAGGTTCAGTTTTGATTGTGCTATCGTTATCATCACTAGTTTTCAATTCACTGTCATTGGCTGTGTCAGAAACTTGAGGTTTTTCTTCTGTTGATTCATTTTCGAGCTTGACTTCAGTATCATTGACATCTTTATTTTCTAAATCGGTTTTAGTTTCATTAATTTGACTTTCGCTTACAGGTTCATTTTGGGTAGAAGTGTCGCTCATTTCAACATCTGTATTAGTACTAGGTTTGTTATTGGAGTCAGCAGTGTCTTCTTTCTTCTCAGGTACTTCACTATCAAGTTTGTTTTCACTAGCACTCATTTCAACATCAGTTTCTTTTGTTCTAACATTGTCAGTAGCTTCCTTACTTTCTGTTGATTCACTTTTAGATTCATTAGTTTCTTCTGCAGATTTCTTTTCTTTCGCTTCATTAGCTGTTTGTAACAGTTCGTCAATAGCATCCATCACCGAATCCGTCTTCTCTTTGGTATTTTCCTTCGCATTTTTTTCAGATTGTGACGTGTCTGGTACTTCAATGTTACCAGTAGCAGTTTCGTTCTTAACAACTGGTTTTTCTTCAGATTGATCTCCACTTTCATTTGCTGTTTCTTCGGCTGGCTCTTCTTTAACCTTCAATTCTTCAGATTGTTCCATACTGTCTACAGATTTATCTTCTGCAGCTGAGACTGTTTTTTCTTCTGAAGTTGGATTGTCAGCTGTGAGTGCAGTAAGGTCATCTAGAAGTTGTTGCTCTGTTCTTTCAATAGTCTCAGTTTTATTTTCTTGTGAATTGTCACCGTCACCATCTTCTTCAATTTTTGATTCCTTACTTTTTTGTTCTTGTGTTTCAGTCTCTTCTTTTATTGTTTCGTCTGCCTTCTCCGGCTTAATGTCAGTACTCACCCTTTTCTCATCTGTGCTTTCAGTTTTTTCAGGTGATGTCTCATTGTTCTGTGTAGGATCAGCTACAGGTGTATTTTCTGCTGCATCTGATTTCTCTGAAGTATTTTCAGTTGTTTCTTTTTGTTCCCGCTCAGCTGGTGCATCATTTTTAGCTGGTTCATTTGTTTCAATTGTCTCCACAGATTCTTCTTGCTTTGTTATCTTACTTTCAGTATCTAAATCCATTTTACTATCATCAGCATTTGACTTTTCTTTTTCTTCAGTTTTTATTTCTGATGACTCAACAGTACTTAACTTATTCTGTTTTATTTCAGCAGCAACACTTTCATCAACTGCTTTGTCGTCTGTACTCTTTTCCTTGTCTCCAATCATTTCAACATCGCCATTGACAGTGACACTAGTAGTTCCAATTTCAGATTTATTTTCTTCAATACCATTGACCAATTTCTCTTTCTCTGAATCCCCATTGCAAAGGCTATTGTCAGCAGACTTAACATCACCATTAATAGTTATCATATCCACATCTCCTGACTCAACAGTAACTGCAAACATACTGTAATCATGTAGGAACTCATTCTTTACCATACAATTCTTGCAGACCATTTCTGAGTATTGATCATTGGCGGGTACAACAGCTTCTAGATGTGATGCATGGAGCCAGTCCTCGCAGATGATGCACTGGATCATGTCTTCCTCAATTGTTGACTCTGGGTCTGGGTAGGGCCGTTGGCAAGTACAGTAGAGTCCACTGAAGTTCTGGTTATAAATATTGTCATCATTGAGTTCAGTTTTGTCAGAGGTGAATTGGCAGGGGTGAGAGTTGAACTTTGGGTTGCCACAATCACATCTGAAGTTTCTTTTGGTGTACAGCTCAATGAGTTCATGGTTTTCATGACAAGTTAAGCTGCATGCGAGGCAAACGCCTGCTCTCTTCGTTGGGTCCACCTTAGCCTCGGTGCAGCACGTGAGGCAAGCATACAGAGCTTGTCTTTTGATGTAGCCCTGTAAACAAAACAAATGACTGTTTAGCCTGAGTGCTAATAAAGATCTATCTCTAGATCTCTCTATCTATTCTATTTCATGAAGTCCGTTTGACTATGTTTGTAGTTGTGCCTGCACATGCACATTGTTTTAGTGTGCGTAAATTCAGGAGCGCTCAGTTGTGACTGCGAACCAGTCCAGAAGGCCAATTCTCGTAATTTAAAACATTCAAAGTCTAGTCGCAGTGTCATCTCGGCGACAAACAAATGTCAAAAACTTGTCAAAATGTAGGGACATTTGAGGTATTTTTGACAGATTGAGACTGAGATCAGGCTGTGAACGTTCTTAAAATTACGAGAATTGCCCCTCTGGTCACTAGGGCTTATTGTTTTCATGTCAGATATTATACAGAGTACCATCAACATAGAAGACTCATAGTGAGATAAGATTAAATTTAAGTGTGTCAATTGGACGTAGTTAAGCAAAAAGGACTCAACCCACATTCTTCCCAATAACTCGAAAATTGCGTTAATCTATGTAATACAACTTGACTCATAAAAATATTGGTATATTTGCCCATAAGTGGCAATATTTCAAAATATTCCATATACAACATCATTGCAGCAATACACACCTAAACTTAAAACCTCGATAACTCAAAAATTACTTTTTGTGGGTTGAGTCCTTTCTGCCAACTACACTAAGTGTCAGTGTCATGTACTGTAATTTAAATTATATTCTTCTATGACATTTTGAACCCTTGTTTTATAAATAAAAAGCAAGTAATGAAGATTGGAGTCTTCATTACTAAAACTAAAACATTTCAATTAGTTAATTTATATGTACAAGGGTCATTCAATAAATACTTAGCCTAGAAAAAGTAAACGAAAATTTTGGAAAAGTGGCAATTTATTTTTCAACATAGTCTCCTTTTAGTTCGATACACTTAGCCCAGCGATGCTCCAACTTTTTTAACCCGTCCGAAAAATAGTTTTTGTCAAACTCTGCAAAATAGGCCATCGATGGAGAAGAGTCACCGTACACAGCATCCAAGCGCTCTTTGATTTCGATGCGCGTTTTCCCTTCCAAAAATAGGAATCGAATCACCGAACAATATTGCTCTTTTTCCATTTTTGTAAAACCGATTGACACGTTCGCTTCCATAAGTTGTCAAATTAAAACAAATGAAGGGATTGGAATGAAAATTTGAAAAAAGAATTAAAAAAGAATGTGCTACACTGTGGTAAAACTATTTTGAAACTACAGCGCCCTCTGGCGATGAGGCTAGGTACTTATTGAATGCACCTCGTAGCTAAGTCATCTTAAAATGCTACATCTTCATACAATTGTTGTAATAACCTCTTCAAATAAAAGGAGAAAGTAGTAACTGACCCATATCAATTTACAGTATGTTTGAACATGTTATATCATGTTCTTGAAACCAAATGACCTTAGCAAATAGACTGAAGATGTGTTCACCAAATTGACAATAAACATATTTTGACTGAATTCAATGGAGGATTAGGTTTTAACCTTCTAACGTAATATAACCTATTTGAGTTGGGGTGTTAACTATAAAAATGGCATCAATATATATATATTTTAAACGATAAGCCTAATGATTTTCGATTAACTGAACATTATATCCAATAACATTATACGAAATCAGTTTTAGAGTATATAAATATTATATCTAAAGGAATTATATCAACAGTTGGTCTAACTCACGATTATTATATCTTGTTGACGTTATTGAAATGAAAATATACCAAATAACTTTATATTATTATGATATGAGACGCACCCGAGTAAATCACACATTTGAGTTGCTTTGCTTTGTATTCCTTGAGCTTATTGTTCCCGTATGGCAAGCCCATTGTAGGAATCTATTACGGGTGTAAGTGTTTCAGGTTTAGTAGACTATGTAAGATTTAAGGATAATAAGTTTCATAAGAAACTAATTAGACAAGATTTAGGGCGTACTAGCGAGTAATAATTCCGTTGCAACGTCAATTTCCCTACGCCATGTTTGTAAAATTCTACGAGTTTTTATGACAAAAGGAAGGTTTTTATACCTTGGAATAAGTGCAGTTCTTGTCGTCGGACGCTCCTAGAACAGCGTTGGCATCTTCCTCGAAGTCTTGTTGCTCTTGCAAAACATCCATCATCGTTACAACTTTGTCCCCATCACATTCCGCCATTTCGGTGTCTTCGGCGATACTAACACCGTCTGAAGCCATTGTTACACTTCAAGAAGATAACTGAGAGGTATTAAACTGAGGTGAAATAATAATACAAAAACTACCAAAAAGCCGGTTATAATAGGCGCCAAGGATTTTATGGACAGGCAATCCAACCGATCGGTGAACGGATGGGAAAACGGAATGTAGCTGACGTTTGTCAATGTTGCTAGTTGTTCGATAAACAGATTAAAAAACAATATGACTGTTTGTTAACGTTTATTGTCAAATGGCAAGATATTCAGAAACAAAGTTTGGCTGAGATGAGTTATTTTATTTTATTTTGTAATTCGCTTGAGTCGCTTATGCACTAGCCCACAGACTACATACATAGAGATACTTTACAAAGAATAAATAAAAGTCAATCAAAGGCATGCATAAATGAAACAGGAAATAATTTGTAAAATACTATAAGTATTATCTATCTAAATATCTAATCATAATGCAGCAACAAATGAAATATAAATCCACAATAACATTAAAGCAGAAAAGGTACATCTAAATTCTTACGGCCATGACCTATGTAAAGAAACCCAGCCTCAGGTGTTCTCACTTTATGGAAGTACATCATTCCGGGCCAGTACAGACTTTTTAAATAGGCCAATGACCCGTTCTGTTCCAACGAAAGGTTCCAACAGCCACTTGGTATGTCCTGATCGATAGAATCAAGAAAGTCCATACTGTAGTTGTAATCTTGTCTTGTGAGTAGATTGGTGTTCCAGCGGTGTTGAGCGGGTCTGATGTGGAGGTAGGACTTCAATAACTTGGATTCTGAAGCATTCAAACCGTAATAATTGGGGTTTATAACGACAGTACCATTCGGCTGCTTGATCAACTGTCCTCGAGCGCATATTTCAGCTTCGTCACATATGTTGCTGATTGTGGCAGCCAAACGGCTTTCCTCCTTCATGATCTTACATCTATCGGGATTATTTTCCTCCAAAGCTTCGTCCAAGACCTTTATTTTTAGGGATGGATCCCCTCTAAACGGGAAAGTTGTCAAAAAGGATAGCTGTTTGTACTTCTTTTTCGCTCTAGGCAGTAGACCCCAGAACTTGAAGTCTGTGGTGTAAAAATATTTTCGATCTGCTATAGCGTCGGCGTTGATGCCAACGGCAATGTGATAGTCAAAATCTACAGCGTACATCTGCCCCCAGTATTGTATGTGTGTGAAGTGGTTCTCAATTTGTAACAAAGTTAAAGAGTTTTGGAGTACAGATATTAATTCATTAGTCATCATCATACCGTTTACGTTTATGTATTCCTGGTATTCCCAGAGCTTGTGGACATTCATTTTCAATATTTTTTGGTATTCCCAAATAAATATTAATAATATTTGCTAATTATGAAAAATGACGTTTATTTTCACTTGACAGTTCAGTTCAACGATTTATTTTTAATATCAGTGTGGTTGCTTCACATTTTTTATAATAGTTTGTAATTGATAATTCTAGCCATACCTTCAGTTAAAATTTACGATACCTGCGCTGTACAAACAAATGTACAGTTTGGCAGACTTATTGAATACTTGAATAGGTAGATACTACAATGAAACTAAGCATGCAACTAATACTCAGTTTCTGAAAGTAAAAACACAGACTACTGGCGGAATAAAATAACAACAGCCAATTAGGTATAAGCTACTTGACATGAGTTTGACGGTCTGTTAGCAAATTTTTGCGTTGATTAGGGGGCAATTCTCGTATTTTTAAGAACGTTTATTTAATATTTATTTATATATACTTTATTGTACAGACACCAGCACATCAAGCTACTACAATCTGTCAAATCTCTTTAATAGATTTTCAACTTTATCACTAAAGCATTATGGTTCAAGGTTGATTGGGAAAATTTGACATTTTCGGGTAGCTTGACCTGCTGGCGTCCGTACGTACAGCACAAAAATACATAGCATAAAAAATACATTAAACACTACAAAATATTATACAATGGGCGGCCTTATCGCATTACTGCGATCTTTTCCAGGCGACCATAGTATGGACAGTGATGAGTGATGAGTGAACTTTCGTATTCTATCCTCAGTCTCAATCTGTCAAAAATACCTTTACCAAAATGTTTGACATTTATTGTCGCTGAGATAGGTTACGACTAGATTTTGAACGTTTTTGATTACAGGAATTGGCCTTCTGATTAGCTGCAGCATCAGCAAATCAGATGTTATTAGTACTTACCTACTAAGAATTACTCAATAATTGTATGCATAATTTATGATTGTGTAACAATATTAAAAATGTAATCAACCCTATTGCCCCCGAAATCACGCTCTCCCTCGCAGATAGGTACATCATAAATACGCCATATAAAAACATCGTAGCAGATATCTTTTTTCGCTGCTAGTAAACTTTAACACACAAGGGACGCAGTAAAAGGATATTTTCTTCTCGTATGACAATTACCGACATCAAATATTTGCTGGCCCTCTGTCGGTCGTAATACGTAACTTGACCGCAACAAATCCCAGTATAAAAAGACCTCTTCTATAGAAAATTTTGTTGGTAATGGAAGCTCAAGTTATAGGTAGTGTAGCAATTTTCTTACTTTTGCAGATTACGGGTGATCATGTTGCTTGTTTGTAGACTCACTGGCGACATTTCCAAGAAAATATTGCGAGAGCTAAGTAAAATGGTGATTTATTCATAGGATGTTTTTTGTACTGATTTTAGTAGTAGGTATTCTTTTCAAATGTGTTATCAGGACTCTTAAGCATAGATGGCGTTGATTGCTTCAGAATAAGTAAGACGAGCTTATTTGTCTGGTTATGAGCAGTTAATATTAGAAATGAAATTATTTAGCGTTAAAATACGTATGTAACCATATCAGTTACAACAATTCTGCTGTTATAGAGAAATAAATAAAAAATATTCTGAGTTTAGCTACTCGCTACTAGATGGCGGTACTAGTCAAGTGATGCTACTTTTCGGGGAATAAAATGAGTAAGTTTGCAATTGTGAGAATTCTAAATTTGCAATTAGATTCATTACAACATCATTATATTAGATTTTTATTTATTAATTCATTGTTACTAAACAATTTACAGGTAGTTGGATGCGTAGTTCTGATGTCAAGTTTTGAAGCTGGATTTATGTATCTATTCCATGATTGTCTGGGAAGGATAACTTAAGTTGAGCGATTTATAATTATTCTTTTAGAGTAGACTGACAAAATCTCGCAGGCTTTCTCAGCGTTACTTACCGGATATTCGGTGTGGACTGTAGATAGGTACCTACGTAAATAAACAAAATAATTAACGCGCGCGTTAATTCGTATAAGGGTCGTATAAGGGTCTGGCGTAGCAGTATGACTCCGTAGTAGCTTCGTTCGTTTTGGTTTGTTTGGACTGTACAGCGGAAGTGTGACTGTAATTATTATCTATTTTTTTGTTAGTCTGTACTGTCTGACTGTTGGGCAAAGCCCCCAAAAATCCATCACGTAATTAATTTACGTAGTTTTACGTGTTTTTTCGTATTTGGGATAAAATCGATTCAGTAAACGACTCTGAACACACTACTTCTTAATTTGCATTAATAAACATTGTCTCTATGTAGGTAGGCATTATAAGGTACTAAGTAGGTATTTCTGGCGCTCTCTGAGCTGTCAGCACTACTTTATGGTATTAACGATAACAGAGATGTAGGTACAGTCAACAGCAAAAGTAGATGATCAAAATCAGAAATTCAATACTAATGAACGAAGTTCGCGGCGTCGAAGTGATTCAAAAGTATGTGATTGTCAATTACATACTTTTGAATCACTTCGACGCCACACAGTTCTGACGCGAACTCCGTTCATTAGTATTGAATTTCTGATTTTGATCATCTACTTTTGCTGTTGACTGTACAGGGTATGATCTTATATTCTATCCTGAAAACAAGACTTGCGATGTATCACCATAGTGCAGATAGTCATCTCAAGTTAGTCAAAGAAAAAAAAAATAATGTGTGTGCAATAAATAGTAGTCAGTGCGAACCAAACTCTTAGCAAAAACAGTGACAAAAGTTCATCGAACCTACAGGGGTGACAAACTCAAAGGTGTTGAATCTAACAGATTGACAGTTCAAAGGATTATCGAGAAGCTCTTCAACACTATTTTCACGTTTATCTATCAAACAATGGATTTTTAAACACGTGCGTCAATTAACCTCTTGTAAAACGTTTAAAGATGGCTGAAGTACAGCGCGCGCGCGATTCGGCACGCGCTCGCCCACTCCACCGCGGCTACGTGCGATACGCGCGATCAGGCTCGCCACCACAGTTGTATGCAAATCAAGCTTGTAGTTCGAGGGTTGTTGATCCAAGTTGATAATGTTTTAGTGGTTTTAATTGAGAGGGTGTCTTTTCTTGAGGGGCGGAGGGAAATGGAGAATCATTTCCTGGTTTTTGTGATAAGTGTTTTTGGGTATTTCCTGTTTAGACGAGGAGGATGACAGATCGGGTATTTGTTGGTTTCTTTCTTTTATCTTTGTTCAGGTAGTATGTCTCGTGACCAAATGGATAATGCAATCAGCAATTACTTTGCAGAACCTTTCACTTCGTAGCAAGATGCCACGTAGCTGCCTTGGCGTCGCCGTCGTCGTCTCGTCCGACGGCAGTGCGAATGTTTGTAGCAGTCACCTAAAATAAGTACCAAATCAGTGGTCAAAAAGTTTAAAGAGAAAGCTACCGTTATCAACACTTGTTGTTGTTGATAGACGGACGGTATAATCTCCGGATTTAAAATTGATATTTAGCTACCTACTATTGTTAACTGACGCTAACTACCTGTTTAATTATTGTTGTTATAAGGTTAAGGACACAAATTACTAGTATTTTGACTTATCAAATCTGGGAGACATGAGTCTAATCGCACCACCGCATATCAACTGCCAATACTTATGAAAAAAATGCATTTTAATCTAACGCTAGTGGTAAATTCATCGGTCGGGAATTACTGGTCGTTCAATTGTATCGGGAAGCCATACATGACTTTGTTTTATTATTCCATGCCACGACTGATTAGCGGCGCAAACTCCCAGAGGTGGAAAACTCTCAGCTCACTGAGCATCTATCACAAATGGAACAAAAGCCATATGTGGAGGCCGATTGAGTCGCGAATCAACATCGCATTGTTTTGGCTCGACACCGGCTGTCTGAGCCCCGCGTGTGAACATCAATAAGATCAGAAACAATGGGTGCATTCCCACAACCTCGCCGCAGGCACCCGCCATTTTTCTTTTATAGTTTTAATTGTTTTCGGCGAGAGGTTGGCAGCACTGCCCTCGGGCGGCGCTGCGTTCGGTAAGCGATACCGTTGCACAAACAAAGTTAATTTGAACGCAATGTTTTTGTATTTTGCTATAGTTTATTTTTGTATTATGCAGGGATTAGTGGTTTTCTGAACAATTGATGGTTTGTTTAGGATTTTGACGTTAATTTTGTAACGCATCGCTTAGAGGCGGTATAGGCTAAAAGGGTAGCGAAGCTTTGTAGCTAGAATAGCAATAACATAACTAATTTAGCTTGAATATCTGTTGGCAACGATAAAAGGAAAGTCTACAGAGATATATCTAACAATGCGTGTTCTTCCATCATACGTAAACTATATGATTGAATTGAGGTGGACAGCTATGAAAAAAAGAAGTATAAGTACCTACCTCCCTACAATATTTTCTAGTAAGTATGTGCGTTACGTAGATTTGCAATACAAATTGGAACAGAAAAATATAATAACATTCGTTAGCATAAAATTAGAGATCAAATCGTCCGGCAGCTATTCATATCAAAAATCTCTCATGACATGTCATAATTCTGTCTGTTTCATTTTGTAAAATCTAAAAAAATAACAAGCATCTAACAATTTATAATAATAGTGTGTACTTACCTACCGTTGTTAAAGCGAAAGTTTCTTCACAAATAATTGCAACAGTCAACCCAGAACAATGGTATCAATGCAATATCAATTAACATTCGAAAATTGAATTCATTAACATCTGTCGAAAACCAATTAAGAGTAAAAAATACGTTCTCACAATTAGAAAAATGCAGAAAACGACTTAATTCCCACAATTTTATTACGATTGAGTGGCGAATCTGGCGAGCACACAATTGGCGGGAATATTGGGTGCTTAATCGGCCGGACGCCGTAAACAGGGTGTGACAATGGCGCGAATTCCAGATTAAGGTTATTTGTTAAACATGGCGTTCTTTGTGCGAGTTCGCGCGCTTCGGTGAGCCGTCGCGAATTAATTGCTTAAGTTTTTGTAAGTTCAGTGATTTTTGAGTGCAGTCCGCCTAATAAGTATGAGAAAATCGTTTCGAGATCTTAAATATGCAGTGGGAATTGTATTTCTTTGCTCTAACGTATGTTCGTTGCTTAGGGCAAAGATTTGGTTCCTGCGTTGGAATTATTAAACGATGGGTGCTTTGAGAGTACTTAAGAACTAACTGTACAACATTGAGAGCTATTGCGAAGTTCGACAGGCGGAAGTGTGAAGTGTGAGCAGAGAGAGGAAGAATGACTTTCAGTAGGTACTATTGTACCTAATGGTAAATTGCATGCGAGGTTGAAGTAAACTTGCTCGACAAAGCCGCAATAATGGAGAGCTTTATTTTTAAAGATGTGGTAAGACCCACATGCGGTTCTAACAAGAAGCAACTTATATTTTAAATAGGAACAATGTCAGAGGATAGAGCAACGCTTAGATAAGTCGGAGACTGAGAAGAAACGGGAAAGTTTTGCGTCCACCAGTTTGACTCTGGACCCTTTGGTCCTTTATGATAGAGATATTTATTATACTGTTTATTTATTTGTCCTGTCGGGAGGCGGCTGCCAGGGCTTTCAATTAAAACCATTAGGTAGACTGATTAGACTGCTTATTTTTATTACAATAAAAAGACACGGTGAAAAGACAGCGACGTATCATAGACCAGCGGAAGGCAGTCCTCTTCCTCAGCATAGACAAAAACCATAGACTACAACATGCCCCTTTTCGAGACTTTGACAATAAAGAAAAAAGTTGAAGTTACTTTGACAGTTATGACATTGACATTATGAATTGACAGTAAATCAAATATGTACTTCAAACTTGTTTACAATAGTTTTTGCAAGGACGATACATAATATTATTTAATCTTAAAGGAGGACATTTATTTAATTATAACTTATAACTAAATAAACTAATTATTGACTAAACTATTTGTAAGACACTTTTTTGTTTTTAGGTGAAGTGAAGTCTACATTTTTTTTTTTTTTTTTTTTTTTTTTTTTTTTTATGTTTTCAGGTTCAACAAAGTTTACAATAAACATTTATACATCAAACGGTTGTTTTTTCTTAATTAACCTTCCTCTACTGCTGTACACTGGCATATCAGCTAGGGGTGCATTCTGAGCTGGACTATTCTCAGTTAACTCTTGAGAACTGGTCTCGGATTGGACATTTGAATAAGAAGTTGATGGTGGTGGACTTTCTGAAGGATGAACTGAGATTACACTGTTTTTAAAATCATTACTTGAACTAGTTTCTACATAGACTGGTTTTCCATAAACATATTGATGGAACTTCTTACAACCAAATACAATAGCATATAATTCTTTCTCAATTTGAGCATAATTTTCTTGACATTGCGTTAATGACTTTGATGCATATGCAATTGGATTTTTGTCATGAAAAATTACAGCACCCACTGTATCCTTTGATGCATCTACAGACATTCTAATTTGCTTCTTGACATCATGTTTATTTATTTGTCCTGTCGGGAGGCGGCTGCCAGGGCTTTCAATTAAAACCATTAGGTAGACTGATTAGACTGCTTATTTTTATTACAATAAAAAGACACGGTGAAAAGACAGCGACGTATCATAGACCAGCGGAAGGCAGTCCTCTTCCTCAGCATAGACAAAAACCATAGACTACAACATATACGTCCGAACATTTTAATATTATAATCATCGACACGCAGCGAGGTGGCCGAGAATGGACCCATGCACTTCAATTACTAAACAACCTTGTTATTACAGACCTCTCAATAAAAACAAATAAACGAGACAAAATTCAATATAAAACTTGTAGTGTTTTTAAAAAGCTTAGCTGCCAGGGAGTCGCGTGCCGCCCCGGCTCGCACGCGACTGACCGATGATAAACGAGTGTAAGTGTTGCCAGCGCGAATAATCACCGCGTGACGGGGTTGCAAGTAAAAATAATTGGCGCCCCGCAGGCCGACGTGCGTTAATGTTTTCATAATGATGAGTGCCATTGTCTGCGCGGATTTTGTTTTTGTTACCAGATTTGTATATTTTTTGAACGACGGCGATGTCTGCTTGTTTTGTAAATAGAAAACGAATACAAATATTTTTACCTGTTGTGGAGATTTTGTATGAAGTGGTGCTGAATTAGATTCATGAAACAATTGTATTTGATTGCTGTCTTACTACCGACCTACTTACATAAAGTACCTACTCTAGTCGGAATCATTGTAGTGCAAGCGCACCAGCAGTGCTAGAGCAGTGGTGGCCCAGTGATAACGGACAAGACTTACGAGTTGTAGGCCGTGGGTTCGAACCCAGACAAGCGCTTTACTTTGTGTAAACTATTTCATCACCATTTATATCAGCATATCCTAGAATCAAAAATTCGAAGACATGTGACATCTACCAACCCGCACTGGGCCCGCGTGGTGGATTACGGCCCCCTCCCTCTCCCTGAGAGGAGGCCTGTGTCCCAACACTGGGAATATTATAGGCTGATTATGATTATGAAGCGCATCAGCAACTTCTTTCTTCTGATGTACCTAATGCTATGCAAATGCAATTTGTCGTTCGCAAACATCTCGATGTCATCGATGTAGCCACTAATGTTTACTCTCTTAATCTTCAACTTTAGATACTCGGTAACGTAACAACGTACAACACCGTTAACATTCTTGGCCTACCAAAACATCTAAACATTGCCCAAAATGGCAGCAAACAAACTTCCCACATACCTTACCAAAACTGTATGCTAAAACAAAAATATTCGATTCACATGTAAAACACTTTCCAACTACGGTAAGGTATGAAGACTGGCCATCATTGTAGCATAGAGTACAGACGATAGACCCTAAACAATCCATCAAGATGGCTGAGCTGTCAATGGCTCGGCGGGAACGCTACCGTTACCTCGACGTTTGTGTTATTCGTCCGATTGTGTTGTAAACTGTTGTAAGATACCACTCCATATCAGGATGTTGGCATGTTGTGGAAAGAATGTAGAACCTTTTATAAAGATTATGAATTATGATAGATTGGTTTACTTTGATGATGTTTCATCTTTTCTTTGATCGTGGAAGCAAGTTGCCAGTCCTTTCTTATTTATTTTTGATTGCATACAAATATTTTAGTACGATATTTAAGTATATGTTGTATTTCAAAAGGGATATCCTTCGTAACTACATAACATTTTTAAGGCTTTTTTAGGTCATACTGGTCCTGTGGTATTACTTAACTCTAGATTTAATCGTCTACCAGACATTGACATTTTCTACCTACCTTTTGATGCTATGCGCCCGCATTTCTATTGTAACAATCTTCTATTCCATTGCTTCTATTAAACTAACATTGTGATTTGTGACTCGTTACAAGTAAACTATAATCCATCTGTACCACAATTTTAATTCCACCTCCATATTCTCCGAACTCCTCGCAAACAAATCATCAAAAGGTTGACTGCCATCTTGTTACTCTCGTTAAGTTGTTAGTTGTTACTTGTTATACATGGGGAGATAATAAAATTGTCTTATGTGTTACAATACAAATAAAGGGTGCGCCGACATCTGCATGAGACGACTCGATCAATTATCGCCATTGTTACACTTTTACAATAAGTTTAACACGTCGACGCGCCACGTTGAGACGTTTGTGTTTGAAATGTTTAGTATACGCTGTGGAGCGTGACGTCATTAAAATTGGTCATACTGCTTAAGGACAGGTTCGAGGTTTTTACTTGCGAAAATTTTGGAGAGCTGCCAAAAGCCTACCTGCAAAATAAGCTAGTATCGTGACTACAGCCGCTGCTTTTATTTTCTTAATTTTTATAAAGCTACCTGCTTACTACAATTTCATTAAAGACAACCGAGTGGTTGTGTAGGTAGGTACTTACGGTAATTATTAATTTATTAAATTGTGATTAGGATGGGTTCAGTAGAGTAAGGTATTTAAGTACCTTATTTATTTATCTATTTATCTACTTACATGTACCATTACAGGATATAACCCAATGCGGTAAATGCGCTTATCCTATCTTAAATTATACTAACACCTATAAATTATTATAAATAATGCATTCCTTATGAATTCACTCAGAGAACAACAGAATAAGTCCGTCCCACTCGCTATGAGGTTGAGCGTGCGAAATGAACGCGTCAGGGGCGCCTCCCTTAAAAGTTTGGTCCGAGCGCGAGGTTCCACTAGCAGTGGCGGCTGCCGTCGTCGCCACACGTACCTGTCCGAAACACACAGACTCACCAGCTCTAAAATAACTGCATTATGCACCTTCTCTCTCAGTAACTTAACGAGTGTAAGATCCCTCCTAACCCTTAGCTCATTGTATCCTACCATACCTAAAATAAATAAGGTTGGATACATCAACGGGTAAAAGGGATAGCCTCCGTAATAACGCTTATATAAATATCTTATAAACTTATTTTATTCCCTCTCCAGCATGAGACTATATTTAGCTTCATGCGGAGCCCAGATGACTGCATTACATTCTAACTGGCTCCTCACCAATTCATTATATAATGCTATACCTAATTGCTTTCACATTCGTGAACCCTCTGACCTTACGAAGCATGAAACCTAAATTTCTATAGATACGCTCTTTTACAGCTACGCATGATGTGATCACGAAAAGTCAAACCTGTGTTAAAGCCTACTCTTAAGTCTTTGACTTCTGTGACCTGTGCCATAGGCAACCCGTCAATATGATAATAATATGTATGTGTTATGGGACTGTGCGCGCGACGAAAAAGTGATGGTCACACACTTCGAGCTATTAAACTGCAAGAGGTTTTCTTTGCTCCAGCTCACTACTCTATCAATGTCCCCCTGTAGCCTGACACAGTCATCACCGCTTTCTACCGCGAGGGCCAATTTGAGGTCGTCGGCAAACAACAAACTATTAGCTTATTTCGGCAGATAGATACCGTTAACCCAATTGAACAAAGATTTACAATTCAATACATACATCTTTACGGTAAGCTATGGTGGACGTGCAGAAACATCGTCACATACATTTCGCAACGTAAGCTAAACATGTTTTCTTCTTTCATCTAAAGACCCGCGCTTCATACTTCTGCACTAAACCAATTTCAACTTAAGCGTTCTTATTTTACATTTGAATTTAGAATCCTTTGTAACGTCGACAGTGTGCGTTCGGAAACCGGGCCAACCTCCCACTGCTTGCCAACAATGCGACACTAGTCGTTCACAAAGCAAAGGCGCGCTCCAATTCAGCCTCACGTGTCGCAAACGACTTAATTAAATCGGATACATGTAAGAATGTGGGCAGATGATTTATGTAACAATTGATTCCGTCGGTACTCCCTGGAGGCTTGTTTTGCTTACTCTTGAGAAAGCTTCCAAATATTATTCTCACGTCAACTTTTGTAGACAGAAATCGGACATAATAAGAACTTTATTGATAAATAAATCAGCAGTTTATTGAGGACATTATTCCTTTGGGATATATACATTGAGCATTACTCTGATAGTATCCTAATTTTTCATTTTAGAGTTCATAAGAAAAGGGTCACTGTACCATATCTACTAAAACAATTTGAGCGTGACAGACAGATGGCTAATAACAAACACTAAAAACTAGGAAACCCCAACTTGAATGATGTCCAAACTAGCCGTAACGTTCTCAATATTTGTTCACAACTTTGTAATCCACACCGACTATTGTGGGCCGGTCCTTTCTCTAATCCTCTTTGCTCAAATGCCATTTCCCGAATAGCGTTAAAATCGCAAATCCGTCACATTAGGACAATCAAAGAGCGAAAACGTGCAACAACCTCAACAGTACTCGTAAGCAATCGTTAGTGGTACAATCCCGACCCCCCGGCGACAAATCCGATCGAAACTGCAAAAGGAGCGCAGTAAAAAAAGAAAAAAAAACTTTGGCAGAATGGACACGGGGCTATGCTACGACAGATGTTGAAAAAGTTTGGTATGTAGCAATCTCGTTTATGGCGATTTGAGGGCTTGTTTTGCAAATTGGAAGAAATCGAGCGGTGAAGGGGTGGAATTACGGCCATTAAGTGCGTTTAGAGGATCACTTTACCCTTCCTTGTCAGTTTATTGTAGGAACTGTATTGATTTGTGTGCAGTTAGTTTCCGAGGAAGGAAAATCAATATCAATTATATAAAGGTAGCAATTTATAACTTACATTTTCTGTGAACTTTGTGTACCTACCTAAAGTACTGGCGGTGGTTTAGAAATAAAGTTATAGATGTTTATTTATATGCTTACAAAGGTTTCCATTAAAAAAATCTGTGTTTGTAAAGTAAATACATAAATTGTGAGTGTAATGTCAAAGTAAATGGCCCAATACATCGAGTAAAAGTATCGTTAAAAGTGTTCGTGATTCGAACAAACTAAAGCAATTACATTCGTTGCCATGTTGACCAACATAACGGGCGATATAAAAATGTTTTTCTCGACAGCTGTCGCGGGATTTTTAACCTTACGTAAGTACGTAATATTGGATCGGATTTTTTTTCTGATCGTTACAAGAATACAGAGGGTTAAATTATATCAGTTCACGAAACTCCGCAGACGTGATGGGTATCGAATATCGATATCTAAACGTGATAAAACAACGACAATATTTGAAGTAACTGGAATACCAACGGTCGTATTACCTATATTGTTTAGATATCAATTATCAGATCTGCAGAGTTTCGCTGCGTAATTTAATTTTATTATACCAATAATTACTGATTTACTTAGAAACAGTACACTTTCCTTGTGCAATAGAGATGCTATTGGATGGGAGAGGATTTTCGCTAGTGACCAAATCCTAAACTTCAGAAACATCATGTATGATTCAGAAAAACATTTGACCGAAAGAGCTTTCTTAAGTAGTCGGTGCTTATCTACTTAGTTAGGCACTGTCTACCTAAGAAAGCTCTTTCAAGTCAACTACAAAAGATTGTGTTGTAATTTCATGTCTTTCATTCTATGTGATATGACAGATTTGTATGAGGTCAAAGAAAACATAAAGTGGGCGCGACACGTCAACTTTATTGAACCAGTAATGCCAACCTCACAATAATTCTAGGAAAACTTTCGCAGCGTTACTGCAACTCTGCGCCATTGTATGAAATAATCAGTGGGCATTTACAAAAAAAGGTGACAACTTAAAGAGTATTTAATAATGAAATATCTGGCTCAGCATCTGCTCGCAATCCAATAATAGTGTTGTTTTTGTTCTGCCTCCTGTTAACAGTTTTCCAAAGGCGCTTTCGTGGTCAAGATGCCGATATTTTGAACACCTGTGCACGTGCTACGAATTGAAAAAAATGGCCGACTTTAAGTTCTATTTTATTTGCGCCCCATGACGTTTACATTTATAGAAAAACTTTGTTTACGGGTGGATTTAGGTAACAATATAATACAAAATAGGTAGGTACATAAGTACCTACGTAATGACCAAACCGTCATGTCGATCATCTTTGTACAACAGCTATGTGAAATCATGAAAAAATAGCACTTACAATATGTAAACCTAGCTACTAATGTAGACTATAGAAGGAAATGTAAAGTACTGTTTTTGGCAAATAAACATTATCTTATCTCTACCTATAATCCACATACCTAGCGAAACTGAGAGACAGCGTGGTAGCCTGATCTCGGTTTTGTTAAACCTGAAAACCATCTTTATCGATCCGCCGTAAAGAGAAAAAAAAAGTTTTTTTTTATTGTTATGTACTCTACAGAAAGAAGTTCTTTCAATCTATATTCTATGTTTGAAAATATAATTTATGACTTGTTTATTTTAAGAGTACATTGAAAACAGTCGCTGTATGCGCACCAGTCCAGGTGCTGCCTACTTCAGTTATTTAAAAAGCCACTTGAGTTTCAAACTTGTAGAAATACAATCAGAACGATGAAAAATAAACCCTGTATAGTTATTTCAAAGTTTAAAATTGATTACATGAAGTACCTATACATACCTACTTATGTTTTTGTAAAAAAGGAATGCGTCCTCTTAATTAATCGGTATGGTCGAAAACATTCGCCCTAGAACGAACAATCCTTCAATTACATAAAAACTTTTCGCCATTGTTCTAATAGTTGCTCAATTGAGCGTCCCTTAACAACATTTCTTTATAAAAATAAAAGCTATAAAATATTTTAAAAATAAAGGGAATATTTTTGAAGAGTGCTCGAGTCTAACAAAGGTGGGGAAGTATCTATTGGAAACCGGAACGTTATCCGAGAGGGCCTGGCTTCCGCACTCGCTCCCGCGCTGGAGAGGCCATCCAACATGGCGGCCACAATATTAATCAATATTTCAACAACATTAGACTGGCTGGAGAGCGCCTCCTTAAGATGAGACACCTACTTTGCTGAGTTTGATTTTGGTGTTTAGCTGGTGTTATGTCGATCTGTCATTTTATGTTTTGAATTGTGTTCCTCTTTTGTTTTTGTCTGATGATTTCCTGTTTTTTAAATTGAAAACTGTTTGAAATCTATAGCTAAGTACCCTCTTTTGTGGCCTACACTGCGCATATCCAGTGGTTTGGCGAGATGTAGTTAGTAGTCTATGCGGAGCTTGAACTTAGGTAATTTGCTTCACTCTATCTAGCTATCTATTTTGCATTACGAATTCTTAAACAAAACCTAAGACCGATTTTTCAATCGTCTGATAACTTGTATCCAGTGAATAAGTAAGTACGGTAGTTTGACATATTTTCTATACAAAAGCTGTCAAACCGCCATATTTATCCTTCAGATAAAAGTTATCTGACCATAGAAAAGTCAGCCCTTTGATTAGTTACTCATAATGAGCCTATAACTTTCCCACTGCTGGGACACAGGCCTCCTCTATGCGAGAGGGAGTGGGCCATAACTCACAAAGCGGGCCCAGTGCGGGTTGGTAGATGATTAGTTACTCAATCTTTCCAAATTGACATTGACTGTGAGTATTTCTTTCGTTATTTATTTTCAATTTCGTTTAACAGTAGCAGTTACATTAACGCTCAGTATTTGCCCAACTACACTCGACAACGCAATAACCAACCCTTTCTTCCATCAACTTAAATTCTAATAAAAAAAACAACACACAACAATAGAATTTCAAACAAAACGACGGATTCAACAAATTGAGCACGAATGCGCGAGCGCAACCCGCGGCGCTTCGCCACTCGCGCACCAGAGGGCGCCAGGGGCGGTAGACCCGCACTGAGCTGAACCAGGGTGCATGTGACCAGATGAATATCATGAAAAAAATACCAAAGGTCTACTTCTATCAATTCTTATTTGTGAACATTCACAACAGTCGACATCATTGACGTGATGTCGGTGTGAAGCGTAGTTCGCAAGTGGCGATGTAGATGGCGCCACAGTACCAACAAAGATTAGCCAAAAGTTGGACGGACATGTTCTTCTCAAGGAAGGAGTATGTCTAATATGTAGTTAGTTTTGAATGCGCTGTAGTGATGTAGATTTTCAAAGACCGCAAGCATGAATTGCCGTGCTAAGTCTTCATAGCTTCGTGCTTCAGCTGGGTGAATAGCATTAGTAGATGTTCATATTCAGATGTTCCATAATGTTGAATACTTTCACGCTTATCATTCGGCAAATGTCTTTTATTAGTACCTATAGTAGGTATTGCCCAAATATTAGCTTTAGTGGAGCTTCTGTGCTTATATGCTTTGTGGCTAAACATAAGCTAATGAGAGTAGACGGAAGTGAGGGACTGGGTGTTAAAAGGTGTGGTCCTTTGTATGTGGACTGTTTTTATTTAAATCAGGATTTTCAGTCTTGTACTTTATATTTGTTGGCATCAGTGTCCGTCACAAAGCTGTGCAGATCATTTAAAAATCATACACTGCAGTTCACCCAAACTAAGTACCTACCCCTAAAAGTTTTTAAAATCTTACAAGTTACATTTGTTGGGTGTTTTAATAATTTTTATTAAAATTGCCTTTTCCTATAGTACACCATCTTGAAATAGCGTCTAACAATACACGAAGGCCCCTATTGCTTTCTTTACAAGATCTCATCAAAACTGTAGGTCATCTCTTCTATTTACGTAAACCATCTATTTTTAAAAACAAGGCCAATAAGAAGCCCCACTCTCCATCAATATCAACATTGTGGAACACTACGGAAGCCCTGCCATCTCTCAATCAATGGAAGCTGTACAAACGACAAACACCCAGCTCTGTTCTAAAAACAATTGTATTTGTTTAAGTAAGGGGCGAATTCCACCCCTTTTGGTTGTGATTCTGATTATGTACGCTCTTTTAAATGATGAGGGCTCAATTTTCTGGGGCTCAAGGGCTGAACTGGTTGAAACTGAGATTTATAAGTGTGAACCAGTGGGGAGACATGACCAAAATGAGTAGCATAATCAGCCTATAATATTCCCACAGCCCACTGTTGGAACACAGGCCTTCTCTCTGTAAAAGGGATTGGGCCATAATCTACCACTTGGGCCCAGTGCGGGTTAGTAGATCATGCCACTTGCCTTTGAATTTTTGGTTCTAAGACATGCCGGTTTCCTAACGATGTTTTCGCGCCCGTTACCACTTGCCATATATTTAGACGTGAATGAAAGCTTCATTAGGATTGAAACCACCTTGATATAAATTCTCTGGCAGCTTTACTTAACCACTGTTTTAACTGGTGATTAATTGGACTGAATAGCCAGGTGACTTCGACATTTATAATTTCTTTAAATGTGGAAAGTTTTTTGTCTAGCGGAACAGCGTAGTGTCATAATTTTTAGTTCTGATCGACGAAGAATTCGCTTACTATAAAGATACTATTCTTAATTAAAGCTAAAAGACTCAAGATAATATTAAAGTATGTAGGTGTGTATTCAGTATACCTACGTAAAAAAACTTAAACCCGAAAAGCGTTCAGAAAAATATTCGGAAGCGATTTTGACAATTCAACCAACAATTTGAACAATGTTTCGCACGTACTCGCAGTCGCACAGTGGGACGAGTAATTGCTTCAATCTGGACGAAAACACGCGCGACTCGTCGTATTTATTTATTTACTTAGTATTTACTGGGAAACAGTAACGAGTGCCGCTGCTCCGAGCTTCAAACAATTCCGAACAGTTTTTTGGCAGCTTTGTGTCGGTTTGGCGCAGCGGGCTGTTTTTTGTTTTAATTATGATTTCGTGACTACGTTTTAATGAAGTTTAGGAAGTACTTACTGTTGCTGTATGAGGACAGAAGGTTTTAGCTGCTGTCAATTCTCCAAAGCACCAAAGTTTAAGCTGAAATCTTTTGAACTCGGTATATTTTTGCCTATTCAGGATCGTATCCCTAATAAACCAATGATTGAGTAGGTGGGTACTCATCACCGGCACTTTAGCTGTCAAGAATTCAAGACGATATCAACCTTCGCTTTTTGCGTCCAGTACCTACAGTGGTTTGGGGCCCGTAACAAGGAGCTATAAATTTCGACATTTGCAACCACACATACTACTCTTAAGAATACCTACACCTATCGCACTGTTCTGTCATCTAGTTACCTACTTACTTATTATACTTTCAATGGTTTTTATGTCAGTCAGTTAAGTTTTATATGAATGTATATAGATTTATAAAGCTCGAAATAATAGTATATTTTCGCAGGTTTACGTGCGTTACATGTATTGATTGTTAAATATTTGGCGCGCGCCACTAAACACGACTGTGGCCGCCTGCGTGCTCTCTGCAGTCTTGTGCACATGGGGTGACGAAAAAGCGAGATATTCCACGTACGTAGCAAAGGTATGGTATGGTATAGAATATTCAATAATTTTTTTTATCTATTTTTTGCTGGAGTGCCTACAGTTTTCATTGTATTTGTTGATATATTGGCCTGGCTAGCTGATGTATTTTGGCAAATTATAATTTAATGGTCTCTGTCTCGTAATGTTAATTACTTTGCATACCTAATATTATAAAGAATCCCAGTAACTGGCTTGTGGAGGTCAGATAGGCAGTCGTGGGATGTGTGAAATACTGGTACATATTCAGCTGCATTCGGTTGGACTGGAAGCCGACCCCAACATAGTAGGGAAAAGCCAGGCAGATGATGACCTAATATTCTATAGAATGAAGTTTTTCTAACTGAACAGACCGCTGTGCTGCTGGGGAGTTTGAGGCGCCACTTCTTCCCACTGACGCACTAGGAAGTGGTGAAGGGCGGGCGTTTTGGGGACTGCCTTATGTAGTTTTGTTGTTTTTAAAAGTGCTCATTCTCAGCCTATGACTTTTGATTTTGATTTCTTAAAAAACACTTAGATGATGAGAGAAGAAGATTGATTTACTTATAATGTAGGTAGGTAGTGACAGCTTACAATAGCGTAGATTTCACATTGGTTTTACGTACCAATCCATTTTAATTAAAGTATCAATTAGATTTTCCTGTTCTTGACGGTCTGGCTGTGTTCCGTCAGCTAGAAACATGTCGTTTTCTAAATCGTAAAAATTGACTTAGGTACACTACAAATTAAAATTACGTACTATAGACACGGATAGTGCTAAAATGTTGCTTTAAGTATTTCGAAATTATTATTGAAAAGTGAGGTGGAACTGAGATCATACCTAGGACTTTTTTTGAAACATTTCATCACACCACCTATAAGACAAAATACCTAGTATCCCACAATCTCCCCAGACACAGTCCCCCTACTGGCTCGTATCAATTGGCTCAATCGAGGCACAAACACGCGCCGCGGTCGCGCCCGTCCTACGAGCTACGATGGCTATCACTCTGCTCACACCCTTATGTAGAGAGCAGACGCCTGTTAGCTGCAAATAAAAAAATATTGTACACTTGCTGCAGCTACAGGGATGTTGGAGAGAGAGTTTCGGTAAATGTTAGGTTTGTGCTTTGAAAGTTTAGCTGGATTCGTAATGCGCTAAGTAATCTTATAATAATTGTTAGTAAAAATGGTCTGGTTATGATATCAAGTACATGTTTTCCACCAGAACATGGATCTGCTTAAATGTTGTTGTATCTACGGTATGGGCGATGGCGATGTCTTTGTGTTATGTGTTCAAGCGGCGGTAACCTGCGGGGCAACTGCGTCACACGCTATCAGTAGCAATGGGTTTCATTTTGACAGTTCAACAACATTCATTGCGTTATTTACATTGCTGAGTAGATACGTTTTTCGAACATATGAAGCAATGGATTAGGAATATCCTTCAAAATGATTCAGATTGCGATTTATAATGTGTTACGCAGTTACGGTGCTGTTCAGATAGTTGATATTTGAATGAAGATGATCTAAAATATTGAACGTTGTCGAAAACGATGTAAACTTGTTGTTTTTTTGCAGATACGAGTATGATCACTGATCCTAATCCTAACGGTAACCCACGCCAGCTTACAACCCGAGGCGTTTTTTGAGTTCATATAAAAATATTGACTCGTACTTATAGTATACCGTAGAGTACGGTAGCGAGTATGTTTTTTACTGTTTCAGTGTTTCTTGTTACAAATAATTCACGCGATTTGTTTTTTTATGCTCTGCTACTAACTTATAAGCTTAAAGATGACATGTTAATTGGTCTAGCATTAACTTTGCTTCATCATACCAAGGAGCAGACCTCATTGCAATAGGTTCAAGGATCAAAAAACACAATTTCTTTTCCATTTAAAGTGAAAAAAAAACACGCAGTTTGTACGATATTTGGTACAAACTGCGTGTTTCGTTCGTACTTACAAAACATGAGCTTCGTAGTTTTCATCAACATTGCGAATGCCTCTTGTCTATAATGGGTTCCCAAACTGACATCTATATACTTAGAAACATAAGCCGTTCAGACATCCCAGATGTAGCTATACCTATAGATATACCTACAGTTACCTATATGCTAAGCCGAGTTCAGAAGCACCCAGTCTACCTATACTAGTCTAGATCTAACACCTTCACGCTGTGGAGTGTGGAGGCGAGCAACAAAACAAACACACAGACACGAGGGGGCGTGGCGCGGGGGCGGGGCGGCCGAGTGCCACCGAGCTGTTCCCGGAAAATCTCTGCGAAACTGCAGCCGTAGAGTGTACACTGTGGAGTTCAATACTTTGATATAGAACACGTCCTATAGGTATTAGGTAGAGAGACTCTTCAGTTTCGCACTGATGTTTTAAATACAATCAGTAGGTACCTACCTACATATCGGTTTAGGAAGTCCCTTTTTTTTTTCTTTTTCTTTTTTTCGGGTGGGAAATCATCAAATAACCCCTCCCGCTCTGGGTGGAGCGGAAGGGAGTGTCAGACTCTTACTGACTAAAACCCACCTATGTTCCTTCCTTCGCCCTTTATGTTCCGAGGTAGCGGTAACCCTTTCGGACAAACCCGCTGACCCGGCAGGCTTCGGCCCTAAGGGGCCCCTCAAATTATGCTGACATCTCTTTGAGGCGCGCGTGGAACACTTACGCGCCGTCCGGCACGGGCCTGGTCCTGATCGGGCGGTGAGCTACCCATTGCTCTCCGCCCGCAGGCCCGCGCCTACGGTGGCCGGCAGTCGTCACGCGGCTCCCGACGCCCGGAGCGTCTCCCGCGGCGGCTGGGACGGGAGGCTCTCTCCCTCATCCGTCTCGCCACCTCCTTCGCTAGCATGACTGCTTCGCAGAAGGAGGCGACTGCTTCCCACTCCCTCTCGCCCCGGACCATGGCTTGCACCAGGGCCGGGCGCGAGAGGCCGCCGCCGCTGCCGATCGCCTCTATGAGGACACGGCGGTGCTCCGCCCAAGCGGGGCAGACCTCCACCGTGTGCTCCACCGTGTCCTCTGGGCTTAGGAAGTCCCTTGATTTTACGATTTTGTAGAGCTCAGTATGTTGGTGCGTAAGGACGTTAATAAGTATTAGGTTGATTTTAATTAAATAGGTGCTTAGGGAAATGAAGCTAAGTAAGGAAATGGGAAAATACAATGTGCAGGGTTCAACCTACTAAACTAAAGCAGTGGTGGCCCAGTGGTAACGGCCGCCACTTACCCGTTGTAGGTCTTGAGTTCGAACCCGGACAAGCGCTTTACTTTGTATAAATATTTCATCATCACTGCTTTCAAAACGGTGAAGGAAACCGGCAGGTCGTAAAACAAAAATAAATCGAAGACCTGTGACATTTACCAACCCCCACTGGGCTCGCGTGGTGGATAACGGCCCACTCCCTCTCACTGAGAGGAGGCCTGTGTCTCAGCAGTGGGAACATTATAGGCTGATTATGTTAGAGTTCAAACTGAAGATGACAAACGTAAGAACCCTAGGACAGACTTGACTTGATCTTAATGCAATTCATTTGGAAGGCAGACAACGTAGTTTCAGCAGTAGACTGCAATGAGATAATGTTTGGAAATCCTTCAGATAAAAAAACATGGGGTGAAAAATGTAAGATAGAAACTAAACACAATAGATTCCAGTCAGTACCAGTAACTATAAAAAAGCAAAGGGGAGTTGTTCACACTCACTACGGTAACATATCCCAAATGACAGGAGGCGTGTCTGACATCTTTTTGTACAACAATACAACTGCTACCTAAAAAGTCGTCTTGTAACTTTTAATGTAAACTTTTGTTTGAATCTAATTCGATTCTTGCTACTTTTTGTATTGTTTGCCACTTAAAGCTGTGCCTAATGTCAATTTAACGGCAGTTTTGGTAGACTTAATAGTCATCAAAGTTTATTTTTTATCTCTGTTTAGTGTTTTGTGACTCTAGGACCGCGCGACCGGTAGGTACTTATAGGGAAATCCTATTTGTATAGGCTGCTATACCGTTTCCGCTTGGTATGCTTCTTATTTTACAGTGATCCGACATGGCCGGAGAGAGATCAGGGGCAGGATCAACGGCTCATCGTGATTTATGAGGCATGGGGGCATCACACCGCCAACTTCCAAACACCAAACTGTTATTTAGAAATTCCCAATGGAAAAACCCAATAACACTGCCATCCCTTTGGTCAATGAGAGAGAGGGAAGAGTGAGTGACACTATAACATCTCCCGCGCCGAAGGCTGGTCTCCGCTGAGTTTGGTCGCCATGGCTGGAATTCGGTCTGGAGGACTTTATTTTATTTATTTTGCAGTCGTACTTTTTCTGACGAATGTTAGTGAAATAATGGCATGTTAATGTATTACTTATCTACTCATAATCCTAATCATAAGGAAAAACAAATGAACATCCAAGCTTGGAACAATACCTAAATGACGTATTAATTGTCCGTAGCGGGAGTCGACCCCGCTACGCCAGGGTCTACGACCGTAGACCTTTGCTACGACGCTTCTCGAGTTATTACAGGATGTTTACTTTCACCGTATTAAATATGAAACTATTGTTCGATGTTTAACAAAGACGTGACAATTAATTAGGTACCCCAATTTTTAAATTTTACCACAATACATAAAACTAATAAACGCATTGTCACACATTATTAAGATGACGTAACAAACAATTTGTCAAATAATAACTATTAATACAACACGAACATCTGCTGTACTATTAACAGTTAACAACAAATAATAACGCACTAAATAAACCGCTAAACAACGCGTGAAATATTAAAGAAAAAACTGTTTACAAAACCATGACGGATCATTTTAATTTCTATAATGTTTTAACCCCGACAACCCTATGGGCATTCCCTTAGTGAACGCGAGTAAGCTAACTAAACTTCACTCAAAGGAAAACCAGCCTTATTAAATGAGCGATAGAGTAGTGATCACTCGCGGTGTGAGAAGTAGTAACCATACAAAAGGTAGGAGGGTACCCGAGAGGAGGAGCCGATAGGCGGGGCCCGGTACCGGCGCTCGCGGCGCGCCAGTCGAGTGCCGGCCGCCCGAGATGTCGCACCACTATGACAGCGCCACACAGTTTCAACATCCGAAACCTGCTCCCCGAAGCATCATCACGCTCCCCCTCACCTTCAGATACTGAGCTCGACGTCACAGGAACAGAGACACCACCGCCGGGATCCTCCGCAGTCACAGAAGAAAAGAAAAATGAGAAGCCGGCGTACAGCTACAATGCTCTCATCATGATGGCGATCCGATCCAGTCCTGAAAAAAGACTGACACTAAACGGCATATACGAATACATAATGAAGAACTTTCCGTACTACAAGGAGAACAAACAGGGCTGGCAGAACTCTATCCGGCATAATTTGAGTTTGAACAAATGCTTCGTGAAAGTCCCGCGGCATTACGACGACCCGGGCAAAGGGAACTACTGGATGCTGGACCCTTCTTCGGATGACGTGTTTATTGGAGGGACCACGGGGAAGCTCAGGAGGAGGTCGACGGCGGCGTCACGGTCCCGGCTGGCGGCGTTTAAACGTGGTGCACTGCTGCACCCCATGTTCGGGAACCCTTACGCGTCGCTGGTTGGATTGTACCCCCCTTTGCTGTCAGTTTATGGAAGGTATGCGCTCCCGAGCCCGCTGCTGAGGCTCCCACCACCCCCGCCGTCGTCATACCATCAGCTATACAGGAGGATACATGGGATCGGGCCCCCCATGAGCCCCCCAAACCCAGAGCCAGATCATTTAGTGAAGCACAGTTGATTAGTGAGAAGAGAGAAGGTCTTTTACAAGATATTCGTAGATATCTCGGTAAAGGCAAAGTGACTGTGATATGTGGACAGTGTACAGTAATGGTAACGCTATTTATTATTAATGTAAGATTTATATTAAAATATTAACTTAATACGAGGCTTAATTTAAGTTATGAAGCAATAAACGATGTTTGCGAAACGAGCGAAGAGTATTATTGAGTGGTTTTTATTCATTTTGTTGGTGCGTAAATATGTTTGTTTTGAGGTTAGGCCTACACTACACTGTGTAGCGGGTTTTCTTGTGAAGTTCAGTACTGATATATTTTGCAAATGATTCCAGACACCTTTTTTACTTTTGTTTACTATCAACTTTTCACATAAACCAAACAACTTTCGAGCGGAACGTTACGGCTCTTACAACTTCAATTAATAAATTAATTAAGACTCATTATCGCCTCATGTTTTATTGATTTGATTAAGCCTAAGTTGAGCTTGAACTTAACAAAGTTCATTAACATAATACCGCTATTGCAGTGATTAATAACTTTGTATTCTAAGTTATTAATGCATGTCATTATTTTATGAGACAGGCTGGTGATAAATCATGTGTCAGATGCCTGTCGAAAGTATTTATTAAAAAGATATGAATGACATCCTAGATATAGATACCTCACTAGTAATTAAAACATGTAACATAATCTAAACTGTGCCATTTCAAGTAGGTAAACAATCCGTTATTCATTTTATTGTTTATTTGTAAAATAACTTTTATAATAAATTACATAATTCTGATTCGATTCTAATTAAATAGTCATGTCTTGTCATCAAAAATCTTCAAACATGACACCAGCACCAGTGACAAAAGTTAAAGAAGCAGTGTTTCTGATCAATTAATGTTGTCATGCAATTAATTGATTAAAACTAAAAAAAATCAACGCATGACAACATTTGACTGTCATGGATTTCCGTGAATTATAATTCGTGATTTCATAACTTAAACTAATGTTCCTGATCTTCTTATGTTTCTGTGCGTGCCCACCGTAATCTATGCTGTGCAGCCCAGAACTTAGCTGAATGAAAAAAGTTCTTTGCCTAGCAGACAGTAGGTATACAAGCAAACCTGAATGAACTTAACATCTTCAAAGATAAGTATGTAGGTAGGTCTGCGGCAGTCACAATACTTGATGGAACTAGGATTGGTGATCTCGGTATTTTGTTAAAGAACAATTTAATAGGTTTTAGGCGGCCTACCGGATACTTAGTAAGTGGTCAGTCCTTTCATGGAAACCTGTACTTCTTACCAGACGCATTGTAGATGCCTGCCAGCCTAGAGAAAAAGCTAAAACCTCTCATTTGTCCCTAATTTAATACTTATTTTACACATCAAAACTTCAAACCAGAATACAGTAGGTCTATGATACTAGAATTTCTACACTATTTATTTATTTAATACATAACACCAACAGCATATTCATTCAACATTGGCTTACAATAGTAAGTTTTTAGGTAAGGTATTGCTGCTAATACATACACAAATTATATGAGATCATAACATTCAAAGAGAGACTACCAGGATGACGACTAATAGAGAAGTATGGAAGAATAAGACATGTTGCGCCGACCTCAAATAAATTGGGGTAATGACAGGAGAGTGATGATGATAACATTCACAGAGAAACGACATTGGACAGAAGCTGCTTATAAACTAAAAGTATAACTTTAAACAAAGTTACCTTCAATAAAATAATACAAATTAGTGATGGGTAAGGACATGTCATGGGGCAATCAGAGAAACAAAATTAAACGTTTATACATAATACTACTTACACTATTTAGATACCTTTATGACGGTGGCAAGGATCGTGGGTATAGTCAGCTGGATAAAATAACTTCTTTCGTCGACGGTCCATCGTAGCAACAACACAAATTTGTTTGAGAGATCTCAAGCAACCTTGAACCTTCAAAAACCCTTAGTGATCGTCGTCAACGCTACCTCACATGTATGCCCTGTTCCAGCGTCCGCCATTTTTTAAAGCAGAATCTTCACTGGACTTTTAAATATCAAACAACATTCTTATTAGGGGACCTCATTTGTCACTTGTTGGGATGGCCAGAAATGGTCGACAGATGGAGACACTAGTCACATTAATTGCTACGTCTCAAGGGACACAAAGTTGTTATGCACTTGGCATTCCCTTTAAAGCGGTCCTTATAAAATACATCGTTGCAGTTTAACGGTGGCAGAACATGGTATATTTGTAATGATATATGTATATGATATATGTATATGATTCCAATACCAATATTACTGTATTTGTAGGTAATAGTTCACAGGTCAAAAAAGAAGTTATCACTGACAGTGTTTCTGAGCTTTTAAAGATAAATTGTAATAAAATTATTTTGTGTGCTTTTCCATATTTTGAGAGATTATCCAATAGACAAAACAATTATATACATAAGCTTAATAACCATATGCATTTCTTAGTAAGTCATTACAGTGACAAACTTATATTTTTTGACACCAACAGTTTTGTTGATAAATTGAAATCGACAAGGAATACAGTGTATCTGCCCATTAGGTTTAGACATAAAATAGCGAGGCTATTAGCTGATATAAACTCAGACATAAGTAGTATGTCGAAGTCTTGTACCATAATTGACACCGCAATTATTAGTAATAATTCTAATGTACAGGTGGTTACCCGAAATAACTGTAGCACTAATGCTATAACTATTTACAATGGTTGTACGAAAGAGGATCCATGTGTCACTTTGGCAAATACTTGTCCTTATGTGGGGTCCACAAGTAGTCGGATATCATTGCCTGGTGATGGCTTGGGAGTCTTGGGGCTCACTCTGGATGTAGATTTAAACTAGTTAGTAAGACAACAGAAGACACTAGTAACAATATTGTTATACCTACCAACAACAAGGTGTCTTCTTGCTCTCAAATAGTAAAATGTAAAAAAGGGTCTGAGCAAAATTCCTTGAAATTATTTCATCAAAATATTCAAGGTTTTTCTTCCAAACAATTAGAAATTGAGCTATTTTTAGAAAAAACTATGTTTGAAATTATTTGTTTAACTGAACATTGGTTGAAAGAGTATGAAATGCTAATTCATTATGAAAATTATAGTGTGGGCAGTTGTTTTAACCGGAAATCTATTCTGCGTGGGGGTTCGCTAATCTTGGTTAAAAATTCTATTAAATCTAAGACTCGTAAAGATATAGTTGATCTTTCGGTAGAACATAACGTTGAACTGTCCTGTGTTGAGCTAGATAAGCATGTTATAGTGTGCGTTTACAGACCCCCTAATTATCAAAACTACTCCATATTTGAGTCAGTAATGGAAGATGTTCTAGCAAAACTTGGAACTGGCAAAAAATCGCTGATTATCTGTGGTGACTTCAATATTAATATCTTAGAGAATAGTTCAAATAGCAGTCGATTATTAAGTCTCTTTAAATCATTCAATTTGTCAAATGTGTTTTCAGAACCAACCCGCGTAACTATAAATTCTGCTACATGCATCGATAATGTTTTTTGTTGCTGCGAATACTTAGATAAAGCCATAGTAAACTATCTCCCTTCTGATCACAGCGGTCAAACCGTTGTGTTCAAGTCTAATACACCAGTACAAAAAATTCTGATACAAACTAGACAAATAACACCAAGCAGTCTAAATAGATTTAATAATCACTTAATTAGTAAGTTAAGTTTACCAGGCCATATGAAAAACAATGCAAATGAATTATATGAGAGGTTCTTTTCGGTAGTACGCACCGAGTTCAATAATACTTTAAAAAAGAAAACTAAAACTATTTGTCCAAGTTTTTTGTTCAGTGACTGGGCAACTAAGGGTATTAGAAAAAGTAGGGAAAAATTGTTTGAGCTGTATGGTCTTAAGCCTTATACTAACTCTGAAACTTTTAATAAATACGTTGCTACCTACTCTAAAACTTTTAAAAATATTTGCAAGGTAGCTAAAGCCTTGTATATTAGCAACAAGATCAAATCAGCCGATAATAAAATAAAGACGGTTTGGAAAATTATCAATGACGAAACTAACCGGAATAAAAGACATAATAATGATTTCACAATAGAGACTTCGCGTGGTCTCATAAGCAATAACAAAGAAGTTGCTCAAGAATTTGTAAATTTCTTTACCAGTATCCCACATACAACCACTGAAATCTTAAATTCCTCGCCCTTGCGTTCTATTAATTTATTAAGAGCAAACGTCTCATCCTGCCAGATTGAATTTAAATTCAAGCATATAAACCCCATAATAGTAATAAAAGCTTTCAAGCAAATCAAGATCAAAGTAACCGAAGATCTATGGGGAATGTCTATCAAAGTTTGTACCTCCATTATTGAGACTATAGCGCCGTACTTAGCCTTAATATTTAATTTGTGTGTGGATCAAGGAGTCTTCCCAGATCTAATGAAACACAGCAAGGTGATACCCCTTTTAAAATCGGGGGACAGTAAACTTACCAATAATTATAGACCCGTATCCGTGTTACCGGTCTTCAGCAAGGTGTTTGAAAAGGTGATGCTGAACCAAATGCTCAATCATTTTAACACCAACAGAATATTACACGACCAACAGTATGGTTTCACCAAGGGACGTTGTACGACTGATGCCGGTATCACCTTATTAAAACACATTTTTACAGCGTGGGAAGAGTCCCAAGACGCCATAGGAATTTTTTGTGACCTCTCCAAGGCTTTTGATTGCGTCGACCACGAAACCTTACTTTTAAAACTTGAGCATTACGGAATGGGAAAACTTGCGCTCAGTTTAGTAAAATCTTATTTAAATGATAGACAACAGCAAGTTCAAATAAATGGTGTCAATTCACTCGGTTTAAAAGTAAAAATGGGTGTTCCGCAAGGCTCGATATTAGGTCCTTTCCTCTTTTTAGTTTATATAAATGATCTACCCCATTTGTTAAAAACCCAACCACAGATGGTGTTATTTGCTGACGATACTTCCTTGATTTTTAAAATTAATAGACGTGCATCAAATCTTGACGACGTAAATAACGCCCTACTGCAGATCCAAAATTGGTTCACTGCTAATAATTTAGTATTAAATGGGAAAAAAACGAAGTGTATAAGATTTTCTTTACCAAATGTCAAAGGTAGTCATTGTGAGATAAAATTGAATCAAGAGAAACTAGAATTCGTCGATGAAACTGTTTTCCTGGGGTTCACGCTCGACTCAAGGCTTCAATGGGGTCCTCATTTAACATCCCTTGCAGGACGACTAAGTTCAGCAGCGTATGCTGTGAGAAAAATCCGTCAATTTACTGATGTCGATACCGCGAGACTGGTCTATTTTAGTTACTTTCATAGTATCATGTCGTACGGTATTTTACTATGGGGACGGGCTGCAGACATCGAATCTATTTTTATTCTGCAGAAAAGAGCCATCAGAGCCATATATAGCCTCCGCAGGCGTGACTCTCTGAGAGAACTGTTTAAAGATATTAACATCATGACGGTACCTTGTCAATATATATATGAAAACATTATGTACGTAAGGAAAAATCTACATATTTTTAGTAAAAGAGGTGAAAGACACAATTATATCACTAGAAATAGGGACCAATTAGTTCAACCAGGTTTCAGGCTGGCTAAAGTAGACTCATCTTTCATGGGGTACTGTTTAAAATGTTACAATAAAATACCTCCCCACATAATTGAACAGAATGAAACGAAATTTAAATCTTGTATAAAACGCACACTATGCAGCCAGGCATATTATAAATTGGGAGATTACATCGCTGATAAAAATGCTTGGCTAAACGCTGGTCCTGCTCCACAGGACGCATAAATAAATTCATTAGCATTTGGAAGTACCTACTGTTGGAACCGCTGAAGATTGTAAAATACTATTTTTGCATTATATAAATTCAATCTCCTAGTATTGTATAATTGTACAGCTCATGTGAGAGTACTATGTAGTTACATACTATAAAGCTACCATTTACTGGGTACGTCTTTCATTGACTTGAATGTGCCCTGGCGGCTGAGAGTATGTCATGCTCACTCAAATGTCTCGCTGATGGTGGCACATGTGTTGGATCATTTAGCTCCCTTCAAAACGGTTGAGCTGAATGGTGCTAATCCGTGCGTCATGTTCGTGAACGGGCGCCGTCAGTGGGGACTGGTCATCTCTTTGCTGCCATGGCTTATTTTAATTTAATTTAATATTTGGATTGTTTTAGGCTTTTCATTACGGACGCTTTTAACGTTCTGCATCGTTCTCACATGCATAATTTTTAATATGAATGATGTAACTAATACTTTGTAACCATATTTTGATTTAAAAGAGTGTCCATGGAGTTTCTTGCCCGTTCTTCTCCATAGGTACCTACTACGCTTAGGAATGGGCAACTAGCTTCATTTCTCTGACTGACCGACCCCTTGACAATTCAAAAGTGCCTGTAATTGGTTTAATTGAAATAAATACTTTGAGTTTGAGTTTTGAGTTTGAGTTTGTAATCCTCTACACTAGGTACTTTTAAATACTATCATCATCCACAGCCTGACTTAGTCCATTGCTAGACACAAGCTTCTCTTTGCTGTTGCCAATCTCCACGTTCTTGTGCCAGTCTCATTGTTCCAGTATGAAGTTCTGCAATGGTAACGAATTTTAAGTGTGGTGACTTACCACGGTTACCACCCTGCGAACTACGGTTACTAAGTACTTAGGTACTTATTATTTCATCATCAGTAAAATCAATAAGTTATGGAACTGTTCCGTTACTTTGCGGAATTCATGACAGTAGGTACCTAAAGTGTTATGCAAAAATATTTAGTTTAAATTCTGCTAGATCCTTAATTAGACCCAGTCTTGGTGTCTCTCAGTCTCTTCCGTCAGTCTTATGCAAAATGCAGCACCGCTCTCCCGCCCGCAAAAATGTGTAGAAGGTGCCATAATTTTAATGCAATATGCTATAAGTATAGGATTAGTTTGCATATGGCGCCCCAAAAAGATCAATTATGTTGCACAATATCACAAATTGCGCAATGTTTTTAACTGTTTAGGGTTAATATTGAAGATTGCGCATTGATTGAACAAAAGTTTGCGCGAGTTTTAATTTTTTTGTTAATTTTTATTGCACCATAAGATTCTAATTGCACCGTGTAGGATAAGTATTGGATAGGTCTTGTTCCGTGAAAACATTAAAGCTACCGTCAATGTTATTGCGTGAAAATAATGGATTGTTCGAATGTAAGGGCTGTTCAATAATATCGCGCAATATAAATATTGCGCGATATTATTGTAAGTGTAGGGGCCGCCTTACAGTGAAAACAATTGCCAAAAATGCTCTTTTCATTGTAAAAGCTACGGAAACTTGTTGGCGATCTAGCTATTGATGAATTTATTCGAATATCCTCATAATCAGCCTATAATGTTTCCACTGCTGGGACACAGGCTTCCTCTCTGTGAGAGGGAGTGGGCTGTAATCCACCACGCGGGCACAGTGCGGGTTGGTGGATTTCACACGTCTTCGAATTTTTGGTTCTAGGACATTCTTTTTCAGCCTTACGATGTTTTACTTCACCGTTTTTGAGAGCAGTGGTGATGAAACACATACACAAAGTAAACTGCCTGCCTGGGTTTGAACTCACGACTCGTAAGTCGGGGCCGATACCACTGGGCCCCCACAGCTCACCAACTCGAACGTCCCAATGATCACTAACTCGAACGTCCCAATGATCACTAACTCGAACGTCCCAATGATCACTAACTTGATAATAATATGATGAAGTTACGAAGTGACTCGGTATCTATAGACTTGTCTGAAGTGAAGTTATTTTTAGCGAGTGTCATTTGAAAACTAGATTATTATTATCAACAAAATATAATGTGTTATTTATGAACATCGCCTGCGGACATCTCTTGATTGCTTGCATCTCTTTGCATATCTACAGCCACTTGTAAATATTTGTTTTCTTTATTTATTTATCATAAACTGGTCAAGTGCAAGTTGTACTTGCTCAATTAAGTACATCATATTATAGTGTAAAAACTGTTAGGAAGACCTTTGCCCAACAGTGGGGCAACCCGGGCAACCAACTTGAAAAGAACATTAGTAAGTACTTTAATTATGTCAAAGTCAGTAAAATATTATAACTTTTGTAGAGCTTTTGATAAATGATTTTATTTCTGTGTTTGCGTTTTGTAAAACGAAAATTACTTCATCATCGTAAAGGAAAAATCAGAAACGTTATGTTTCATTTCCATTTACCCACTCCTAGATATAACCACAAAAATCTACTTTTTATTCCTACTACTTCATACCTTCATATGATTAAGTGTTCCGTTTCGCCAATTTTATCACGGAACTCTAAAAAGTAAAAGCTTAAATGTCAATTAACACTTCAGTGTTCAGACTGTTATCGGTTCAATTTCGTTACGTTTTTTTGGTTTCGAATTTAAATATTATCACTTGTCGCGCGATGTTCGTCGGTTTACTCTATAAGAATATTATTTATCGGAACGAAAACTGCGATAACATACAATTATTGACGATATGCGAGCAAACAGCCTTCAGCTTCGAACCTAAAAGGAATTTAAAGCCGTTGAGTTGGTTTCGTTATCGGAAACTACTAATTGCACAGGCAGACGCGCTAATATTGTAAAAATATGACAGCTTATAAAACTGCTTCAGTGGTTTTGTGATTGCAAGCAGCTGCGAGAGTGGGGTCTAGGGTTCGTAATGCTAACGGCACACAAATTAAACTTATTCAATTACTAGCTTCTGAACGCGACTTCGTCCGCGTGAAATTTCTTCTTCCCCTGACCCCCCATTGCATCGCATTTACTCGGCTCCTAAGGGTAATAGTGTTATGTAAGCCTCCTTAAGAATTAAACGAAAAAAAACAAATAAACAAACAAAAAAAGGCATATTTTTTAAGATGACTTTTTGAAATCCGACCGGTAGTTCCAGCAATTACTTAGTGCGTTGAAACAAACAAACAAATTCTTCAGCTTTATTATTAGTAGGTACAGATAGATAGATGGATTTATTATTTACTAGTGACCCGTCCTTGTTTAGTGCGGGTGCAATCTACATACGTGACATGGCAAAACATCGATATTTCTATAACCATATAAACCTTCCGGTATGAATTCTCCAAGCGATGATGAGAACCACATCAAAATCCATTGAGTAGTTCTTAGAAGAACTAAACGGTCACACAGACACGACTCGACATGTGACTTGGTTTTATACTAAGTATGTAGGTATATGTAGATATAATTTGAAGATATAGATGTATGTAGGTACAAACAAAGGAAACGAATACACAGGAAAATATAACTTGTTGAGAATAGATAACAAAATAATTGTGGGGTTCGTACCTAAGTACCTACATGTAATTTTTCCCAACGAAATCTAGCCTCAAATAGTTTGACGTTTCAGCGGCTGAGTTTAAACATCGCGCTTCAATTGTCATTCGGAGTAGTCGTGTCGTCGAAAAAAGTAAAGAAAAAAAATTAGGAAATTACATTTATTTGCATTGAATGTGACGAGATGTGTGTGATGATTACATTATTTCCGTTACAGATGGGCGAAGACGACGATACGTGTTTAGATATTCTTTATTCTGCCTCTCTCTAAACCATGAATATTTAATTCAAATTTTATTTCAAATGTATTTTGTCTAACGACCAGTATCGCGAAAATATTTGACAATTAAACTTCTGTGGTTTGTTTTTCTTAAATTTTATTTATAGCTATGCGAATTGGCGACTGCGGCTTATATTAATCGTCGGTAATGTCTGATAATGATAGCTTGTGTAATTGTGCTGCGTCCAAACATTTCTATTTACGAAAATTGGACGAAGAATATAACGATAATAGTATGTTTGTTTGTTTGTGATATTAGTCACCAATTCACGTAAATACTAATAACAATAACGTACGTAATGTACTGCATACCAAATGAATTGATTGATGAAAAATCTATCTATACGTTTGCAAAGTTCCCGAACTATGCATTAGAAGTGGGTAAAAATCTATTTAAAAACTGCTATTATATTAAAATGTGACAAAATTCAGCTAAACCCTTACATCTAGAAGCCGAATAAAAGATTGAGAATTGATTCGCTCTTTATCAACATTCCACGAGCAAAGTCACAGGTAAAATCGAGTCATCCGGCTAACTTTTAATTTTCCGCCAAATTACGTCATCCATAATCACTGCAAGTTCCGTCCCGTCACAGTAAAGATAGTTTAATGACGTGATTTCCAGTTCCCGTTGTCAATGGTTACCGATTCCGCCATGTTGAAATATCTGTCACTTGCTTTGATGTCATCAGAATTATTGCGGCGAAATAACTTTATTATCGCTGGTCGGTTTGTTATGTTGATTAAATAATATCCGGGAATTTGATTGTTATTTATTGTAAAGATTTCGTAGTGATTTTCTTTGAATCGAGTTGTCATTCCTGTTGTTTTTTAGTTGACTGAAACTTTCTCGCTGTATGTGTGAAATAAAGGTAAGCGCACATCTGGCTGTAGCACATCTCATTTTAAAACAAAAAAAGCGGTGCGGCATATTTAAATGTGCAACAGCCTTAAAACTACTTATGGCATATATATACCCACGAATAATATCATGGTTTACAGACTTACTTACTTTATATCGAAATCATTATCATTCTGTGGTCAGTTTAATTTCGTGTTACATGCGACTGACTTTATCGACTAGATTTTCTTTTTTCAATAGATTTTCCGTGACTGCGTATGATTGTTAATGCGTCTGATAAACGGTTATATGCTGAAAAGAGATAGTGCCGCCTCTTTTCTTTTCTGTTAGGATACATTATTGGTGAGCACAACTGCATTGTTTGATTTTAAATGTTTGTTGAGTATACAGGCAATGCTTTATCATATTTTGCTATAGCGATAACCAGTAGATGTAAGGAGACCAGTTACTGTTAGATCTATATTCAGGATGTAGGGAGACCAGTCACTGTTAGATCTATATTCAGTAGATATAGGGAGACCAGTTACTGTTAGATCTATATTCATCCGAAAGGAGGTTCAGTTTAGTTAAACATAGGCGTGTTATGAAACCTGTTATAATATTTCATCCTGATTTACACTAACTAGCGCTGCCAATACTGGCAGTGACCACAATGACTAAACGCTTAATTTAATCTGCCCAATTTATCCCTTGCGAAGTAAACAGAGATAACAACACAATAATTCACTTTTACTTCACAAGGTACAGATTCTCTTAGACCCTGATAAATCTTAAAATAACGTACGATCAACGCGACAAGACAATGACTAATATATTGTGTCGGCAGACGGCGCACGGACAGCCATTCTGCCGTCTACGAGCTGCAAATCAAATGATACCGATGCTAACAGTTGAAGGCGCGCTAAACGCTGCCAACAAAAACAAGTAACTCGAAACCGATATAATCCGACCGCACGGACCATCTCTCATTCGACACAAAACATCTTGCTCTAGAAATATTGTGAAAACCGCCAACCCCAAATAAATCACGGTCGCCATTTTGTCCCATCGTTCCCGCGCTTTTTCCCGACCACAGACAATTAGGCGAGTGACAGCGCACCATAAACAAGACGCGAGTTAATCCGCGGATTATCGTGAGCGCACACAACCGGCGTGCAGCGAGTATTTCTTGTAAATAATTGTAAATCTACGTCAAAACGCAACGACAGATACATATGTTAGAGGATTACTGGGCGGAGATTAACCCGTTTTATGCTGTTTTATGCGTCGCGTTCGGTTCGACTGTGTTCGGTAACTGACGACTTCCCGCCAAAATGGTAGTGTTAATCTCTAGTTAAATATGGTAACGTCTTCTTGTGGTACGGTTTCGGGAAATGAGCTCTAAATACGGATTGTTTTTGTAAACTCCAAAAAAGATGACTGTTTCAGTATGAAGAACTGACGATTTCCATATTGACGTGCCGTTTTCGGAGGTTTTTAATAAGCCTGTCATAATTAGGACGTAAATTGTGTTGTAATGAACCTTAAATATTGATACAAAAATGTTTAACACCGAATAACACATTTGGTTAATGAAGTTTATACCCAGAATCGAAATGATAATAATAATCATGTTGAAGAGAAGACAGGCCATGACATAATTGTGATAATTCCTTTAATATTTCCACCTGTAGCTACATAAATTAAATCCATTATGGATGAACCTTCTTCTGAATCTTAACTATAGCACGTCACACGGTGTTTAAACTCGAGATGACAGCGAATGACAAAAATGGTCATGACAGAACATTCATGAATTCGAAAATTGTATCGTGGAATCCTTTCACCACATTGTCATCGGCTAATCTTGTAAAAAAGGGTTTATTCGGACAATCGACACAATCCGGATATTTTCATATTTGCGATTCTTTTGTAGAAATTGTTTATACACATTATATTTATTCAAACAACGTGTTTTGCACACATTGCGATATTTAAAATCTGTACCCTTTCAAACGGATGTTATTCTTGCCAAATTGTGTCCCCGAAATAGGATTTGTGTATGATTTTATGAAATTTCTCGACAAAAACTTATAATTATTGTGATTGTCGTTCTCCATTGATGATATGTCCGAATATTTTGGGGTGTATGAATCGATTCTTGGATAATCGGTTTGCTCTTTTGAAATGGTCGTAATAATCTCCTTTCTATGGTCAGGGTTTGTGAATAGATGAATGTATTATGCTGCTCTAATATTTATTCAGTCTATTTTATATCGTCTCAATTTTGAAGATTGAGATGGGCAATTTATTTTTGTGATATTCCACACGGGTGAGTTTATATTGTAAAAGATGAAGTCAGATATTTCAACAATACTAGTGTCAAATTATTGGTAGGTAATATAGCTATTTATAAATAAATAATACCAGCCTATTATCGTCCCATTGCACGGCAAAGCCTCATCTCATACAGAGAAGGCTCGAGCCTTAATGACCACGCTTGCTCAAGACGGGTTGGCGATTTCAAACTTATCCAGGTTTCCTCACGATGTTTTTCCTTCGCCGATATCGGTAATATTCTAGATAAACACAGAAAGTACCTACATATGAATCGAAAATCACATTAGTACTTGCCCGGATTTAACCACCTGGCCACCACGACCTCGACCTGTAAAGGATATATTGAAGAAACTGTTGTAGGTTCATAGTACCTATAGCTGTAATAAATAGTACCTACCTAAGTTATTTAGAGATGTATTGAACTATGCTCTAACAGAAACAGTACACAACACGGAAACTCGTCAACTTTCGTAAAAATAAGTAGGTATTGCACAAACTCTCGCACAGTTTTAACAACTACTTTGACGGTAATCGTAAGTAATCGTAACTACTAAAGCAATTACCGAGCACAGCAGCACTAAGCTCAGAGCTAGCGATAATTGTTTATCATTTCATCTCGGAGTTAGACTACACAACTTTTTGAAGTCGTTTGACTTCCATTCAGATCAAGCGCTCCACCTCTAATGTGATCGTACACAATCGCTGGCTGTTTATCAAACAAACCCGTTATGAACTCTTCCCAGTGTTTCATAACAAATTAGTTTTTTGAAAGTTCTTAGAACTTGGTTTAGAGTATTTGTTTGTAGATTTCCTAGACTGTTTGAGCGAAAGCTTCATGAGTAGATCACTTTACAGTTGGCATTTTCATGCCAAATAGGATCAGCCATATAGCATTACGCGCAGCATTAGCACTTATTCCTAAACGTCGACAATACAAGACTTACATGTGAAAGCACACAGAATCATGTGATAATTACTAGCTTACATATCGTGAAAACTTTTGAATCTCTTATTGCCAAATAAACAATAAGACTAGGTATTTTACCCACCTACTCCATTTTACAAAGTTTCAATATTACATTTGGTAGGCGGTTGATTGTGGAAAAATAGGTTTTACGCTTTTAGATGGAGACTAACGTTAAGAAACAGAATGTTTGAATGCTGTTCGTTGGATATTACTTTCTCGGAATGAGGAGCGGTTTCTCTTTGCACTCGTAACCGATCGCAAGGTCCACGCGTACTGTCCTCTAAAGAATACAGTTGGGATGGAAAACAGGAGTCACATTTCTGAAAGTTTCGCTACAGAGACAGACCGGAGATGCGAATCTAAGATGAACCCATTCATTTAACGAAAAATTTTTTAACGACCAATGTTTTTTTTGTGTTTTTCCCAAGACTGTATTTCCAGAATTTTCCAACAAGTTTCCGACTAATGTACCAACATCGGACGTGTACAGTAATATTTGTAACAGTTAACACGAACCAGTAACGGCGGCTACATCAAAGGCAACAATTGCCGAGATCAAAGGCATCGCCGCGTAAAGGTGGGTAGCGAAAGAAGATCGTTAGTTGTATGCTCACAGATTAGCTGATCAATTTGAAGATATGACAACTCTTTGGTTGAATTGAGGCGATTAGTTTTATATTGTTGGAAGTTAATAAAAAGAAGTGTCCTCGCTTTTATTTGAGTAAGTACGACATTTGGTGGAGTGAGTCATCCATGTTGTAGAGACAGTTGCTATCTGTAGGATGACGATGATGTAGCAAATCATATTTGATGGCAATTTATATTTTATGAGTCTCGAGATCTTCTAATATAAACTCTCTGTTTTTTTTCTGCAGAAATTGATAATTTTCAGCCCATTTTATTAGATTAGTAACTATTGACCATTAACTAGTATTTAATAAGATTATCGTAGGTTTAGCTGTATTACAGTTTGCGCTATAAGTAATTGCGTTTGTTCATATACACACAGCCTAAGGTGAGCAAGGCACCTGCGCGCGCCCATGGAATTAAGACGTCATTCAAACAACGCGGGGTTTTAATAGTTAATTCTTAGAAGTGTTGTAGACTGGCCATACTGAAAATAAACTGAATAGTTTGCTAACAAGGGGCCAGGTGGGATGGTGAAGATGAGGCTATGACTGTAAAAGAAAGATACGGGCAGACAGATACAGGCAGACAGATACAGGCAAACAGATACAGGCAGACAGATACAGGCAGACAGATACAGGCAGACATATACAAGCAGACAGATACAGGCAGACAGATACAGGCAGACAGATACAGGTAGGCAGATACAGGCAGACAGATACAGGCAGACAGATACAGGCAGACAGATACAGGTAGGCAGATACAGGCAGACAGATACAGGCAGACAGATACAGGCAGACAGATACAGGCAGACAGATACAGGCAGACCGTCAGGCATAGTTTTGTGAAGTCAGCACTTCAGCAGATATTATAATGAGTGGTAGGGCTGTATTCAGGTGACCTTTAGTTGTAATTGGTAAAATACAGTTCGGTACTTTTTTGTTTTGTTAGCCTATGTTGTTACACAACTCCCACAGCTGGGCAAATGGCTCCCATTTTTCCTTCCTTGCATCTCTTTGAGAGGAGGACATCGCCGTCGACGAAGACCGCGGCGAAAGTGGTATGACGATCTCAACATGATCGCACAAAAGAGGTCCTCTCTTTTGTGCGATCTCTGGCCATGTTGGCCGAGGAGAGAGGACGGTACTTACTTGAAAAATCTTTACGAAATTAGATCAAGACGTATGAGGTACCTACGTGTAGGTGAACATAATATAATTTAACTCATTTTAACTGACTTTTGTAATTGCGACACGTAAAACACTCGCTACTTACTTTTGTTGATATTTAGAGTTCAAGTACTTACTAAGAACTTTATTTTGGTTCTCTACAACGAGATTAATCAGAAATGGGTAATGTATATCAGTTTTCCCTCGTGAAATAATTTTTACATTGTAAGTGCTTGAAACTTAGTTCGAAGTACCTAGTTTGTTTAAGAAGTAGTAGATACTTAGGTGAAGTTTCAAGATTACGATAGGTACATCCACAACCTATCAAAGATCGAATGATAAATAATTAACACTACTATCCATCACAAAAAGAAGTAGTTAAATTAATTGAATCATTACAGTAGTGACATAAGTGTTAATCGATTTCACTTTTAAATCGATAACAATAGATTTCATAACTAAGTTCCGGCTACCATTTAAGTATTCTTTACTGTTTCAAAGACCGGTCTTACATAGTCTCTTCTTGATTGATTTAGGTACTTATTAGTTATAGGTAGGCCTCAAAGGCATATAACAAATACACTCTAAGAGAATAATATAAAAACTATTCCTTGTGCAAATCCTAAAATACGTACCTACATAATGTCTTACATTAAAGTGCGGGGTAATTGCATAACACACTATCAGTAACAATGGCTTTAATTTTGACAGTTCAGCAACATTCAATGCGTTATGTACTTATTGAGTAGACAAATTTTTCGAACATATGAAGCAATGGATTTGCAATATCCCACAAAATGATTGTGATTGTGATTGATTGTGTGCTACGCAATTAGGGTGCTGGAATTAAGCGTTATGTCAAATGATAAATAAAATAAAAATAGTTTTATTTGAATCACACAAATATGCATGATATAGGAAACCGCCTCCAACTCTCTATTGTTTCTTCTGTTTACGACAAAACCCAAACAAACTAGTAAATACAACATATTTTTTTACACAATCCGGATTCGTACCCAGCGCCGATTACTTTTACCTCCAAAACTGCTAGACCGTTAACGCTGGAACTCTGCGCCTGAGCAGACCATCTGATAGTGACATTGTTTGCAGTAATTATTGTATCGTATCGATATCGTATTACCGGCATTACTCAAATATTTGTACACGTACAAAGGAGGGTAATCCGATATTTTGTGCATCTATTTTGTGTAATTACTGGAGGGCGGGTAACTACAGGTTATTTAGTTTTGGTTTACGAAGTTTGTACAAAATATATTTGTGTAAAAAAAGTGGAGAAAAAAAATCGGATTTCTATTTCAGTGACGGTGAAAGTATGGCTTTCGCTTCGTTATTATTACCCTGGCACCACTGATGTTTGCACCACTGATGTTTGCACCACTGATGTTTGCACCACTGCTGTTTGCACCTTTGATGTTTAGTCTCTCTCTGCTAGCTTTTGCGCCACCAATATGGTGAGCCCTTTACTAAGGTTCTTCCAGCAATCCTTTGAAACCTTACAATTTGAGGTAATTTGATAATCAAACTGTGTCAATTTAGTTACGTATGGTTTTCGGTAACCAGTGATTACTGATTATCTTACCTTTAGTAAGAGACGGAAACGCATATACATCAAAGTGTGTATTCAGCTTATAACTTTACTAACAGTCTGATTACGTCGAGCATATCATATCTCTGTTTCTCTACAATTGCTCGGTATTCTGCCCACACACACACACACACACACAATGTATATCTTTCTTTACAAACTCTCGTAGCAATCGGAGATTATTAGATTATATTGTGACCCCTGCACCGGGGTTAACTCTGTCATTTGTTGTACACCAAGATCTTCTGTGTGTAGGTGTCTATGAACTTGTGACGAAAACTGAGTTAATGGGTGTGGTGATGAGGGTTTTCTCAAGAATGAAAGACAAGGCTTTGGTTTCTCATTATTATTAGAGACCCACCCCTGCTTCGCAAACTTTTTACGACTTGACAAAATATTAAAAAAGTACTTTGACATTGATCAAGATTTCTTTATTACATGTAAGTTTAATTTTAATGTTTTAGGTATATAAACTTTTCGGATAATTTCTCTAAAGGATGGTGAAAACCACAACAAAATCCGTTGCGAAGTTTAGAAAAACCGCTTCACTTCTGTCACCCACCTGACAAAACTGAAGAGAGGAGGGTGTCTCGTCTATTGTGAGGGTTTTGATTCACATAAAGTACAAAATATTTGTTTTTACAGATAGTTTTTCCGGCACCCTAATTGCGCAACACAATTTCATTCATAAAATGAATAATTTTGAAGGATAGGTATTGCTAATCCATTGCTTCTTATGTTCGAAAAATTTGTCCGCTCAATAACGTAAATAACGCAATGGATGTTGTTGAACTGTGAAATGAAAGCCATTGCTAGTGCGGCGGGGTGATAGTACTCTATCACCCCGCCGGGTTTGGATTTTTGCACATGGAAATTCTGTCCATGGAAACTTCATTTCTACAATTTTCCACTTGCGACTCGACAGAGTATGCTACCCGAGTTCGGAACCTGGGCAAAAAAAAATTCTTCGTCGTCGTGCTGTGTTTTTCCTATGTAACTATCCTATTGTACATTAGTCAAGGCCCTTGGCGAAAATAATGAGTTAGGACTCATTATTTTGCTGAAAGTGATCTCTCACTGCTCACCCCCAATGAAATCCAAATCACGCTACAGGTCTAGACTCAGTCCCATCCCGTCCTGCCACAGACACACAGACACACACCACAACAATGCAACAATACGGGGTTATTAAATTATATTGTGACCCCTGCGCCGAGGTTAACTCCTGTAATTGGACCTCTAGCCGGCCTGATTGTTATTGCTCGCGATGGCCCGGGCAATTTACTATCACACTGTCTGGCTATCTAGTCAGTCGTCAGATTCATTGGGCATGAATTATGAACCATTTTCAGTTTGAAACGCGTGTTTTGAGGGTGTCGGAAAATGTCTATTTTTCTGAGATTTTCTAAGATAAAAACAATGGAAAAAATCTTAGAAAAATAAGTAATTTTCTAAGACAACTCTTTTGATGTGAATGTTTGATTCTGCCTCCGGCAAATATAATTAAGATAGTTTTTCCTTTTAGAAAATGTCCAGTAATACCTAAAAGGTCGAGAAACCTCTATGCAATTTAGATTATTGTTGAAAAGCTGCGTCCATGACATTTGCACCACGAGTTAACTCTTCTGGGAAGCCAGAGTCCTTCCCATTTTGAAACGCATACAACTTGACGATACGTTAAAACTTAATACGAACTTTGATCTCTTCTACTATTCATTTCAAATAATGTTATGTGTATAAAATATAACAAGCTGTGTCACTCTTAATTTTTCCACAAAAGTTATGCAACGCTCAACTGGCGAGCTTGCATCTCCCCACGACGTAAATGAGTGTAAACGAGAATTTCTTTGTTGGTCAATATTCATAATTGAATGATTTCAAAAAGCACTCATAGCGATTAGTTCTGTCGCCCTCCGAGGAAAGTTGGCGACAGCAGGGATGGACAACCGTAGGGACGACTTTTATTTCTTAAACTATACGGCTGTCAGGGGCATTTAGCTGTTCCATACATTTTGACCGCGTGGCTAGGTATTGCACTTTTCTATGAAATAGCCGAGTCTGTATTTGTCAATCTTTTTGCTCTATCTGCTACTCAATACGGAAGTATATTTACAGATTTCGCCGTAAACTCGTTTAGAAAAGGCTTAAAAAGTAAACACCAGTTTCGTAAATTTTTTACAAATTTGACGAAACTGGTGGTGGTGTAGGTAGTTCATTGCAGTTTGGAAGTGTAGGAAACGAAACGACAATGAGACTTTTCAAAATATTCTTCTCAACAATAGGAAAAAATATTACTTGCGATTCAAACATTAACATAGGTATGCAAACTAAGCAACTCCTATCTAAAATGTTGGCCACCCCTCCGCTGACCGACAGTCGCCCGCATGATGTTGCTCAGTCACTCGGCAATTATAATAACTCGCCACGCCATCCGTTTGGCAGCCATTACCACCATAACTGTCCGCACTGCGCTCTGTCATCCCCGACACCCCTCGCGATGGTTGGGAGAAACAGTGCTCAGTGAGGATTTTTAACTTAAGGACTTGTTAATTAATGATTTGACGCTGAAGTTCCTCTTGGTGTTGTTTCTCTTATATGTTAATATTCCACGACATTAAGGGGGTTGCGTTAGGTAGCCCGCAAAATTCACATTAACATATAACATACAACCTGACACTGACGTGCAAATTGCAAAAAACGCAAGAAAATTGGAATGTCGCGGCTACCGGGACGCTCCCCCTCACTTCTTGTGCCGCCCGCGAATGCGACTGCGTTTAACCTAAGACATATCCTGTGTCAGTCAGCAATAGCGTAGCTTTCTATCAGTGAAATAATTTTTGAAATCGGATGAGTTGTTTCGGAGATTACCTCCTACATACAAACTTCATAATATAACAAAAGCAAGTTTTAACAGATCTTGTTTTCTGTTGGTCTCGTTTTGCAACCGTAATTAAATATTCCTAAATTCACCGCTCAGATGCGTAGGTATACAGGGTGGCAGGTACATCGACGAGCAAACTGTGAATTCAACAGACCCCTAGCGTAGAAATTTTTCATCGGTTATCAAAAAAATAAAAAATACAGCTGCTTCATAGAAAAGTGCAATACCTAGGCGGTCAAAATGTATGGAACAGATATCGTTTTTTTATCGACTAATTTTCTTCGCAGAGGTTTTCAGAATCATGTTCTGAATTCTGGTAACATGTTGCGCGTGGATGTCCTGCCGCCCTCTGTTATAGTTAGTAGCGGAAAAATAAAAAGAAGCTGTTTTTCATTAATTCCTGACACAAGAGTTGTTTTATGAAATTTTACCGGAAACGTACCAGTTTACCTTATTTAATTTACATTGAAATGTTTGTCCTTTATATATTGCTTTAAGAAATTATACAGTTACACGTAAAGGTCTAAGTACCTATAAATAACCTTTTTATTTAACTAACATACCGTCATTAAACCACATAAAATAAAAAGCGACACAAAATGAAGCTTTAAAATTAAATTAGTGCCATTATCACGTACTTTATGTTATTTACGACTACCATCTAACCCTACATCGCTCGTCACAGCGGTCATCAGCGGAACGAATCGCTTTAAAGCGCGGGTTGCTAACAAACCATCACACCACTAAGTTGGGATGTGGTACAAGTAAGCAAGTATAAGCGGGTCAAGCCACTGAGGGTAGAACTAGTACCATATGATAAGCGTTAGTATCCCCCTTGTGCTGATCACACGAGGCTTCAATTGTATATGTAAACGAATCTAGACTTAGCGGAAAGCCTTTCCTAAGGAGGCATCTTGCTTATCAGTCCTCTCTGACCTCTGAGTTTGAATGTTTGTTCCGTTTATCATCGGCCATTCGCCAGGGACATAGATAAGCTAAATTAACGGAGGTTATTGATGACATAAACCGATACAGCAACACGCTGTTGGGTTTTGACTGGTAATGAGGATTACTGAATAGGGATACACATTCTCAAACCTTGTTTCACAGAAATAAAGTGAGTCGCTTCCCGAATACGTGCAGTGGAAATTCTTTTGTAAGGATTTAGCTGTCAGCGTGGAGGTTCTGACTTGTACCACATACCAATGTTACCCCTTTAGTCCTGCAGGGTCAACAGTCACGGTATTTCAGTTAAATGGTCTATATTTGGCCACGGAGCGCCGTGTGTCTGTGTGTCTGTGCTTCAATTAATAACAATCAAAATAATGTTTATCACATAAATCAACATTAAATTATTAGTTTTAAAGTTTTTTTGGTGATATATTGCTCTTGGTCTAGTTATTGATTTAAAAAAGGGTTTGAACCGTTTCGATAAGTTTTGAAAGAAGCATCTATACTTCTGCAATAAGGATAGTGACTACTGTAAAGTCTTTTTCTCGACATTATAATATCAGTGTCGAAGCATCTGTATAAAAGAAACTCACTTATAATAGTCCTCCAGACCGAATGTCGGCCAGGACAGCCAATCTCACCGGAGACTAACGAACTTCTAAACTCCGGGCTGTTACTAAGTAATTCCTAATCGAAAAACCCAATAACACTTTGCCTGACCTGGGAATCGAACCTGGACCCCACGCTCAGCAGTCACGCTTGCGACCTACGCTTTGGAATGGGCAACTAGCTTTATCTTTCTGAGTTTACCTTTGACAATTCAAAAGTGCATGTAATTGGTTTAATTGAAATAAATGATTTGTGTTTGACCACGAGACCATCGGGGCAGTTCTTCACTCTAGGTGCTTATGTTTCGCGAAAATGTGGAATGGAAAAACATTCTTACTAGTTCTTTTCGATCTTGAGGATGAGGATGCATTTGAGTTGCGTCTCTGCATCGGTGCAGTAACAGTCTAAATAACGGTTTGGTACCGTAGGAATATTCCTGCGCCCGCGTCGCCATTAGCATCACAACAATATTAAACGGGAAGTTATAACGAATCCACAACAAATATATACCAACTTGATCCAGCACAGTTGTCATACAATAGCTTAATCGTCTTATTACAATTACTCCACAAAGGCCGCTATTGTGCACGAATGATGGGAATGGCCGCATGGCCGCCCGGCCAGCAATTGGACCGCAATGCGCCCGTATGAGACATCTTGTTGTGTGTTGAGTGTCTTGGATTTGTTGAGAAGTGGTTTGATGAATATGATATGATGGATAGATTTGTGAACTGAACGTCCTTGCGTAGATTGTGACGTAAGAAAGTTTTTCTAACTGAACAGACAGCTGTGCTGCTGGGGAGTCTGTTGCGCCACTTCTTCTTCCCAGCGAAACCTCTAGGAAGTAGTGAAGGGTGGGTGTTTTGGGGAATTGTCTTATGTAATGTTTGACGTTCGAAAAGTGTTGATTCTCAGCCTAATTTTAATAAATGACTTTTGATTTTGATATCGGAACGGCCAAGTATTGATGTGGCAACCGTGAAGATGTCGAAGGAAGTTACTCCTCGAGACCGGTGTTTCCTTTGATCCCGACAAAAGGCCCTCTGTGGCCACCTTCAGCACGAATCAAGAGGTTATGTGTCGAAGGCGGTCACTAAGAGTTTTTCGTGGAAAGGAAAAATCACATAAGTATAACCTTCCCTCGCAGAAATATACCTAAGGTGTCTCGCTCGCTACAAACACTGAACACTGCTTAAACATAATTTATCCAAATCAATACCGTATGACGATTTCTCAAAAATACCCTAAAATTATAACAAGAATGTACCAATATTGTGTCTATTAGTATCTATTAGATGGACGTTGATTCATACAATAAACTAATTAGTATTTATGTCCCTCCGACCTCTGCCCTCCCGCATGGAGCACTTTACAAGAATGTGGAAGAACAGATAATTGTTACTCTAGGATTATTGATAAGGGATGGGACACATGAGAAAAACATCTTTTTGATTGTAGCAGTAGTTTGCGGAAGCAATGAGTCGGATTTTGGATTTCAGTATGGTGATAAAAAATTCGACCAAAATATTACAATATGAACACGAAAGTATTATGATAAGCTTTGTTATTATTTGTGGACTGCTGATTTGATGAATATAATATATAATATCTTCAAAGATTTTTTTAATAACACAGGTTAGAATTCCATATCAAATGTGATGTGAACTCTGTATGTGCAAAATAATAAATCACATGCATCAAATCTGTGTGCACCATCCCTAACACAATAAAATCTATTGACACAAACTTTTATTCAGTGAAATCATCAGAATAGCCACAAATGGTGGCGGGTAGATTCCCGATTTAGTAACATTTCCAAACAATTATAACAGTGGGGCATTTGATGTTATTATATGCGGGGTGTTTGTGTACAATTTACTTGATTTGGACGTATTTTGTAAGTGGTTATGATTTTGTGTCCATGTTGGTGTATTCATACGCGTTTTTCATTTTCCCAGGCTCGTTAGATATCAGCCGATACGGTTTGTATTGTTTATGTAGGAGCTCTCTTTTAGCGCATCGTCACAATAGTGGTAGGTTTTGGGAAAGTTACATTGTTACTGTTTAGTTGGCAGTTGTAGAGTAGTGTTGATAATTAATTCGGTCAGCTCACGAACTAATCGAAAATTCTCCTGCCCTCCATCGAAAAAGCAGCACTGACATGTAACTCAGTACCTATCAGTGCTGATGACATCGTAGACTATCATATTATCCAATCAATGTCTACCGATTATTCCATTGATCAATGCACAGACTGAGGTTCTTTAACCTCAAACTTCCACATTCAACCAACGTTCAAGATTTGTTATGCCGAAACGTAGGCTGAAGACATTGCTTCAGCACTACAAAAAGATACTCGAAGCCTAGAACCTAAAGCATTGATTCTCACTGAGGTATTGAGGCCGGTGTCTCATTACTTTTATTTATTTTTTTTATTCAAGAGGAACAACAAACAGCTTCTACAATATAAAACATAGAAACAAGAATAACACAACAATACACAATACACAATATTGCAACCCACAACGCTGTTCACAGATTAACAACAGGATACAATACAGTGAAAACAATCGCTAAGGTTACAAATACAATTTTTAAGTTATTAAATTAACTCTCGTGTTGAAGATGTATATATACATATAATATAAATGATAATATGAATATATAATGTAATGTATATAACATATTTATGTATATAATACTCAAAAAATGGTACAATAAAAGAAAAATACCATATTATATTAGTGGAGACCTGTAATTGGCTTTCAGACTAACGTACTGTTCTTGATCTGTCTATTTTAGCTGTAAGTCTCCCATGTTATTTAAATAAATAAATAAATAAATAAATAAATAAAATAAAGAATAAAATTCATGAAAGCTCCTTAAGTATAAGACTTTTGAACCTATAGGGAGCACATGCAAAAATGTCTATATGGTCAAAAGTCCTATTGTAGGAATCGACCATTCTGCGAACAGGCGAGCGCAAGCAAGAGTTGGTCTTGCAAGTACCCACTGAAAATAATCTGCTACCTTAGTGGTAATGTGGTAGAATTACACTTAGGGTAGGTATGGTCCTAGATATGATATTAAAGACAATACATAAATAAACCTATTAGACCTTGCAGCAACGAGTCCTTTCTCCCAATCTAATCTCACCTCCACAGTTTATAAACATTTCCTCTAAGACTTAACAAGGAAATTAGTGTAATTGTCGTAATTACGCCAAGTGGGTCGCTGGTAACAAGTAAGCCTACACCGGACCGCACGCGCGGTGGTTCGGTTCCCGGGTACGACATCGTTAATTATGGGTAGTTGGGGTTCTTGAACTTTGTGGGTGGTGGAAGTACAAGTTGTTGTTTACATCCAGTGATCGGAGGAATTTAATTAGGGATGATAATCTAGTTCTGATCATTGGGTCTAATCTTCTTCCAGCAATCCAAGATCTTGTGAAGAATCACAGGCAGGCTAAAATCCGTGGATCGTCTGCTATCTGATCGGCGTTTTTCAAAAGCTAATTACTACTTTGTCTGAAGTTTCAAAACTTCTAGATATTTTTGATGATATTTCATGACTAACGTAGAGTTTCATAGACCGACGGTTAAATGAAAACTGATTAGACTGTCTACTTATTTTAGTACAAAGTACGAACTCAGCACAAAGTACGAACTCAGCACAAAGTACGAACTCAGCACAAAGTACGAACTCAGCACAAAGTACGAACTCAGCACAAAGTACGAACTCAGCACAAAGTACGAACTCAGCCAGTTCCTCTTCTTAACGTTCTCGACTGTTGTTTACTGTTTTCACTAAGTTTAGGATATTTTTTTGAACCTCGTCATTGATCAATCGTCACCACCGCCATTTACCCACAGGCTGCTGTGATCTCGATCCATGTCAAATAATGAGTTTCCAGGTCAATCCGAGTGGTTCTAGGTAATCGAGAGGAGACCACCACGTGCACGTGTTTACATCGCGCGCCTGCTACTCATCACGGTTTTGACACATCACACGGACTATCTGCATCCACCAAATGATGTAAGAGATGAGAGCATGCTAGTCGAAATTAGGCTTGAAGTTGTTGAGGTTATAGTTGAGAATTGAATGGCTAGAAATTGGGAATTGGGCTATTTTGGAAATGGCTTCACTGTAAATTAATTTATTCTAAACAGTATTAGGTTTTATGTAGACAAGATTGATTTTGAATCTTGTGAAGATGCTACTAAGGTTGATGATAGAATAGAAGGAGGCGTTATCATACGATTAGATGTTAGTAAAAATGTAAGTAATATAAGTAAAGGGCGCGTGATCTGTGAGATCAAAGCGGTTGTGATCAATCCGCCGATGTGCGCGGGAGTGCGCGTGGATGGTCTTGATCGTTTCGCTTTTGATCCTGCTGATTACGTCATATCGCATTATAATTATGATTCAATGGATATTAAAGAGGTCGGGTTTCTGATAACCTTAGTGGTTAATAGACTCATTTAGTTTTGGGATAATGTCAAATAACATAAGTTTCATTTTTATTTTTTCGCTTGCCGTTGTCACCGACAATTCCTTAAGTGCAGACCGCGACACGTTAAGATACAGAACACGGAGGAGGATTGGCGATAACGTAGCGCAACTAGAAAGAATTTTGTGAGACAATATTTTGAAGCGAAACAGCAATCAGCTCTCAGTAAGCAACAATGTTAGAATGTTACTAAATGTTTAAAGAAATCTTACATAAAAATAATCTACAACGGTACTCCCGCTCCTGAAACATGTGTAAAACGATCAAGTAGGTGCGCGCGCGCATGGCCCCGATCCCTTTGATGTGGCCGATGTTTACGCGGGCGGCGGGCCTGTGTTTGCTATTAAACAAACCCACTCGTGTCGGCCAACACCCAACACTGGCTGAGACGTTGGCCCAATGTTCTCCTGGGGAGAAATGGTGAGATTAAACTTGAATTTCGGAAGTACGTTTGACCGATCAATGAGGAAACGCCTTACAACCAATCTTACTTTGAATATTCCAGTAAGTAGAATACGATTACTTATCCTAGCTAATGATGTGAAACCTAGGTAAGCACAACGTGCTGGGTGACTGTAAATGATCATGTAACCAGAGTTGTTGAAAACAAAGTCAACTTAACATAAAACGTCACTGTACCGTACCTGCACCGTAAAGACTGAAAGACAGAATAGTTTATCACAAAAATTAGAAGCATATAAATCATATGCGCTAAAGAATTAATATGAGGTATGAGGATCCCTGGTCTCTGTCTTGAATATTAGTAAATCAGGGTTCTGGTTCTGGTGCCAAACCCATAGCCGAATTCTGGGCCGAGTCTAGAACTATCAAGTTGAGAAAATTTCTGACAGAGTGGACTATCCATATATATACAGTTCACTGCTGTAAGTTCATATATCACCTTCACTGTATCGTGTTGTTTACGTTATATGAGTCTTCACTCGAAATAGAGATTTTGATTAGACTTGATTTGAAATCAACTCATTTGATATAAGCCTCCGCGCAGTGCTTCAACACTGCTTTTCGGCTGTCAATTTCTAGTCTACCCTTACAGTTATATGAATGGGTAAAAATTAAGACCAAATCAAGACAATCTAAGAATCAACAACACAACAATGACACACACACAACACAACAACACACAACAATCTAAGATTGTCTTGATTTGGTCTAGTACACACCGACATTAGAAAAGCGGTCAGCTCTGTCAGCAAACGTTGGCTTCCAACATTGGCGTTGGATGTTGGTGATGCGAGCATGGTGTTTATTACAGCATTCGTTCGGTTTGGCCCAATGAGCGATATTGTGTGTAAACAACACCGTTCTGCTTCCATGTTGGGAGTGCCACAAGGTAGAGGCTATAGCAAGAACTATGTTGCAGTACTATATCATGCTAAGTTGCATTTAAAATTCCTTGAAAGACTTGTCCCCCATAAATTGATATAATGATGCATGGATTATTTCACCACCATTGTGTAAATACTAAATACGGTGTTACAAATAATACGGCCGTATACATAAGTAAGATGATATCAAATACCGCAGTAAGGTGACTAACATGTCACCAAATCAAGAAGCCCTTCTGACCATCCAACATATACTGGTTAGAGTAATTGCATCATGCCAAAGATGCCTCACTGCGATACCTCGCGGTCGCGGTTTAGCACGCTACCTCGATGTCACCTCCATGTAAAACAAATGTATGCCAATAGACACGCACAAGGCATCTTCGGCATGAGGTAAGGTACAGCTAGTATGCACTATGCATTTCATGTTGCAGCCTAACAGATATAGGGAATTGCAATTTCTTCAAAATAATTGCTTCTGAATCTGGTTCTCGTTGTACATCTATGAATACATTATCTAGAGGTGTTAAATACAGAGCTCCATCTAATTCTAGCTGATCACGGGTCTGGCCATCTTCCTCACTCCTGGTTCCCTCGCTGTCGTCTCCAACTTAAGGCACGTCGGCACCGCGCACTTTACTTTGAAGTGCCCTCGCGTTATTTACGAACTGTTTGTATATTTTCATATTTGCGGCTAGCACATCACCAGCGAGCGAGCCCATCGCCACAATGAACTGTGAACTGTTGCCTCGCATTTATCATTACCTATCGACCGACTACCGACTGCAGAATACAAGCTTTTTATTTTTTGATTTAGGATTCGTTTTATGGCTGTTTGAGTTCTTAGAAGACTTGTGATGAAGATCGTGTTGTTTTTCACTGGCTTGTTGTGGACTGATTATCTGGTATTGTTGGTTTCATCAGCGTCATAGATTGTATGAATTTTCAGTCCCCCGCAAAGACTGCTACTAGTCTAAGTAGGAGTCAGTGCCATTAATTATCAACAGGCTTCGTGTGTATTGGTAGTCTTCTGTCAATATTGCTGCTATGATCTATGCTAGATTCTTATTCTAGCGTTGGTCCATGTAATGTACATGTATATCTTATGGACTATGCATAGGCACCTACCGCTTTTATTCAAAGTAAAGCTAATCTCATTGTGCGAACTTTTTTCCTTGAGTGACATTGCTTTATATCTAGGCAGCTCTAAGACCTCCAAACATATGCGATTGAATCCATACATTAGTCACTGACTCACGAGTGTGATCACAATTATAATATCGTACGCGCTCTAATCCCGTTAGTATTCCGTTGTAAGGTTTGATGGGAATTAATTCAATATTGCTCACACGCAGCGGTGCCGGTGGTGCGGTGTAGGAAACCTTGCAGGACTCATTATCATAAGCTTGATGGTCGTATGGTGACGTTGGTGTGTTGTCTTTGAATGGTGTGTGTGGTGCTTCAGGTTTCTTTACTGGCGGTCTTGAATCAATATTATGGAAATGCATTTTTTTTGTAAAACTGTGGGCTGTGGTTAAGATTTCAATTGGTCTCCTTGTTCTTGATTCTCTTAGATAAACGTATACCAATATTATTGACCAACTAATCTATATCTGTAAAGATACGAGTACCAATACGTATTATTATATCATCACTAAAAGCCACTATTTACATCAAATACGAAACAGAAACCACCAAAACCAATAGCAGACCATCAAAGAGACTTTTGATATCGCATTCATCATAAACAAAAATTGTTTATGGAAACCAAAAAATCATAATAATGTATTTGAATGAATATTTTTTCAAATGCACACGCTTTTGCGTCGTAAATCTGTCAATACAGAGAAGGATTTCAGCGTGTAATGATGAATGTTTCCAGCGATCAAAGGGACGTTTGAGGCCGGATGCGCGGGCGCAGATACCCAATCAAATGATGTCCGAGAGGAGCAGAGTTAGGTTATGCTAGGAAATGAGAAATAAAACCTTAAGCACAGTTTTTAGACTCTAAAACGGTAAAAAAAAAGATTTCCAAAAAATGAATATAAGGCAGTAAATATGCAATAGAACTTGGTGTAGCTCCTCATAAGATTCTACAACAATGATGGCTACGTCAAGTACGCACTGACCACAGTTAGCAGCACGTGACGTGAGGGGATTTTCTTAGCTGTATGGCGCCATGAAATTATATCTTATTGAACGCCATCTAAATAGTAGTGTGACGTGATCTACTGGCATAGCATCAGCTACAGTTGCTTCCAGTACACCATATGATTTGTGGTTTGCGGTCTATGTGCAGAACATGATGTTACGTGCAGTTTAGCAATCCGCCTGGTTTTATGCGGTTTTATAATTAGACGTGTTTTGGTCATCTAGCGAAATGTAGAAATAATATATTTATTTATGTGGCATAGACACCATGGATGTATTTTGGGCCAGCCGATCAATCAACTTAGCCTGTTGCATTCCACAGCTGGATTTGGGTCCCTGCTTTTTGCATCCAGCCGATCTATATCTTTAGGCTGCGCCAGTTAGCATAATAGTAGGTTTTAATTGTACCTTTTGTATTGAAAAGCAAGTGCGAATGTATTTCTGATTCACATGCTGAAGTTGTGAACTTACTAACTTTGTAAAGTAATTATTATTATCAGAGTGATTTTATTTAACAATCTCGTAACAACCTGTTGACTCATCTTTACACCGAAGTTTGTTGCGCACTTCTTCTCAGCTAAAGCACTAGGAAGTGGTGAAGTGCGGGCGTTTTGATGGGCTGTCTTATATAATTTTGGCGTTCAAAAAGTGCTGATTTTCAGCCTAGTTTGAATAAATGAGTTCTGATTTTGATTTTACCAAATACACCGTAAAATCCATAATTATGTATACGTTGACCACACTGAAAATCTCACAAAAACAAAATCACTCTACAATTTTACGTTTTGATATAAAAATCATAAAGCTCGTAGCTCTGACCGGAAGCCGTTGTTTACATCACACAGGTGTAATTAAATCGTTACAGGAAGTACCCGCAGCCGCAGTGTTTACTCGTTTACATTACCGTCCTTTGACGGGGCCGTTTGATCATACGTATTACTTTAAGAATTTAACTATGGTTTTATGGACTAACCTACGTGGTTGGAGGACTTATAAATAGGGCTGTTGGAGAGATAGTGTTAAATTACAATGATAGCATCAAGACAGCGAGCGAGCGTGATAGATTGAGCGTAGTATTTTAGTAATGGCGTATTATTCAGTCGAAAGACGTCCATGGCTGGACAAAGGATTGTAAAAACGAACAAGAGGTAAAATCGCTAGACTTTACTTACCCGTGGTAAAACGTTCAAAACTTCAAAAAACTTATCGAAACATTCCAGGCAATCGCCATCGGAACTCACAACAAGAAAATATTTCTGTATTTATTTATTTTATTTGACTTTGACAAAAAACCCTTTCAAATCAGACCGTCAGTCAGTTTTCCGCGCGACTGCGTCTGCGCATGTCGCGCGTATGAAGCTATTAAAAGTCTGACGAGGGTAGGCAGAACTGATTGATCTCGAAGCAGAAGTAAGGGAAGTATGGCTGTCTGCTGATCAGACAACTGTTGGGTCATAGCGAAAAACAAGCGAAAACAAAAGATTTTGAAAAAAAAAAAAGAATAGAGCCATTATTTTCCATAGTTTAATATTTTTGCGTAATCGTGGTGATATCCTAACTTATGAGTAGCTGATCTAGCCCAGATATGGTGTTGTTACATTTGTTATATACACGATGCAGTTAAGTACTTGCCTGATAATAAAATTGTAACCGTTTTATTCCAAAACACGATCTAAATTTAGTTCTGGGATTGTTACAACGTTATTAGTGTTGCTTCAACTTATGGTATACATACATACATACACAGCATCATCAGCCTATACCGTTGTATCCACTGCTGGGACACAGGCCTCTTCTCTTCAAGAGGAAGTGGGCTGTAATCTACCACGCGGGCCCAGTGCAGTTTAGCAGATGTCACGCTATGCGCACGATGTTTTCCTTCAAAGTTTTGTGAGCAGCGGTGATGAAATTATTTGCACAAAGTAAAGCGCCTGCCTGACAAAGGTGGCCAAAAGGTGACCATTCTACGAGTATGCGCTTTGATTTGGTAGAGGGTTGTACTTTACGTAGAACTATTACTTACGTCAAATTACTTAAATATTTCTATCAATCTTTGGTACTTTTTAGTCTCAGGAATTTGGCCTAAATTCTTTCGTTTTTACAATGGCGTGTTATTAACAAGGTATTTAGTAGATGTGTCGTGATAAACGGACGGAAGCCGCGTCCGTTATTTCAGAATATAAATATTTTCGTGGCGGCTTGATGGATCGGTCGTCGATTCGCTTCCCGAGTCGGGCTAATCTAGCTGTTTATCAATATTATTGTGTTATTTTTCGTATTATTTTTAAACTATTATTATTTGTGGTGAATATTATAATGTTGTAACGCGTGGTGTGGGAAATATTCGTACAATTAAAAAAAAATATACAAGGGGGACATCGACGCGCAAACTGCACCTTGAATTCAACAAACACCATGGATTCTATACATGATTCTGAAACACCGGCGTTGAAATTTATCGAAGTTTATTAAAAAATAATTAACTCTGACAATCATTTTGACCGTCAGGTATTGCACTTTATTTCTATGAAACATGTGATTTCTTTAGATAACCAACGAAAAATTTCTACGCTAGGGAGTTTAGAATCATGTACAGAATCCATGGTAACAGGTGGCGCGGCGCTGCCTGCCGCCCTGTATTTTTTTTGCTAAACTCTATTTGCTACATAAGTAATTATAATAGCATTCGGTAACCACAAGCACAGTACTGGCTCGTTGGTTTAGTGGTCGCGCTACTGATGAGCACTGGCACTGGGTTCGATTCCCGGGTCGGGCAAAGTGTTATTGGGTTTTTCATCTGGAATTTCTCAGTAGCAGCCTTGGCTGGCCTCCTATTACATGGGACTAAACATAACGGGCGAAATGTGGGTGTACTACTCGTATATAGGTACACCTCTGCCCAACCCTTCGGGGAATACAGGTGTGATGTTATGTTATGATAACTAAACTACAAACATAATACCTGACTATCGAACAAGCTGATTTTTAATAGCCCTTTTTACATTACGTTTCCTAATCGTACAAGGCTTATATAAGGCGTAATTGTCATGACAAATAACGTGAAGTAATACAAAACCATTAACTGCGAATCTAAAACTATGCTAAAATTGTCGTGTTTATTTTCCTTAAAATAATAATATCGCACTGAAATTACCGTTGCAGGATATTTCCTGAAACCGTACATTCAAAGTACAAAGTCTCACCTAACACTAAAATATACAAAAAAACAATTAAGAAAAAGTAAGTTTCGACCGTGACAGGACTCGAACCTGCAGTCTTCGGATCCGAAGTCCGACGCCTTATCCATTAGGCCACACGGTCACATGAAACGAGGCTGTATATCAGGTAGTGTTTCAGGCGCGGTGACCTACTTTATGAAAGGGGTTGTTTTCTGTCTCGCTCGCTCGGTGTGAACTTTTCACCTCCTAATGAAGCTAGCTAGCTTTGAGCTCTATTGCTTTTACTTATTGTAGATTTGGATAGTAAGTTCTGGTATCTATGGATACAGAAGCTTTTTAAATGGACTGTCTTCAAAGCTGCTAAATATCTTCCTAAATAGCTAGGCAGACATAATTATGTGGTTTCGCAACAAGATTGGTGTAATGTCAGTCAATAAATTAATTTATTAACTACCAATATCCTATCTACAGGGTCAAATTGAACTAGCTAGCGAAACCCCGCTAAATAATTTTTTTTTTGGGCTTAGTGACCCATTCTATTGTAGATACTTGAACAATCAGTTGTGGCGTGTTTACACAGTTGTGTGTGTGTGCGTTTCACATACGTGATCGGTATCAATATCTAAACAGGATAAACAAAATTATTTGTACGAATAACTGGGTTTCTAAACTTATACTTCAAGAACAGAGGTCGTTGACACCAATTAAAAAAAAAAACATAAATCATATTTTTTTGTTTATCATAATTAGATATCGATACCCAAAACGCCTGCGGAGTTGCGCTAGCTAATTAAACTTGACCTGGTAGAAGTATGAAGGTAAAACTCTTTCCATTTGACTGCATGTTACTTGAAATTATGAGTTCAGAAAACCTTTTTAGTGCTGTATCGTCGTTAGATACCGATAATTTAACCTTGTATACTCTATCAAATACCTATTTGTATTAGAGGAAAACATAATTCTATCATTTAGGTGCCTTGTAACCATGTTTTAGCTCCTGAGCCATGACCTATTTAGTTACAACACATATCGAGGGACGCATAACCGTGAAGTATGGCAGGTGAAAGGGGAGCCCTATACTCGTACCCAGCAGTGGGTGACCCCGGACTGGAATGATGATGATGATGACATTCCAATTGAACCGTCATGTTGCAAGTTGTTTCCGTTCTGTGGTTATTCCTGCGGGGTTCCACTTACAATGGCAGTTCCACGACATTCATTGCGTTATTTACGTTGTTGAGTAGACAAATTTTCCAAACATATGAAGCAATGGATTAGCAATTTTCTTCAAAATCTTTTGAAAGTGTATTACGTAATGCTTCCTTCCATGTTCCCCGGGTGCTGCAGACGATGACTTAGGAATCACATGCGGAGGATAGGCACCACCGCTACACTATTTGCTGGTAAAGATAATCAAGCAATCGTCAATTTTACTTTAATCAAAGTTTGATGGTGATTTTGGCGTTCTCTATTGATTTTTCGTTATGACGGTTCTTGGGAGAATCACGTTCAGCATTCAGCAGCTTTTCGCAGGTAAGCCTGTAAACGTCTACACGTTTACAGGCTTACCTGCGAAAAGCGTTCCGAAACTTTGAAGCAGTGCTCCAGAACATAGAGCCACTACTTTCAAGTTGAACATCAACAAACTTATCGACCTCTAAATTAACAATATTAACAGAATACTATTTCGTTCGCTTGTCAACTTTTCAAAAGACATTTTAAATCAAAACCGCCACAGAGATCAACTCACAAACTCCACCCACTAACCTAATACCATGCCATAAAGTTCAAATTCCAGCAACGAACCTTTTAGGAACTGCAAATGATAACATGGTTCCCCTAAAACGTTATTTTATGATGAATCGACTTCTGATGGTTATCGCCATGACGGATAGATGTCGCTAGTGATGGACCATGGGTCATGTGCTCGTGGGGCTGTTCCATGGATTATGTATTAGTATCGATGGAGAGATATCCATGGTAGCCGCGCAGATGACGGCATGGGGCAGTTGCTTGTTAAAACTTATTAAGTTCCAATTGGTTTTGTTTTACCAGTTGGGTTTGACAACAAGTCTAGACCTTTGTCCAAAATGTTGTCTTTTGAGAACAGGTATCTACTTGGTTATAGATTTTCACGATATCTCACCATAAGATTATTTATTTGGGTTAAATATAACATTTTGTTATTGTAACTTCAAAGTATTTTACATTTAACAAATTGCGTGCCAATTGTTTAAAAACAAAACAAAGTACAAACGATATCTCTCATTGTTCTCTATGACTGAAAAATAGTTTTCGTTGTAAACTTCACAGTCTATATGGACTGTGAGAAAATTGTCCGAAGCGTAATTTGACATACATGTTTGTCCGACCAAGACAAGGGTTTTGTGAAAAATAAACTACCTAATTACAACTTGTTAATGTTGATGTATTTAGTTAAATATTTCATGTTATTTGTTGCTGTGTCCGCCATTGTTTTCGTGCAGTTTCAACTTTGTCACAAGTAGGTTGATTTTCACGGTAGTCGTGTTATGAAAGAAAAAAATATTGTTTCTACTATGTTAGTGAAGCATTATGTCTCGTTATTTATAAAAGGTGAGTCAAGGAAAGATCATAACTTAAAATATGATCATAGTCTTGCACCTTTATTACCTGTGTTCGATAGAGGCGACGAAATGTTATTGTTGCTCCCACTTGTTGTACACGCAATTGTATCACCTGGACCTTTGTAATTCACTCATTAATATGTTTCCTAAAGGGCAAACAAGAGCCACTTTCACAATGTAGGTCAACTCCTCCATATTAATTTTTGAATTGTACATTCTTGTGTTTTGTCTCAAAACCAGAAGTTAGGAAGTCTTTTCAAATCCTCGCAATGTGTGTGCCTCTCATATGCATTATTTAACTATGGCATCATACATTCATACGTGGCTGAACGCTACCAGAAGACGAACAAAAACAAAAACTTTTTTTCTCGAGAGAAAAAAAGAAAAACCAATTCCATATTCAAAGTGTCGCGACTCGCGTCACTCATTGTCTCTGCCTAATAAATATGGCGCGTAATTTTGACGATGGCGCGCGCTTCCACGGCGCCACTGTTGAGTACACTTACTGTTGCTCCAACCCATATTGTTCTACTTTTGTCCCTAACACGTTAGGAATTCAAAATAAATGAGCTGAGCTACTGATTTGAATGTCAATACTAAGTTAATACGGTAAGGTGTTGTCTGAAACCAAATATATGGAGGAGTGGTCCGGAGACGCGTTTGGACGCACTCATTGTTCCTGACACATACTTATTACAAACTTACGTGATTCATGGCGATGTTTCACTAAGTTTTTGTGTGTTTTATGACCTTTTTATTTGTGTGTTATTTGAATAATTATGTGCTTTAATTTATTTAAACTGTGAGCCTAAATTAGGTGTGACTGAACTCGATTTTAAGCTACCTGAGGAAATAATTAGTAATATCGTCATAATTTTTGTTTTAATTAAATAAAACCACAAGTTATGTTGTCTGTAGGTGCGTAAAACATTTCCATCTCAGTATTACAGTTGATTAAACATACAGTAGCAACATTTTTACATACAGCGCATAATTTTCCAATCAAACTCGTTATTAATTGGAAACAACAAAAATATACACATCACATGCATTTTAATAAAACATTAAACGTAATCAATTCACACCCAATAGAATATCTGAAGGCAATTACTCATTTGACAACCTGACTTCAGATCTTACGATCCATCTTTATTTCCGTGGTACTAAGGTATAAAATCGCGTAGCATTTTCAGCTAACAGTAAAACGGAATAAAGGTAATTTCACACTCGGTCGATGTCGTGCCTGGCAGCAACAAATCGCGCGACAAAATAAGTTAGCGATCACACGCGGCGACGTTCATTACTTGCGAGATTTACGGAGCGGGCCGATTGCGAATATCTCGTCCCGTTGGCAATCGAATGTAATCGGAGCCGATGTTTTAGGTAATAACTGTTGAGGACCTTTTTTGTTTGAAGACAATGATGTAGGGTGCCTTTAATTGTGTTTGGGATCGGATTCATTACTGTGTTGTTTTAATTTGAATTGAGTTTTTGCGAATTCTTTGACGTCTGAAGTTTATACATACATATTTAGTTTATATATTTTTACGAATCTTTACAGAAAGATCAAATTTTTAATAAGTGATGTATTGAGTTTGAATTTATAAATAAATGCCTCTAGAAGGACACAAATACCTACCTACTGACACCAAAACCATATTTTTGCAAAATAAGGAATCTAAGCTCTGACTACGGCGTAGTACAATTTTGTGCTACGCCGTAGTCACGCTACGGAATTTAGAAAATTATATTTCAGGCATAAATTAGGGTCTCTCGTTTAATTATGTTCTATGAAGCCAGGCAACAGTAGACTCTAAAACCCACAAGACATATGTCTTTGTTAAGTGTAGTGTCACTAACAACTATATGCATAGTTGGCCTCATTACATTATCAGCCTAAGGTTGCATTTCACTTGCACATCATAAAACAACGAGGTCTGTAAATTTGTCTATGTGACAGTTAGATAGTTTCAACCATTGTGAGGTTTTAATTTACCGGGATTTGTTGACAAGTCATATTACGAGGGAATTTTTCATTGTTTTTCGGTTTCATTTAAATTATTGATACAAGGTGGCAGAGACATCGACGTGCAACTTGTTACCAGGGATCCATTACATGATTCTGCACCCCCACGCGTTAAAAGGATTTGACAGTTATTTAAAAAAAAAATTAGGTGTCCCAAACATTTTAACCGCGCGAGGTACTGCATTTTCCAATGAAACAGCCGATTATTTTTTGATAACCGACAAAATTTTTTACGCTCGGGGAATCTAGAAACATAACAGTTTGCGTCGATGTTTCTGCCATCCTGTACATATTATGTACTTAGTACGTAAATACGTTGATGAGCTTGTGTGTGATTTATGCTTATTTTATAATATGCGTCTTATTTGTGCAGAATAAGTAATACATTTTTCATTATTTGTGTGAAGTGTGGAGTTGGTTGTACACATTTATGCTACAGATACTCGTACAATAACTACACATCAACATTTATCTCCCAGACATTGTCATCTACCTCCACCAGGACCGCCCGCGTCTCCTCAAACAACACCATCAATTCGCCATGCAGCACACTGCACACGGGAGCGACCGCTGCACTCAATGATCCGCAGCAAATGCCGTTGATTTACTGCTGACGATTCGTTCTTTCGTCCAACGACAGCTCTTTTGTAACACTGTGCCTTTGTTTAAACGAAAGATGGCGCTGATTTGCTTTAGTTGTTGTTATTTTTCTTGATGAAAATAGTTATGTAAAAATTTCATAAAGTCGAAACGTTGAAGGAACACGTCGGGAGGAAACCGGCATGTCCTAGAACCAAAAATTCGAACACATGTGATATCTACCAACTGGATCTGTGTGGTGGATTACAGCCCACTCCCTCTAACAAAGAGGGGCTTGTGTCCCAGCAGTGGGAATGTTATAAGCTGATTATGTATGCTTTAGGGATTTCGTTTTGATCGTTTCAGGTTTTTGACCAGATAAAATTGAGTTATTGAATTTAGAGATCAGTAGCGAAAGGTACGCATCGAAAGGTGTTACAAATAGGTAGGTAGTAAGTAGGAGTCCTACCACTTACAATATATTTCTTACCTCGTCGCCTACTGGGCTGTCTGCCCTACTGTAGGACAGACAGCCCAGTAGGCGGAATACCTTTGCTGTGCCAATAGTCACTTATTTTGACCTGAAACATGTAAGTTAGTTGCTCTTATATACCACTGTTAAATTAATGTTACAAAATAAACGTAGATATTAGAATCCTGTCCGTTTTATATAACTGCCGACGTTAAAAATGGTTGCTTATACTGTTTAGCGCTAATCCTGTAGCTCAACACGTTACTCACAAAAACTTGTTATTTCGGAACTTTTTTCCAAAGTTTTCACTCATTTAGTAACTTAACACGATCCCCGTAAAACTTAACATAACTCACTCCAGATCAGCAACACATTCTCAATTAGTCATGCCGCCGCTACTTGGGTGTCTAACTTAATGAATTTCATGCGACTAATCAGCATTACAGTTTTTGTAGATTTTTGTCCAGAGCGCGCGCGTTCCGCCCCATTGTGCGACGTTTACGACTTTTCTTTGACACATTGAATGCATAATTGGCGTTGAGCACGTTAGTGCACTGTGTGCCATCATCAGTAGCTTTTGTGAGCTGATGAAACCGGTGGGTGGGTATTGTAATAGGAGAAATCGGAGCTTTAAGTTTCTTTTGTCTAAGAAACTGTTAGAAAAACTCGTGATTAAAAAATGTCATGCTCCTGTGTACAAAGTGCATTAAATCGACATTCCATGCACCGAACCATGGAATGTCGATTTAATGCATTTTCTTTGTTTATTTTTATATCACTATTGAAATTTCTTATCAATTGAAGTTAAAGCGTAATACCTACGCTTACAGAAGCTATTAGCAGAAATTGTATTTCAGTATGGAGTTAATAATAATAATAATAAGCTTTATTTTCTCACCACAATATACATGTTATTTTACATCGGTCAGATTCGACAATGACATATAATTCAGTTGAGTATATATTGTAGGAGACTGGTGCCTAAGTTAGGCTCGTGGCCTGTGTTTCAGGACACCAGGATCCCACCCCTTTACATTTTCATTTTACAAATTATGTGCTATGAGCGCTGACAAGTTAAAATTAAAAATACATTTATACATCGATCAAAAAACTCAGTTAAGTATCTTATCACTAACTAGATTGAATTGACCTGAGCTAGAAACGTAATAAATCGCAATTGATTTTTGTTTGCTCACAATTTCTTCGCGACGTCTTTGATAACCGGAAAATCTGTATCTAAGAATTGTATAGAAACTCTCATCAGACAAGTTCCTCGCACCTCATTAGTAATTAGCGTCGATTTGCATACAGCCTCCCATACATCAAGCACGCGACCATCCACCAGCCACTATCCACTAGCCACTAGCCACTAGCCACTAGCCACTAGCCACTAGCCACTAGCCACTAGCCCTATAACTCAACACTTACCAGTTCTAACCACGCCTGCAGCAAACTACCGGCCTATTTATACACACATTATAATTTCCAATTTGAGTATGCAGATGCAAAAGCAAAATCAGCAAAAAAAGGTCTGTCTCCGTGATTTACGCTGCCCCCTGCCTGCTCTCGTAACGAGGTCCGAAAATTGTGCAACACATTTGTACTTTGGCCCTTTCGGGAACTGTTCGGGTGCATTACTCTGTTTCCGGGACTCTGCGAGCATTGAATCGTTCTTAGAACAAGCATTGTCTATGGCAGGCTTTGAGTCCAGATTGATGGATGAACGGTGTGAGCTTCTGATAGAAGTGGTAACTAACTGATTGTTGTCAAAAGTTTTTCACGAAACTAGGTGTTTGAGAGTGATTGTTGTGTGGCTATTCTGTATGCTTCTTTATCTTTGCGTTTTCTTTTGCCATTAGTAGATCTGTCGATTTGCGGATAGAAACGTGTTCTGTGCATATTTGCACGCGTGTACCAGTAGCTTCCTACATGATAAAATGTTTTTAGCCTGAAGCTATTTAATCTAGAGGATTACAAACTAGGGAAAAGAGAAAAGTTACCGTTACTGGCTTGCAATCTAAGTCTCTTTCTGCCAATACTTAAAATAAATCTTGTCTCATTGTCGTGCCTAAAAGCTTCTGTTATTTTAGAAGCCCTTGTCTAAACGACTATTAATGCACATGGCGACTTTACACAAGTGTATTGTCTACACATCCCAATGCCCCGTTTTATCATTGATTAATGGGAAACCCTATGAACGGAAGCCAAAATACTCGAAAAAATCAACATTATATCATTACTTGTGACTTTGTCGCCAGTTCTAGGAAGCGATATTACATGCACCGGCCGCTGTGCGTCTGCGACGGCTATACATTAGGCATGCGCAGACGCCGCCTTTAAGAAAAAATACGCCGATAGTTAGCCATGCACGCTGAACGGCATCACGGACAAAAATAATAAAAACATCACAGTCAAAATATATGTTGGCGATATTGAAAAAAAATGTAAAAGAGATGTTGACTTTGTCTACTTTGTGACGTACCGCGGACCACTGTCCACTTTCTAATGAAACTAATTTGACGTTAAGTGTAATGGGTTAGGGTCTATTTTACGTTGACAAAACCGGGGCGTCAAATATTTTTTTCCTGTTGGATTCGAGCAAGGGCGTGGCCCGTCCCGAATGGAAACATTTGCCAATATTATCGTGAAAGGTCTGAACAGATGAAATAATTTATTTCCCTATGTCGCTTTGTGTCCAAAACTTTGTGCCTTTGTGATATTTTTTGCGTCGGCCGCTTTGCTCAGTGTGGTACCGACATCTCATTTATCCCTTTAGCAAAAAGGAGACCGACTTTTTAGAATTTAAAGATTCGAAATCGATCTTATTAGTGTTGGACGGAGATTATTTTCGATTCTATGTTTTTGTGGAGTTGCATCGTTTGGTGACTGGAGACCGTTTGACGTATTCAGTGGATGCGTGTTTACGACAAAGGCATTAAAGTGTCGGTAAGTGATCCGTCGGTTTTGTGCAAGCCGACAGTCGCCTGTTGACTCTAATGATTTAACTTAAATAAATCTTTGGCTTCATCATCATTCATCATTTCAGCCGATAGACGTCCACTGCTGGACATAGGCCTCCCCCAAGTGTCGCCACATTGACCGACATCATTGAGAATCATCATCATTGAGAATCTTTGGCTTCTGAATAGATTATTATTGTTGGCGTATTATATTAGTTTTAATGTCCGTTACGGTTCGTAAATACTAATTTCAGGATTAGTTAAGGAAGTTTGGATGATGAGATGATGACGTAAGCTATTACCATACTATGTAGGTATGATTTGTATTATTTTAAGAATTTGATTGTAAGTAGTTGAAGGATGTCATGTTTCCTGAATCTTAAAAATATGAAGTCGATACAACGACCAGCCGCAGATACACATTTTTGTTTAGACAAAAAAAAAAGGAATTACATATAAAAAACTTGTCAGAAATAAGTATTTTTTGTAAAAAGAACAATTAAACTTTTAGCCCGAAAATGAACATTTTTTCACAAAAAACTAAGCAAAACTAAACCCCAAAAGTCAATTGTAAAATGCAAACTAATGAAGTAAACATTAGCTGTGCTCCACAGGGATTATCACAACTAGTTGAAATCTCCAGAGATGTCACCATTTGTCAACACAAATGGTGAGTTCTCTGGAGATCTTATAAGGAGCCAAAATTCTGCAAATCATTTTGTTTTAAAGCAGCAGCGATGACAGTAAACAAAAAGTTTTTTGTCCACACTTTTTGGGATTCGTAGCAGTGGGCAGTTTATATACGGGCTAAGATATATTATTTAGGACACGATGTTAATACTGGAAATGATCTTATATTATTGATGATTTAAGCTTCTTTAAGAGCTCAACTGTCACTAATGAAACACAATTACTTTTTCTCATCATCAACCATCTACTCAGCCTATCGCAGTCCACTGCTGGACATAGGCCTCTCACAGGCTGCACCACAACACCCTGTCCTCCGCCTTCCGCATCCAGTCCGTCCCAGCAACCTTCTTTAGGTCGTCCGTCCATCTAGCTGTGGGGCGTCCCACACTACGCTTGCCGATACGCGGTCTCCACTCCAGGACTCGTCTGCTCCACCGGCCATTGGTCCTTCGACAAGCATGGCCAGCCCACTGCCACTTCAGTTTGCTTACTCTGCACGCTATGTCGGTAACTCCGGTTCTTTTCCGGATAATTTCATTCCTGATTTTATCCTTCAAAGAGACTCCGAGCATGGCTCGCTCCATAACGCGCTGAGCGACCTTGAATTTGTGGACCAGCCCGACCGTCAGTGTCCACATTTTGGCGCCATATGTCATGACGGGAAGGACGCACTGGTTGAAGACCTTAGTCTTCAAACACTGTGGGATAGGCGACGAGAAGACTTGACGGAGTTTTCCAAATACTGCCCAACCCAACCGAATCCTTCTGTCGGCTTCTTTCTCAAACTTGTGTCTACCGAACTGGATTATTTGCCCCAGGTAGACGTAATCCTTTACAACTTCGAAAAGCGACCCTTCGATGTGGATTGAACTCGGCAAGACGTGCGAACTGTACAAAACTTTCGTATTGTCCAAATTCATGCCGAGGCCAACCCGCCGAGCGGCTCCATTAAGGCCGTGCAGCATTCGCTCTAGCTGTTCCAGCGTCTCTGCCATTATGACGATGTCATCGGCAAATCGAAGATGTGAAATGTACTTGCCGTTCACGTTGATACCCTGTCCAGTCCAGTCCAGCGTCTTGAAGACGTCTCCAACTTTTTCTATTGTTACCGAATAAGCGTGCCTATCAGACTAGGGGTTAATGCTTTATCATTTCAAGCTTTCAGTCATTATGTAGGTACAAAAATATTACAAAACAAAAATCATTTATTTGCATAAATAAAGTACAGAAGGTGAGGGTTAATTTCGGCGTGCAAATATAAAATAAGGTTACATATTTTATTGAAATTAATTATTGATCATAATCATGCAATCAGTAAACAGATAATCCCATTAAAGTTGTGTCATTGAATTAAATAAATGTCACTACAAAATTGAAAAAAAAATATAAAAAAATAACAGTCATAAGTGTCAATACTAATCATGTCAATAATGGGAGAGATTCGGCACACAATAATAATAACAATAACCCCATCGCCGTATCTCTACGTTGACGTCGTGGTGGGGCTTGCGCGCTCCGAACTCTAGGCCTGTTGCCGGAAGAGTTTACTTTGCCAAAACAGGTCTAGGCTGAGGAGCCAGACCAAAAGAGATACAGAAACCCGTAGGGCAGCATGTGGCGAGCTGTTGGGCAGTAGCTAGATTTATTCCAAGAAACATAACAGAGTCAGTTTCTGCCAAGGCGACCCCTTTATAAGATATATTTAGTGCCAGCGGTTTAGATCGATAGGTATGAAATTGCATAAACTTTGTTTTATTAATATTAACTTTTAAATTATTAGCCTCTAGTCACTCTATAGTTCTTTGAAGAACAATATTTATTTCTTGATCGTACGAACTTTAACTTGTCCTTTGAGTATAATTTTAGTATCGTCGGCAAATAGTACACATTTATGATTTATAACTTCTGGGAAATCAAAAGCAAAGCAGCTTTCAAGCAGCAAGCTTTCTTATGTAAAGCAAAAACATTGGCGGCCCTAAAATACTGCCCTGTGGCACGCCATATCTATTAAACATAAACGAAGATTGAAGTGATTCTAACGTTTTAGTTTGGTCATTATACTTTGTGACTTCCACTGATTGTACTCTATCGGACAAATAAGATTCCAGCCAGTTATATGCCGTTCCTCTGATTCCATATCTGGAAACCTTTTCCAATAATCGTTCATGAGAGACATGGTGAAGCGGTTTACTCATATCCATGATAAAACTGAGGGGCAATTCTCGTAATTTTAAGAACGTTCACAGTTGATCTCAGTCTCAATCTTTCAAAAATACCTCAAATTTCCCTACGTTTTGACAAGTTTTTGACATTTGTTTGTCGCCGAGATGACACTGCGACTAGATTTTGAACGTTTTAAATTACGAGAATTGGCCTTCTGTATCAGGTATTTTCTTGTCAATACAGTCTGTTATTTCTTTTATTCATTGAAAAGCTGCTAAAGAATGTACTTCTATTTTAACGAAACCCATTTTGTTCATCCTTAATAAACTTGTGCTTTTCAATGAAGTTTGTTAATTTATTTTTCACTTCAGTAGCTCAAACATGTAGGTTTTGCTGCGTGAAATCAGTGAGCAAAATGCGATTTTGCTCACTGAGTGAGACAAAGTAACTTTTTAATTTTTTTTTCAGAAAGCCGCAAATATTCTTTCCCTCCATTAGAAAGAGAGAGAGACAGAGACTAGCCCTTTCGAAGTTCGGATTTTGAATTCGACCTCAAAGACAAACACGTTCGGAATTTCGTACTAACTAAAGAAATTTTGCAAAAAGAAAATTATGTCTTTTAATGTAATTTATTGAATTTTTAACTTATTGTTGTATTTAAACGAAAATAAGTATTTACTGCAAATAAAACTGACATTTAACTTGTAAATATTTATTTGTAGTTTCAATAAATGTTAGGTACGTAATATTATTTTGAATAATAAAATATCATGGGTGCTATTTCCGAACACGCCTTAATTTAAATAAAAGAGCGGGAATAAAATTTGTAGAATTGCAGTAATTTTACTTTTAACTATTAAAATGTTCCATATTATAGAATTGGTATCTAGCTACAATGTTAATTATTTTGATTCACAATAAATAGTTATTTCAATCTATTCTTGTTTATTATTTTATCTCCTAAAGTGTTCTCGCTGCTGAAGTGAAAAGTTATGTGTGTTACACGAGAGCAAAGTTTTTTTGCATCTCGTGCCTTTGAATCCCTCGCCACACTCAGGATTCAACATTAGAATCACTCGCTACGCTCGTGATTCAATCTTTGAATCCTTCGCTTGCTCAGGATTCAAAATCAGCACTCGCAACAAAAAACTACTTTGCTCTCTTGTTGCACAAATAACTAATGAAACGCTTGTTCAAAAATATTAGAAAATATCGGTATCAAAGTCACGGGTCTGTAATTGTCCAGTTGAGTGCTATCCCCTTTTTTAAATATCGGTTTCACTACTGATCTCTTTAATAAATCGGTAAATATTCCTTGTTCTAGAGAGAGGTTAACAACATATAGAAGTGACTCTAGAATTACATTTACTGACAGTTTTTGATGTCAGTGCGCATATTATCGTAACCATTAGCTTTGGGATCATTTAGAGACATCACTATTTTTTACAGAGCTCAACTGAACCGCAGGAGACGGACTCATAACTCAATATGTGAAATTTTGCATATACGTTGTCAGGGGTGTAGAAAAGGACACACGGACGCTAGATGGCGCTACGTGTCTTTCGAATCATGTTTTAATATGACCTAACTTTCTGAGCAGTATTCTAACAAAAAGTACTATGCTTGTATAGTACCTAATAGTATTTCAATCATCAGTATTATGCTTTTAATAGGATTTGGATGAAATTTGGCACACAGATATTTTATTATAACCTGGATTAACACATAGGATACTTTTTATCCCGGTGATAATTTTCAGTGGGATAATTTCCGACTTCCACGCGGGTGAAGCCGCAGGAAAAAGCCATTAAATAAATAAATAAACCTGTTGTTGAAATAGTTGACTAATCGAGAGAATCTCTAATTATGGGTGGTCTTTAGAAATGCAACTGATGATACACTAGTAGGTACTTGCATTTCTTTCAATTTGCTACACTGGTGTGCGCTTAATTTGATATATGGACCCGAATTTCTTTCAAAACCCACGACATGATGGCAGTATTGTTTAATAATAATGTGACATTAGTGGTCAAGATCTTTTGTCTGTTCCACGCATAAAAAAATAAAAATGTGGTTACAGTGTCAAAGTTACGTCAATAATGAGCTTTTACCAAATTTCTTTAGCCACTGATCACGCCAGAAACGCCCCACTGTGCACCACGGAGCACTCCCGACACAACGAACTCCTTTCATTTGTTTAGAAAATAGAATCTCTCAATACCACAGGACACCATGGCCTCGTCATCGCATCCTTACCAACATTTTAATGACATTTAATACACCATCATTGGTTTACAACCAAAGTGTGACGAATGCTTCACATGGGGTCCCAACAAAACACCAAAACCACGAAAACTGTAAACAATCGACGTATTTATTGTTTTACAGCGGCCATATAACTTCGTCACCAAAGAATAAGGGCCCAATAAGTTGTGAAATGCACCCGCAATAAAACCATCATGGACAGTGGGTCCGTCGAGGTGTCGCTGGACAAAAAAGCGCAATGTGTGGTTTGAATAGATTCGGCACGCTCGGAGCGGAGCGAGCGCATGAATCGGCTCTACACGCGTGATGAATGTGCGGAAGTCACATTTAAATCTCTTACAACTTAATAATAACGATAAACAGCGGTCCCCTGTTTAAACGAATGTTTCGCAACATTAGCCGGCCATTTCGCGAAAGCTGCGCATACGCAGTCTGATTGTACAAACATTAGATTAAATGTGTTTGTCAAACTTATTTGTTGACTTTGATAGATTGACTGGCTTGGATTTGTTCGTAAACGCGTTGAATTGTGACGCTTGTTGACTTATGGATTTTGAGATAGACAGTACAAATGAAGAGATAATGTCTTTATAGAAAACATCGACTAAAATAAACAAAACCTTTAACTGTCAAAGCTTTAAATAAAATGCAACAGTTTAATAAACCACGTGAAAAACTTGGCGGGGCTATTAGATCCCAAATGATAGAGGCGCACTAGCTATTGCAGTAGGTACTGTATGAAATAACGGTCAATAATCTTAAAATGCAGTAGGAACTAACATTGCATAATATAATACGAGTAGGTAGGCTGCCAAAGTCGCGGCAGCGCGGGTGTCGTTTTCATTTCTCTCTTAAGAAAATTCACGAACTTGGTCCTTTTCACCATTCTTTTCTTTCCACATTGCCCAGCAAAGTTCAAAGCGTACCTGAATCACGTACTTGCATCTCAAACAATTACGTTCACGCACATGTCCTTTTTTCTCCGAAGATTTATGACATGCAAACAATAAAACTGCAACGCAGATGTCATCCGTTGATTATTAATAATGGTAACGCCGACGTTTACCGCAGCAACCGCTATGCAATAATAAACACATATATGTGATAAATGATAATATTTTATGGCGTTCGCCCTCGATATGTGACGTTTGCATCTCTATTTTCTCTCGAAATCATTGCGACTCAAAATTAAACCCTATAACCTCGTTGTTTAAGTTGATTTTGAAGGTGTCTTTTCGAGTTGGCCTGAATCGAATATAGGGTGTATAAATCGCATTGATGTTGTTCAATCGCACGTAGCAAATTGTCGATATTCGCTCGAGTCATTAGCGGTGCGTTTTTGTCCAGACGCGGCACCGCTCGGAACACTGTGCGGCCTACACGCACGTTTGAGGCGTTTTTCAAAACTCACTCGAGTGTGGACTTGGTTTATGTGAATCGTAAAGAATAGTTTAGACGTTACTGGTATTAAATATGGTTCTTTTCTATAGAAATATTGTTAAAAAGATGCATTTTTTTAAAGGTAACTATTAAAGAAGCCCGCATATCTACCTTTATTATTATAATTATAAAGGTAACAGTGCAAAAAGTTACGGTAAAAACGCTACTTGAAAAAGCTCAAGTTGCTTAATAAATATTATTAGTGGCTGCTGGCTTAAGATCATAAATAGCTTCCGGCTTTAACTTAGTTATTGGATAACATTAAAGACTACAATTTATTAAAACTAATCCTTTTATTTTTATTTATAGACAGAAATATTAAACTAACTTCCTCCTCTAGTAAGAGAAGATGAAGGCTTCAAGGACAGAGTAACTAAACCATATTTCGAAAAATCCAAACGTAAAATTGGCTCTGTAACACCAACATAAATCTTGATTGATTTGTAAACCCGTGTTCCCACATGTCCTGTGAATTGTAAACACGATCACGCTGTTTTAAACGTCACCAAGTTCAACACAAACTTATCTTAACACTATTAATTTTCATAAATCTTATAGGGTAAGAAATAGGGCTGAAAATCGTGTGGCAAAGTGCAAAAGTTATGTTGGTAGTAGAACCGCACAGTGGGTCGAATAAAAGAACCCTTATTGAACACAATCGTGCCTAATATTTGTAGATAATATTGTTACAACACTGGGGAGAGTTGTGCTCATTTTATATAGGGCGGTGTCAATAAACATCTGCACGTATGGGCTATGGAGCTATGGGCTATGGGGTGCAAACTGCACAGGGAATGTACTGTCGCGATTATTGAATTTAGGCCCGCAAACTAATCAAGGCTTATTTCCAAGAACAGATCGGGGTGAAGGATAGTTTGATTTTGATAAAATAAACGTTGCAAAATATTTTTCAAGCAAGCGTCAGTTTCTTGGCAACTTTTTAATCTAAAAAGTTGAAAAAGTCACGACAAAATTTAAAAATAAAATACGCAAAGAAATAGTAGGTAGGTACCTAAATTATGACTTCCACTTACGACGGAGCGGCTAAGTCAAAAAGATTAAACTTCAACATTTAGATTTTATCATAAAACATTCAAATCTGCAAACGAAACAGTTTTCAATTACCTTTAAGTACCGTAACACATCGCATTGTATAACAGTGTTATCCTAGTAAGTCGTCCGTCGCAGGCCACCCCAGAGCATACTACACTAATCTTTTGGTAAAACAGCGGATTTTGTTCATCTCCATCCAAGTTGAAACACTTGGTGCTTTCAAAACATTGGCATCGACAAAGTGAGTGTTTGAGACGCCGACGCCGACGCAAAAAATGCCGATTAGTTTGTTTATAAGCATCTTTGTAATAATGCATCTTGTTTGTGCTAAAGGTGCAACGAAGTGTGCTAACTTTTCCATTAGCATTGTTGCAGAAATGTTTTCAATTTTGTTATTAACTTACCAGACACCACAAAAGAACCAGAAAAAGTAATTTGGTAATTGTAGATTTTTTCCAGATTTTATCTTAAGTTGGAACATTGTGCATATTTTTACTTAAACTTTTAAAAGAGAGATCATAATTACCACAGACAGAAATACTAATAAATAACCAAATAAACCCACATTCTATAAAAAATATGTTAGAGACCTCAGTTTTTCTAACTTTGGGATAAGGATAGGGGTACACTTGAGCCATTTTACCCCTTGGCCACCATCTTACGCAAATCTCGTGTTCATCACAAAAAATAGACTCATCAATTTGGGGTAAAAACACCAATTAACCGGCGTCGATAAGGGATAAACACGGGGCGATGATCGGCGCCGTGTTTTGGTAAAAATCGGCGATGGCTAAAAAATGAGACCGCCACCCACGCGAGCACCCATGGCGGAAAAAATTGATACAGAAAGTTGAGTGGGTTCCGTTTATCACATAAATAAATATTAACTATAGGTACTCCGTTTTTCAATTAACGGTTTCGATATAAACTCCGTTATTTCACGATGAATACAAAGTAATATAATCTATTTTTCATTTACAATAATAACATAACATATAGTTATTTTGCCGTTACTTGTGTAAATGCTATACCTACATATATTGTAAGAAAAAACTTCTCTTAGCAAGAAACAAATCCCAGACTAAGAATGAAAGAAGTACAGATGAGCTTGCATGTTAGGTATTTTCCACAAAAACACTTCTAGCAAACATCTTCAACAGCTACTGCAGAAAAAAAAACATTAATATTTTGCAACATAATCAGCCTATAATATTCCAACTGCTGGGACACAGGCCTCCTCTCTTTAAGAGGGAGTGGGCCGTAATCCACCACGCAGGCCCAGTGCGGGTTGGTAGATGTCGGATTTTTGGTTCTGGGACCTGCCGGTTTTCTCACGATGTTTTTTAGCACGGACTTAAAAATATGAAATGGTTTTTTTTAGAACCAACCTAGCAAAAATGTTACCAAACTAAACAATCTATCCCAAGGATCCCTGAAGGTCAAAACATGCGTTTAAACCAGGCGACACTTAGCAAAACGGCCCGACCGCGTTATCTGCCGCCACTGCACGACCTGGGTGGTGGGTGGCGCTCGAGTGGCACTACAACAAGTGTAGTTGTAAATCATGAGATGGTTAGATAGTTCTGTTAATTGGTCCTGTGCACCCATTGCGGTTTTAGTCGTAACTTGAGATTGTTGTACAATCCAAATTCCTTGAAAACCAACCTAGTTAGCGGTCCTTACTGTGGAATGGTTGTCTTTATTGACTGTCTTGAACTTCATAGTATTTTCGTTTTATTCATTCACTAATGATGATCGTGGTCCGACACCGAATACGATGTTTATTTATTTTTTACATACTTCTTTGACATAATCTTTTTATTATTTGACATTATATACAGGCAATTCTAGTTTCAACTCTTTATTAGTGGTTGTAACGGCAGTCATGTCACTTGGTTTTAATAGGTTTTTATATTTTATCTGTCCTTTTGATGGATTCTTCTACATATATTTTGTAAATGTGAGGACTTTGTAGGCGTTGTAGACTTTAGATCTGTAGACCATTTTTTATTTTATCACACCAGGTACTTGTTGACAGGCGTAGGCTGTCCTTCCATACCTACTGTAATTTGAAAACATTGTAAAAGCCAATTATTTTTAAAAGAGTAACCTTGGAGTTTCTTGCCGGTTCTTCTCCATAGAAAACGACCAATTGGAACCGTGCACGTAGCTTCTGACGTTTCTTAAGTGCCCATGTTGGTTTATGTGAAATAAAATATTTTGATTTTTAAACACCTATTAATGATTAATTGTTGAAATTATTTTACTTCTTCTACCGCCTTCCTTTGCACATACAGTGCTTTATTTAAGCACGTTTCTAACTCGACCTATGAAAAAGCAAAATACACAATTACTAAACTGTCTTCACTAATTACTTCTATCTCCATTTTATAATATAGAAAATAAAACGCCTCTAAAAATATCGAAACAAAGTCAAGATCGGAACAAACGACATCCCCACTTCCCCACCTCGTTTAGAAACATCAAAAACACGTGTATGACAAATATACTAAATAGAAAAGACACGTGTTAATATTTTCATGTCATTTGTCACCGCCACTGATCCTGGGACCTCCCGCGCCGGCCGGAGGGAAATATTTGGAGCCATTTGTCCTCTGATCACTCTCCGTGCTAATGAGGGTAGATCATCGTTTTAGGTAGTACATCATGCTAATTATTTCGTGAATGGTTTGACAGATCTGTTGATTAGTGATGCTACATCTGTTGTTATTAAGTAGGTGAGAGTTTTCTTTTATTGGGGTGTCGTTTGATGTGTTTCTAAAGACTGACTTACTAATTACAGCTTTTGAACTATTTTAACCTCAATCATGATTATTAAGAACTCAGTTTAGAGGTCTAGAAATCCTTGTTTAAATGTTTGTCCGGGAAAGTCTGACTACTAAACGGATTCGGATGAAATTTGGCACACAGATGGTTTATAACCAGGTTTAACATATAGGATACTTTTTATCCCGATATTCCTATGGGATCGAAACTTATGCGGGTAAAACCGCGGGGCGCAGCTAGTTTAATCAAAAGCTTCCGAAATATTTCATTTTGATTCTTTAAACCAATAAACATTCATTTACTGTAATTATTTCTATCATAATCAGTTTCCCCTCGGAAGTGCCTCCACGACTAGCGAACTAATTAGCCGCGAGCTGCGTACGCCCATCGAGCAAACGATCCGGGCCCCACTTACCGCACGCTAATACAGATGTGCACAGGAATGTTGATTGTCTTTGTCTAAGATATGGACGACTATTCATAGGTATGAAAGATACCCAAAAATAACCATATCAACTTTTGGAGCTGATAATTTATAATTTTGATACTCTAAGTATTTATGTTATTTCGAGAGATTACATTAGATTTACCTACCATAGTAAGTTATTTTTGGAATTGATTTGTTGCACAGTGCGAACAGAAATAACTTAGAACGTAGACGACAGTGTTCCGCTTGTATTCGGCATCGGATCGATGCTCTTTCGCTCGGGTTAGATACATAATGTAATAGCAACTTCACAATCTAGAATTTTGCTAAAATTCACCACAGCATACTTATTATTTTGCCATCAACCCTCAACTAAAGACGGGAAAGAACATTTACATACATATCAAGTTGCCGTTGCCAACAGTTACTTATACAGCTGCTTACGAACTACACTCAAAACCCACTTCAGCAGACTTTTCCACTAAAATAATGTCAATATCAGGTGGTCCTCCACGTAAGGAGGAACAAATTGGGCGCAATTCCTCCGAGCTGGCGGAGCGTTCACCGACTCATTAGTGAAGTGGTAGGTAGCTATGAGGGCGATGTCGCTATGTATCAAGAATGTGGGGTTTTGTCGCCTGGTTGTGGGCGGTAAGAACAGAACTCGTTGTAAGGTGGGAATTTTGCAAATAGTCGTTAATTTCTTGTTAATAATAACATTTTGTATAGAAAAAAAGCTATAGTTAAGGCATTTTAATATCAAATCATTAGGTTTTTAATGGTTTTAGGTTTTATCGTCTACAGCTCTAAGTCACCAACCAAAAAACCACCAAACCAAAAAACAACTCTCAACTCTATTTAAAGCAATTTTATACTATATGCAGAAAAATTAAATTATGATTTCGGCATGCACACACAATGCAAAATGAAATTACATCAGTTACGTATAAGTACCAGTTACCATAAATAACTAAAGATTTAAGATAGGACCTCTTTGCTCAAATACTTCCGGACTTCATTATCTACCTAATATGGCAACCCTGGGTGGTACCGTCGCATTCCTCACGAGTCTGTGATTAATAAATATTAGAGATGAGTCGCGCCGCCACGAGGGGTGGAGGAAGAATGTCACAGTTCACACCGGTAGCTGTAGTGAAGGAGTTTTTGCTCAATAACGATACTACTAATTACACAGAAGCTGTTTACGAAATTCATTGATATGGTTATTAGCAAGAGGTAGACCCCGGAGAGACTATTTTTGGTCTGTTAATTTATTTAAGTAAAATGAAAAGAGAGATGAGAAAAGAGTTTTACTTTTGAATAAAACAGTAATTTTATATACATATAAAATCACTTGTTTTTTGTCACAATGAAGACAGTCACACAGATAATTCTGAAGCAGTTGACATCATATACGATACACATAACACTGAAAGAAAGGAATGTTGCTGACAAGAACAAGATGCAGATACATCTATCACACATTTATCTACCTAACTCAAAAAAAATAAAGATATCACTCATCTCCAAACGAGATGGCAAGTGCCTCCAATCCGACAAAGACATCTGAACGGGACAGGGCCACAGTTCTGTGGGGTATCAGCACATTTTGATAGGCTCGATGACAGTCGGTGCTGGGACAAAGTGACGAAGTAATTAAAGCCTCTTCGTGGGTGGCCAGTCGGCAACCCAATTAGGAGATGTCGTCAAGGGGAGGGTAAGTTGTAAGTGAAAAAGATGGAGACATTCTACTTTGTTGTTGCAAAATATGTGTGTACCGGTACCTGTTGTATAATTTTATTCATTTTCAAATATCTTTATTTAACTTAAGTACAAATCTACATTAACACTGACAATTGAGGCCCTTTATGAGGCTAGCAATACACCTTTTAAAGCCGGACAGATAGATAGTTTTTATTAAGAGAGATAGGTAGGTATTGTATAATAGGAGTTAGATGATTATCAAGTACCAACATATTAGTCCTTTGTTTTGTAAGCGCTTATGGCTGTCTCACCTTGGTATTTTGAAACCCTTGCAAATAATTGGGCAATTAAATGTCTCTTACAATTTCTCAATGTAACAAGGTACCAATTTTTTTTAAAGATTGCTTTTCCAACAGTGTCATGTTTAGCACTCACAAATATTTTATTCCGAACAATTGGGTCAAGTTCTCTCTCGCTATCATCATGACAATCCATACATGACGTAGTTTACCTATAATTACTTCTTAAGTGTTCCTTTATGCCACATTATCTGCGGTAATCTCAAACTCGAGAGGCTCTCCGTCTCAGTCAACACTCCTTTGAAGGTCAGTGAGGGGTGAAAACGGACACCATCCCTCTTACAGAGATAACAGTGGACTGCACGGCACGTTACACATTGTTTATTTTGCTATCTTTTTAAATCTGAGCCTTTTTTGTGAAATGTAATGGAGTAAGTTGTTTTTTTTTTCTTTGAAAGAGATACTTTGTTTTCAAATAGATAAAGAATTAAAAATGTTGTAAAAGGCTTTTTCTTTGGATAACCATACGAATAAGCAGGTTTCCTTGCTACCCAACTGAATAAATATGAACATTTAGTCGGTTGGAGAGAACCTTGAATACGTTTAAATTAATACCAGAGCATCTGATTGTAGGTAGTAGTCATTTTCACATTTTAGGGGAAAAGCTTCGCTCGTTTTAAACACTCAAATTTAACTTAAGACTATAATACTACATTAATCACATACATTCAAAGACTTAATTACAAACCAGTCTACACAACTAAACTTAAAATAAATGGGGTTCCATTTAAGTATGTACTGTTAAATCTCAAGACGTTTCAAGAAAGCCTGGTTAATAAGGCCTATATTCTCGCGAGAACTAGGCGCCCTCCCTCGTAATCGCACCTCATTCAGAGGAATCAGGGGGATCTCCTAATTGATACGATCCTCACAAGTAAGGCGCAGGCACAGTAGAAATATATCTTTATACTGTGGCACAAGGGCGCCTCACTCAGGCTCAGGTGTCGGCGATATTATGCCAATTCTCAGAAGCACGTCTTAAATATTGTGTCAATTTTATCCGAGATATTTTTGAAGGAGAGGTATCATTTGAATGAAGTTTATTTGTATTCATTTTAAGGGGAAGGGAAGAGGAACCCTTGATATTATATTTTTGGCACAGATGTGACGTCTTTCGTCTACTTACAATTCTATCAATGAATCAGAGAAAGTTCTTTTTGTACTTAACTTACTATTTAACTACTACTGATTTGTTAGAGAAAAGGCTATAGATACTAACTAATCATTTAGTTAGTATCTATAGCGTTTTCTCTCTTAGTTGAGATAATATTTTAATCCAGTGTTACGTAACAAATTGTTCCTCAATACGGCCAACTTTCTATATTGATTGGGTGTTAAAAACAATAGTTACAAATCGGTTTTTAAAAGGACAATGATGTGTAGTAGTATAAAGGCTTATGGAGTAAAAGTAACAACAATTAATTGCCGTTGTTAGTGAAGAGATAAAACGAAAACCGACGTCACATCCCAAAAATCTAGAAAAAGGTTTGTGCTTAGAAGTGATGTACTCGTATGTATACTATATGTTCTCGTTGTTACATATGATGATTAATTACGCAAGATACTTACTTATAACAGACGGAGATGAAAATCTTAAAGTTTTTCTAATTTATTTTTTTACCTAGCACTTGTTTAACACAAATTCATATATTATCAGAAAAACCTCTTAACTAACCCAAAAAATACCCAAGAGGACATCCTCATAAAATAAAGCTGCGTTCTAACGACTATTTAAAAGTGAATGTTTCAAAATTTCACGTAAACCGTTCCGCCGTTGATCGTCAAGTGTTGTCAGATGCGCAGGCGCCGCGGTACATGACACATATCGTGTCAACACATGGTCTGAATTAGTTTTGACATTTGTGATTGTTTGACACGTTTTCATATTCGGATTTTATCGTGAAAAAGGCCCTGTATTTGTCTTCCCTCGTATCGGCACAAGCTATACGGGAATAGGTCTTAATCACGTGGTTAAAAGATTTGCCTGCCTGTTGTTGGTAGCAATGATTAGAGTTACATCCTTCTTTATATCGCCAGTCGCGGAGTTTCGTTTTAGGCAAATTCTGTTTGTGGGTACTTTCAGGCAGCAAGGGAGCGCCAATTGAACAGGGTTTTGAAATTGAGAATAGATTAAGTTACAAATAAAAGGCTACTGGGGCAATTACGTTAGTGGGTAGGTAGATATATTCTGTTGGGTGAAAATTTCTACCAAACGCAGTGGCATTTTTATTAGCAAAATAAAATGGAATCTTCTAATCAATATGTTGCCAGTTTAAATGCCGCTGCGTTTGGTAGAAATGATTATGAAACGGAAACCTACTATCGTATCGTGCCCCAGTAAACTATACACTTAAAAAGTAACAATTGTTACAAAATGAACCCATCTTTCCATGAATGGACTCCCAAATTAATATTGAATATTTCAATCAACTAACAATCAAATAATTTTATCACTCAATCCAAACCTTTTAAATAAAATATTTTATTTAATGCCCAGATAAGTTAATAAAGCCGGTTCAAATGAAAACATTTCAATCGAGCGCGATTCGGCGCGCCGTGCGCCAATCGCGCTCGACAGATAATCCGCCGGTGTGGACGAGGCTTAATTAACATATCGAATGTTTGTGTTTTGTCTTTTTTATACTCTGTTTTATAAATATCATATTTGATGGGGATTTGTTTATTTGTTTGTGGGTATTTTATTGTTTCATCTACATTTTCAAACTAGTACATTGTATATAATGGAGAGGAGTAGGAAGCAGAAAGGGATGCCTTCGCCCTGCAGTTCGACAAAATAGGCTAAAAAAAAACAAATTTTGCCTATACTTAGGTAAATGTCACTTCTGTCATTTCGTAAAGGTGTATATTTCGAGCTTCTAGTACAGACGGCGACTTACCTAGCTATACATTTCCAGTATAAGCTGACTTCTCATTGTACGAAAAGCCTATACAATGCATGCGAGGTTAGATCCTCTAATAAACTTAATGAGTCTCTTTTCGTGAACCTTTATATTACATATAAATAAAAACCAGCGATATTTTACTCTTTTCTTTTGTTTAATATGAATATGCGATTTTTGTATTTAATTTAATTTCACGTTTGACCGCCATTTCTCCTGATGGCAAGCGATAAGGTTTTCCTCCCACAACCCACTACTCCTTCATAAACCTTCATAGGAAAGCTAAGAATAAAAACACCTAGCAACATGACGCCTTTCGATAAAGAACTAACACAATAAAGCCGCCCTCAAAAGCGCCGAAAATGCCAGTAACGCCCGAAATTATAGCCTCAACGTGTAACAAAGCAGTCATGTTATAATATAATATTATTCTACGGAGCCTCTGTTACGGTTACCTACCATTATCTTGTCCACAACCGTGTATTTGTTTAATTAATTCCGACAAAGAAATAGCTGTGTGTTTCCAAATTATTTACTCTATGTTCTGCAGGGAACTCAGAAGGTCTATGTTGAGGAGTCACATGAAGTTTGATGAAAAGTTATTGTGTAAAAGAAAGTTCATGCCAAAATCATACTTTAATGCGGAAAAAAGCTTTAATGCTTGGTACGTTCAAGGTACTTAAATTCCTTACTGATTGTATTGAATTTTCATGAAAAAGAAAAGAATGAAAATACATTTATTTAGCACAGACTAAAATACACACAACACACTACATCAGATAAAACACAAAAAATTAAATAAAATCTTCTTCTAAACTTGGAATCACTTCACTCAAGAAGTTAATAAAACCGATGTCCTCCCCTTCTTACCCCTTGTAAAGCACAGGTGCGCGTGCGCAGTTTGAGGCGCGCGAATAGTTGGGCGCGCGGCAATTATCCACAGATTACACTATTACACCGCTACCGGCTTATTAGTGCCGATGACGTGGTCATACTATGTACATAGAGTAGCCGCAGTGCAGAGGCGAGACAGGACACTCGTTTACTTTATGTTTTAGTGAAGAGGAAAGTAACTAAAAACATCTTTGGAAGAAGAACTTTGCTCAACTATCTCTATTTTGGTTACTTACTCGTAGTTTCTTATTTATGATATTTACTCATTATCAGTATCACCGCGTGTTGTTTGCTATGTGCGACAAGATTTCACCATAAAATTCCTCCTTGCTATTCCAGTGATACAGGTTCTCTAAATTTAAGCGGCCTTTTATTTTATTCTGCGTATCGCACCAACATGGACAATTGACATCGACTTGCAATGTATCTTTATAAACAGACACCATAGTCTCCCAAGCTTCACATACCTACACAAATAGACCATCAACGTTTAAATGAATGTCCAGTTCTAGAAACCCAAAAACCTCCACGAGCCAACACCCCTGTAGGCACATTGTAACCTCCCTTCACATCCTATGATCCCTTCCGTGTCCCGCACCCTGTCATTACACGCCGGCCGCTATAATACACGTATCAACTTCACACGGACCGCACAATGGTCGCGAAACAATGGCGTTTTGTTCAATAATAACGCGGTAGTCATTCTCAATCCTGACGTGACGGTAGGTACGGTGTTATGTTATGTGGAGTGGCGGAGTGTCGGGCTGAAGGAGGCGCAGACGACGATTGTGTAGTAGGAAGTTTTCATTTGTGTGGGATAAGAAGCTTCCTTTTGTCTTAGATATGTAGGAATAGACCGCGTAACGGAAGACGTAGCGTTGGAAGGCCTCCCACAACGTGTACCGAGGACCTGGTAAAGGCCGCAAGAATCTGAAGCCAGAAGCGGTTGAAATAGCGGTGCTTGGGGGAGCCCTATGTCCAGCAGTGGACGATTTTCATCTGAAATGATGATGATGTAGGCATGCGACAACTAGCGTCTGAAAAAGATATGTTGGTAGGAGATTGTAGATACTATCCACTAAACCAACAAACGTTATGTAGGATGATGTTATGTTGTTTTCCCTTCCAAGGCCAGACTTTAGCTGTATAGGCTCGTTCAGGCCATCTAATGCCGCTTCTTCGGGATCATCTGATTTTAGTTAAAATTTGAATGGTTCTTTTGGTGGTTAGATTTTCTTAATGTGCTTCGCTTGAATTCTTGGACTTCTTTTATCGGCACAATGTGCAAAGGCACTAAGGCCCTTCTAGAGAGTCAAGTAGCTTCATGTTTTAGCTTTTTACTTTAAAGTGTACTTTCAATTTTTCTGCAACCAATAGTTTTAATACGGTATTGTTTAAAGCTTATTGATGTTCTTTCATCTTTTGTTATTATTTCAAGACGTTGAATCCCATAATTACTAAACCAATATTTCTAAGCTAATCCCGGTCGGCTGTACGACTGTCATCACTTAGAACCCTTCCAAATATATCCATAATATATCTGTTTACGTGTTAAAGGATTAAAAGAAAGTGAAAACAGCGTTGACAATGTGCACAATAGCTGGTTATTAGTTGCGAGACCACAGGCGCAGCCCACCCGCGCGTCTCGACACCGACACATCTGTCTGAAAGTGAATGTGCTGAAAAAACTATCCTTGAAGACATCAAAACTAATCGCCGACGGATTAGAGGACATGGATTTCCAATTCACAAAACCATAACAAACAATTCTGAACCTTTGGACAAGACGATAGAGTCCAATGTTAAAGATTAAGAATCCAAATCTGGGCAACATAATTTTGCGACTCTTGAAATCGTCATCGTTTTTTATCCCAAGGACTTAAGATTCTATTTCGTCTGTATTATAAACAGGGACAGTTCTTCCATCTACTGCTTGTCAATATACGTCACATTGACAAAGCGACTGCTTATTTATTCATAGCAGATTATTCAGCAGATTATTTGGGCATGGAAAGGACAACGTCGGCAAACACGGACTCTCTAAGACATTATTTGGGGCCCATTCTGTGTTCCGGATGATCTCGATTCGCTTAACTTGGATAATTGTTGTAATGTAAATTGTTCATGCTGATTGAGTTGGTCCTGAATAGATTTGTTGTAAGCACTTGAGATTTGAGACCACCATGAAATATGGAGGTTCTATGAGCAGCAGCTTTCAGCTGTCGGCGATACAAATGTAAGAATGTGTTAATGGGACGTGTGCGGTTAATAACTGCGCAGTTGGAGATATCTTCTGCTTGACTATCTTCAGCTGGCGTATGATATCTTTCTAAGATGTCTTTTGATATTTCTGCCTTAAGGTTTTTCCGGGGTATTTACCGGAATTCGCTTTGGTTTCGTGTACTGTTATTTTAGAAATGGTTACCAGTGTCCATTCCTCTGTTATTAGTTTCGTCTTAGTTTTCCATCCAAACGCATCTGTTATTCAGCTCTAACCTAACCTAACATCACGTCTGTATTCCTCAAAGGGTTAGGCAGAGGTGTATCTATAGTACAACCACATTTCGCCCCCCTTAGCTCTACCTAAGTGCTCCAATACATTGTCATCAATAACATCTTTCGATTTTCCCTATAGATTAAGTTCTCAACACTTGTTTCTTTATCCCAATCGATAATCCCATTGGAACACTCTCTAATGAATGTCAGCACTATAACTTACGTTCATTTGCTATAAAAATTAAAAAGCAGTACCTCTACGTTCCGCCGCGAGATGAAGAACACCATTATTTATAAATAAGTTTTCAACGTTTCACGGTATAATTGGAAGCGACAGTGGGTATGCGTTTAAATTTTAATAATAAGCACAATAACATATTAATTTTTCTTGTCAAATGTAACGCGAGATGATAATCTCGGGCCGTGAGTGTGAGGCGGCGGCCATGAGTGTGCCTCATCAGGGACCAAGGTGTGAACTTTGGTAGTTTAGTATTGAGTGTGTTTTAATTAAACCTTTGTACGCATTTTTGGCTCTAATCAAAGATCTTAATTCGCTTGTACGACTTCGGGTTTTTCCGGAACTTTTGCTTTGTTTTTTCTTTGGCCTTTCTGACTTCTAACTTTGACGAAGCTTGTAAAATAAGTGGTTTAGTTTAGATTAAAAACATTATTTACATACTTATTAAAATATTATTGGTAGAGTTACTAATCCTGCTTAAATAGGAACATTTTAATTTTTAGACAGCGTTGGATTAAAGGTTTACGCAGATTAATAAGAAACCTCTAAAGTGTGACAAAGCAGACTTTTAAAAGTCAAATAGATTACAAAGGATTAGGAGATCAATATTATTGAAGTGATGTGACCAGTCTCTAGAACCACTAAGGGCTGATTTTTCCAACGCCAGATAACTTTTATTCGAGGAAAAAAATTAACGTTTGACAGTTTTTGTATGAAATAACTGTCAAAATTTCAAAATTATTCCTCGAATAAAGTTATCAGATGATTGAAAAATTAGCCCTAAGTAGTTAAGCTGAGTGGAACCGTTAATTTGTTTGAATTATTTAGAATTTTAATCTTGATAACGTAAATTCTTTGGATGACAAGATCATTTGAGGAATGATGTTGACCAACATCATGACATTAGCCCACCAATGTCAATGAGCCTCTCATATTCATTATCAGCAAAATTAGCATCTGTAATTATCTGGTTTTAAAGATTTGATCAAAAAGCTGCTTTTTAAATTTTTCATATCGCATCACCATCTTCGAAGATTAGACTATTTCTCTATAGGAAATATGTTAAACCATCCTTAAGTAAAGGTAAATTAAGCTCAAACGTTTGTGAACGGTCTACATCGGTCGATCGTTCACAAACGGTTCCGTTTCCGTCTTAGTTTCCTATAGTATAAGATGTAATAATTGCTGATACCGCAGCAATTATATCTTCTACCATAGAAATTATTATTAAAAAAAAGCTTATGTGTTCATCGGCGTGACATCGCGTGGTCACCGCAGTCGGCACATCAAAGCGGCGCGGGCGCGGGCGACACAACATGATTACGATAATCGCGCCGCGCTGTCCTCGCCTGTGTCGCTTTATATAAATTGACTGCAGGCGGGACATTCACGGAACGACATATTTGGGTTTTAAGATATTCGCTTAGAAGTTTTTATATGATTTGGATATGCTGCTGATAGTGCTGACACTGTCGTTAACTTTGACAATTTCCTAGTATGATAATTCCAACTTTTCTTCGTTATTTATACTTCTTTTTCCCAGAACGCTACTTACTTTCAGTCTTATAGATCTCAGCCTAATAGCATTAGCTAAGTTAGTTAGTAAGCAGTGGGAACATTATAGGCTGATTATGCTATTAGCAAGTAAGTAAAAGAACACTGCCACTGGTTTTACAGCTTCTGCTATACGCGAAAGTTAATTTTATTAAAAGGTCTTGCTATAAAATCACACATATCCGAGAACCACACAACAGTTTGATCACAAAAACCAAATGTTCATACTTAATATTTTATTTTGTAGCCCTCTGTCGCACCATGCACAGCCCGCTTTACCGATCCCTGACGCTTTTATAAAACTGTTCTTTATGCGTTTTATGGCGATTGAAATTAAGATGTTCTAATGTGAAGCTGCGCCATGGACCATCGGATTATCTTCATTGCACACACCTACTTAAAATGTTACCAGTTTTCAAACCGATAATTATTACACGGTATCACCACCACATCTAAACCGGCGGTGTCGTCGTCAGGAACTAACTTGTTCATAGAATTTGACGTAAAGTTGACAGTTCTCTTTGCAAGTGGCGCCCCCACGAAGTGTCAACTTAAATTTGTCTATATTTACTCCACTTCTAACCCGATCGTTTCTTTAATCATATGCTTTCTTCTGATATATGAGCGGTTGAGTGGAACTTATTAAACGTGTGGTAGAATTCTTTACTTTCAGAATATTTGGAATAATGTTAATGTGTGGGATAGTTGTGCCGTTATTTATCTGGGAACTCGGTCGATGTTAATGGAAACGTCGATGTGCTGCGGATTGTCATTATTATTTTGATTTTATTTATAAGATTATTGCAACAGTTTAAGTCACTTTTAGTTCCGTTAACATAACTTAGCCCAACCGTATTACAGCTGAAGGAAAACTTATTTCCTTCAGCTGAAATACGATTGGGTTAAGTTACCTATTAATTGAAAATTGTGTTGATTCGTGTTCTGTTTATTTACTTATCTTTTTGTAAACGAATTATTCAAAGTGTTAATGAGAGGGATGACAACCAAATGTGACCAACAAATGTGATGACCAACAAATTAATGGATGAGTTAGCCTTAGGGGCGCTATGAGCGTGGACTTAGAAAAAAAATCGTTTTAGTTTTCGGAAATGCACCAGCTCGGATGAACTCTAAGGCAACCCACTGACCTAATGTTTAATTTTTCTTGTTATGTGCCAAAATTAGTTCAATGTAAATTGCTCTAAAATAATCACAATAAAACCCTAGTGCACAACCCACGTTCCCTATCCACTTTTATTTCTCCAAACGTCACATACTCGTAGCTTTATCACCTAATATTGTACGCTCGACCAGTTTCCTGGTCTCTCACACTTTTTACCAACAATGCGACACGATACAAAAATATTCCGACGAGTCGACAATAGTGACGTGACATGCGCACTGACACTCCGCTCACCCATCACGCGACAATAGTCGCACATCAATGACAACTAATTTCTTACGGTGCATCGCGTTTATTCAATGGAACTACTTATTATAAAAATCTATATCATTCTGTATAATGTCAAATATTGTTATCAATCAATTTTGAACTGTAATGTGAAGAAAATAACGTCGAGTCTTGAACAGTATGGAAAAGCGTAGGGTGACAATAATTTTGACTTCCGCACGGACAGATTTACCCACACATTAGCGGTGTAGCGAATATCCTGAATGAGATTTAAGTACATTATGTTAGGAAGGAATTATTGCGCGCTTGATAAGGGTCGACTTGATTTTAAATGTTAATTTTTGTTTAAAAATAAATTGTATTAAGTGGTTGCGTTTGGAGTTTTATTTTTGGATCTTTTTGATGCACCTAGATATGCTTGTATGTATCTGGTTTTTGTTATTCTTGGTTGATATGACATGTATCAAGTGAAACATTGATATGTCAACGGAACTTGAAACTCTTTCTTCTTCGTTTCGTATTCTATATGGTTGAGTCAGCCAACTCATGATTTTCCCTTTAAATCTGTGCAATAATAGATAGTACCTATACCTAAAATGTTCAAGTGTAACAAAATCTTTTTACTACCTCCTTAATAAATTAATCAGATTTGCATTTATGTGAATAGCTGGAATAAGAAAGTTTTCCTAAGGAAGGGCTTGTGACTTGAGAGATGGGTTTCATATAATCTATATTTGGGTTTAAAAAATGATTGATAACGCTATTGAAATTCGCCGTTTGTATTAAAATGTATTCATTATTATTGACACAAAATTTGCTAGCGTTGCCTTTTATAAGACCCGTTGCAATCGATTGTATAGTTCAAGGTAACAATAACCGCGCCACGACAATTGCATTAAACTATAACCGCATAACTACTTCTTATTATCATGTAGATTAGTGGAGAATACAAGGAGGCTTCATTTGTGTATGCTTAGGTAACATTTGATGATATTGTGGCAATTTATCTATCCGGTTCGCAAAATGAAATGGTTTTATGACTTTCATTGGTTTTATAAGAAACAGTTTTTGATTGATTTGATTGAAGCGATCAAAGCTACAAATTGTCTTGTTTTGTTCTACTTTCAATGTTAATGAGTTTGAGGTCAAATCTCAGAATATTTAATTAATGTTGTCAATAATTGGTACATTCGAAATGATTGAATGGTGGAATGTTATTATTTACTACATACATATCAATCACAACTGCTTACTGGCCATCTGACTTTAAAGCAGTTTATTTTAGTGCTACATATTAACGAGAAGTTCTGCAATACAGTTTCTCATGCAAAATATTGCTCTACCCTTATATCCATAATTTAAAACAATATTCAACCGAAACGTTTTCCAAATGTCTTCCATAACATTAAATCCGTTTAAGCTCTTCTGTCTAAGCATGTGTGCAAACATAATTCGATCTACATTCGGGGCTCGGGCACACACTAGTCGCACCGCGTTGCTTCGCCCGACATAGGGAGAGTACAATAGGGCTAATTGTTGATGGGAGAGGTACAAGTACAAGCAGAGGCGAGAGCGATATTTTTTTCTGGGAAAAATACAATAATCTAACTATATTATCATAGGGCTGTTGCCACTATGATAATATAGTTTGAGCACATGCCTAAAATGTTGTTCTTTCGCTTATTATTCGTCAGTTAAAATATTGGATGTAATCGCTACTAATCTCAAAATTCTACATACTTATAAGTTATTGATTTGATATAAACGGTCGTTATAAATATTATTTGAAAATATTTTGAGGTACCTATCTAAAACTTACCAAGCATAACAAGGCTTGGTATCATATTGGTGCTTTCTATGAGTGATGATGATGACTGAAACCAAAATATTCGTTCAGTCACCAACCGCTCGTTCCCTTTCCTTGCACCCCACCAGAATTTGGCTACATGATCCCTCGCGGCTTTAATAAAACATTTATAAATATTTGCTGCTTTATTATTGGCGGGTCTCTGACGTCTCAGTTGACGCGGGGTGCGCAGACGCAGCTCAAATCACTATGTCCCGTACTAGTGTTGTAATTTATGTCCGCTTTAGATTGATATAATTTTTTACTATTATGTTTCTATTGTATTATTTTGAAAGAGAATTTAGTGTGGTGGTTTTTTTAAAAGGTTTTATGAAAAAAAACCTATGCTGTTTTGTTTATGGTCATGTTTGGAAATTTTAAAGTCAAGTTAGAGTCGCTCACGCGTGACAATCGAGAGTACCTAGTCGCATACGCAGCGATCGCTAACTACATAGTATACATCTACCCTACGTACTGAAATAATAATGGTGAAATGCGCAAAATGTGTAAAACTGATAACCCAAAAGCCTCCTGGATTGCAGTGCAGCAAATTTAATAAGTGGCTTCATTCTTCCTGTGCGTCAATAACACCCGACCTACTTAGTGTATTGCACGATACAGATTCAGTGGACTGGAAATGCAAATCCTGCACCGGAGGTGGTAAGCCTAAAAGACTATCATGTATCATCCCCAATTTCGACGGAGGCGAAAAAACAGATACAGAGTCCTAGTCAGAGCTACCCCACACACTGGTGTCTATGCTGATAACATGATGCAACAATTATGAGACCTGCGCAGGGAAGTGAGGCAAGTTATTAAAAAAAAGTTAAAATAATTCTACTCTGATAAAATGAATGAATATGACACCAAGATCCAAAAATATGAGAAATCAAAGAAGGAATTGGAAAACCGTTGCACTGATTTACAAAATCATATTAATATAGACAAACGTCAAATATGAAGTTCTGGATAACAAATTAAATCAAATGGAGCAAGCACAATTATGCAACTAACTTGAAATATGTGGCATCAACCCATCTGAGAAAGACAATCCTGAAGAAATTGCCAAGAAAATTGCCGTAACCATAACACAAAACCCGGATGACGTCGTAAAAGCTTATAGATAAACGAGAAACCCTTCAAATGTTGCGAGAAACAAAGATCACACTCCCATAACAGTGATACTTCGAGAGGGAAACCGAGACCTATGGATCGATGCTGTCAAAAAGACGACGATATCTGCTGCCAGCATAGGACATGACGGTGGTGATAAAGTTTATCTTCGGGAGTGCCTGCCGCCGTCGACGGCCTACCTGTTCAAAGGGTTGTTTACCTTTATATGGTGTAAACACGGAAATATATTAGTGCGTAACAGTGTCCAAGAAAAAAGAATAACCACAATCTGCTCGATCGCCGATATCGAAAAGGTAAAATCATCCCATGATAGGCAAGGGCACGCCGCGATAGCGGCGATAAGACCCCTCTTTGAGGAGTGGCTAGAGAGGCGCCACGGCGCCCTCACCTACCGCCTGACGCAGGTCCTCACCGGACACGGAAGTTTCGGGAGGTTCCTGCACATCATCAGGCGGGAGGAAACGCCCGGGTGTCACCATTGCCAGGATCGCCCAGAGGACACGGTGGAGCACACGGTGGAGGTCTGCCCCGCTTGGGCGGAGCACCGCCGTGTCCTCGTAGAGGCGATCGGCAGCGGCGGCGGCCTCTCGCGCCCGGCCCTGGTGCAAGCCATGGTCCGGAGCGAGAGGGAGTGGGAGGCAGTCGCCTCCTTCTGCGAAGCAGTCATGCTAGCGAAGGAGGTGGCGGGACGGATGAGAGAGAGAGCCTCCCGTCCCAGCCGCCGCGGGAGACGCCCCGGGCGTCAGGAGTCGATTGAAGACTACCGGCCACCGTAGGCGCGGGCCTGCGGGCGGAGAGCAATGGGTAGCTCACCGCCCGATCAGGACCAGGCCCGTGCCGGACGGCGCGTAAGTGTTCCACGCGCGCCTCAAAGAGATGTCAGCATAACGAGGGGCCCCTCAGGGCCGAAGCCTGCCGGGTCAGCGGGATTGTCCGAAAGGGTTACCGCTACCCCGGAACATAAAGGGCGAAGGAAGGAACATGGGTGGGTTTTAGTCAGTAAGAGTCTGACACTCCCTTCCGCTCCACCCAGAGCGGGACGGGTCATTTGACGATTTCCCATCCCGAAAAAAAAAAAAAAAATCCCATGATAGGCAGTAGGTAACTACTCATATTATTTTCATTATAATTACATAAACATAATATTTTTCTATACTGGATACAACAGAACATAATATAGTCGAAATTAACTGTCAAACATGGGATGATTTTACCTTCTACATACCGGTACCCGAAAATTGTGTGTACCTTCTGCATGTAAACATACGATCTATCAAGAAAAACTTTGCTCAAATTGAGTACATGGTGTTAATTAGTAAACATACGATTCACATCCTGTTATTAACTGAAGTCAACATTAAAAATGACTTGGTCCAATGTTTGAACTCCCTGGCTACAACTTATATTCAGAATTAAGAACTAATAGAAGAGGAGGGGGTGTGCTCCTATAAAACAGGATTATGTAGTAATGGGAGATATGAATATAAATCTAAAAGTATGTAACCCCGTGGTAAACAATATTTGTATTCGCTGTGCACCCTGGGATTTGTTAACAGCGTTAATTGTTATACACGCATCGAAAAATACGGTGATAGGATTTCGAAGTCATGTGTTCATTCGCAATGCTAGTGCGTATAACATTTATACATCTGTTGTAAACACTTCACCGGCCAATCACTGCATAACCGGTTGTGCGATAATGAGCGCGCTAAACAAGAATGACTCACACTCTTCTAGTCAATTAGTAACTAAGATAGTTAATCACCGAGTGCACAGTGAACTGAATAACATCGACTGGAGTATACGCCTTCAATAAGGGTGCCCAAATGAAATAGTTAAGTACATACATACTAGCTTTAATAATTTATACGATAAAAGTAAATTTACAATTAGTAAAAGCAGTTTCAGTAAACGTAATACATGTTCCTGGGCCAATGGAAACTTAAAAAGATGTGTATGAAGCGGGACTTATTGTTTAATATTTGGCTCAAAGATGAAAATAACCCACGGAAAAGATTGTTATACAATAGATATAGAAATAAAACAAACAAATACACAAATTACATTAGAAATAAACAAATTATGATGGAAGTTTCCCAAATTTTCAAAAGAAGCAAAAAGATTTGGAGTATTGTGAATAGGTTAACCGGCAAAATTATGAATGTATTGAACACGTTTTACTTATAACTTTTCAAACGAAACCATCAACATTGGCCAACACTTTTATCACTGAATTTAATTCTAATATCAAAGACCTAAGCAACTCTTGCGATGTACCTCTTTTAGACAAACCTACGTACGAGATGGTTCCTGACAGGACGATGAGAGTGAAACCAGCACGAGAAGATATGGTTAAACGAATCATCAAACAAATGAACCATAGGAAAAGCCCGGGTTACGACGGGATACGTGCTAAAGATGTTAAGTATACTTCAGCTAAACTAATCCCAGTTATTACACACTTAATCAATTCCTGCTTGCAGACAGGTACGTGTCCCGACCTTTTAAATATAGGGGTGATACAATACACAAAAAGGCGTTACGTGATGACGTCAATAATTATCGACCTATCACTATATTGTCTTGCATAGATAAAATCCTAGAACGTTAATAAGATAAATGACTTCTTGCAAACACACGGAATAATTAACAATAAACAATATGGATTTCAGAAAAATAAGAATACGACTCGATTATACCGAGAATTTACCGATGAAGTTTGACAGTTAAATGATAAAAAAACATGTCTTGACACTTTTTGTAGATTTTAGCAAAGCATTCGATGTGCTCCGTTGTGATCACAGATTTATAAACTAAAGGGAGATATGGTGTGGTTACCCAACTGTTCGAGTCCGGCTGTTGCCTTCAACTACATATGCACTACAACACGAACACGCGCTCACTCACACTATAACAGTCACCACACTCAACGCGAGCCAATCGCGTAACGCAGATCGCAACGTTGAGACACACAACTACATTGACAATTCTTATTGACAAATCAACGGCGCCCGCGTTTGTTTCTCTTTTGTGCATACATTGTTCCCACGCGCCACGCCCCCTTGGCATATCTCCCTTTAATTTATAAATCTGTGGCTTTTTGACAAGTTGTCACAAAATGAAATACAAGGGCCACTATTACAACTATTAAAAAACTATCACACAAACAGATACAAAACGGTTAAAATACAAAATGAGTATAGTACAAAGCTTCTATCCACGCAAGGAGTTCCTTGCGTGGATAGAAGCTTTGTACCTATAATTTGCTTTGGACCTATAATTGAACCCTGGGCAGTGGCCCAGGGTTCGACAGAATACCTACTTACTTTATGTGAATGATATGTGTAATGCTATAAATTCAGGCTCTGTGTACCAATTCGCAGACGAAACGTGTATATTAGTCGCTAATAAAAACATCCAGGACGCTGAGGAAACCCTACAATGTAGCTTCGACGAAATGTGTAAATGGGCTTATGACTTAGGATTGGTAATAAACGCAACAAAACAAAAATTGTTCACATACATTAATCACACAATAAATGCTCCACTATGCCTACAGTTATAGCACACGAACACATTTGCCTACATAGCTCTCCAAAAACTTGCAAATGCCCGTTATTAGAAGTAGTTCATAAACACATGCATATCGGTCTAATGGTTGATAGCCGATTCTGTTGGGGACCGCACAAAGATTAAGTATGCAACAAACTGAGATCTATTCTAGGTAAGCTTAGCATATTGAAATATACAGACTCTTTTATCAACTACGGACTCTACAGCTATGGGAGAACTTATCATACATACCTGCCCGATATTTATAAGTAACAACTAAGAATATTAAAAGTAATTACGCTAAAACATTTAAAAAGAAATTTAAAAACAGTGACGACGAGCTTTTCAGTTAATGCAATGTTATGAATGTGTTTATTATAATTAAATTTTGTACTCTAGCGGAAGTCAATAGACCTGAATTGCTAACCGAAAAAATAAGACCTGACTTTCTGAGATCGATAGCACTTAAAAATAAATACATCTTATCAAAATTTAATAATGTGTATGGGATGAGGGTTGCAGAATATTTAGTACCCTTTTATCTTAATAAACTCCCAGAAGACTTGCAAACGTTATACAAAACGAGTTCGAAAAGTTATAAGTACAAATCAAAACGTTTCCTTACACAAAATTTCTCCTAATATATGTTAATTTCTCCTAACCTATGTATTAATGTAACCTATAAATTGTTAACATTGTTTATAGAATTGATATGAACGGCTCGCCAACATGCACATAAACCCTGAGAGGTTTTCGTTGTGTGGCTAAAACTAAATGTGATGGAAAGAAAACAAAAAAATTTTTTTTTTTTACTTTTGTGGCTTCATCTTCTTTGTTGTTTGTGTTGTGGTTTTTACAATTACAATTCAAATTAAAGCGGATCCCTTAAAAGAACTACGAACAAGGAAATTATTCGAAGATGTAGCTTCAAACCAAATTATTTCCTCTACATTACCTATATTCAACTCAATATTTTTATAAGAAATAAAAAGAGATAAATATGGAATGAATCTTCATAAAAACATAAACTTAGCAAGCAGGAGTCATTTCATCCCACTCTTATATCATCATCTGAATGTCTCAATCAAAACTGTTTTCGATAAAATTACCTACTAATGAAAGGCAATCAACGAAGAATTTATGAAATGATTCCGTTTAATGTTTTACCAATCGATTTTGACAGTTTTTATCGTTCAATTTAATTGAATTAATTAAATTAACGAGTTACATTTATAGTTAGTTAGTCGATGAGATCGGCTTCGATATTTTATAGTTTGTAGTTAGGAGTTTTGACGCTAAATCGATGTCCCGGACAGAATATAATTTATGGTCACTGTAATTTTGTTTTAAGAATTTTATAATTTAAATAAATTGCTTGTTGGAAGAGCCAAAAATATTTAAAAGCATTGTCTTTTTATAAGGTATGTAAGGTATGCTTTTTATGGGTATAATTGTACTTAGGTGTTTGCAATAAAAAACATAAAATTAACATTCCACATCAAATATTCTACCTAAAACAAGTTCCAACTAAATTCAGACATATTAAAACATGTCAAAACATATTTATAAAAAACGTCGCCGGTTGCTACATTTATTCATTAGACACGCCATGGCATTAGTTCTATAAAATTCTAAATAACCACCGTACACCATATTTTTGACGTTAGTCACGGTTATTGTTAAAAAAAACATATAAAAAAACATAGTATCAATGTGTGCGTGAGTCGATTGTGTAGAAAATTCTGCGCGCGCATGCGAGGACACAAGATGGCGACCAAATCATATTTCAAAACGGGTGAAATCTTTTGTTAATAATGAAATAAAAATAATTCAAAAGTGTAACTATGTGGGGTTGCCGCCCTTCTGCATGTTGTGTTGTGTGGCCGCGCAGCCATGTTGGGTAACATTACCAGCGTGACTAACTTCGTGTTTGAAGGTATCGTAATTATTGTTGATTTGTAGGTCAATATTTAAATTTAAATTGTAAAGAAAAAATAATAAAAAGGTTTCAACTGCAAACAGTGCGACAGTCTTACATCGAAACGGAGTTATTTATGTTTTATAAATTGTATGGTGTACAATAAAGAGTATTCTATTCTATTCTATTCTATTCTATTCTATTTTCCGGAACAAAGTAAGTACTAGATTAATTTTAAAAAAATTCTACATCTTCATCTTTTCTTTTCTTTTTCATGGTAAGACCTACAAGGTCTTACCATGAAAAAGTTGGTGGAATTTATTTCAAACTGTGCTTTTCTGTAAAAACCCACTAATTTTCGGGAACTCGCATTGCAGCAGTTTCTACAGAACCAAGCATTTCGATGCAACACAAACATTGACGTTGTGGTTACAGTTCATTTGATGATGAGATTTACAGACTGTGAGCTGTAATACCAACTGATAAGAACATTTTAGAGACTCAAGGAGCAGACGTTCTAAAGACTGAGTTGATCATAACAGATTTGAAACTCTCCTCATTCAAGAAGGACATCTTCATCATCATCATGTCACGACTCCCCCACTGCTGGGTATAGGCCTCCCTTCTCTTCCGCCACACTTTCCGGGTCCGTGTGTCCCTCATCCAGATGTTTCCTGCGAATTTGGCGATATCGTCAACCCAACGCGCTTTTGGACGGCTCTGGTTTCTTTGGCCTAACCTTGAATGGTGGCCCCATTCGGTCACAACTTTACTCTGTTGGCCATCTCCTCGTCTAACTAGATATTCTGCCCAACACCACTTGAGGCGCATCGCCTTGTCATAAAACCAGTATTTCTATAGAGTTTAGAAAATATTTTGGAGCTCCAAATTCCGTAATGAACTCCATATTTAGATTGTATTCACGTTTAGAGACAAATCCTTGTCGTGTTCCGTTTGTTGATTTAGTCTATTTAAAACAAACTCGTGAGAGCCAGGTTGTGGAGATTAGATCCGGATTACTGGAGATTACACGTAGTTCGTATGGGGCTATCAACTTGGTTAGATTAGGAATATTTCCGTCGAAGAGTTTGTTTTGTTTTGGCAGAAAAGAAATATTGTTTTTCGAAGGGAAAAAATTATTTATTTGTGACATAATATAGGTATTTACATTATATAAGCTAAAATTTAAAATAATGATATTTACATGAGAAAAAATAAGCAAAATAATCATAGGGCATCAAAAAATTCGTCCGCATCGCTGTCAACAGGAACAGTGCCCAAAAGGCTGGCAGCATTGCCACGTTGTATGGCGATGCTAATTCTTTGGCCAAGAAACAGGCCAGCCCTCTGGTCACGTGAAGAGTCGATTAATTAATTATTAATTTCGAAGTGGTTTGCTCCTTGATTTTTGAGGTTTTCGATTTCGAATTACTGAATTTTTACTACTTTTAAAATAATGATGTCTTTTACTGCCTCATTCCCACAAATATCTACTTAAAATAGAACCAAGATGTCAGTGGATCGAGCATGCATACCAAACCGCATAAAAGTTAAATTCCAAGTTTCGCGACGAAGCCGTGAAATCGAAACACCCTTCTTTCATCCCTAGTCCAAAGGCGGCATTTTTGTAATCACCAAACAAATAAAACCTCTAATATACATTTTGATGTTTTTATAAACATAAGACATAATTTATTACGCGAACGCGACCAGGTATTGTCGGCAACCCTTAACGAAACGCGGCATGATTTACGATTTCCAAAACAAAATTAGAATTTACCGGTTTTGTAGATCAGTTTCATCCCTGTATGTGTGACAGAAGGTTGAGTTTGGTCCTTTGGGGTTGAACATGTAAGTTTGCATGCGGTATTTGACTTTATTTATCTATTATTATGGGCTTTGTCGCCGCTCCCACAGTTCGGCGGCAGATTTGAGCGGACTAGCGTGGCGAATGTGAGGTCTCAATTTGGAGTTATTGTCTGTGTACAATGAACGTATGTATGTGTGTTATGTGCCGATTATTTCTTGTATATTCAGTTGTCTGGTAATGGCTTTATCTATGGCTTCACGGTTGTTGTCTTTTAGGGGATGAAATTTGGTGGAATTTGATAGGGTATCATTGGTGATTCGTTTCAGTGTGAAAATCTGAGCATCCAGATCTAAACAGTCAACAACGATTGCCTTTTATTTTTGAGTAAGAATTTTGAGAATCTACAATTTGAGAAGGACGATCAAAATTGTCAATAACTGAAAAACTGAGGGGCAATTCTCGTAATTTTAAGAATGTTCACAGTCTGATCTCAGTCTCAATCTGTCAAAAATACCTTTAATTTCCCTACATTTTGACAAGTTTTTGACAGTTGTTTGTCGCCGAGATGAGACTTCGACTAGATTTTGAACGTTTTAAATTACGAGTGTTGGCCTACTGGTCGTTCCATCCACTGAGTCCTCTCATCCTTAAAGAGTTTTTGTGCACCAGTAAAACTGTTAAGGTAAATACTTAGTTAAATTGATTTTGTTCGATCTGAAGATCATTCAATAACATCAAAATTACCATTAAATGGTTATCTTCCATGGGAACGAACTCCTGCAGCGTCACATCGATATCCCGCCCTCCTTGATATCAATATGTAACAAAGCAACGTCATCCAAGACCACATATTTATTGAAGTCGGAAGCTCCGTAATGGCTGCTCTCCCCGCCATGTTAGTAACGTTACATTACAATAGATATAAATGAGTGACGATTTATTGAGCCGTTTGTTGTTCTACAAATACGTCGTGTTTGGGGGACAACGTTGGAAATGTAATTCTTTAATTTTTAGGTTAGTTGTTCGGTGTGGTTCCCGGTAATTGAGTAAACCGTTAGAGCAGCAGCTTATAAGAAAGTAACTATTGACATTCTAATTTAAGAATTGTTTAAATAACTCCTGAAATACTGATTAAATTCCTTCTTCCCCCACTTGGCGTCATTCGTCTATAGGTAATCCTTTTTTGCCTACCTACAAAGTCGTCCCTTGTTTGCTCGAGCTATCTGTATCCTTTTAACTTTTATTACAAATATCTACATAATACCTGTCGTCTCATGAATGAAATTAAAATCTATATGATTTTAGTTGCATACATGTGAACTTAAATAATTACTTTTTGAAATTTTGTTACTAGACACAAACTAACCAGTCTTAGCAATGGGTATCGTGTTAGCCAGTAACTGGGTCGTGGAAGTCAGATAGGCAGTCGCTTCATGTAAAATACTGGTATTCAGCTGCGTCCGGTAAGACTAAAAGCCGACCCCAACATACATAGTTGGGAAAAGGCTAGGCAGATGACGATGACACAAAATGAGTATTTATTAATACAACGTTCGGCCACGAAAATCTCACGATACTTCAAAGTAAGTATCTAATGATAACGTCTTTAATTACAAGATACACTTCTGTTTACCCATCAAGCCATTGATCGGCCGAATTCCTGCTTAATTCAATTGGAATGACAACATGGCGGCACGGCTGCTTGGCTGCTGGAGCGTCACTACCGGGTGTATCTTAATATTCTTAATAGATGTGGGTATCGACATAACGAGCGCGATTGACTGTCTGTTTTGGTTTTAAGTCCGATTTAAGTTTGAGGAGACAGCGGGTTTTACAGGCAGGCTAGGTTATGAAGAGCACTGTGAGGTATATTTTGAGGTCCACGAAAAACTTTAGTAAATTATTTATTTATAAGGGTTTCCAGAACCCCATATTACTGTAACTTACCTACAGAATGTCTCAACGCGTCCCAATTTCTGATGTGTATTAGAGTACCTACCAATTTTAGACTACTCCGATTTTTTTTTAATGATATAAACTAGTACTTGACTGCGATCCCGCCTGATGGAAAGCAGTGATGCAATCATTGATGGTAAAGCGCATAATTAATTTATTATGAGCCTATTCACTCTAGCTTTGAAGACACATCATAAACGGACGGGAAAACCACTGCAGGCAAATTGTTCCAGTCCTTCGATGTTCGCGGTATAAACGACGAGGCGAAACGCTTCGTCCGGATCGTAGCAGTTTCAACAACGTAAGGGTGGAAACTCGCCGTGCGACGAGTTAACCGAAGATTGATTGTTTGGCAGTAGGTTTTGTAAACATCTCAGTTCTCTCATCCCTTGCATCTCCAGGTCGTCTCGTGTTATCTCACCGTTTCTATTTGAAAACAAACGCTATGATTTGCATGAAGCACATATTAACAGTTCGTTAACAAACTGTATCGTAAATATTTTGCTGTTGGGAAACGCGGGTTATCTGTGTCGTTATGTTGTTTTCCATTTGATCCTTTGGTCCGACCTGCTTTAGATTTTATGTTGAAGCTGCATTGAACAGTGTACTGACGGCTATAAGCACGGAGTTTTACATAATTATTGTAGCGGTATCTACAACGCCACATGCGAACAACGCGTCATACTGACGTCACGCAAATCCTGTATCTCGCAAGCAGAGTTTACCGCGCAATTAGCATAGATACAATTTCCCAACATCAATCGTTGGGCAATTGCCCGCCAGACACAACACCTGTCTGGTCGGAGGATCCTCCTTTTTCTATGGAGGATGAGTGAACTTTACACCCTGTTCCTCATACCTCCAAACTGGTGACCCCGAACATGAACGTCAGCGCAGCCTTCGTGCACATACTTCAGCGTGACGTCATCATCACTCCCGCAAGCTTTAGAGCGGCGAGTCACCCTGCCAGCCAGCACCCACGGCTTCAACGGGTATCCTGACCACCAGCATGCAGCGTCCGCGCATACCTGGTCATCACCCTCAGCCTCATCAGCAACCTCGGCACAGCACACTGCACTTTCGGCCGGTCAACAAGAAGAGCTTCCTCTCCTGGTCGACGCAGCAGCCAGCCTCAACCCGGCGCTGTACGACATCCGACGCACTGGAGTATAACGCAGCGCCACCCCGACTCACTGGGGACATCTTCGCAGACAGTTCCGACTCACCGCGAACTATGCGCCACCCCGACTCACTGGGGCATCTCCGCAGACAGTTCCGACTCACCGTGAACTATGCGGCAACCGGTTCCGACTCACTGGAACCTCAGCTGGCCTGGCAAGCATCGCAAGATACAAGACTCAGCCCACTATCAACCTCCGGTCTCCGGAGGGGAGTGATGTAGCGGTATCTACAACGCCACATGCGAACAACGCGTCATACTGACGTCACGCAAATCCTGTATCTCGCAAGCAGAGTTTACCGCGCAATTAGCATGGATACAATTTCCCAACATCAATCGTTGGGCAATTGCCCGCCAGACAACACCTGTCTGGTCGGAGGATCCTCCCTTTTATATGGAGGATGAGTGAACTTCACACCCTGTTCCTCATACCTCCAAATTATTATTAATTCAAAGCATGGTTTTTATTAGAAGGCATCTTCACCCTTTTGTGTTGTATTTTATTTCATCATGGGCATGAAATATCAACATCAAAGGTTGAAGATGCCACATTAGCTCATCATCTTTCCTCTCACATCAGGAAATTATGCCAACATGGATTCCTTTACATATACTTTTGATCACAGTATTTATTTAGTTAATTTCAGTGAAGTTTTTCTGATTATTGTAAATAAAATTAAAATTATAGATATCCAAAAAAACGTAACACGTTTCTTGTAAGTTGTGTTGGACAGTGACATCCCGACACATGGGCACAAGTGGAAAACACCAGTATTTAGTGTATCGTCTCAAATACATATTAATTTGAATATTAATTGGAGTGAAGTCGGCAGCGGGTGCCGGGAGCACTATTAGCTGTAGCGTCCACTGTTGGGGAACTGTGTCCACTATTACAATGAAAAATTAAAAAAAAAAATCCAGATTTACCTTCGACTTGCAGTTGACTGTACCACAATCTCATATTATGGTAAATAATAATTTGATAAAAAATAATTTGAAGATTGCTTAATCTTAGGTAGGCACACTAAAGAAAAATATTGAAATATAGGTATATCTTATCACTAGCATAAGTGCACTGAAAAATGTCTAGACTTGAAACGACCTCCGAATTTGTTACGATATTAGGTAAGATAAGTTTTAGTGATATAGAAAACCGAAAACATGTGCTTGACTTACTGAAATGGCCTCCGGGGATGGGGATACCCCAATGTGCCTTACATTGCGGTATCCCCATCCCCGGAGGCATTGTACAGTCTCTAATCCTGGACAGTCCTTCGCTACTAGTCGCTACCATATTGCCGACTGGCTCACTCATTAATATATTTCATGCCGATACGAGAAAACAAGACAAAGGCGCCGATTCCCTTGTTCACAAACTACAACTACAGTCAAATTAAGATACTTCATAGACAAGTTTAGACGTGATTAAAAAATTGGCTACTAAAAATACGTCAATTTACGTCAGGCGCTGACTAATTTGACAGGACTAAACTAATATTTATCTTCTGTCGTTCTCTTAATGAAATAGAAAGAAAAAGATACACTGAACTTAAATTTAGTTTAGTTTGTGAACAAGGGAATCGGCGTCAAAAAATGGCTACTTTTAGTTTTAGACCCAATTTCCCGTACCGTACAACAGTGTGCACTAATAATAACACCAATAACGTACGCGATACATTTGGTAGCAGCCCGACCGCTTCATTACGCCACTAATGGCACCAAAGTACCAAACGGTACGCGCCGCGCCGGTGCTATTGAGCCACAAGTATTTTTATTGGTCCTACCTCTTACGGGTCTGGTGTTTGGGTACAAATCGCCTTATTGACGCTGATAACGTGCTTACTTGTTTGGGGAATTGGATTGAGAGCAGTTTCGTTATCTTAGAAAGGGGAAATAACTAGTTGGAAGCTGTTACAGTTGCTTTTTGAGTCAGTGGGTAGTGCTGACCAAGGCAGGCTTTTCTGTCGCTGTGTTCATGAAACAAAGGACCTATTAAAGAAGGAGTATTGTCTTATCTGATATGCCAAAACAATGCTTAAACTCGGAGAGCTTCTGTGGTTAGGATGTGTTCCCTTGGGTTTGAATTTTAATAAGCGCTAGAAGAGCAATAAAAATCTATTTAAGAAGGCAGAACCTGATAAAACTTACTACCAATTAGGCGACTCATCTCTAATTTGTTAGCAGGTGTTAAACTAACAACTAATTACAGTTTATTCAAGATATTATCTCAACCCAAGAAACACAGTGACTACCGTCGTTTGATACGCCGACACACAACACAGACCGTTCCCACCCTTCTCGAGAAAAGGCGTGAAAACGAACGAACACTATAATAACATCAACTATTATTTGTAGCATTGTAGCCAAATAATTTCTAACCCAAAACTGCTAATTACGCAAACAATTGCTGAAAATAGCGGTCTCATCGGAGATAACTGACGCGGTAGCACAATCACAGGGTGTGGAGGTGCGCTGGCGCAAGTCACGGTCATTACAGCGTTATTAACACGCCCCGATTGGTCGAGGCAGGTGCGTGACGTGTGATGTGTGATGTTTGACTGTATGGGAAGTAAATAGACGGTTATGTAAGTAAGTGAGTGTGCTGCTGGGGAGCGTGTTGCGCCACTTCTTCTTCTCAACTAAAGCACTAAGAAGTGGTGCACGGCGGGCGTTTTGGGGGACTGTCTTATGTAGTTTTGACGTTCAAAAAAGTGTTTTGTTTATTATTCTCAGCCTAACTTGAATAAATGACTTTTGATTGATTTTGAGTAAGAAGTTAAAGGAATTGTTATTTTTACGTTTTTGAGGTAAAAAGCACCAATTCTATTGTTGGGTTGGCTTTCAATTTCTAGGAATAGTACGTTCGTTGCCTGTGTACGACGGTAAAATAAAAGGTAATACCCCTGTTGGCATAAAATTTTAAGGCATAATATGGTTTGGCATAACGTTTTCGCATAACTTTTATTAGCATAATAATACTGCTGCATAATAATACTTTGGCATAATGCAAAGGTTAGCATAACTATCATTTAGTCTTATATGTTCTGGCGCATACTTTTTAAAGGCATAATATTTATTCGTCTAATAATCATGAGCCATAAATATAAAAAGTTATAATTGGGTGAATGTAGCCAATAATTTTAAATTGATCTTTAAGTAGGTACTTGGTAATTTAACATACAAATTTTATTAGGCATGATGTTTTCTGATATTTACTACTGTTATTGAATCATATGGGTTAGGTTAGGTTAGAATAGTGACCATTAACAGGGCGACCGACTCGGGGACGTCCGTCGCCCCCCACACATCTGGACACGAGGTGGCGGCGCGTAGTGTTCCACGCGCGCCCCTCTTAGACGTCGCGGGGGGAGTCAAACACCTCACTCCCCCCCCTGACCCGAGGAGGCCCGCAGTGGCGGGCCGGCACCAGTCGGGGGTTGCGGAAGGATCTTACGTTCCCGCGACCCCCGGCGTAGGTGTGAGATGGAACACTGGGGTGGTTTTTAGTCAGTAAGAGTCTGACAGACCCCGTCGCCCGCCCCAGGGCGGCGGACATTCATGAGGATTTTCCAACCCAGGAAAAAAAAAAAAAAAAGAATAGTGACCAATAACGCGCGAAGGCGAGCGAGCGAATCGAGCGTGCCGCGGCAGCGGCCGCCGAGCGCCAGATCCCCTTTATTGTTGGTGAATCATTTGGGTTAGATGAGGTTATAACAGTATGATTTTTCCTGATATTTACTACTATTATTGAATCTTATGAGTTAGACTTTGTTACAACAGTACGCGCGAAGGCGAGCGAGCGAATCGAGCGTGCCGCGGCAGCGAGCGGCCGCCGAGCGCCAGATCCCCTCTATTGTTGGTGAATCATTTGTGTTAGATGAGGTTATAACAGTATGATGTTTCCTGATATTTACTACTGTTATTGAATCATATGGGTTAGGTTAGGTTAGAACAGTGACCATTAACCCCAGATTCCCTCTATTGTTGGTGTTGTGGGTTTTTACCGTTTTGAGTTATTTATTAGGGTTTTTTAGTTTTATTACAAAGAACATTATGTGTTTATATCATTATGCGTTTTTAACATTATGCTTTATAAAATTATGCTTCATTATTGTTATGCTAGCAGTATTTATGGCAACAAGCATTATGGCAAAACATTTATGCCTAATAATATTATGCGTAATGATCATTATGCTGAATTTCGTTATGCCAATGTAAATTATGATAATATATTTTATGCTTATCATTAGTAAACCAAAATAAAATGATGACAATTTATCTCGAAGTTCAGTCTAGGTATGTTTGCTTACAATGCTAAAGTAAAGCCCCAATACCTGAATAAATATCATCAAAATAATTGCAGAGCCCTGCACCCACACCTCACGCCACGTCACCGTCACGCCGCGGCCCCGCTCGTCACAATAGCCGTATATTTGCATACACACAATACATTACCGTGTTTCCAACAGTCATGCTGTTATTTTACTTAATAACTGATGTTATACCTTTCTATTATTTGCTTAGAATTGGATTCAATGCGATATGAATCAAGGAATGTTTTATTGCAGGTGTGAAAGCAATCATCTATTATTTAGAATTGTTCACTTGTAATTATAAATCATTTTGGAGTGAGTCGCCACATTTCGAACTAACTAAAATATTCATTTTCTGTTTAAATTGTTCCCGAGTTTTTCAAAGAAAGTTTAGGTTTCCTCACAAGGTTTTTCTGTCATCATAAGTATACCTACGAAACGTCATATAATCATACGTACTTGCCAGGTTTACGGCCCAGAAACGGGCTCAGAGAGTCCCTTTTGGCCAACTACATTTACCTGGAGTGTAAATATGGTGCTGCCCTACAAACAATAGGACTCTTGATATCATATCCAACGTGTCCTGTTGTTTGCACGTTACAGGAACTGATAGACGCTAGCGAAGGTGCCAAGGTCTTAGCCAAATTCTGAGCTGATTCTGTATAGACTACCATTATCAAAATCTTCTTAGCGTGCCCATTCACGCTAAAAAGAAGATTTAGACCAACATAATTTGCGATCAACTAACGGCAAAGCTAGCACCCGACATGGATTCAGTAAACACGACTTTCATTGAAATCCGGTTCATGTCTATTCATCTTAATGTTATACGTTTTTCTTTGAACATTGCATTGCATATTAAAACATGTCTGAACTCACGCGCAGACCCCTGCTATCGGTGAAGGTCGCTCCGTGACCTTGTGTCACAGCTTCTGTGGCACGATTAGCACGATAAGCTTCACGTGTACAATTTATTTCGTGACACTTATCTGATAATAGAGACGTAACGTGTGAACGATTACTTAGATTTAGTAGTTAAAAAAATCCCTTTACCGTTCCGGGTGGTTTTCTCTTCAGTCATTCGTATATGTTTTATAAGGAATACAGAAAGTAGTCTTCTGTCTGAAACTCGACTTCATTGATTCATTTCTACTTTGCTGAAATATTTCAGAATCTACCGGTATTGTGAAAATTCGTCGCTTACTTTTGCTCTATGTATTCTTTGTTATGCATTTTCTGATGTACCATAAAGTATATATAAATAAGTATTGGTATACAGTAGGTAGCACTGATTTTTAATAGTTAAGTACCTATTCCTTTCTTTTACTAACATAGATGCTTGAGAAAGAGAAGGTGACGGTAACTATTGACTCTTGGATGGTTTAGTTACCTACTTTGATTTTCTTATTAATTATGTTCAGTTCTGAATGTCCAAACTTTTGTTTACATAATCAGCCTGTTATATTCCCACTGCTGGAGCACAGGCCTCCTCTCTGTGACAGGTAATCCAACGTAACTTTTGTTTAGTATACTTTAAACTTCAATATATTTATTTATATATATCTTAACTTGTATGCGAGTTTCAGATCATCACAAATGAAAAGCTCTTATTTAATTTATTATCATTTCCTTTTATGCAAGTCAGTTATCTGCTGGATGCGAGAAGCGTAGAACCGGTAGAAGTGGCGGTGCTTGGCTCCCCCAAGCACCACCACTTCTATCGGTTCTATGGCCTATGTCCAGCAGGGAACGTCTTTCGGCTGAAATGATGAGGATGCGAGTCAGAGAAAGTAATACATTTTAAAGTCACATATGATCAGTAAACTCAGAGTGACTTCCTGATATCATCGTAAAAGGATGAAAATATTATCACTGGACATAAATATTACTTATTAGATAAAAAGCTAAATATTTTTAACGCAATCAGGTTAATATTTCCGTGTTGACTATCTATTAGATAAGAAAATATAATCAACAATGTTTTTAATAATAAGGATTTGTTGTGAACTATGATTGTGTGCAATATTCACGTGACAATGGGGATTTTTTGTTAACGATGCTCTCTCCGTGTACCATATAATATAGCATAAACATCTACACAAACGAATTGTAATTTCTTAAAGAGCATAAGTCGAAACTGTGTAAGCGTAGAGTATACTCTCTACTCTTACTCCGAGTTTTCTAGCTCTACATAGAGGTAGAGCTAGAAAATGATAATGTAATAGAGTGTGGTGATGACCTAGCTAGAGTCACTTCACTGATTGAGTTTAAAAAAGGGATCCGTTCGTAGAGTCCTAGTTATTTTAGTGCCTGGTGGATGATTCGCCTAGAGAAAGACATTATTGGGGTCCTGTACCCTAATTGTGTAACACACTATCAATCGCAATCTGAATCATTTTAAAGGATATTGCTAATACATTGCTTCATATGTTCGAAAAGTATGTCTGCTCAACAACGTAAATAACGTAATGAATGTTGTTAAACTGTCAAAATAAAAACAATTTTCCTTAATGATATAAACTAGTGCTTAACTGCGATCCCGCCTGATGGAAAGCAGTGATGCAATCGTTGATGGTAAAGCGCACTAATTTATCACGAGCCTACTCACTCCAGCTAATTGCTACTATTAGTGTGTTACGCAATTACCCCGCTGGTTTTGTAAGACTCCTAATGAACTTCAACACTTGACTACCTAATTAGCTTAATTTCCTTATTTGTTTCTTGAGAATTCAATGCAATTACTTAATTATTCAACTCGCGGATGATATGAGAGCATTATAAAGTTATTTATAATAATACTCGATAATACGACCATTTTAATATGATAATATGCTTTACATTATTAGCGTGCGATAACAAAACTAGATCCTGCACAATAACAATAAAATTTGAATAAAATGACAGTTACATATCTCTCATCGACAACAAACTGCCGAAACTTAATATCGGCTGCACAGACTTACAATAGTGCTCCTTATCGGCGCACATCTACTGTTTGGACCAACAAAAGCCGAAAACTAGCAAATATAGTTATAATAAGCCGATCATATTTCGATGAATGTAGATACGCATCTATTTAGGGTGACCAAATAATTGATAATCCTATTCAGTGTTTCGGAAAGTGACAATGGTTTTTTTTTTTTGGGAATTTCTGTTTTGTCGTGTTGTCTTCCTAGTTTGTGGTTATGTCCGGTTTGAGGCGGTTTCGAAATTCGAGCCTTTTTGTTATTTTTGTGACAAAAATCACAAAAATCTATCAAATTGGACCACAGATATGATTGTGATTGTGGCCAAGAATAATTCTGTTTTCGGTAGTCGTTATCTTGTAATTTTAATATGCTTTTGCGCAGATATAAAAAGCATCGATTGTGTCATTTTGAATAAGAAATAATGTCCAAATGAGATGTTAACATTAAGATTAGCAAATAAAGTAGCCATATTCTCCTGCATACTAAGTGGAAACAGTTTATTCTAGTAGCGGTCATTAGAGGCTTCATTTAAATATTTGAAAGTATGATATTAGATTTTTTTCTGCTTTTGTTTTGTATCAAGTAAAAATAGTGTTCTTTAATGATATAATAACTTCTTGATATTTGTGTTGGCTATGCTTAAATTTCCATAGATAATGTTGCTCGGTTTTATTTAAATCGGCGGTAGTATTTATTTTTGTTTTGAATAAATAATCACTTATAATTACCATACGAATCTTTATTTAATTTTTTGTCGAGCGTCCTTCTTCTTGTGTCGGTTTTTAAATGCTCGGTGTCAAGACCTTTATCCGGTGATGTTTTATTTAAGTTTAAATTATTCTTTGTAAGAGTCCTCAGAAAATATTTCTTGACCGTTTTAAATTACGTTGCCATAGTTAAAACATATTTGCAAGACTAAATTCCCTAGGGTCACTATTTGAAAGCCCAGCTAACAATACCAAAGGGCATTAAAAATAATCGTAACTTCAATAAAAGCCGATGCACTATCTCACGCCAATATTGCACAAAAAGATACAAATCTACGTACAATACATCGCACAGCGGTGCTCAGTTTAGTGAAAACTAATATGTTTTTAGATCTTTATCATTTGTCGCTACTGTAACTGCGCGGTGTCAGGTTACGGGCCTAATGGTCTGTTTCGTAAAGATGTTAAATTGTATTGTATTGTATGTCTATGAAGTGACGTGAATTTGATTTTATATTGAGCGTATTCATTGAAGTAGCTTTTATGGTCTTAATTGTGTAGAGTTTTAAAATTTCAAGTCTTTTAACAAATTGCTTCTTTGTATGCTAATTTATATATAGTCGAAAGAATGGTTTCTGTACAAAACATATAAATATTATACTTATAAATATAAAAAGTTGTCGAAAATAGGTATCATGTTTTTGCTGAAACAAAGCAAAAACATGATACCTATTTTCGACAACTTTTTAGATATTATCCAAAAAATAACTTAGTGTCATAGCCATCCTACACATAGACTGGATTACAATCATAGATCAAGTATTTTGCAATGAGGCATATACACATATGCTTAAACTACGTACCTATGTATATACATAGGTACGTAGTTTAATTGTTCATCTTTAAATAATATAATATATTTTTTTACATTAATACTTATTTGTTATTTTGCACCTGTGTGTCGTGTATTATAAATTAAGGAGGAAATAAGTAAATATGTTTTGTGTGGAGTTGTGAATAACAACAATATTGTTATTGTATTAACGCACATTATTCATTCGATTGTTGATAAAGTTGTGTGTTATGCAGATTTTATAAAGAATATAGAAACTATGTTGTATTGTGTATTTATTAAATAAAAAAACTGTACCGCTGGTATATAACAGAACAGATGTTTTTTGAAATTAAATATTCAATTCTTTTGTTGGCTCTGTTTCAATTGTACTTTCTGCCTATACTCACGCCTACGACCCATAAAACCCACTGCCTATGCCCCACTGCCTGTACCCCACTGCCTGTACCCCAGTGCATGTAATACAAACTCACACGTTTTTCTCATGGGGAAGGGGAAAAACCCATGAGTTTGAATACGTATGTGAGTATTCAATCTTGTAGTTTATACTCTATGAGTATTATCTGATGGTTTCGTAATCGTTAAGACTACAGCTATTTAAGTGGTGTTTTTCTACTGAATAATCTGTAAAGATGAAATATTGCAACAGTGAGTTTGTTGACTGGCTCATTATAACACTTGTAGGGTATGAAATAGAACGCTCTTCATTAGTGGACGTCCACATAAGAATGATACCAAAATCATCTTTCAAATATTAAGAATCTCTACATTTAATGTTTGTTTTATAAAAACATCGTGTCGCTATGACATAGGTGCTACGTCGGGTTACAGCCAAGCTACGCGTGCGCCGATGTGTGGAGATACCGGCTGTATTATGATGTCAGACAAGTTACGGCTTGACACTTGACCTACGGTGACCATGGTTTTATAAGTTTGATTTTAATGGCAGATAATAAAACAACTGACAAAATTAACGATGAATTAACGTTTGTCCAAAGTGTAGATTTGAAGATAGGCATATATTATGAATCATTGAATAGATTTAAAAGTATTTAATAATTTTTTTAACGTAATGAATCACAGAACTGTACTACCAATAATTTTTGCTTGTTTGTTTCTCCATCCATGAAATTTAATGAAATTGTATAAAAGGTCGTAAAATACAACAGTTACCTAAAACAAATGCACCAAACAAATAACTTCGAATATATCTCTCGTTCCCACTAAACCATACTTCCCTACTGACCTACCGCTTCGGCAAATCAAAGTGAACTTACGCCTGACCGCAAACAAAGAAACAGACGAATCTAGCCCTAACCCCCGTCCTAAACCTTGTACAATAAGGGCCACAATCCCGCAGCAGCTTTCTTATAGTCCTGTCAAGTTTTCTAGATCATTTTGACAGTTCTCTCGCGCTACCGACGCGCTGCGCAGGCGCTGCCAATCATGGTTTCTGGAAGACCACGTCATAAGTGAGACAGAAGGTCCCTAGGTGACAAAAGCATACAAGTGATGAGTTTACATCTTCTTTAAAATTCTGGTTTATTTTGCAGGGTAGCAATGTGCTCTATTGACCGCTGATACTGTTGCAGCAGCATGAGCAGTGGCCGAGGGCCGAGACTTACAAGTTGTAGGTCGTAGGTTTGAACCCAGACAGCGCTTTATTTGTGTAAATTGTTTCATCACCACTGCTCTCAAAACAGTCAAGGAAAATATAGTGAGGAAACCGGCAAGTTCTAGAACCAAAAATTCGAAGACATGTGACATCTAACAACCCGCACTAGCCCCGCGTGGTGAATTACAGCCCACTCCCTCTCGAAGAGAGGAAGCCTGTGCCTCAGCAGTAGGAACATTATAGGCTGATTATTCTATGTCATGTTGCTTACTTCCAAGTTTCAGCTAGACTGGCTCTTCTGCGCATGTGCTCGGTGGTGCCAGGCTGATCAGGAGCTGCCAATCACAGTTTCTGTCGGTATGTGGCTGTTTTGTGAGGTGTTCGGTTACCTTGACACCTCCGTACGGTTGTGAGGAGATTGTGAGTCCAGTCATATTGTAATGGTTAATTTTAATATTATGTTGTGTTATGTTCACGGTGAGTTGTTGGTTACACGTTGAAGTTAGAGGTTGATGACGTCGGTGATGGGATAGAATTAGAATCCTTAGGCCCGGGCTTCCTTTGTACACAGACGTTTTTCTTGCCGTGAAACACTACGGTTTATTCGCCATGTGTAGGCTCGTTCGTCAGTGTTGTATGGATTATTATGGAAGCTTGTTGACGAACTCGTTTTTTTCTACGGCACGGTTTATTCGCCGTACCGTAATAATCGTGCCGTGTACAAAGAGACTTAAGGAGTTTCATAAGTTACATTTACCATTGGGTCTACGCCAGTATATGAAGTTCTTTTTCCGTGATGAAATGTCGCCCGTTCCTCTCTTTCCAGATACCAAACTACCCCACTACTAAATAAACATCCTATTCGATTCTGCATTTAATTCAGGATCAGCATCTGCCTAGGCTTTTCCCAATTAGGTATGTCGGGGTCGGCTTCCAGTGAAACCGGATGCAGCTGTATTTTGTATTTGGTTCAGCATACTAAAACAAAAAAAGAGTGATTTTCATTTTTCTGAATTAAGTTTCTGTAAAGAAGATGAATAAAAACTGTCGGCAATCCCTACCGGTTTATCTGAATCTCGTATCTACGTGATACTTCAAAACGGTGACATTGTTGTTGATAAACGTTTTTAAAAATATTATCTTATTGTATTGCACAAGACGTAAAGTAAAAGTCTAAACTTACGCAATAAATAGTAAGTGAATGATTAGGTCAGATACTACCATGTAGGCAGAGAAAATCAGAAACACAGCAAAAATCACAACAACAAGGCAGCTTTTTATTTAATTTATATTTTCCAAACAAAATAAAACTTGTTGATGTACCTAGAACTCACTTTAATTCTTTTAATATAATAAAAGAAAAACGACCACATACCATCACATAAATAAATCCTCCATTTTCCCAAGAAAATTGCTTTTAAACACATATTACGCTACAAAACGTAAATTGTCAGTTGGAACAAAATGTCGGCACAGGACGGCAGCCATTACAGTCATTATTGCCTGAATATTACATGAGTGTAGCCTGAAACACTTTCAGCCAACATTACATACATATACATCATAATATTTCCCTCAAAATTCTATTATATATACTTTCAGATATGTACGTATTGTGGTTAAGGGGCAGTCGGAGATGTTAAAGAAGTATCCATGAGTGTGATATAGACACCAACCTACCTACATCACACTCAAGGTTACTTCTTTCTCTTCTATTTTCGTAACCAACGTTACGCTTACGATCTTGACTACAACACTTTACACAACGGCGATGTACCGCAATCCTCTGGAAAAATCCTGACGGGACAGACTCCCAACTTTTACTGTTTTAAATTCGTGTAAACAATCACGGTAGGATGACCACAAGTACCAATTTTCATAGAATTTTTCCTGAGATGATTATCTAAAACTTTTTATTCAACCTGCAGCTGTCAAAGTCTAAAACTTCTACCCATCTATTCTAACCTGCTTAAATATAAAGTATATCTCAAAAATATTCCTATGAATCTTCATCTTGACCTTAAGCCTCCATTCATAATTAACCTCCCGGCACGTAAGGAGGGTGGAGTCATTCAATATGGACTACCACTAGGGTGCAGCGATCGTGCGGAATAGTGCACTTACGTCGCTCGTCGCAGGCGGCCGCAGCTGTCATTACACACGATATAATTGCACGTTCCGGGAAATTATTGAGCAATTTTTTAATAGCACCGTTTTCCATTTTTATTTGTCGTTGTTTCTTGTAGGTTTGGTTGATTAAACAGTTTTATTTGTACCATAACCATAATCAGCCTATAATGGTCCCACTGCTGGGACACCTCGAAAGGACCGGCACCGGAATTGGACTAGTGGAGAGATGGGTGATATTTGTCTATGGATGGGCATCTTTTAAAGACTTTGCGGCCAGGTGTTTCAGGTCGAGCTTCATCCGTTACTCTTTTGGGCGGGTTCTACTGCTTTCTCGGTTCTTTTGTATGTCATTACTCTGCTGTGTTATGTTGTGTTTGATGTTATTGTTTTCAATGTCGTCGTCAGAGTTCTCGCTACTATCCGTTTCCGGTTTTTTATATATCTCACTAGCAGCAATCCTGATCTTGTTTTTGTCCTCCGCCGTATCCATCCAAAAATCGATTCCCTTGTCGAAGTATTTCGTGTCCTGTTTTAGTTGTCGTTCCATGTGTAGATAGGTCGTCCGACCTTCTTGGTTTTGGCCTTGTACTCCATTGCTGCATGCAGCAGATGTGGTACGCGGCGCCTATAAATATGTGCGAGGTAGCACATCCTGTGGTTCTTGATGCGTTTGGTTACTGTTTTCCGTCTAAGATTTCATGCATTTTCTTTTGTCTTGGTTTATTCCTAGAGAGGTTTATCAAGTCTCTCATGATAACTCGCTCATATTTTCGAAGTCTTGACCTGAGGGGCAATTCTCGTAATTTTAAGAACGTTCACAGTCTGATCTCAGTCTCAATCTGTCAAAAAATACCTCTAATTTCCCTACATTTTGACAAGTTTTTGACATTTGTTTGTCGCCGAGATGAGACTGCGACTAGATTGTGAACGTTTTAAATTACGAGAATTGGCCTTCTGTTAGCTTTAGTAAGTGCCGATACTTTCAAACCATGTATCATGCACGGAGCGATCACCATTCGATACATAAGTCTGGCTAATTTCCGGTCCATATTTGAGTGTTTTATGAATGGTAGTAACGATTTGGCGTTTCTTATGGCCTGTTTGCAACGTTTTATAATAGTGCATTTTCTGCTTAATGTAGATACGTACCTAGGTATTTAATCTCATCACATGTCGGTATGCTTATTCCATTAAGGGTCACGTAGGTCGTTTTCTGTGTAGCTATGGGGTCCCTAATTAGTATTTTTGTTTTTGTTTCGTTTACTTGGAGGACTACACTATCTAGTAGGGGTTTAATATGGTATAGGATACCTTCTAACCCTTCTAGGTCATCTGTAATGAAGATAAGGTCGTCTGCGAATGATAGTACCAGGGGGAGTGAGATTTCACGATCCTGGTCAAGTTTTATTAATTGGGTTTCCTCCTCGAGGGTTCTAAGGACTTCGTCGATGACCAGTGTAAACAGGCGAGGGGACAGAGGGCAGCCTTGTGTGTGTCCCTTTCCTTTAATAATCCAACTGCTTTGCTGGCCACACCATTTGATGCATGTTCGTTCATTCATGCATACCTTGATTATCCTGTTACTTAGTGATTTGTTAGTTCGTTGTAATAGTATATCTCTTAGTGCATTGAGGTCGACGTTGTCAAAGACTTTTTCTATGTCGAGGGCGAGTACATAAATTCTTTCACCTGCTCGTCATTCCTCGTCTAAAACCCTTTTGAGTGTAAAGATGTGGTCGTCTGTTGATCTTATCCTGAACAGGAACCTCCCGAAACTACCGTGTCCTGTGAGGACCTCCGTTAGAAGTAAATGCTTTGATGAATGGCCAAAGATTTTTATTAAAAAGCATAGCCAGAGAATCGAGAATTTCATTGTAGTTATTTTTATACAAACTGTTTCTTCAAAATTACAAGAAGTCAGCCATTAAAACAAAAAAAAAAAATTAAAAATAAATAAATATTAGTGAAAGGGACCCCATTCTACAGCTCACGCTACTGTGGCTAACTCTCTTCTTCTCTTACTTCATGAGCACCACCACCTACATGAAGACTTGTGTGATATGTGCCACTGATAATTCTGTTAACCAGGTCATATCTTGGTAACCACTCATTTAAAAACTTAGGAATAATGTTTATCATCCACACTTAAACAAATAAACTCTACGACGAAAATGTCTGTTCAACCGCTAGTTAAAAGCTAATGATATTTAATTGGGCCCCTCGGGCGCACATAACTAAGTAAGGTAATGAAGTAAACTATGATCGTGGCAAAACACCGCTTTTTCCAGTCGCGCCGTCCTCGCAGGTGGCACAGCTCTCACGGACACCTCCTTGTTGTGGAAGTGAGGGAATTGAGGTGTTTCCTGTACATTGATGGTACCACTAACAGCCGTGTTTTACCCATGGATTAGCCATAGGATCCTACCCAAGGCGTAGGTACCATGCATGCATTCGCTGCTTTGTGTTAAGTCTTTCCAAAGATGGAAGTCATAAAGTTGACAGACCAGCAATTGATTGAAAATGACTTGTCTTATCATAAACTCATTCAGGAAGAGCACGATTTTATTTTTTTCCATGTTGTCATGATCTTTATAATTTTTCGCCAACCTCGTTCATTTTTATTATTTCAGAGGTTGACGAAAAATTATTTATAATATTGTATTATTTCCGCCTTGAAAACAACTTCACCCTCGATTAACAAAAATTGGCACATGGGTAAAGTACTTATTTAACTTTAACTAGGTTCTTCTAATGTAAAAAAAAAACAGTAAAAAACTAAGCTAAAACCAGCAATGTACACGACACATCCCCCATTCACTCCTCCGCCCCCACACAATACGCTTGTTTCCATAATAAAATGATCCAATACAATATGCAAGCGATTAAACGACGTTCCGTTTACGTTCGGTAATTTTGTGGCTGACTGTACAAAACTGTTATTTAGTCTTGTTGGGGACAGAGCGTATTAATTATTTAGGAACGTTCTTATTTGTGGTTATGTTTTTTTATGAGGGTAGTTGACATATTTTACTATCTTTTGTTATTCTTTTATTTACGGTTATGATTACGATCATATTTGCTAAGGAACTATTTGCACTATGTACCAGGTAGGTATATCAGCTCGGTTTTAAGCATAGCATCCCATGATTTGATAATGTTGATTATTAACCCCCGACGCAGAAACGCCGGGGTGTTATTTTTCATCGTAAGTATTATTTGTTTTGTTTTGTCTGGCGATAAGAAGATGTCATAGAAGAAATATAATCGAGTCATATAGGAGACATTTTTCGCCAATGGTCTTACCCGAGAGTATTTTTTTCCATCTAAGGGTGTATTCCACCAAACTTTTATACATGGAATAAGTCTTATCCTGAGAATAAATTTTGAATTTTTGTGAGTTTTTTCATACTAGAATTGTCAGGCGTCAATTTTATTCCACGGATAAAAGCTATCTGACTTTTGTAAAATCAGGCCCAAGTGTGTACTATACAAAAATATTACTTACAATTTTTCTCACATAATTTCTTCAAAAATTCCCATCGTTTTAGAAATCACCTACTTAAGTTAACATTACACTATACTAAATCCCCGGGAGCCACTTGCTAGTGTATCCACCCATGTCAAGTGATTATCGGAGATTCCTTGCAAGTTCCCAGCGCCCCCCGCGACGAGTGGTCACCCTATTGAGCGTCTAAGTAAGTGTAAGCAATGTGTATAAAGATGTTTTATGGGAAAATGTCAATTTCGATAGTACCTACTTGAGGATTATTTATTGGTTCGGAAGTGAGTTCTATGTGACGTTTTCGCGGCAAAGCTAGGGAACTGAATTTGACGAGATTTGGCATTTTTTTAGTTTTCGGTACGTACTTTCTTCATAGAAAATAGAAACTTGAAGAGAACAGCTAGGGTATATAAACTAGATCCTGACAGTGGAGTGAAACGCTATGTTTTCTGCTAGATTATCAGAACAAAAACTTAAAAGCCTCACTAGGCGTGACAGTGCAGGAGCTGGAGTGATTCTTGAAGACCCTTCCGAAAACCAGTTAAGCAGACTGGAATTATAAATAACTGACTGAATACGACTCTAAAAAATCATGCCAAAAAACATGCCACTTGTCTAGTTCGACCAGCGGCCGCGATGGACAATTTAATAAACCACATGAACAAGTATTCCAAGTTCTACATCAAAATATTCCTAAACACAGAATCAAAGCGTGACTTCCCCTCCGTCAATTACGTATTTATAATTAATTAGAAGTGGCCACTTATTATCGAATGTTTAATGAACGTGGCTAGAAGCCTCGTGGAGGGTGGCCATGGGAAGTAACACCTGGGCTGTGGGGCTGGCGTGGTGCCTTGAGCGGGGCGGGTGCGGCTCAAGGTGCTAGGTTGGAGGGTAGGTAAACTAGCCGTTGGCAAACGTATAAAAAGCTTAGGCATGGATGAACGACCCAAGATTTTATAATCCATAACTTGATTTAAAAGAGTGTCCATGGAGTTTCTTGCTCGTTCTTCTCCACAACATTGAAGCTCTATGCGTCATTTTCTGACCGATTTCTTCACGAATGAAAAGTGCCTGCAAATGGTTTAATTGAAATAAATGGGTTGAGCTCGAGGCATGTTTAGTGCATGTTGGCGGGAAAGCTTTTCAGGTAGAGTGGCCTTGATTAGGCAAAAAAATCTAAATTCTCATCTCGGGTGTCGTTTTCAAGGTTTTCGATGGCGCTAAAGCCATATAGTACTTATTGTGTAAGGAACTTCGTCCCAGACGGGGGTCCCCCGACTGCACAAGTTTTTTCATGCCGAAAATCATTAAACGATCTAGTCGGTGTATCGGCAAACATCAAAATTCCCCAGTAGTCAAACTTATGACGATTCTGGTCAAAAAGATGGACGTATCTTATTACAATATTTAATCTGAACTGACCATCACGTGACTTACGCGTCCAACTGTCCGTTTTGTGACGCCTATCTTAAAAACCAATGTAAAAATATATCAATACAGTTAACACTTCATACAAGAGACTCTTATTTCTGGCCAAGTAAGGTTTGTTTCTGCTTGGCAAGTGTTGAAATGAGATTTCTTGAGTGAAATAATAAGATAGTATGGTAATTTCTAATACAGATGTGTCAAACGATATATCTTTTTTTGTGATATTTGTAATAGTTTTACAAAACATGCTTGATGTTTGATTACAGCAAATCGTGACTGTGGGATTAAATATACCGAACGGAGATATACACAATGATACACATTCACGTTGACCACCCGAATCGCGCAGTATAACGATCCAGATTCCTCAGTAAGTATAAGATTATAAGTGATTTCAAAGACTTTGGACATCTGCGACCACGGTTCAGTGAATCATAGTGTAGAATACGAAAGAATGTCTTATTCACTTACTGTTTCTGTATGACGAAGCCCCCTACTACATGAGCCTTAAACATAGGTGCTCATGCATGCTCGGTTCCTATAAACATAGGTGCTCATGCATGCTCGGTTCCTATAAACAAAAACGAATCGTTTTGCTTACCAATGGTAGCATTTTTTATTGCCAAACTGGGCATTTAAATAGATTCGTAAACTACTTTTACCTGTGATAGCTACTTCCATATGGGAGGCTCTACTACGCAAAGCTATGAGGTCTTTGCTTCGTATTTGGTAAAGATACAAGAGTCTTAATTTTAACTAATAACGATCTGTAAATTATACTTGTTGGAGTCGGCCATTACTGTCGACATGTGGGTGTACTGCAGGTACAACTCTGCCTAAACCTTCGGGGATTACAGGCGTGGTATCCTCATAAAGATGTAAGTACCTACACATCTCTCCAAGTGGAGTGGTCATAACATCAAACAATCCTAAGACTGTTTTAAGAAGTAAAAAGCTCTAAAGTAGGTATATAAATAACAGAAAATTCGAGATATAAAAGTACTAATAATTTTTAAATAAAATTGCAGAAATGTGTCTCCCAACGGCTATATTACAGCACTACAGTAACTTCAGCAAAACACATTTATTATTGTTTTTATACTTAATATTATTCTAAATGAACTGCTCAGTGCGCGTGCGCGGCCGCTCGCGTTATCAACACACATAACTTGATTCAAACACCTTTTCTACTACAAAATGTGGTCACATCACAAACTAACCAACGAAAAACAAACTCTAATCTTTGGGAAATAAGGTTTCATGTCGTAGAAGGGTTAGTAAACGATTGGGAGCGTATAAACCTGTAAGTTCGATCATAACGAGTCCTTTTGACAATTTTAATTTCTCCTCTCACTGTGTAAAAAATTAAATGTCACACTTTTGTAAAACATTACGAAGGTGCTTAAGGTTGACTGCAGACGTAGCGACCAATATGGACATGTTGTTGACCAGCTGTGATTGTGAATTAAATTTGAACACCACTCTGTTTGTAGGTATGCACATCCAATGGGGCCGAATATCTTTTGTAGTCCGCGACATTCAGAATTTTTTACGTTTTTTCGATTTGCAGGTCCGTGTCAGGTTGTATGTTGATTAATATGATTCGCGACCGTAACAAATATGACTTTACAGAATTATAATGATTAAAATCATCAATATAACCCTCAAAGTTGATTGATATTTCATGAAATAGTCATTCAAGCCCCTTCAGTTTGACCACTGCTTATGTATCTTGTCAGGTTAATCAATGGGATGGACGATAATTGTATTATGTATGCTACCTTTTTATAAGTGACTTCAGAATTGCAACAAATTACTAGAAAACAGAGAATTCCACTCACCATTACAGTGTTAACAACACAATTGTTGCTAATACTAATAGTAGTTTGAGCAGTGTCCTGTAATCCTGCTCCGAGGCCTATGTTCCCCAGTTGCTTATCAACTGTCAGTGGCATGGTGTACAAATGCCCTTATCAAGAAATACTATTTGCCTTCACAAAATGAACGTAATGTTTCTGTGCAGAACTTCACACCTCTTTACGATATTTTCTTGTATGAAGTTAATAAGGAAAAACACTGAATAACAACATGCAGAAGTCCCGGTTGTTCAGAGACGAAACCTTTGAGTATGTGCGTTAAACTGTCAGTCCCGGCTGTCATTCTTTCAAACTTTCACAGTCATGTTAGTCATAAGACTGAAAATCTGACAATTAGTCTTACCTAGAGGTATCGTATTACACAGGACCTGGGTTGTGGAGGTCAGATAGGCAGTCGCTCCATGTAAAATACTGGTATTCAGCTGCATCCGGTTAGACTGGAAGCCGACCCCAACATAGTTGGGAAAAGGCTAGGCAGATGATGATGATTTCTCATTAGTGTACAGATAGAGTAAGTTGTCTCGTGTTCCCAGCATTTTCTCAGCTTATTATTGAGACCAGTTTAAAGTTCTAGTGATTATGCCTGAATTCCTCTTATTCGGGCTAATGCTAAGCTTTTAGGATACTGTTGTCAATTTCAGGACTTCTAATAGCCAGTTAAGGCTGTTCTTAGAAGTAGAAGTGCAAGTAGGTACTTAGAATGTTACGCGGTGCAACGGCTAACTGTCACCTTGACCTGCGGGGTAATTGCGTAAGTTAATGGCTTTCATTTTGACATTTCGACAACATTCATTGCGTTTTTTACGTTGGTGATTACACAAACATTTCGAACATATGCAGCAATGGATTAGCAATGTCCTTTAAAATGATCCAGATTGTGATTGAAAGTGTGTTACGCAATAAACGTACCGCACTGCAACTGATTATGGCATTAAAAACAGTTATTTAAGGTAAAATTGTAATTGGTACGGCCTCTGGTTCTAGATAGAATGGTCCTTCTTTAGCCCCGTGTTTAGTGTCCACGGGCTATATATCGCGGACGGCTGTCGAGGCCGCGCGTGCGCCGCGACACATTCATGCATAAAATTATTTTGTCCAGAAATCATTAGCTCAGACGACTGGGCGCGATACATTGAGCATTATCTAATAACACTTTTTATCACTTCATTATTATTTCCAAATTATATTTTGCATATAAAATTGAGGTATTTGTTGGATGATCGTAACTTGTGCTGCGTACATGGCAGTTTATATTCAGAAGAAATGTGACAGATTGGAATGAAACCGTTAATGTATACCAAACATAATAAAGAACGCTAGTTTAAATTGAATTATATTACTACTAGACGTTCCTACTTCTATGATTAACCAACATTTATTTTCAACCACTAAATCTGATTTCCACTTTTATGGCACAAGATATAAGGTTGATAGTGTATGTCAGGAGGTGTAAAATAAGTTGGTGCTTATGTCAGTTTGCGATCACACCGGGGAGTCTTGCGCAGCTCGTTAGGAATATGATTACGACCAAGCAGTTAGGGACCAGGCATCGGTAGCAATTAACATGTTATGGGCGTGTGTTTATTGTAAATTTTAGGGGTCATATTGTATGGAAAGAGATTGTTAAACATTTGGAACGCAGTGGTTATTGTATTTTTTTGATGAATAGACTTTAAAAGCGACGGCATAAGTAACTGGCGGAAAGAAGGTGCCACCACTGGTCAATCAATGAATGCGCAATTTTCCAATTTTCCAACACCATGGAGTTCAAAATGGAACCCATCAGCGCTGTTTGGCGGCAGAAATACTTAGGTGGTGGTTTTAGTATGATTCTCTGACCCGGATAAACTTTTTTTTAGATTACGATTATTCAGTGGGACCACACATGCTGATTTATTCATTTATTAAGACGAATCTGTTTACAAACATTTATAAACAACATATTAGTTTGTGCCCATAGACAAAACATAGGAAAGTCGGAGACATTTGAAAGCGGATTCCAATGGCTGGGAAAGGTAGGACAAATGCCTCAGGCGCAGGCGCTGCATATAATAATTATGAGCTTGATGCTGGGCTGTAAATATTGTCACCTGGCAAAGCAGTGAAGGTGAGGAGCTTTATAGAAATCATCAATCTAAGCCGCAAAAACTTCATGATTTTCAATTCAGTCTGTTCCAAAACCAAAACTCTTTCCTGAATCCGTCGTCTACCTCCGAACCTGACGCAGAGGTTCTCCGAATGTAAAGTGTTGTCGCACCAATTAGCGTCGGAATAAGGAAGTGAACAATACGCGCACATCTTGTTGTAAGCACACAGTTGATCCGTGTGATGCCATGATCTAATTACTTCAATCATCACTGAACTACTACTGGAACGAATCTCGAGACAGCGTCGAAGAGAACTCACTCATTCTTAAGTATAAGCGGGAGTGGAACTGTTTTCTAAGTTAGTAGTCTTTTTGTCGTTGTTTGGTTCACAAATTATACGTTTCCTATGTTTGGGATACCATGAATGGTCACGGTTAGTTTTGTAATGAGCAACGGTAGAAGCCAAAAAGTGGTAGGCCAAACAACAGGAAGTCCAGATTGGGGGTCAGATTTCCAGTTCAATCCACTATACTCCTTTGCTCCGCGGAAAAACCTTGTTGCTGATACAAAGTTGGCTACTGACACATGTCAGAAGTCATGTTGTACTGTTTCAAAATCGTAACTATGACATTGCTAGAGATTTGTAGTCGAGTCCTGGGTCCCAGGTACAGTGGTAGCGGCTGTTGTCAACGTGTATGAGTACAACAGCGCCCACGCGTGACCCCTCACATCTCGCGACTAATTTAATTCCAGCGCATACATACGCATACTTCATAATCATAAGTCTAGGGATGAGACTCCTGACTGGTGTTATCTGACTAAATATTTCAACGTAAAAAAGACTAGACTAGACTTTTAGAAGACGAGATGAGATAGTCGGGCAGCTCAGCATCCAGGAGCGGATCTTAGGTAGAATAAATATATTAAATATGTCAGATCAACCGCCTCATGAGTTTCATACATCGCAGGAAAAACTTGGATGCAATCGACGGCGTCGCGCGACAGATAGGATGCTTCGAAGCGTAATGTTATTTTTTAATCAAGCTCATTTAATTCCACATCCTCCTAAATTAAATGTCAAAAAAGGGTAAAAAACCTAAAGTAAATTGAGTTGTCACACTTTTTGTGACAGTTGCTTGACTAAACAGATACCGGCGCGGGCGCATCCCTACGCTCGGCCGGACTCGGGAGTGTCCGCATCAATTAGTTAACCTTACTTAAGGTGCGGGTCACAAACAACGCCGATCGCCGGCAATTGGAGGTGGTCGGGCCTAATGTCGTGATCTCACTTGTGACTCATTAGTGGTCGTCATGTTTGAGGTCTAACTCATTATGGTTGCTGGTTCTAGGTTGGGTTTTTTTCGGTGAACCAAACTGAGATGTCTTGTTCTCTGGGACACAGGCCTCCTCTCTGTGAGAGGGAGTGGACCATAATCCACCACGCAAGCCCAGTGTAGGTTGGTAGATGTCACATGTCTTCGAATTTTTTGGTTCTAGGATATGCCGGTTTGCTCACGATGTTTTCCTTCACCGTTTTGAGAGCAGATGTGATAAAATAATTTACACAAAGTAAAGCGCCTGTCGGAGTTCGAACCTACGACCTACAACTCGTAAGACGCGGCCGTTACCAGTGGGCCACCATATTCCGGTCTTAGATAATTTAAAAAATTGCTTCGGAAGTTGTTGTTTGTAGAGTTCGTCTTCTCTAGATCATGCCGCGCTGAACATAATCGCCAGTCAGCAAATTGGTATTATTCCAGCAGGTAGGTAAGCATGGTTAATTTATAATACGGGTAAAATGGGAATAATTAAAATATTTTTAATTTACTCTAACTTTTCTCTTACAATGTTATTGAAATAACATTCCAAACACACTCTGTGTTGACTCAGCTTTACTTCAATGTAACAACACACCTACCTAATGTGTTAAATATTTGTTCAGTAGGAAATATGACAATGGAGAAAATGACAACAATTTTACAAAACACACGAAAATAATGATTTGCTGAAATTCTTCCTGAAATTAGAGCCTGTGAAGAAAATTTTATAAAAAATCTCTTGCCTCACTGCTTGATCAACCAACATCTGTGCAGACAGAAGAACTTTTACTTGAACCATTTGCTTAGACTGAGTGTCGCTTTCAAGTTAATTTCTAGAATCCATACTCATTAAGTGAACGCAATCCAATCATCATCATCATCATCATCCACAGCCCGACTTCACCCACTGCTGAGCACAGGCCGCACTCGTCACGTGCCACCCCCCACGCTCCTGTGTCAGCCTCATCCAAGTTCTACCCGCGGTGGTAACAATGTCGTCCGCCCATTTTGCCGCCGGACGACTGACACTTCGTCTCCCAGTCCTTGGACGCCATTTGGTCACTGCCTTACTCCACCGGTCGTCACTGCGCCTTGCCAGGCGTCCTGCCCACCTCCGCAACGCAATCCAATAGGTATATATAGGTTTAATTAAATACTAATTTAAATCTCATGGACCCATACAAAACCAACAAACAAAAGCCCAAATCTGTGGGATCTCTGAATCTGAGTCAGCGACGCGTCACTAATACAACTATTACACTCGGAGCCACTTAGTCTGCTGTTATCTCTTGATAGCGCGACACTGGTACAGACAGGAAGTAATTAGCAGAAGGTTCACCCATCCAAACTCACGACGTTCAACAGAATTGTAAAAAAACAACACAAAATAACATAACGTCTATTTTCCCCGAAGGGCTGAGCATCTGCAGTGCGATTCTGTAACCATCTCATCATGAAAACTTAGGTGAAGTGAGCGTGGGGTGAGCTGTCATTCCAACTAATGCGAGGGATTAACACTATTGACAACTCACTCTAAGCTCACTTCACCTAAGTTTCCACGGTGAGATTTTTACAGAATCGATTGGCTGTACCGAAATATTTCACTTCACGCAATGAAGCAATGCTTAGGTACCTAGTGTACCTACACAGATCGCGGTACTAAAGACACTTAGGCCTGCATTTAATTGAACTATTTCAATAATGCACGAAATTTCGTGCATTATTGAAATAGTTATACATAGAAGTTAGTTAGGCATAGAATTATTATTATACTAAGCAAAAATAGCAAATGAAACTCTTTAAGTAAGTAACATGAAAACTGTTGAGCATTGAATTAACATCTCTGCTCGTTTCTTATCTACACATGAGCCTTTAGCCTTGCAGTAGGACAGTGTATTACTCAAACTCAGTATTTATTACAATGAAACCAATTATGGCACTTTTAAATTGTTAGTCAGAAAGTTAAGCCGTTTCAAAACACTCTTTTTAGTCATATTTTGTATTGTAAAATCCTGGATTCATTGTTCTTGTGGCTTCTATAAGTTAAAAAAAGAAATAAACGAAGTACTAATATCTCAGTATTACTAGGAGTGGTACTTCTGTCCCGTGCCCCCGTGTGCAGTGGACCGTATGACGTCACATGACATGGCCGAACATTGCGGCCGGTTTGATCTCTGTGATGTAGGACCCGATAGCGGACTTGACTTCCTTTGACAACGACGCGAGAGTCGAAAGGATTGGGATTCTTATTGTGTATGTTTTATTAAGACGTGTTTCATATTGCCCGGATACACTCTATCTATCTGCCAGATAAATTAAAAAAAGGAACAGAATTTTAATGAAACTTTGTGCTTTATTATATTCCAAGGTATTGCAGATTATTATGGAACGAAATTCCTTACTGCACTTTATCGGTAGGTCTGTATCGGCAGGCGTATTGGTGGGAAGCCCCCCAGCTACATGGACCGACGACCTTAAGAAGGTGGCTGGGACAGACTGGATGTGGAAGGTGGAGGACAGGTTGCTGTGGTGCAGCCTGGGAGAGGCCTATGTCCAGTAGTGGACTGCGATAGGCTGAGTTGATTGACGTCATAGGTACCTACGAGTACTCTGCACACTTGGCGAATACGATCTAGACCGATCGACATTTTGACCGTCCGTATATATATTTTTCATTTATTTACTCTCAAACGTTGTCAATTTATTTAATTGGGCCTGTTATCGAATACACAATATATTGCGAAAGGAACTGGTCCAACCAGATGTCCCACGACGCAATTGCTCAGTCTTGTTCATTGGTTACTTCAGTCTAGATGATTCAGGATCTTTCGATAACGAACCAAATCGATTACAAAACAACTATATTTGTGTCATACTAGTAAAATGCTTTTTATCTTAGCTATGACTTGCTGTTCCGTTCTTGTGACGTCAAATACAATTGATTATAAATCAATCAATGACCATTAGGCGACAGTCCAGGGCTATAGGTGTATTAAATGCATGACAAAACAAACATTGAAAAATAAGTAATTTATTATGAAGATGACCGAGCTGGAGAGGCAGTCGCTCCATGAAAAATACTGACATTTAGCTGCATCCGGTTAGACTGAAAGTTAACCCCAACGTACCTACATAGTTGGAAAAAGGCAGGTATGATGACCAAGCATTACACATCGCGGACCAAACACATCGCACATGTGTTGATCAGATATCAGAAAACCTAATAAACGACAATATAATCCTTTGATAATGGCATCGATGACCGTGATCTGATCAGACGAACAGTCGATCAGTCGCTCAGCTGATCAATCGATCAGTGATCAGTGATCAGTACGGCACCGACACAAATCCGACACTATTGTGTAGGGCAGTACCGAATCGTTACATGTAGAGGTTATGGACAATGGATGCGGCAACTCAAGCAGCGTTTTCACGACGCATTTTAAATCGGTCGACTTTGAATTCGTTTGCGAATTGCATGACGACCCCCTTGAACTGGTAATGGGTAATTATATAGCTCAGTCTATTTGCGGCTGATCTGTTTTTTTTTTATAAAAATGTATCAACCCGAAACATGCAACGTGGTTATCAAATCTATTTTGTATCTTTATATCTATGTTAACTAATGTCATCATCAAAATAATACCTACTCGTATGCAAAGGCAATGTTTGTGGAATGTGAGTGTGCGGCCAAGGATAACGTTCAGTAGCGTTGCTACAATATTGGAGAAGCCCAGCATTGTAGAGCTTTAGTCTGACCTTGTGAAGGCCGCCAAGAATCGCAGCACCTTTTGGAGGAGGTCTATGACCAGCAATGGACGTATTTCGACTAAAATGATGATGAGGCTGATGATCGTTGTCTTGGTAGGTAGGTAGTAGGTAGTAGTAAATCCTTCTTCATTTGTCAGTCGTACTTACCATATCCACTATTATCCTACATCGAACGTCGCTCCTCGCAGCACGTCTGCCCTTTGTCGCATCGACACAGGTGTGTGCTTTGTGTCTCGTCTCGATTATGTCGATATTGTCGCACTCTGTCGTACTCTGTCGATCGATACTCGAGTCAGGACCTATGAATAATTCTCTTGTGTTGTAATTTGTCGGTGCATTGTAGGAATGTCGAGTTAGTGTATGTAAGTACCTATGTCTTCTAGGTAGGTACTTACTACAGATTGAAATATTATAGTAAATGTAATATTGATCAGACTACGTCTGCTGCACTTCCAATTATATACAGGCTGGCGACGACATCGACGTGCAAATTTTAACCGTGCAACCAATTAAAAAAAAAAAAAATTGTTTTATTTCCTTCAATTGTACAAAAACACTTATAACAACACTATGCAGCTTTACAACTAGGGAAACAGAGTGTTTTCGATGAGCTCTGGCACCCAATGTAAGATTTAACTTGTGTTTAGGGTGCAGCACATGATTCTAGACGCCTGTTGCGACTGTTGCGCTTCAGGTTTCAAGTTTGATTCCGACCTACTTAGTTCGCACATACCAACTGACATTATTCAAATCTTGACTAACAATACTTAGGTACAGACGCCAGCAGGTCAACCTACCCGAAACTGTCAAATTTTCCCAATCAACCTTGAACCTTAATGCTTTAGACATAAAGTTGAAAATCTATTAAAGAAATTTGACAGATTGTAGTAACTTGATGTGCTGGCGTCCGTACTTACCTACTCAGTAAGACACCGTTTTGTACCCTAGTCGATGTGGGGGATGGTTGATAGAAAAGATGTCCAAAGTGTTTGAATATTGTTCTTCTGTACTTAGTTAGTAGCTCCTAGCACATCACATTTAGATTCCATACCCAATCTAATCTACTGAACAAACAAGTGAAAATAATTGCGTTGTTTACATAGGTAAGTACCTATCAACTTATGCACGTGACACGTTCAAATCGTAAGCTCTGATATATCTATACATAAACACTATTTGATAATTATGTCAGTTTTATCATAACACTGAATGATGCGTTCCTACTTAGGTATGTACTTACCTATACATTTTAAAAGACATTAATTTGTAACTCCTAGGATGGAGACATCAAGGAGGTACAATGGTACTAAATGACATGGTGTCATGGTGTTTTGACATGGTCAAATTAACCGATATCTTAACAAAGAAGTAATTAATTTGACAAGTTTTTTTTTTGGGCTACCTAAGTAATCTAATCACATGAAAATAAATGATTAAACATAGCTAATAACATTTGACCCTGTATTTAATTAAATATTACTGAACTGCTTTATCAACAATAACAATACAAATAATCATATTAAAATCTTTAGGTAGATACTACATATAATAGTTACAGGATTAATAAACAATGTGTTGATGCATAACAAAATGATTTGCGTCAACGCGGCTATCTAATTGATATAATCATTTATCGGCAAGGTTGCCCCGATTGTCAACATTCAAAATGGCTGATTTCTTTAATGTTTGTATTACTTTTTAAGTTAGTAAAGGTTGCACCCCGTCGCGACGTGTTCTTCTTATTCGTCTTGTTAGGACTTCCTTTGTACTTACAACTTTACAAATAGTCGAACAAACTGTTTCTAATTTTTATTGAAATCATCTGTAAAAGTAAAACCTATCGGTAGTCAAGTATTGTGTGCTTTGGACATCACAGACACGAGACAGATGCAAAGACATAAAACGTTTTGTCATTTTTAGGTTCTTATAATTTGAAAACTGTTTATTTATGGATTGGAATTGTTCATAAAATTTATTATACTTAGATACTCACAATTGTTTAATATTAAAATGCACGGCTTATCTAGAAACGTTATTTACAAATATTTTGGTGATCAAGTATTATAGCAGTCATTGTGATTAGCTGATTACCTGATTAGATATTTAATACCTAATTGCGTCATGTTAACTGACTGGTGAGTAGCTACAACTGAACAGCATGCTAGATAAGTTCCCAGTTCATAAATGCACATTCTGATATACTTTTATAATAGTAAGTATATTTAACTACCTACCTCCTAACCTTTGAAGTAGGTGTGTGGGATTTTGTCAAAGGTACATAACCTAGGTAGGTACAGCTGTATCTTCTACAGAATAGTCATTGTCTGATTGGCAAGTAAGAGGTTACTAGTTACTTAGTAACGGTCCATCGAAAAGTTAAGAAAGGATACCTACCAACAGACTTAACTTAGATACACTTTTGTAAGTCTAGGTACTCGACTTACAAAAGTGTATAAGCCTATAGTGTGTTAAGTCTGTTTGTACTTAGATAAGTACCTACCTATACAAAGACTAACTCAATTATGAAAGTTCTTAGTTTGTTCAAAATCGTTTCCTGAATTAATTTCTGTAATTTTTAATATACCTACCTAAGTAATTTTTCCCTAAAATAATGAAAAGTACGTAAATTACAGTCACACTTCCGCTGTACAGTCAAGACAAACCAAAAGGGACCAAGTCCTCCAAGCTACGTTAGACATTTGTACGTATGTGACTGCGTGCGTGCGCACATTTGTAACGTGACCACAATTTTCTCCCACAATCAGTAATATGTATATCTTCACTAATATATCTAATAAATAAACAAAGTTTTATACATAATAGTAAACACCCAGTGTACTTGGGTATGATGATTACTTATAACATAATATTCTAATTTGGTGGTGTGCGTCAATTCCGGGACATAGGTATTACATAAAGTAGACAATTAATTTCAAAATATTAGAAACTCGGACGTAACTAACCTATATAATTACACCCTACAAATAACTTTTATAATGAAAGTAGTTAAGTTAACCCCTGTTAAAAGTCATAGGTAAGCTAAAACTACCTACTTAAATAATTAACTCCAACTTGAGATTTTTACAGAATAGATCGGCTGTAATTTATTGTGAAATATTTTCTTGTCCGGTAAGCCCATGCTAACCGAACAAAGCGTTTGTCCGACAAACGCTTTGAGGAATAAAGCGAATAAGAATGGCTGTAGTTTTAATTACTTGATTGAAATAAAAATTATATTTGTTTCTAAAATTGGTTTCCAATACTTGTTGAAACAAACAATTACTGTTTCAGTGATGACCAGTGTAATTTTTTTTTTTAATAGACAATCTTCCTAATGACGACCAAGAAAAGTTTTACTAACTTTGGTAACAGAAAACTAATATTTTATATAAAATAAAATCTTTCATCCACCATCCACCATCTTGAATAAATTTATCAGTAAATTAGCTGTAAACGGTCAATAAACATAAATTAAATTAAACTTCACAGAACTCAACACCCAATCTGATTAAATTTATTAAAATAAAGGCACTCTAAACCACATAACTGTAGACCTTTAATCCGTCTTTGTTATTAACCAAAATAACTTAAAACATAAGTTCGCTAAATTCTTTTCCCGGATAAAACCGCTAAGTAAGTCCCGAATGCGTTCGTAGATTTAATTTAAAATACTTTTTATTGCATAAGTAGGTAAGTCATTAGGTTAGCTAATTGAAATAAACTACCTGACAATAGCACTTGCTTGTCCCTAAGTATTATAAATTGTTGATAAATCAGGTACTTAGGTCGTTAGTCAATTACATATTTAGTTAATACCAGGAATTATGCAACTATTATTTTGCAAACAATGTAACTATTGCACATAGGTATTATGACGGGACATCATTAATGTTTCGAGAAAGTTGACTCGCAGTCATCCAACTGAGTGACACCCACGACACCGCGTCTTGAGCCCAAACTCCTACAGGGTAATTAAAGTAATAAAATACAGTTACTACGACTATCAAACACGGGTATCAATCAACATAAATTTATCAACTTAAAACATAGAGTACCTACACTTTGAAAAAAATATTTTACAAACTCATTAATCACAAAACAAACCACAATCGATTTATAATCGTAGCTACAGTACCAATAAAAGATATACCAGATAATAAATAAACTCGTCGCTGCGCGCGCGCAACTCAAACAAAACGACAACGGAGCTTGCGCGGAGGGGGAGCTTACGGGATGGGAGGCGTGGCTCTATGTATCGAAAAGCTCGCACGCCAATTGGTCGCGGCGCACTCACAAAGCTGTAGAGGCGGGGCCTCTGACGCACCGTATAAAAGCGCGCGCCGCCTCCGCGCCCATCAGTTCACTCGCCGTTCGCAGTGTAAGCGCACGCATTACGTGTTTAACAAGTGTATCACAAGTGTTTTCAAAATGGTGAAGTTCGAAGGAGATTTCAGTATTAATTCCATACTGATGAACAAGCCGGCTCCTCCGCCTTCTCCCACGGCCTCGTCGACGGGCGCTTCGCCCTCCGAGGCCGATCTTAGCGACTCCGAGCTGGACGTGACGGGCACCGAGCCCGTCGACTGTACCAAACCTAAAGACGAGGACGACAAGAAAGACAAAAAGCACGAGAAACCCGCATACAGCTACAACGCGCTCATCATGATGGCCATCCGCAACAGTCCCGAGAAACGGCTCACGCTGAACGGCATCTACGAGTACATCATGACAAACTTCCCGTACTACAGAGAGAACAGGCAGGGCTGGCAGAACTCCATCCGCCACAACCTGAGTTTGAACAAGTGCTTTGTGAAAGTGCCGCGTCACTACGACGACCCCGGGAAGGGCAACTACTGGATGCTGGATGCGTCGGCCGAGGACGTGTTCATCGGCGGCACCACGGGCAAGCTGCGCCGCCGCTCCGCGCTCACGGGCCGCTCGCGCCTGGCCTGCTTCAAGCGGCCGCTGTTCCCCGGCGCGGCCATGCCCGGCGCCTATCCGCCCGCCACGTACTCGCAGCTCGTGGGCTTGTACTCGCAGCTGTTGTATCAAAGGTACGCTCCGATGCAAATGAAGACTCCTCCCGTGGCGCCGAGCGCCGTGCACCCGGCCTTCCGCGGCGACGCGATGGGCTACGGCAGCCTGCCCTACTCGCCCGCGCTCTACGACCGCCTGCCGTCGGGCGCCTTCCTCAGCCAGTCGCAACTGCTGCAGAACTCCCAACTGGCGCAACAGTCCGCGATGATGGCGCAGACGTCCCCGCTGCTGCCGCCGTCGCCGCCCATGCTGCACTCCCCGCCGCACTCGGGCGCCTCCAGCCCCGAGCTGCCCTCGCCCTCGCACCACCCGCTGACGCCTCACATCTACAAGCCGGTCACGGTGCTCACGCGACAGTGATCTACTCATAATCTCATAGAGGCTTTACCAAATAGACTGATTTAACTGAAAGGTCGGAAGACGTTATTATTTATCTGTGATTTAGTTTTAGTGTAGCCAATGGACCGCTGGAGTGGAGAGGTAATCTCTGTAGGTCGCAATATTAGCTGGTGTCACCTCTCGTAGCATTCCGCCGTTGTATTGTCATTATATGTAAATATTTCCAAAGTTGTATATTTATTGACTTAGATTATAGGATTAAGATAAAGAGCTATAATGAATAAAACTAAAGTATTGTTCACATTTAAAACTTTATTTTATTTACCTGACCTTCATACTGGGAATTGGTATTCAGATATATTGTAATCTGCAAACGAAACTGAAACAAAAAGAGACTATAATGAACACTCTCCGTTAGATTTTAAATTGGGGATTAATATTTATAATCGGGGATGAAGAAGATTGTCTTTCTTTTGAAGATATATTCATTTATTAAAACTTAGACATAGTTCACAAACATACAAGTATTAGCATGCAGTTCTAACAGTTGGTGACACAAACACTACACAAAGTTACTAATTGAATCAGTTCTGCTAGCGCAAGATTGGTATTGATAAATTCATTAATAATTTAATTTTATAATTCATAATTAAACAGAAAAGTTGGTAAAAAGTATAACTACATATAATAAATAAACAAACAAAAACAGTTGAGGTGAGTACATGTGAGGTGTAATGTGTGAGTACGTGTGTGTGTAGTTGTGTGAGTCCCAGCACCAGATCGGTTTGTTTTTCAGCAAAAGATTAACGATAAAGATGCCGGCTGAGATTGATTCGCCGTTGTCCGCTCTGCCGTCTGGCGTTCTGTAAACAATGACTGTTCGAGTTAAACACACTTGAGAGCATTTCTAAGAACGTACAGTCAGCTAGTTTCTGGAACATGAGGGATATTATTTTGGGATCGACCATTTATTGCTATAATAGATGAACAGAAACGCTATTACAATGCGATACTTGGAATCACGCGATTTATAGCTCAGACTTGGAGTAGTTAATAGTTTGTTTGCAATTTTTTCATTTCGGAATTACATAGATGCGTAAAAGTATAGTTTTGAAGCATATTGTGACTCAGATTTTCTGTGAAAAGGAAAATATTTTATTACAATATAAGTAAGTAGGTGAATTCGAATATTTTAAAACACAATGTTCTGGGTTGCGGCAGTTTAAATATAGTATATTTTTTCAGTCTATTTCTATTTATATTGGGGAGATACTTCAAAGGAAATCAACATATCATCATTCTCTTGGTAAACTGTGCTGTAGGTATGGTTAGGTTAGGTACTTCAGAATTGACGTTTTCGACATCATCAATATCCACCGCAGATTATGAAAGCCTTGACATCTTGATAACAAAGCACACAGAGATCAAAAACTGAACAAGTCCGCTATCCATAACTAGAAGGTGTTATCCCCTACTAAATTAGTCAAAAGTAACTTTCGCTTGTTTTTTCTAAGTTAATATTAGACTGAAATCACCAACCAGTTGAGCAAGCGTGGTGATCTATGTTCGCGCCTTCTCTGTGTGAGAAGAGGCCTTTGCCCTGCAGTGGGACAGTAACAAGCTGGTATTCTATTCTATTCTATTCTATTATTAATATTAATCAATAATTATTATTTCCACGGCTGAGTATAATGTAGCAACCAATAAGTATGTAGTAAGTAAACTTGTTGAAATCGGAAGTCATTTGGTGAAATAAGCGCTTATTTCACCAAATGACTCTGATTTCAACTAATAGGCAACAAAGTGGTTATGAAGATTTCGCAACATACCTATTTAATTTACGATAATTAAATCATGAATCAGGATATTGTTGAAGTTCTACTATAATTCTATGAAATTAATCACTATTATCCTGAAGTACCTAAGCTACAGACAATTCATTTTATGTAAATCACCACCGATTCATATTTAAGTATGTTAAAAAAATTAACTACCAGGTAACCGGCAGGGTCTGGAGACGGCTATATTAAGAGCAGGGGCCTAAAGCATAATATTGCCCTTCGTAAATTAGATTTTTCATGAATTTGAAGACTTACGTAAGTACGTGCGTATCTGGAAGGCAAATATTGCAAATAATTCTCTGACAGAGGTACACACACCCTTACTTTATCTTCGTAGATTATGTAAAAACATGGAAATTGTGATAATTTGTCAAATAATGCGATATTTGATATGACAATGATGAATCCAAGTCATATTTATTGTGTAAATATTTTGCCTTGTAATGACAACAAATATTATATTATCAGTTGCAATCCGTCAGCTCAGCGTTGCGCGTCACTTAGTCTTGATAACATTGGTACTTTGAATACTTCACCAACTTTCATCACTTTACCTTCTCGTAATTTTAAGAACGTTCCCAGTCTGATCTCAGTCTCAATCTGTCAAAGATACCTCTAATTTCCCTACATTTTTCACCTTTTGACCTTTTGAGTTTCTGACATTGATTGTGTCTGAGATGAGATTGCGATTAGATTTTGAATGTTTTTAATTACGGGAATTGGTCTTCAGTTTTCAGATAGTTTTGAAATAATGAGTATCCTAATAGTTTTTAACCACATGTGTCCTAGTTGTTGACCTCATATGCATAGTCCTTCAGGAAGACCAGATCCTAGAAAAAAATCTTTCTGCGAACTACCTACAAATACATGCTAAGGAAAGACGGGCAATCGCGACATGAATGAAGTCGTTTCTCGAATAAATATACTAAATGACAGTTAGGCCTAAACGCGTGGAACTTTTTTAAGATAACCTACCTACCTAACTCCTCAGTGATTATTAGTGTTTACCATTTTTATGTAGTATAATTATTTTCGTTATAATTATTTTCATAAAGACTGTATGATATTTATTGCCGATTTTGAGTGATTTCGCTGTATCTATTAGATAATAGTGGAAGGAATTTTAATTATTAGGTAAGTTAATAAAAAAATATATTTTGTTTTGATGTACCTAATCTCAATTTGATACTTTATTAGTAAATTGTACAATTTACAATTTTTCAAATTTTTTTTACAATATTCTTTCCTGTGGGCAAGAAACACTAGAAAAGAAAAAAAGAAAATCTTTCCTTGTGTGAAACATTGAAACGGCAAAGTATGTAGATAGATATAAGCCTTCGATAACCCGTGAACACTCGAACAAACCTTTCGTTTAATTGGACAGATACATTGCTTCTCTCCAAACACACTAACAAGCGTCTTCATCGAACAGAGGTGAAAATAAACATTCGATTATAAAGCCATTTACATTTCAAGCAAACAAATTACTTTACAAAGGAAACAGTCAAAACGAGGTATTGACGTCACAGCCAATCAGCGCCTTCTTGAGCATCGCCACAGCTGTAACTAGCTGCCAGGGAGAGCTATACAAACTAATGTAATAACATACATGTTATTACATTAGTTTGTATAGCTGTGCAGGTATGTCAGTCTGTGTGTTTGAAGCTCCTTAACTACTGAACAGATTTAGTATGCACTGTGTGAAACAATATTGATGTGATGACATTAATATTGTTGTGCATCATATAATAAAACATTTCATCGATACTTTTTTGATTTTACGAATAAACTATAATTAGGATAGCGCTGAAAAATACATACGATACAAATTATAGATACGGGAAAGGCAAACTACAGGGTGTAACAAGACCCATCACTTATCCGTTATCTACGTATTCTGTACATCAAACTCACTAAAATTGACCAAAAATTTTAGCTCTGAAACGACTTTGAATTTTGGTGTGATTAATCGCTTTTTACAGCCCACTCCTTCTCGAAGAGCGGAGGCCTGTGTCCTAGCAGTGGGGTCATTATAGGGTCCTAGGATTATGCTAATCGCTTTTTATGGCAGCGCGCAATATAAACATTGTGCTTATGGGTGCAAGCAACGGTACAGTTGTGGGGGTATTGGTTATATTTAGGTAACATAAAAACTTGTTTTGTGAAAAAAACTGGGAACTGACCTTCAATATCTCTAAAACCAGAAGGTTCCCAGGTACGGTCTGTTACAAAAAATATCACAATGGCGGAAATAACAAGTGACTAAGCTTGGAAGCGGCTTTTAACACCCGCTATGCAGGGCGGCAGGGCCTATGCCCTGGCGCCCTGTATAGCGGGTGTTAGCTGGGTGGGTGCGTCTATACGCGCAAGCTGCTACTGTGGATTCAGTACAAGATTGTGGTTAGCTTTAGCTAATTGTTTTGGAAACTGTTAAAAAAAACCCGACCATTTGTAATGTACTACAATTCTTGCAAATATTTCTTTTTCTGTTATTTCATTTCATTTCTGGACCTGCCTTAATTTCTACACTAGGGAACTATTCAGTACTTGACTCTCGTTGGCAGGCACTCTGCTTGGACATAGACATCATAAACTAAAGCAGTGTTTCTTTTCCCTATAAGTACCTAAATAGGTACTTATACTTCAGTATTTATTGATTGGTTAGCATGACGCTTGTTTATTGCGCACACTTTCCCACGAAGTTTTCCCTCAACATTATTAAGTTAGTAGGACTGTGGGACGTTTTTGATTAAAAAGTTGTAATAGTTGTAATATCTACTTACCTACTATGCTCCGTAATCCTTCAGATAACCTTGATGATTTTTGATAACTAACATGCTTAACATTTTACGCAATATTTATACAAATAATATTATAAAGAAATCGCTGATTTTGCGATGAAAAGATAATAAATAATCCATAAATATAATATCTTATCTCTGGATCAGGAACGCCGCGCTAGGACCTAGCTATTGTTATCACAACATTGCTAATTTGATATTGTATCACATTATGTATAAGTATAGTATCTATTTATGGAGGGGCAAGGTATCTGTACAAATGTTTTCATAATAATGATATTATCTCATAGATACCTGGGTATGTGTTTCCTGTTATGTTTATATTTTTGACGCGAGTTTTTCCACGTTCAGTTTGATAGTGAAGGGTGATAGAGCGAAGGCTATCTTTTAATTCGTTATTCCAAATCGCTGTTTTTTGAGGAAAAGCAACTACTTATTATTAGTCAGTTCGGCAAAGACTGTTTTAAGAGTATATCTTAGTTAAGAATTACCTAAAAAGACTCCTGAAAACTTGTACCTTTTGTGGAAATACTACATATAAAGTAAGACCCGTGGGGTAATTACGTAACACACTAACAGTAGCAATGGCTTTCATTTTGACAGTTCAACAAAATTCAATGCGTTGTTTACGTTGTTGAGCAGACAACTTTTCGACTATATCAAGCAATGGATTAGCAATAGAACCTTCAAAATGCTTCAGATTTTGAATTGGTAACAACCAATTAGGGTGGTGTTCTACGTAGGTGCATACGTACCTTCTGAAGACAATTAATTAGCAACATTTCATTGTATTTGTTTACACCACGTAGGTAATACTGAACTGTATGTTTTATCAGCACGCGAGCTGCTTGCCAGATAATAAAGATACCGACTGTCCTTATGATTATTAACATTAACATAAGTCTTGTTTTCGTGATAATCTTCGCTAAAGTCCGTAGGTGTCCACTCAGTTGCACTCAGCAAATCATTACTCAGGTTGTTGTTAGCTATAGTCCAACCTCCATTACTCACTGAAATTGGGAATATCCTAATGGAAAAATTCGATACAAAATACAAGTACATACACACATACATAATACAGAAACAGACATAATGGCATAGGTAGGTATATACATTATAACATGGCGCTTAAACATAGCTGGTGAAATTTGAGGTGCACCTCTGCCTAATGCTTCGGGTATGACAGGCGTGATGTTATATAAACTGATATTATAAAGTGAAAAGATTTTATTCTTTGTACTATTAGTACCTATGTTTGTCTGTTACGCGTTCACGCTCTAACAGCTGAAAAATTGTAACCTGGGACATAGGATACTTTTTATCCCGATATATATTCCCACGGGACCGAGACTTATGGGTGAAACCGCGGGGCGCAGCTAGTGTGTTAATATAATTATTTTGTTTTTTTCATTTTAAAGGTAGCTGTAGGTAAAATGTTGAGAGTACAATATATCTCATTATGCGGTCAAAATAGGACTCCATTTCTATACCTAACGTATCTAGACAAAAAACAAATTGATGAAACGATATGATTATTAAAACAGTTCTACAAAATACAATAAGATTTATGTGGAGAAAGCAAAAAAAAAAAACGCGTAGTTTTATAACGATATAATTATGTTTATTTCGGTAACAAAACAATTTTTTAATTTTTACGCAGCAAGTTCCTGAACAATGCCTGAAACACATCCGTGTATTATGTAAGCGACTAGCTCACAGGCAATACATACAAATATGTAATGTGTAAGTTTCTAAATGCCTAATACTACTATTATGTATTCTGCGCTAATACACACAGTGTTTTAGCTAAACTACTGTCATGTAGTCTTTTAGCAAAATATTGAGTATTTCTAATTACTGTCGTTTGCGTTAATGATCAGCTGTTTAGCTGAGAACCGTTCAGTAGTCGCAGGCAGGCTAAAAACTATAACTATGAACGAGTATTTACCCGGAAACTGAGTGCTGGCATACTGAAATGTCGTAGAATAGAAACTTGCGAAGAAGTTACGACACATTATTTGTTTTTATGTTAATAGTTACTTAAATAATCCATACATTAGCGTTAACGTGTTTTAAATATAGGTAGAAGTACTTGTTATCATAAATTTAAAAAAAACAACAAATTTTTTATAGCAACAGATTACAAAAAAATAAAAATATCCCATCCCTGATAAGTAGGTACTAGGTAATTAAGTTATAGACTCATCAGGACACTAAATTAATGTTCCTGTCTGAATTTATCAACTAAAACTTTGAACAATCTTTATTAGTGAGTCATTCTAATAACAAAAGGTAAATCAGGTTCTTATATTTCTTAACTATGGATCTTGGGTTTTTCCTTAAAGAGTTTTTCAGTATCTGCCTAGATCGCTGCGCGGCCGACAGCGATGGACTCACTCCCTATTACATGGGCCATAACTGGCGGATTGTGCGTGAATTAAAGACCAAGCCTTCGAAGAACACGTTCGTGATACGGTATGTTATCTTCGAATGTTTATTTTCCTGTCACACACACAATAATAATCCTGAAAATGCTAGAGCTTCGGTATATAGAGCAAGACTGCAGATGGAACAGTGGGGCGCTAAGTTAAAAGCTAAAAATAGGTAACTACTCGTATATTGAAAAGTTTCTTATTGAAAGTAATAAAGTGTTGCGAATTTCTACGAAGTAGCCTGTGTAGTGATGGATGATTAATGCTAGCTTCCTGCTGACAGCGGCGCGGGTCGACGGGGCGGCTGTGACTGTGGCGTGGCGTGTGTTGTGCTGTCGCAGTCGGATTGTATTCAAATACAGGTACGGAACTGTTAGCTGACGATCTGGAACAAAGGGTAAGCTTGAGCGGGAAGTATAATATTTCAAGAACCTTTTGGTGCAAGGCTTTTGATTCTAATGAATTAAAATTGGAATCATCCGTTGCAAGTTAGTAGAAAGCCAGTGCGGTATATTGCTCATTCTTAAACCCGTTGTAATACTAATAGCATCTACAATTAGCAACCGTCTGAATGGTGTATCTGAGTGTTATCGTAAGTATGTATACATCTGTCTTGTGTGCGTATGCCACTCGGTATAGAGACGGCACTACTGCATTATCTGCTTATAGTTGTGGTATTTAGTGGTGGTACAAAAATAATTGCGAATGATCCCGCTCATTCCCTCACCTTACACCGCAGCCTACCTGGTGATAGATGTCCGGACAATGTTAGCACATTGCAAATATCTATTGTAGTAGTAACTCTGTTGTAAGTAGCTGCAGTCTGAGGCAGACGGGTGTCTGACACCTTTGTACACTTGTGTCATAGTGTCACGGCTTCGGGAAGTTGCTACACAAGTGTCCAGTGTTACTTGACACGCGAACGCGACGACTTAACGAAACGAATTTTTAATAGGGAATCGATAAGCTCGCTTTTGGCCACCATCTCATCTGATGGTAAGCGATGATGCGGTTGATGATGGTGCACGCTGGCTTGGAAATAACTTATTCAGATACCTACTTGTTACTTGAAGCAGTAGCGTCCCGGAGTCTAGATTTGAGCCCCGTTGATGTCAATAGGCTCGCCCCCTATCTCATGGGACTTACACAAAACTGGCAAAATGTGGGCGTACGATAGTACATCCCTAAACCGTACCTATAGGAACACCTCTGCCCAACCCTTCGGGGAATAAGTAAAGGCGTGATGTTATAAAGTGTGTGTTATGTTTGTAGAGCTCCAGGTTAAAGCCATAAGGAAAGATACGGGGAGGATTTCCACTTCTTTGCGATTCGCATGATGAAACATATTGTTGTCTATATCCACCATACTAGTGTTAACAAGCACCGTACGTCTGGCTATCCGATGATGAAAGAAGCATGCAGGATTTAAATTGTGTAGATAATTCCATCATGCAGTCATGGTATAAATAACATTAGCATTGAAGGCAGAGCCGGGAGCCCGTACACGTGTCAACTGGAACTGGCTGCGGAACTTGGTTGTTAAAACAATAATTTCGTAATATTGTGTTACAGTTTTCAGTTTTCAGGTTCTTTCAACCTGCAAAACAAAGTTATTACATATTTTTTTGTCTATTGAATTGCGTGTTCGCTTGAGGTTCCTAACTCCTAAGTACGGAATTAGCAACCACTAAAGCGATGGTCATCACCACAAAATAATTATTCCAAATTGATACATTTTAAAAGAGTAACGATGGAATTACTCGGCCATTCTTCTCCACACGAAACTACCTTTTGGAAGAGACGACTAGAATCAAATATATTTTACTGTAAAGTTTGACGTTCAAAAGTGCCTTTTAAGTTGTATGTATATGTATATTTAAAATAAATACTGACTTTCACTTTGATACAAAGTTTCGAGATTCCACGCGTAAGTATGTAATGCTAAAGATAACAGATTGCAACGAGATAAAAAGGTACAACTAGGGTAGATGTACGATGCTACACGAGCATTATTGAGAGGAGAGAATGTACTTCTGATTTATCACTACAATAATAAAACCTCGGCGTCATCAAGTAATAACAACTCACACACCTACTTACTACCTATCTCAGACTTCCCCAAAGAGTATGATCACTGTCACAGAATGGGCCATCGACAGTTGTCCCCAGAGGCCGATCAGTTAATACCTTCAAACCGACATACCTCCGTGGTGGGCAGCATTACAGCATAGGTTCGATACGCCTGTCTTGAACGAGGAAGATTTAATGATTAATGTTATAAGTAGTGATGACTTTCCAAAAAAACGGGCTTTTTCACCAATTCCTAGATATGATAAGATTGTCAGATTGTCCCTTCAGTTGTTTTTATGAAAAAAGTTATCACCAACCGGGCTTATTTGTGATATTATTACGTCTTTAATTTGCGTCAATTGCTAAAAACCACGTGTTTTATGAATCGATAATGATTTATGTAGCGGGACGAAGGTCGCACGTGTAAGTAGTTTATCTTGAATGAGTAACAATTAGGCAGGAAACCAAAGAGTTAATGAAATTTTCTAATCCTTCGTACCTGTAGAAAAAACCTACGTGAATTTCCGTGGGGAAATCTAACCCGCGCGCCCTCATCGCTTTGTTCCGGTCGGGACGGAGCAGTCGTGAGGAAAACACATTCCTGACAAGTTAAAGGGACAGATTATTTACATTTTAACCACCGGCCTAACCTGTTTTTTCCTCGACCTGTATTTAGGTAGATTTTTATTCTCCAAAAATCAATGTAGAACCATTTCGAAAACAAAATCTTGTGCACATGATGACCACAGCTGCATCCGTAAGTAAATCAAAAAAGGATCCTTTTTAGGTCGATATGCGTTGCAAGCAGGAATAGTCCTTACGGTGGTCAATTATAGATTTTGGTGATAGTACTACATAACTCATATACTGTCCTTAGATGACAAAAAGACGGGTCTTTTCACATCCGTTAAATATATGTATTAAAACCAAACCAATGAACATAGGTATTAATTAAAGTAGAATCACATAAATTGGTTACGAAGTTCTTGCGCAGCAACGGTCAACGGTCATGCAGACAGACAGACAGACAGACGTTTAATTCTGATTATGTATGTTCATCCTGCCCAATCTTCCGGAAACAGTAGACAGATTTTTTGCTATCAAAATATTCCTTAAATTTTATTAAAAACATCCCAAAAGTGCTATCAATACAGCATTAATCATTCACCGTTGCTCATTCAAGACAACCGTAACAAAACCATATTGTGCTGCCCACCCTGAAGATACGTCAGCTTGAAGGTAGAGACCGATCGCCCTCAGGGGACGACTGTCGATTGAGCAGTCTGAATCATGGCATTATTATCTATTTCTTATTTAAGTCAAGTCTGCCTAGCCTTTTCCCAACTACTTATGGGGTCGGCTTCCAGTCTAACCGCATGCAGCCGAATACCAGTATTTTATATGGAGCGACTGCCTATCTGACGTTGACAACCGTTGGTAACAATTTTAATGAAACTTTAATTATCAATGAAAACATTTCCATTCACAAAGATTAACTTATCTACTTACAATTTTTTATGACACAAGCGCCATTGATAAGTTTTTAACAGACTACCTAGAGAAATGTTGTACAGTCAATGACAAAAATATTAAACAGTTGAATTCAAATACTTACAGTTTTTTCAAAAAGTTTTGACTAGATATTTTAAATTTTATCTATTCTCACCATAAAACTGCCTTAGGGCCGATTTTTTGATCCGTAGTTAAACTCAACAAATTATCAGAAATAGTAACTAATGGTTAAATTTATACAAAATGTGGTTTTTGTACAATTTTTAGTTTATCTAGTGGTTATTATTTTAACTAATAGTTAATTATTTGACCATTAGCAATGATATTATATCATTAGATAAACTAAAAATTTACCAAAAAACATTTTTGACAATTGGTTGTGTTTAACTACGGATAAAAAAATTGGCCTTAAGTCACATCTACGTTTTAGACTGTTAGTAGATACCGTGTGTATATTATCTCACAATATGTTATTATTATTATGTCAATAGGTATTTGACAATCGCAACATTTATCCTAGCCTTTGAGTGTACGAGAACAGTTGCAAACAAATCTTATATTCATTAAAATTTGACACAGTAATTTTCAGCAAAAAATACCTAGGTAATAGAAAATGTGGCTTCATTTAAACGCAGTAAAAAGATGACCAGCCTGTTACTGTCCCACTGCCTCTTCTCATACAGAGAAGGCACAAGCATTGATAACCAGCTTGCATATGATTTTTTTTAATAGATGACTGAGGTCCTTTGCACCCTTCACAACATTGTCGTTACTATTACCTCTTAATAATCTTCTGCCCAAAGCATGATACCCATTGTAGGCGAAGGTACAAAGTTATGTTGTTACCAATTCCAGCGGGATTTCCCAATAGTGTTCATATCTTTGGGAAAAACCTAATTGATTTATAAAATTATCTGTTAGTAAGTAGGTGTTTATGAATCAAAGAGATTACATGAAAAGGATTCCATGGATATCTCAATTTATTTTAAACTAGCTTCTGCCCGCGACTTCGTCCGCGTCCATCGCAACGCGTCGCCTGCCCGCGCTATTACTTTGTTTTCGCTTAGCGTTCTTTCTTCTTTCGGATTTTTTTTTTCTTTCTACTCAGCTCCAAAGGGTCCTAGCGTGATGTTAAACACCCTATAGAGGTATGAGGAATAGGGTGTAAAGTTCACTCATACTCTATAGAAAAGGGAGAATCCTCCGACCAGACGGATTTTGTGTCTGGCGGGCAACTGCCCGCCAGACACAAAATCCGTCTGGTTTTTGATGTCGGGAAGTTGTATGTACATATACTAGTTGCGCGGTAAACTCTGCTTGCGAGATGCAGGATTTGCGTGACGTCGGTATGACGCGTTGTTCGCATGTGGCGTTCTAAGAAAGAAAGAAAATACGTTTATTTGCGGTAAACATGACGCAAAAAAAATACATAAAAAACAAAAAATCAATAATAAATAATTGACATGCGTCACATCCACGCAAAACGGATATCGCTCAGCATTATGCTGCGACCCTATGCAAGACAGAGCCCCAGCGCTGGTTTTCAGCGACAGCTGGCGTTGACGTAATGACGTCGTCTGGTGCAGCAAACAATTATTCATCAACAAGTATTAAAACAAATAAAAAAACCGCAACAACCCTTTCTCAAAAATTGGATACCAGACTGGTAGATCCAGAGATCAGCGCGTTCTAACAAAAAAAATTACAGCTCTATTATTATTATTACCTCAACTTGAGGTGGTTAGAACCAATCGTAAACCAGAATTACGAAGAGGTGAAGGAACGAAGTATTTAAAACAACCAAACCCAATAGAAATCAATAGAACGACATCCAACAAATTTACATCACTCAATGACAATACCGACAATATCATCAATCCGCGTAAAGTATGAACACCGCGAGTCAGAAAAATGACTTATTTGTACAACGCCATCAATGGGTAAATGGATAAAACGTCTGCACAAAGCATGCGGTATGAATGAAAGTTGCATTCATGAATGTTTTAGCGGCATTTTGCGTGTTAGTAATTTTCCAATATCTCCGAAACTGTATGACCAATTGACATACTGTAAAGGGCAAATCTTATCTCTATAATGTCCTTGTGACCATAAACTAATTTATTTTGTTAAGGGTTTATATTTAAAAATTATATTTTTATCCAAACCAAAGCATGTCGAAAAAATACTTTTTTGAAACTTAAAAGTGATATTAAAAGAAAAATATAAAAAATATAGAAATATGGTATCGAACAAACAGTTCAAATATGAAATTAAATTTCATTCGAAAACATCCATCGGTTTCTTACTAAACTTCAACTACTCGTATATCCGACGACTCTGGGTGCTTATCTCCTTTGGATGCTGTACTTTCGGAGTTTATCTCGGACATTACTGACATCGGTGAAGGAAAACATCGTGAGGAAACCGATATGTCCTAGAAACAAAAACTCAAATACATGTGACCTGCACTGGGCCCGCGTGGCCCACTGATCTCAAAGATCCTCTGCCCAGCAGTGGTAACACTATAGAGGCTATATTTACCAACACTATCACAAACGACACTATAACGACTATTAACGACCCCATACCTAATGACACTGTTGTACAATAATATAATTAATATTTTGTGTACGTGACAGCAACTAATTGCCTTCTTGCGGTTGGCCTGCATTTTAACAATTTGGCGATAAAGCGTCATTATTGTACGACAGATTAAAAAACGATATAAAAATATACGAGATAGCACAAGCTAGAAAATAACAATGGAGAAAACACGACCGAAATTCAGCAGCGTGGATATATATCGAAGAAGAATTACCTTTTTTTTCCTTGAGGAAATCCTCATAGATACTCTCCGTCTTCTGACATAGAATGAACCACGGCAGGAAGCGACAGATCACCTGCACCAAGTGTTGCGACGAGGGCACAGCACTGTTGGGTCAAGCTGAGCACTTCTCCAGCGCATGTTGCGCCGTGTCCTCGGGGCAGTCCACACAGTGATGACAAGCGGGCGTCCGCTCCAAACCTATGCAACGCAGGTACTTCTCGAAACATCCGTGTCCAGTAAGCACCTTCGTCAGTCTGAAACTGAGGGCGCTATGCTACCTCTCCAGCCATTCCTCCATAACAGGTCTTACCGCCACTGTCGTGGTAAACCCCAGGTGGGCTTGTGTAAGTCACTCCCTCCATTCAGCCACTAGGATCTTACGGAGCTCGGTCCTGCGTGCCTCGAATTCCCGGGGAACCACAGGCTCACCACGCGCTAACTCCCTCCGCCACCGATATTGGGACGCGATGTTTTTCGCGTTCCAGATCCCAGGGCGTTGATCCGGCCAGGAGAGTTGCTGCCTCGTCGGACATCATACGATATCCCCTTATCACCCTAACAGCCATCGTTCTCTGCAGTCTTTTCAAAATTGCGACGTTAACTACGTCAGGGTGTCTGCCCACACGGGCGCCCCGTACAGGAAATACCTACTGAAATAAGTACCCAGTAGGTACTTATTCTATGGACGTTCCGAAAATACATATATCTTACCAACCGGGGAACTAGTTTTGCCGGAAAAAAAGAAACTACTTCTAGAAACCTTTTTGAAATTATTTCAGCATTGCACATCAGGGCACAACGACAAACTGAGATAAGACTTAGTGTTATAAGCACCATGGAATCCAAATCTAATACACAAAAGAGGCCACGAGAGCTTTCACCTTGAAAATTAATGATTCCTTCCTTCTTGCCAGAACAGGAAAAACATTCTGATGACCAAAATAATGAATAATTAAGTATTTGGAATGGAGTTAGTGCGCGCCGAGTTAATGGCAGTTTAATGTCAAATTGATCGCTATTTCTATGAAGAAAATCATGTATTGTGATCGTGCGGTTTGGCGACCTGCTCGCAGTCAGGTAGGCAAACCCGCTTATTGCCAAGAAGATCGCAGAAGATCCACCACCTCTTGGTCTTCAACTTCCGTTAAAGCGCAGTTTCACGGCGAAAATAATATTCAACTTATCAACGATTGTGTGTAAATGGTCTGGATGTCAAGGAGTTTCTTGACAGTGTTTCGTGTTGTTTTCATATTAGGTAGTGGGATAGTTTGGTAATCTTTTAACTCTACTTTATATATTTTTATCACTGATGTGGCTATAGAACTCTCTTAGTACATACCTACTTCTTTAGACAAACCCTAAAGATACTTACTGTAATCATGTCTTACGTAGAGTTGCCTAACTTCTGCGCAATGGCTGTATAATGTCTGCAATATTAATAGCATATAAGCAGTTCTAATTGTTAATTAATGATTTATTAATTGGCATCATTGTTGACCGCGGCGGCGCCGAACAAGGAAAATATAAATATAATGCCAATCTTTCGGAAAACCCGATTCCCGTGGCACTGTAAAACTGTTTTTTGTTTTTACTGAAATCCTTTACTTTCGTGATGAGCCTAGTCAGCGGGGTAATTACGTAACACACTATCAGTAACTGCTGTCAAACTAGTGCTTGACTGCGATCCCGCCTGATGGAAAGCAGTGATGCAATCGTAGATGGTGAAGCGCACTAATTTTAATATGAGCCTATTCACTCTAGCCTTGAAGACACTTAAATTATAATCGGACGGGAAGACCGCTGCATGCAAATTGTTCCAGTCCTTCGATGTACGCGGTATATACGACGAGGCGAAACGCTTCGTCCGGATCGTAGCGGTGTCAACAACGTAAGGGTGGAAATTCGCCGTACGACGGGTTGTCCGATGATGGAACGGTGATGGCGGAATTAAGTCATGTAATTCCCGCGCACACTCTCAAAAATGCATCCTGTAGAATACCGAAAGGCTGGTTACCCTACGCCTGTGCTCCAGGCTTTGTAGATTGGTCTTAACCAAATCTGGATCACCAATTAGCCTCTTCGCACGCCTCTCCACTGAGTCCAAAGCTGCTAGATGGCATTTTGCAGCACCAGCCCATATGTGGCTGCAATACTCCACACACGATTGGACCTGCGCTTTGTCTAACATTAGAAGCTGTCCCGGTGTGAAGTACCGCCGGACCTAGGGATGAACGCCAAGTTTCCTAGCAGCCATCTTGGCTTTGGACTCAATGAACCGCCCAAAGTTTAGGTTTGAGGAAATTTCAACTCCCAAGAGCTGAAGGCGGTCGGTGCACTTCAAGGATACATTTTGAAAAGCAGGAGCCAAGGTGAACAGACTCTTTTTGGCGGTGAACAGATACACTTATGTTTTGGCGGCGTTGAATCACACAAGGTTGGCTTCGCCCCATTTGGAGACTGCCTGAAGTGCCACATTCGTACGCTCTGCCATAGCCTCTCTTTCGGACCGGATTACTTCCTTACAAGCCCTCGGCAGGTATCTCTTTACAACTGTGCTGTCATCTGCATACCCATAGATTCCGGGCATCAGCAGATCGTTGATATGCCCTTAGCGTGCCATACCCTGTCGAAGGCCTTCGAGACGTCTAAGGAAACGGTAATCGCTTCACCATTCCCCTCGAGGGCCGCACCCCACAAGTGAGTGGCATACACTAGTAGGTCCCCGTACTAGACCGATTGCGGCGAAACCCGTACTGACCGTCACTGTGGAGATTGTTACCTTCCAGGTATGCCATGAGGCGCGAGTTCAACACACGCTCCATAATCTTGCAGAGTATGGAGGTTATTGAAATCGGCCGATAGTTGCTAGGATCGGCACGACTGCCTTTTTTGGGCACGGGCTGCACGTTGGCAAACTTCCAGGACTTGGGCACTATACCAGTCCCAAATGAGACACGATACAAGCGTGTCAATACAGGAGACAACTCGGATGCACAAGCCTTGAGAACAATCGCTGGTATACCATCTGGTCCACTAGCTTTATTCACGTCTAGACAACACAGTGCATGAACCTCGTGCATCGACGTGTCGCAGTGAGACAAATTCGGTGGAGTAGCACTGCCAGTATCAAGACGTGAATTGTGGGCAAAGAGAGATGCAAAGAGACCTGCTTTCTCTCCCGCCGTATGAGCCAGTGTTCCATCTTGTTTGACCAGCGGAGGCAGTGTTGGCCGACAGAAGTTCGCTTCGACCGATTTGGCAAGGGACTAGAAAGATCTGCTACCGGACGGCTGCGCAGAGAGCTTTTTGCCAATACCTAGTCTTGCCATAAATATTGCCACAAAGAAAAAAAAATGTTTTTATTGCAAATAATATTTATTACTTTTACAGTGTGTTAGTTTAATACATAAATATAAAACAATTTAAAATATAAAAAGCTTATTCGAAGTGGTCTCCATTGGCTGCAATACAGTCCTCTAAACATTGAGGCCAGTTATCAATAGAAGCACGCACTCTTTCCATGGGAAAATTCTTCACTGCCAATCGTATGGATTGTTTTAGGGACTCCAAATTATCATGGCGTTTAGAGCAAGCCGTACTCTCTAAAACTGACTATAAATCATAATCCAGCGGATTAAGATCGGGATTAGACGACGGCCAGTCTTCAGCTCTGATGAAGTCCGAAACGTACACTTCCAACCAAGACTGCGTCGACCGAGCTTTATGACCCGGCGCCGAGTCTTGTTGGAAGGACCATATTTGGTTATTGAACATGATGTTGTTAAGGGGCTTAACTACCTTCTCAAGAATGGTATCTTGATACACTTGTGCCGATGTTTTGATACCTTTTTCACAAAAATATGGCTCAGTCACTCCTTCATAGCTAACACCCCACCAAACCTTCACTGAAGTCGGATAATGCCCACGTTGCACTCTGTCGACTAATTGGGAAGTTTCCGTAGAGCTTTGAGCATAAATACGGTCATTTTGTTTGTTAAAGTGTTGCTCAATTGTAAAGATTTTCTGATCCGTAAACAAAATTTTTCTGTGACCTCCCTTTGCGTACCGCTTCAGTAGTTGTTTCGATTTTACCACCCTATTCTTTTTTTAATTATTAGTTAAAAAATGACCAGTGCGTCTCTTATAGGCTGCAAGTCCTAAGTCATCTTTTAAAATACGTGAGATGGTTCTGGGTGCTATCTTCATCTCCCGAGATAAAATCTTTTGCTTTCGGACAGGATTTCTTCGAATTCTTTCCCTTACTGCTTTGACCACCTTTTTCGTACGAACACTACGTGGATCTTTTTCTGTCACAAACAGAGGAAGTCTCATTGTACCTATTAATAGCCCGGTACAGAAACATTTGACTAATACCAAGCGTATGGAGAGTTTTAAAAATTGCATTTGGCTCCATACCAACTTTGTGTAATGCAATCACAGCGATTCGGTTCTCTTTATCACCCCACTCCATTTTAATATCGCAAAATATTGTACAATGTATTGGCGCCAAAATTAGAAAACTCAATGAACAATCGTAAATAAAAATGACAGATTCCAAATTCAAATGTAATATCTTTCTTATTTTTAATTGTAACAGTATTTATGGCCAGACTGTGTAAGGGTGATGCGGTCGAAGCGAGCCTTTAGCGCCTTTTTGTAGGACTTGGCAGCATGGTTGAAGGCTCTCTTCTTAGAGCTTAGATCCGGAGCTTTGCGGTCACGAGCGTCAACCCAGTTGAGAAACGCCGAGTGCTTACGCTGTTCTGCTTGAGCACAATCGGCGTTAAACCATGGGCGAGCTGAGCCACCGATGAGTACGTCACTATAGGGGATGAAATACTCCATGGCTTGACGCATCACAAAGGATATAGCATCTACACAGTTCGACGGATTTTCAGAGGAGAAGCAGATCTTCTGCCAAGGATAAGACGCAAAAAAGTGACGTATCTCATCCCAATCTGCTGACTTATATCGCCACATTCGTCATTCACCGCGTGAGTCGCAGTCAGGTGGGGAGAAGGACGACACAGACTTCACCAGACAGTGATTTGAAGTTCCTAATGGTGAGGAAACTGTTACAACAGTACATCTGTCCGCATCGGTGGTCAGCAGAAGGTCCTGACAGTTGGCGGTATGACCAACCCTAGCACCCCCAACCCTGCATCTGGCACCCTAGTCGCTTGCTTTACCAACTGGGAGAGGCCCATTGAAAGCGCAAAGTTTCGCGCTTCTTTCCCAGCGTGGTCGGTCCTCTGGTACGGGAAAAGCCAGTCTTGGTGGCAGGCGTTAAAGTCCCCCAGAGCGACGAGCTGCGCATCAGGGTGCCGATGCAAAGCATTATCAGCGGCCTCACTAAGGTGGTGAAACAGTCGAGTCGTCTCCTGGTCACCGCTGTGCGATCGGTAGACACAGGTATAGACAATTTTGTCCATACCAGTGTCCACCAACAGCCATAAGGACGAGAAGTTAGGGTCTTCAAGGTGACGGAGACGCTGGCAGCAGATGTCATAGCGGACGTACACACAGACCCCGGCAGTATCCCGGGTAGTCGAGGTACGCCGCATCTGACGGACATCTAATCTGGGTCTCCGTCAAGAAAAGCGAGTGTGGCTTGTCAGCCTCAAGATAGTGGTGGACTGCATCGAGATTTCTGCAAACCTCGAATATTTGAGAGGTGCACTCGGAAGGAGAGGACGGGTTTCCGCTGTGGACACTTACTTTTCTTAATTGGACCTTTAATTTAAAAAACAAAAATATTGAGTGAATAGGAAGGAAGACAGCAGTTGAGCGAGGTGATGCGATGTTCCCGCACCCCCCCTGTGGGTTCCCGCATTATCGAGGCGGGGGGCTCAGGAAGAGGGGCCGCTCGTCAGGGCTTTGCCGGTAAGCCGACGACGTAGCGGTCAACAAGTAGGTTGCGGTGCCGCTTGGGCGACATCGCGTATTGCGGTGCGCCGCTCTCCCTACCTTCCGCGGCCTTGACGGGGTCGCCACCGTCTGATGGCGGACGCGGTGGGGCCGCAGGGGAAGAGGAGTGTTGGTATGACGTTGGCCGCTCTCCCTATCCTCTGCGGCCGAAAATTGGCAGGCGGCGGGGCCAATGACCTGACCCGTCGCAGGGGGACCAAGGGTGCCCAGACACGGGGTCGTCTGGCACCCATGTGCTGGTTTGGTCCCTGGGGTGGTCACGGCGTGCCATGTGTTCTGGTGCGCCGGTGGTGGGGAGTAATCCCCAGAGGAGGGTCCGGTGTCGGACGGCCGCGGCGGGTTCACGGATGAGTGCTAAGGCGTGCCCGTGTTCCCGCCGTAAGCGGCACAGGAGGACACCGTGGAGTTTTAGTGGGTTAGAGTCCCACATAATTGCACTATCTCCCCGTGGTAGTGCAGAATGCATGAGCATTTCTCCACGATAAAAAAAAAAAAAGGTGATGCGATGTTAAACCCAACAACACGACCAGTGTTACTGCGCCAGTGGCGGGTTGATCTGGAGACTGCGGGGACGTCCGAACCCCCCGAGGGATCGCCATCGGGTCCTCTCATCCGGTCGCCAACCGGCACGATGGGGCCACCTTGGGATTTTTCGTAGTTGGCGCGGCAGCCTTTCGTGTGTGGCTGGCACACTACTTGGGCCCCCAAATACCTACGGTCGGCCAGCGGAACACCGTGCTTCAGATCCCGCTACCCTCCACGACCAAACACCCGACACAACAACAACTGGCGCATCATACCCGGCATACATCGCAGCACAACTGCTCAGACCCATCCTCCGTACGGCTTCACCAGACATCATGCCGGAACACGACGGATCGCTTGGCGGCATGACTTTGTCTGGTGGTTCGTTTCATTGCGTTACTTGTGTTGTTCAATAGACAAATTTTCTGAACATATGAAGCAAACTCAAACTATTTATTTCAACTTAACCAATTAAAGGTACTTTTGAATTGTCAAGGGTCGGTCAGTCAAAAAGATGAAGCTAGTTGCCCATTCCAAAGCGTAGTAGGTACCTATGGAGAAGAACGGGCAAGAAACTCCATGGACACTCTTTTAAATCACAATAATATGGTTACAAAGTATTGGTTACATCATTCATGTTAAAAATTATGCATGTGAGAACGATGCAGAACGTTAAAAGCCTCCATAATAAAAAGATAAAAAAACAATTCGGATATTAAATGAAATCAAAATAAGCCATGGCAGCAAAGAGTTGACCAGTAAATGAAATGAATGAAATGAAACCCTACTAACGGCGCCCGTTCACGAACACATAGATTAGCACCATTCAGCTCAACCATTTTGAAGGGAGCTAAATCCAACACATGCGCCACCATCAGCGAGACATCAGAGTGAGCATGACATACTCTCAGCAGCCAAGGCACATTCAAGTCAATGAAAGACGTACTCAGTAAATGGTAGCTTTATAGTATGTACATAGTACTCACATATGTGCTATGCAATTATACAATACTAGGAGATTGAATTTATATAATGCAAAATAGTATTTTAAAATCTTCAGCAGCTCCAACAGTATGTAGGTAGGGTTGGCGTGTGTGAAGTATTTTCAATTGCTAATCAATTTATTTATGCGTCCTATGGAGCAGGACCAGCGTTTAGCCAAGCATTTTTGTCAGCGATGTAATCCCCCAACTTATAATATGCTTGGCTGCATAGTGTGCGTTTTATGTAAGATTTGAATTTCGTTTCATTGAGTTGGAGTATGTGGGGAGGTATTTTATTGTAACATTTTAATAAACAGTACCCCATGATGGAAGAGTCTACTTTAGCCAGTCTGAAACCTGGTTGAACTGATTAATCCCTATTTCTAGTTCTATAGGTGTGTCTGTCACCTCTTTTACTGAAAAGACTTAAATTTTTCCTTACGTACATGATTTTTTCATAGATATATTGACAAGGTACCGTCACGATATTAATATCTTTAAACAGTTCCCTTAGAGAATCGCGCCTGCGGATGCTATATATTGCTCTGATGGCTCTTTTCTGTAGAATAAAAATAGACTCGATATCTGCAGCCCGCCCCCATAGTAAAAACCGTAAGACATGATACTGTGAAAGTAACTGAATTAGACTAGCCTCGCGGTATCTACATTTGACGGATTGTTCTTACAGCATATGCTGCTGAAGAGATGTTAAATGAGGACCCCATTGCAGCCTTGAGTCGAGCGTTATCCCCAGGAATACAGTTTTATCGGCGAACTGTGGTTTCTCTTTATTCAATACTATGTCACAATCACTACTTTTAACATTCGATAAAGCAAATCTTATGCATTTAGTTTTTTTCCCATTTAATACTAAATTATTAGCAGTGAACCAATTTTGCACTTGCATTAGGGCGTTATTTACATCGTCAAGATTTGATACACGTATATTTATCTTAAAAATTAAGGAAGTATCGTCAGCAAATAACACCATTTGTGTTTGTTTTTTTAATAAATGGGGTAGGTCATTTATATATACTAAAACGAGGAAAGAACCTAATATCGAGCCTTGTGGAACACCCATTTTTACTTGTAAACTAAGTGAATTGATACCATTTATTTGAACTTTTTGTTGTCTATCATGTAAATAAGATTTTACTAAACTGAGCGCAAGTTTACCTAGTCCGTAATGCTCAAGTTTCAAGAGTAAGGTTTCGTGAGAGGTCACAAAAGATTCCTATGGCATCTTGGGCTTCCTCCCACGCTGTAAATATGTGTTTTTTAATAAGGTGACACCGGTGTCAGTCATAATTGTTGTGTCTATTAGTCAATTTTTTTAAAATATGGGAAAGCACACAATATTATTTTTCCACAATATAACTTTAACTTAGTTATACAGTCAGTGATTTCATATTTTTTGACATTAGAACTGTTACCTACAAATACAGTAATGTTGGTTTTAGGATTAAATAAATTTCCTGTTACTGATGCCATTATTGTAGGTTGACCCTGGCATAAAATAATTTTGAGTAGAATAACTCAGGTTGTCACTAATAACAAACAAAACAACACAACAAACAAACAACGAACATAACTGAATCATGACTACTGAAAGATGGACAAATACCAGTCTCAAGCTCTACCACTTGAGATATTCTTGTACTATATCAGGTACCTCTTGGTTAAGGTTACAGTCTTGAGACTAACTCTCAGTCTGGGACGGGTCCTCCGTTGCCTCAGGCTGGACAGCAACAGGGTTTGAAACCTGACAAATACACTGACACATAACTAACTCACTAGCAGCAAGAATATGTTCTTTAATTTGGTTCTGAGAACCCACATATTTAATGTAAAGGGAACTAAGTGTGCCCTCAAGTACCTGTATGTCAAACTGTAAGCGCTGTATCAATGTATCAATTTCATAGATCTGCTGTCTTCTAATTTAATTTGCTGAGTGTTTAATTTATTTATTAGATCAACACGTTCTTTCCTCAGTGAAATATTTTTGGAAAAGTTTTACTGTTGTTTCCTAAATTGATTACATTTATTAATTATTCTATTCATTCTTGTATATTTTTTCATTTTGTTATGACTAACTTTATAACTATAACTATAATTGCTTTTCAGTAAAGAATCTTCAGTAAGGTCAATAGTTGTTATGGAATGAAGGTTACAATTACTATTTAACAATTCATTATATAAGTCGTTTTTTTTCTTTAACCTGATTACATTCTAGTTTTTTTTCTAACTGGTTAATGCGACTATTAGCATGAAATCATTCATCTTCTAGGTCCCTAACTTTGCTTAAAGCCTCCTCATACAAAAGACAAGCAATAGATTAATCATCATCATCATCATCTGCCTAGCCTTTTCCCAACTATGTTGGGGTCGGCTTCCAGTCTAACCGGATGCAGCTCAGATTGTGAGTAATTGTGTATTACGCAATTAGGGTGCGGGTGAGCCCCGCCCCCCAGTGTCGCTGAGTTTCGAGTGCTTTTGATAAGGTAAGACAATTATCAAGCGAATGGCGGGGTGAGTTTGACTCCTACCGAAAGGACGTGTTCACGACGTGTTGACGTGTTTTGGACCTAACACTTGTACACATTTCACAAACCTGCCAAACTGCGTGACAGTTCGTCGCCAGAAGAGGAAAAGAGGGAGAGAGAACTTGACCCTGCATTGTGTTTAATTCAGGTTGGTTAGACAGACAGAGGCATATCGTATAGCTGTTATCGACTCACAAGAGAACAGAAAACTTAGAACTGTAAAAAGGTATTCTAAAAGTTTTATGACAAAAAAAATGCAAGAACATTATTTCAGGGCTTATTCAGCATTGCTAGGAAATACATCACCTGTATTCATAACATGTATTCATCACCTGTATTCCTGTATTTATTTCCTATTTATCTCTTGCAATAAACTTTTCTGGGTCAGTACCCACATAGATACCTACATTATTTATCATAAACATGATATATATATGTTGACACAAGTCCGCTTGTCGGTCCCGCGATATTGTTTGAAAACAGCTGAAGTAAAACAAACGTAGATACAATTAACGTTTTAGTATAAACAGACTTACACGTGGAAGTGCTGAATTAATTGTGGCGTATCATCTGCTCATGTGCTGTGTTGCAGTGGCAGGCGAAGCGGGTTCAGAAGCGGTAGCGGACTGACAAGCGCAGCGTCGATAACCAATGATGCGAGGCCAAACTGTACCAGACATTTTATCCTACTTCCTACTATATTATTAATATAGTACTTATATTACTCTTATTAATTATTGTTTGACATATCTCGGAACCCTGGGGTCCCGGACCTTTGAAAGGCGTACTAGGGGCCGAATCCAACTCGCAGAGGCCCTTTACACAATTTTAAATGATGAGGAGGCACCAACCGACGATTATCCCTGTATGCACCATGCAAGTGTACCCATTTTACTTTTTTTTATTTTTTTTTTCCGGGGTGGATAATCCTCATGGATGTCCGCCGCCCTGGGGCGGGCGGCGGGGTCTGTCAGGCTCTTACTGACTAAAAACCACCCCAGTGTTCCATCTCACACCTACGCCGGGGGTCGCGGGAACGTAAGATCCTTCCGCAACCCCCGACTGATGCAAGTGCACCCAGGGACAACCACACGGTTGGTGCAGGACTATTGCAGAACATGGAAACAAAATATACCGGGCTATGGGTTTGGGTGGCTATAGTGGATCGGTTACCTTGAACTATGGAAGGTCTATGTCCCCTGCACGACCAATGAAATTTATTTATTTATTTAGGTTAGCCCACAATTGTTTACACAATACATTTAACAAATCATTTCGTAATACATTGATAAGTGCAACAATTACTTACAGGCTAACACACAGAACAGATATCCTCTTTTATCTGTTCTGTGGGCTAACACAACATGCACCATTAATGGTTTTACTTATTTCAAAAAGGATATTTACAATTATAGTTATTCAATTTTTTTGTGATCCATGCATAACAATAATCACAGAACAGATAAAAGTAGTACAATAATAATAACAGCAATTACCTTCTAAATAATCAAAAAATTAAAAATTGGTAGATAACAATAACATTAAAAGAAATAAAAATAATTTAATTCAAATACATAATAAAATACAATTACATTAACAGTGAGTTCATTAAATGTGAGAATAATGCTCAATAATTATTTTATAAAATTTTCCGATGCTGTCATGGTGTATATCCGTAACATCGCTGCAAATGTTTACATTTTTACACATGCGTGAAATGGGTGAGTTAGCACCCAGGACCGTTCTGCGCTGCGGTGGGTATAATGGTGTGACAGGATTTCGCGGATATCGGGCTGGGGCACGAAATTTTAGGAGACTCAGCAGGTTTGGGCAGTCAATTTTATTTCTAAGCAACTTATAGAGGAACAAGGCATCAACAACTTCTCTTCGTGTTGACAACGAGTGCATTTTAAAATGTTTGAGACGAGTATTATAGGAGACCAGCTGTTTACTTTTTCCTCTAGAAAATGCTAGGTGCCACAAAAACCGTTTTTGAACTCTTTCCAAAAGTAACTTATGTGTGGCGTAGTGAGGTCTCCATACAACACTGCAATACTACAAAATGCCCCGTACAAGGCTATAGTACAGCATTATTTTAGTACCAACCTGTTTAAAGCCCTTGGTGTTTCTAAGCACAAACCCTAACATTTTTGATGCTTTCCTAATAATATGCTCGATGTGGGGGACGAAAGAATTTTTTTTGTTGAACAGTACTCCCAAGTCCTTTATTTCATTTACTTCTTGCATCTTTTTATTGCCTAAGAAGTACTCCGAGTTTATTGGGTGCGACTTTCTTGAAAAAGACAAATAGTAGCATTTTTTTAAATTAGGTTCCATTTTGTTAGTCTTACACCATTCAACAACTCTGTTCAGATCCTGTTGAAGAAGCGCGATATCGCTCGATGATTCGATTCTGCGAGCAAACTTTAGGTCATCAGCGTAAAGAAAGCACTCGGAAAAGTAAAAGCAGTGGGGAAGGTCATTTATGTACATGATAAATAATATAGGGGCTAGATGTGACCCCTGAGGAGCACCGGAAGTCATGCAATAATCGCTCTCAGATCGAAAACCGTTAACAACAACATAAAATTCGCGCTTCGATACATTATGATTTAATCCATTTCAGCAAGGGACCGGTGATACCATACGCAGCTAGCTTGTGTGGAATGAGGAATCTTATCGAAGGCCTTGCTGAAATACAACACATCAAACTGCTTATTTGAGTCGATAGTTTCTATGAGGGACTCTGAGAAGGACAGTTTGTGGCAGTAGACCTTGAGGCAACAAAGCCGTGTTGGTGATCACTAAGATAAAGTCTGAAATGGCGTTGAATGTGAGGACAGATCATCGACTCAAATATCTTGGCAAACGTGGAGAGAATCGCGATAGGCCGATAATTGGAAATAGTATCTTTTTTGTCCGACTTATACACAGGAACAACTGTGGCCTTTTCCCACTCGGATGGGAAGGTCCCGGTGGCCAGCGACACTTTATATATTTTTAAAAGCGGGGTAACCAAGGCCGATGCGCAGGAAGCAATAAATAATGGTGGGATTCCGTCAGGACCTGCTCCTTTTCTGGTGTTAACACATCGTAGCTTTTTGAGTAGGGAATCACTATCCAATTCTGGTATTGTTAGGCACTGGCTATTGGTTTATAACGTGTTAAGAAAATTTGAGTCGTTCTTAAATTCTGTACCATGTTCAGGGGTGTATACAGATGCGAAATAATTGCCAAACAGATCACAAATATCTGAACCATTTGATGTGATAGTTTGACCGTCAGTCTTGAGAAAGACAGATTCGTGCCATCGTGGTGAAAGGATTAGTCACCTAGACTCTGCGTTACCGAGTGCTAGGTGTCCAGGGTGCGCCGGACGTTTGGGGGATTGGGTACCGATTTCTAACGTCACTCGGGGAGGCTCCTTTCATGCAGTCAGTCTCCGTCAGTCATAGTCAGTGGATAGATACCAGACCCACCGCGCCTAGCCTTCACGTGCGTCCAAATTAGTCTAGGATTTTCTTTAATTTCTGATTCTAAGTTTTCCATATAAGTACTGAAAAAAGTTTTGGCCAGGTTTTGACAACGTTTTGAGACTAATTTAAGTTCTAGTTCATCTAGCGGGTTTTTATATTTCCTAAAGCGCAATCTTAACTTATTTTTCTCTTTGAGTGTTTTTAAAAAAAACACTCAAAGATAAATATTTTTACTGGAATGACGATTATTCGTGTTTACTTGAAGGCAATAAGTTAATTTGTACTATCTTAGACCATAATTACTCGATTTTTTTCAAGAATTTAGATTTGGGAAATGACGATTTATAATGTATAATCATTATAAATTGTTGTAACAGTTACTGCACCTCCTTTTTCGATTTGTCGCATATTTTCAATTTCATCCTGTATAACCACCCAAATAATATTGACAAAACGTTTACATAGATAATGTATACGGCCCTGAAAGGCATTTATTTTGCACACTTTTTTTTCTTTACGCAAGAAAGTAAATATAAAATTTTATCGGTAGGTAATTCAAAAAGTTTTTCTTACGTAATTTATTTCTTTGTGAATGTTTTTATTTTAATTCAACTTGTTTTTCTTACTATTTTTTTTAAATTTATTTGTAACAAAAGATAACCCTTTAAAACACCAACTCTTCATCGCGTGTCGACAGAAGCAGCGTTAGTTAACTTTCCATCATCATCAGCAGTTCATGGTAATCATGAAAGTCTGGCCAACCCCTGCTTACTTCATTTACCCTCAACTTCATACACACATAAAGTTCCTCATCTTATAACAAAATGAGGTCACACTCCTTGAGCTGACAAGTACTTACTGACTCATAAAGATCTGGACAGTAAACAATAATATTGTGAAACATCGCGCTATATGGCCGCAAGCAGTCAAGCAGTTCTCAAGCTGATGAGGATGTGCTCACTTAGGCCGCAATTGTTGGCTAGCACTCCTTGTAGGACATCCTTCGAGCTAGTCCGCGGGGCGGTGCTCAAACTTTGGGGACGTACTTAGTGTGGCTGTGTTATTACTTTCCAGAAAAAAAATCTGATCTCTATTTATTAAAAGGATATATCTCACACAAAACACAAAAAGAGGATGCTGGTGCTGACGCGCATGATTTGATGCTAGTTTTGTAGACACTTGCAATGAAAATGCCTGCGTCACGCCAGTAACCCCTCAAGGGTTTGGCAGTGGTGTATCTATATCTGGAACACCCACAATTCATCAATTATGTTTAAATATCTTGTAATAGAGGTCGAGCCTAATTACCATCAACCGAGCACAAATCCAGACTCCGAGCTGCTACTGAGAACTTCCTGATAGAAAACCCAATTACACCTTGCCTAACCTGGGAATCGAACCCAGGACCTCATACTCAGCAGTAGCGCTTGCGATCACTAGACCAAAGATGGATGTAAGGAACTCTTGTAAAATTTTGAATTGATTTTGCTGTTTTCCTTTCTGACATCATTATACATGTTTTTAGTAAAATAAACTAAGTCTATAGTCGTTACAAATGTATATGATCCGAATCCTTATGTACACATGTTGGGGCCAACAAACGCCGAACTGCGGCACGTGTAACTATGTTTGCTAGAACATACTCTTGAAACGAAGGCTGTACCTAACTGCTAAACCACATTTACGTTACGTGTATCCACAAACGTTTTGTTTTAAATACAACAATAGAATTTTTTGTTTACTTAATTAAATTTGGCCAAAAATGTTAATTAATTCCATCAATATTTATGAACATCGAGTGTTGCGTAGAGACACCTTTTTTTGTTTTCGGGGGGAAACCTTCAAAAGGTCCCTGGTCTTTGGGGATAAAACCAGGGAGTGTGGGATTTTTACCTCACTAAAACCTCCCCTGTGGTCACCATCTCCACATGGAAGGGGCACTGTTACCTCTCAAAAGAAAAATCCGGAGCCCCCTCTGTGCAAAGCCTGTTAGGGCACATCTCTGGGGACACTGGAAAGGCAGCACATGACCACTGTGCGCCGCCTTCCCTGAGGTCACTCAGTGGGCCGTTCTGTCGGCCCCACTCTAATCGCCCGCGACCCCAATTTCCCGCCTTTGTTAGATGATGCAGGCGGGGTTCCGGCGTGTTAGGCGTCGGGGCAGTTGCCTGTTGCCAGCGGGATCGGCTCTCTCACGATCCCGCTCGGCAGCCTCCTTCTGGACCGTTACGGTCTCATAGAAGGTGGCAACTCCCTTCCAGTTTTCTGTCTCCGACAGTATAGCCCCCACTACTGCTGGCAGAGACGGGTCTCGCACGATCCTGGCATCCAAAACCTGCCGCTCAGAGGCCCACGCAGGGCACTCCTCGAGCGTGTGCTGTGCAGAGTCTAAGTCGCTTCCACAATGGTAGCAATTTGCCGTGGCCTCACGCCCAATCTTATTCAGGTACTTACCGAAGCAACCATGTCCGGTCAGCACCTGAGTTAGCCTATAAGAGATGCGCTCCTCTCTTTTCAGCCAGGCTTCGAAGTGCGGTAGAACGGCTTCGACAACCCGCTTATGCGAATAGATTATATTTGTTTAGATAATATTGTTAAAAATTTACCTACATTTGGTAAAGAAAATCGATGTCAATTAATCCTACTCGTCGAAATAACGTATAATACGCATTTTCTTTCTTTAAATAATTATTAACCTTTTACAGAAATTTTAATTAAATCTATTACATTATCTTAAGCATATTCATCGCTTGCTTAAAGTTAGAAATTGGTTAAATGTGTAACTTTTTAGTCAAAGATTGTGTAAATTGCTTTACAATTGGAGGGCTGAAACTCTCCGCTACAGTTCTCAGGATGCGGTTGCGACCTCTCTCACTCTCCTCAGTAGTGTATCTGTCTAGGGAGACTGTCTCATGTAATTTTCGACGATTAAAAAGCGCTGATTCTCAGCCTAGTTTGAATAAAGGACTTTTGATTTTCAGTTACTTTCATTTTATTTAAAATTCTTGTGAATATTAACAAGACATGATTGTTACATTACATAAAGGAGGTACTTCTCAAACTTTGAGACACACTGCAGAATAAATATGAAGGTATGTGACAACAATTTGTGTTCACGACGATGCGCGCCCGCGCACCGAGCGGCTAACGTGTTAGGGGCGACACACATTTGTAACACATATTTGGTGCAGGTACAGGATAGATAAGTGCTTGAAAGTCCCCGATAGCTGGTCATTCGACCATGTTAACAATAATTTAAGCAAAGTGAGTGTTTGAAACGCAATTTGTCAAGATATCAACTCATTCCTACTATATTCCTACTATCCTACTAATCCAGAAAGTTTGTATGGATGGATGGATAGATGGATGTTTGTTATTCTTTCACGCAAAAACTACTGAACGAATTTGGATGAAATTTGGCACAGAGATAGTCTATAACCAGGATTAACACATATTATACTTTTATCCCGATATTCCCACGGGATCGAAACTTATGCGCGTGAAACCGTGGGACGCAGCTAGTACAAACTAGCTAGTGTAAACTGCGAGGTAATGGCGCAACACACTAACAGTAGCAATGGCTTTCATTTTGACACTTCAACAACATTAATTACGTTATTTACGTTGTTGAGCAGACAAATGTTTCGATCATATGAAGCAATGGATTAGCAATATCCTTCAAAATTATTCAGTTTTTGATTAATACTGTGTTACGCAATTAGGATGCTCTTCTCAGTAGGAGGAAATATTAGGTGAGCTCAAAGTTTATGTAAGAACCAGGGTAAAATATTAGGTGAGCTCAAACTTATGTAAGAGCCAGGGTAAAATATTAGGTGAGCTCAAAGTTTATGTAAGAATCAGGGTAAAATATTAGGTGAGCTCGAAGTTTATGTAAGAATCAGTGTAAAATGATGTGTGTACAAAGAAAATACAAACGCATCCACTTTAAACGGTATTCCCAGAGGAATGCTGAGAAAGTGTTACTTTACGTTTCGGGAACACTTGAGACAACACAAAGCTATGCAATTTATCCCGTGCCGTGGAAATTCAGCTGAATGATCAATAAATCACCCAAATTCCATTTTTTTATGTTGCGTTTATTGTGCTATGACTAATACAAACTGCGATTAAGAATACCCACTTAACCCATTAACCGTCAAACAGAAAATCAATGTTTTATTTACGAAATGTTTATTTCCTATCGTAAACTAACCAAATAAATATAAAAGAAAGAAACAAAAAGGAGGAGAGATCATTCTGTCTCCCTATAGAGTGGTGTACTCATTTGAGTACTAGGTACGGCCGATTACAGTAACACTGTTTTTCGACACAGTATGTATTTTGACAATTTTGCGACATGAAATGCATAGCAACTGTTTTTTTAGCTATTGAGGATAATACAGTCCATTGCTGGGCCAAATTTATCAGAAACAGTCTGTCTCGGCCACCTGTGTCATCTTTGAGGAGCATACCAGGCAACGCTTACCACTTCGTGGTTTCGAGACCAAGAACTCGTCAGCTACATCAGCCATCTGTCCTAGCCGCATCCATCTTGAAGATAAAATAAAAACCACGTGATTTCGTGAATTACACAACACTATTATTTTTTTTTGATGTGTATTTTTGTGGTGTACAATAAAGTATATATAAATAAACTACGATACGAACTAACGAATATAAATAAATAAACTATACTATCGACGAATTCACTTAGCAGCCAATAGTTCATCATCATGGCTATTGGTGTTCTAACTTGGTAGTTCCAAGTTTATTGTTTGTTTTTGTTTGTTTGTTTATCCATTTATTTCAGGCATCAAGGCCCATAAAAACAGATACAATACAATATTAATATAACTTAAAAATACTATAAATACATACAACATTATAATTACACTAAAAAACAAACTAACGCACACGAAGTGTCTGCTTCGTGTTTCGCTGACTGGTGTTATGTAGCCGACCACGAAACCGGCGGTACACAATACCCTTCGGCCAGAACTCTTCGTTGAGGAACTTCTCGAGATGATGTGTCGGAACACGCACCACGAACGACTTGAAGTCCGAGTTGTGACGCGACTCCAACTTCTCGACCCTCAAAGTCCAGTTGGTCTTCACACGCATGTACTCCACGATCTCCTCAACCTTCGTGGAGTGGTGCAGTCTGGACACGTACAGCTGCGTCGTCGGGATTGCTGGACGCAGCAGCATGTTGGGTCCTGCCAGCGCGGTGCCGCACTGGTTCTGACAAGGAGGCTTCTTCTTCTTCTTCTTCTCCACCTTGATGAAACCATCCTCGTTGCACGTGTCCTTCTCTGGACCCTGCCTTTTCAAAACCTTGTTGGGTTTCGACGGGCTCCGTTTACCCCCTTTTTATATGTACCCCCCAGTTTATATGTACTTATTCTCGTTCTTCCTACCCATGTCTGTATTTTCAGATTGAACCTGGCGTGAAGAAGCAGTATCCATGCATGACCATGTCGGCCTTATCCATGTGTCTCGACACTGGGTTCTGGTAATCAGAGTCACTGTTGGTATCTTCAAAGATGAGAAACAGCTCCCGTAACATACGATAAGATTTAGCATAATTTACAAACTACGACTACACTTGATTGTGTTGCCATACATAGGCAACGCCAAATGGTTACAGTGCATGAGAGGTAGAATTTATACACTTACTTATTCCCACATCCTGTCTTCAACCAAAGAGTTTTACTTTAACACTTTCGTATCAGTTATTCTGTGCTTTAGCTCCATACACTCTGTTGAAGTGTGAGAAGTCTTTATGTGTTACATCAGTGTCTACTGTGTATTGTGGTCAGTAGTGATCAGTTGTGGACAACAATTTGCTAATAGACGCCACAATGAGCACAACTAGCCCGCGAGGAGCATGGAACACGCTTACTTATACATTAGACGCGCTGCTATCCAGAAAGTAATCTGGATTGAACCAGCATCTGCAGGAAAAATATCAAAAACATCAAAAATACTAGAAAATAGAGGACTACTGTCAAAAGAAGTTCTGGTAAAACATTTTCAAACTAACTTTTTATTTCAGGGGCACTCAAAATAAAACTGTCATCTGCTAAAACCTTTTAGTTTTCTGATAACAGCTTTATAATAGGTAAACTTGTCTGTATTCATTTTGTAGATGGAAATCTCTGCCTCACAAAATTAAGAAAATCGAAACTCAAGGCGGATTGGCGATTTCTTTCAATAACTACCGCTAAATATGGTGTCATTATTCGATACATAATCAGCCAATAATGTTCCCACTGCTGGGACAAGGGCCTCCTCTCTTCGAGACGCACTGTAATCTACCACGCGGGCCTAGAGCGGGTTGGTAGATGTCACATGTCTTCGATTTTTGGGTCTAGGACATGCCGGTTTCCTCATGTTTTCCTTCACCGTTTTGAGAGCAGTGGTAATGAAATAATTTACGCAAAGTAAGGCGCCTGTCTGGGTTCGAACCTACGACCTACAACTCGTAAGTCAGGGCGGATACCACTGAGCCACCAGTGTTCTCTTATTTATTTTATTTCATTATTTGATGATAACATTCAAATACGTTAACAGACACCAGTTTCCACGTTCAACAATGAAGCACTAACTATGTACATACAGACACACATACATACAGACAAGCAAGAATCACACTTAACGAAACAATTACTACTTGTAATGCACCGAGAAGTCGCCGGTTACTGATTAACTGGAGAATATACTAACAACATATTGTACAGCAGTTCCACTCAGAACGAAAGTAACAAGTCATATCATTACTCTTTTATAAGTATAGGTACTTCTGCAATGTCCCTTTATACTCCTTTATCTCTTCACGCAAAAGCAGTGGCAGTGGTTTCGTCTTGGTTCTGCTATTTCTCTTTTCCATAATTATCTTCAGACCTTTCAAGGCTTTCAAAGATACATGTTATAAACACTTATTCAGACGAATAGTTCCTGAACTTACTCCTTGAAGCATGGCACAAAAGGGAGGGGTCCTTAATCTGTAGTGGGTGGAACAAGGCTGTCAATGATGGTGACGAACTTCCAGGAGTGAACCTTTTGCTCCACGATATCTTGTACTGTGGTTATGGTTGCGGGTCGCGACCGACGCACGCGCCGCCCAATCTAATTACCGCTGCTATGCGCGCGCGCACTTGATTAACGCGGGTTACTGGCTAGGGACGGGCTATCGATAGTTTTACGATAAACATGTGGATACTTCAAACTTTTGTTTCTCTAAGAGCGCTTCACGAGTTTTCTGACATTTATACAATGAATCCATTTTCGTCATACCTGGAAACTATAATCCTGTCAAATATTTATAGCTTTCAGATCTCCAGCAATGAACTCTAAAAGTTTGAGAGGTGATTACCAACTATTTATTAACCGATTTTAAAAAGAAGGAGGTACCTAAACCCTCGGATATTCTGTTTGTAGGTATCAGAAGCACTTAATGATTCCCTTGCCTGCATGAGATCAGCTGAAAAAAAAAAATATTTTATCGACATCTCTCTGCCACAGCCCTACCCTCTGATTGAGCTTCACACATAGCGATGCTTGGCTTAACAAAGCGAATAATTTCCTCTTGTGAGCTCTTACTTCTGTGACCACTATACATACAGACATAACCACTCTATACATGTATTAGAGTGCACATACATTACACGGCAATCAACAGTTCGCTAAGAATTTGAGTGATTACATTTTCATTGTAATGGGTTGGTTACATACGCAGTACTGGAGAATAATTCCTATTATGTTGTTTTTATGTATGTAACTAGTTTTGCTCGCGGCTTCGTCCGCGTGGAGGTCAGCTTGTTTTTTTTTGCGCGGTATCTGACCTTTTCTAAAATAAAAGTAATAAGGATTACTTTTATTTACGAAGAAGTAACTAAGGAGTTACTTCTTATAACATCAGCTCTGCCAGTGAAAGTCCCGTTATCCATCCAGACAGACAGACAAAAATGTTTAAAAATAATTGTTATAAGTACCGTATATACTTTCATGTGCATTTAGTAAAAAGCTGTTATGTTGACATATATTACAAACAGACTTCAATTTTATTTATTTGTATGTATGTATGTTTGTTTAGATTACAGTAGAATACTACTGTAATCTAAACAAACATACTTTATAATTTTGGTCGCTATTGATGAAAGTTAGTTGGTAGATAATTGTATCTGTGCCTATTTCAGGTGTGTACCATTTGCCTACGTTTACGGTCGCTATGTGTGGCTCCATATCGAATTGTTTTGATAACTATTCGTAACGTTTCTTTTATGTCCTTTGAAAAGCCAATAATAAACTGCCACATTTCTGACTGGATTAAGGCATTAATTTATAACGCCTTTTTATCGAAATTGGTGAATTTCTATATTCTATATTTCTATGTAATAAAAATGAAATGTTGTTCGTTGGTAAGCACATCACTTGAGAAGGACTCGACGGATTTGGCTATTTTTGTTTTAATATGTTCGCAATAGTCCGAATAAGGTTTTTGCGTAAAGAAACATTGGAATAGTTTCCCGGAAAAGGACAGGACAACGTCAGTCAGGTCAGCTAGTTGGGAATAAAACTGAAGACCACTTAGGCCTAAATCCCTTTCTTCCTCAGTACAAGCCAAGCTAATATAACCACAACCACCCCTCATTAATTTTAATATACGGTACGGTATACTAGGTACGTAAACACGGAAGTACAGTCATGGCCATAATGGCATGCTTTGCCCAAGCGTGGGACGTTGCCACATTGCGACAACATTTACTAACAACCGATGCACCGCTCTGCCCATCCCCTCTTTAATTATAGCGCAAAAACATGGTGCAGGGCCCGTAATTGAGTAGTTTGATGCTCTTTTATTGTGTGTTAAAGAGGGGAAATAAATAAGTAACAATTTTCATTTAGTACGAATATGAAAATAGATACTAATATGTTTTCCCCATAGAAGTTCCTTGAGTGACATAAGTTCCAAGCAAATACCCCAATCGTACTCAAGAAGAATGGCTGTGTTCTATTTTGATGGTTGGTGTTTATGGATTATAGAAATAGAAGAAATTCGAACTTCCTAATCGGGTTCTGCGATGTCTAAGGCAAAAACTTCGAAGAAATGGGACACCTACCAACCCGCACTGGGCCCGTGTGGTCGATTACGGCCCACTTCCCCTCACTGAGAGGAGAACTGTCTCCCACCAGTGGAAACATTATAGGCTGATTATGCTAATCCCCTCGGGGTTGTCGGTGTCCAGAGATTTGGCTCACCGTTTCCAATGGGTAGAACGTCTAGTTTTCTAAACGAAACTTTAAATACTACTACTGACTACTAGTAGGAACATAATTGTCAAAGATCCGAATTGGTAAAAAAAACATTTTGCGGTTGTAATTGCATTTTTCCTGAGAAGTGGTCTGTGAGTCCGAAGTAACCTTATACATCCCCCGGTTTAGTTCAGTTTCTCTGACAGACTCATTCAGATGATTTCAAACGGTTCCAGACAACAACGGCTTGTAATTATTCAAAGAGGCACAAAGCGGCAACAACCAGCAGAAGTCTGTTTTTATCAAAAAAACGTTCACTTTTCTTATATCTACTATCATTTATAAATAAGTTATATAAATGCACCAAATATTACCTTACTACAAATATTACCACAAACCCGCTACTGCCACTATCAACTCCGGTTTTCTTGCTCTCGCCTGCATTATACTGTAATAAATAGGTAATTTACCTTTTACTATCTATCTTAACTAAAAAGGGTTTATCTCAAAGCTATCCAGATGTCAGATAAACAAGTTGTTTATTCATACGACAATCACGTCGCATCTCTATGGAGAAAAAAGTTAAAAGTATAGTGTACCACATAATGCACTCTGTTACGTCACCACATTAGCACTCCGAGATCCGATATCAACATTAATACAACAATGAATGAAAAAAGGCATCAAAAGATGTCCTCTACATCACGCAACTGACAAATTTCAGACAACAATGAATGATATAAGGGTTAAATGGATAAAGACTGGCAACATTAACTTTGCTATCCAAAAATCTAACAAAAATATAAAACATGCTTAAAACAACCTTACTGCGTCATCAGAGGGTTCAAGCCAAAGGTGTGACGTAAAACGTAGGGCAAGAACTCCAGTTGTCGATACGTAAAGGGCTATAGAAAGGCGGCGCGTTTGATAGCGTGTCGGATGTCTCAATCGAAGGCTTTTGCTGCGCCCGCGCCGCGCCGCACTCCCACGTACGGGGGTATTCTGTTTGTGAGCTTTTGTTCAGTGTTATGATGTCTTACTGGTGGAATTTTTGTGGTAATATTTAAGGAAAATAAAGCACGTATGAAAAGTCTTGATTTCAATATGAGATGAATTAAATTGGTCAAGATATAAGAAATACATTCAAGGAATAAATGGTTAAATGCACTTTTTCGTCAAAACTTTAACTGCAAATGATTAGTTCTTACTATAACATTTAGAAGTACGTTTATGCCTCTTTCATTTATTTACCTACGTCCTTACTATTTCATTGACCCTAAAGATGTCTCATAGAAAAATATATAGATACGAGGAAATATTTATAATTACAAAAAACCAGAAAAGAAATACTTTTAAAATTTATTCAAGACTTAAATATTTTGTTCTTAACCTCAAGGAACGAATCAAAACCATTTTACAATCGTTCAACATTCAGAATAACACCTCACCTGCATCTAAACCATGTTTGTATAACAACATAACACATGTTAGAAACACGGCTCTTTAAATATCCTCCAAGAATAATTGCTTACAATAAATCAAGGATGAGCGTTGACAGGGTTAATATGATGACGACAATAATTGTACCCTTTACCCTACTCGATCCACCACAAGCTAATTTAAACTCTATACCTTAAAAAACAAGATTTGTTTTTGTTTAATATTTATGGTAGTACATAAGACGTTATGTATTAAACATAAGTTTCAGAGTATTGTTCCTACAATACTTTTTTTAAGTCCTACTATGTCGGTCCTTTGTGTGTAACGAAATTATGTGACTTAAACCTTAAATAATGTTAAATAGACTTTGTTGGACTGCCGATGTCGCCGAAAAAAATGATAAAATGTTGACGTCATCATTAGTCGCCATGTTCTGATTGACAAGAGTATACAAATAAGGAATTAGATCTGTATCTTGTTGTTTTGATCTTTAAATAAAAATAAAACTTAGAAAAGGAAAACAGTTTACCTTCGATATGTCGACTGCTGAATAAATATTGTTGAAACTAAAAGAGTTAATTACTTACTAACTGTGTCTATTTAAAATTTGCTGCTCTCAAAACATTGAAGGAAAACATCGTGAGGAAACCGGCATGTTTTAGAACCAAAACGAAGACATGTGACATCCACCATCCAGCACTGGGCCCGCGTGGTGGATTATGGCCCACTCCCTCTCAAGAGGAGGTCTGTGTCCCAGCAGTGGGAACATTATAGGCTGATTATGCTATGCTGATGCCACTGTTCCCGTGGTTAGTATTATGCCCAAACTATCGTCTTTAACGCTTTTATGCTGTTGCAATGATAGAAACACTGATTCCAGGTACATAGCAAGTCCCAAAGTTACAGGAACTTCCTGTGTACCCACAACAGTAAAAAAATCAAAACTATAAGCAAAATTTCACCACATTGAGACCACAATACCACTTAACGGTTCGCTCTCTTAGACCGCAACACTTAACCCTCTCACAACTCGAGCCACATTGTAGCATTTAACCCTTCCACTGCTCATAATCCCTCTCGACGCGACCATTAAACCGGAAAACGCAAATTATACAACAAAGACGTAACACATCTGCGCCCGCGCATCCAATGTCGATCCTTGAAGAAATTGGACATGACACACAGGAATTTGAACTTTATGTGAAAGGGGTAAGGAGTATGGAGTTAAGTGGATTTATTATTGATATAAGATATGTTTAATAAGTGCAAGGATGCAACGGTGCGGACAAATCCCGGTTCAGTTTCGTAGTGGAGCCACACGTTGTGCAAGACCAGTTTTGCTCACTATGATTATTTCAGAAGGCCAGCACCCTAATTGCGAAACACTCTATCAATCACAATCTGAATCACTTTGAAGGATATTTCCAATCCACTGTTTCATATGTTCGAAAAAACAGTCTGCTCAACGACGTAAATACCGCAATGAATGCTGTTGAACTGTCAAAATGTTGTAAATCCCTATTGTTAATGTGTTACGCCAATACCCCGCAGGTAAGTAACCTTATTTAATTAAAGGTATGTTGCACATGGAAATCACTAACTCTGATTTACAACACCGAGGAGCACGATACAAAAAGCAAAGTCTTTCCACTTTCATTATATTCAAAAGAAGAGAGAGAATTCCCGTATTTTTTAAGAGCTTTCGCATTTTAATCTCAGTCTCAATCTGTCAAAAATACCCCTTAAATCTCTGCATGTTTGACAGGTTTTCAAAATGATTTCGATAGTCGTTGAGATGAAATTACGACAAAAGTTTGTTTGTTTTCAATTACCTAGGTACAGGAATTGGCGCTTAGATGTGATTCACTTTACTTTCAAGGGCGACGCTGTCCGTTTTGAAGAAAATCATTCAAATAGTTGAAATGTGAACTAATGTTCTAGCCTTGCGTAGCGCCTAATCCCGTTTCAATTTGGATTTCATTCTTAATAAGGGCGAGAAATAAACGAATGTCCTAATAACCTCTCAAGCGACGTCACCCTAAAATTATTGCAACAAGCGATTGTCTAAGTCGACGCACACGCATGTACACGTATAAGAGAATCTGATTCAGACGAGAAGCATACGCCACTCAACGCGCTCTATTAAAAAAAAAACCCTTTTACTCTACCTAAAACTTATTAAAAACCCCCTTAAAACTTATAAAAAAAAATCACTTCACTTCATATTTCTAAGCAATAAGAATTGAATATTAGGATTAAAAAGTATTGTTACAACAATGTCGTATTTTTTAAAAGGTTATCTTTTTGTGTCTTCTCTTTTTGAAATGGATATTATCGTCTTTTTTCGCTACATTAGCTTTGTAGGGTTAAAATAAATGTTTTGGGTAGGTAATCGGATTTTTTAAAGTGGCACTTTAGGGTTAAAAAGTTGGATTTTAGCGGTATCCGGATAAGTAATCTTAGCCTTTTAGGCAAAAAATTATATTGTAAAATATTGAAAGCGTCGTTTTGGGTGTTATACAGTACAAACGCCAGCACGTCAAGCTGCTACAATCTGTCAAATTTCTTTAATAGATTTTCAACTTTATCTCTAAAGCTTAAGGTTCAAGGTTGATTGGGAAAATTTGACAGTTTCGGGTAGCTTGACCTGCTGGCGTCTGTACTTATAATTTTTGTTTAAAAATAAATACAGATGGTGAAAGAACTTTCGTTTTTACAGCTAATTAAATACTTAATGCTATTCCTGAAATCAGTTACATTACAATAGTGTCAAAAGCTAATCCTACATTTGACCTCACAGCCTCCTGAAAATCAAACAGCCGGGAAACTTTACTAATAATATTAAGTATTTATTGTAAAACAATCTCACAACTCCACCTTAATTTTCCCATAGAGTCTCTCTTAATTATTTTCTAATATAAAACTATAATCGTCATCCAGCAAAAAGAAAGTTGTCCCCATTGTGAAGCACAACAATACAAGTTATAAAGTGTTATTAGTACTTAAAGTACCTTATCGGAACACCATAAAGCGATCTATCTAAAATATTATATCTGAACGATGACGGGCCCATGTTTGTATATCGATTAATTAATAAATCGAATACCGATTCGAGAGATGCATCGATACATGCCGCCTCTAATTGAGTCAGCCGGCACAAGAGATAATAAAATATACCGACAACTTATTCTGCCAGCCGTGGCCCTTCCCACCATTTCAATTTCGACCTTATTTTTTGGAACATAAGAGTTACTATCGTTATTAGTGTCAGCAAAAATAGGGTTGTCAATTTAATAAAAAAAGAAAAAGCACTCACTAAATGCCGAGCATTTACCTGTCATATTATTAAAAAAGTTCTCGATAGTGTATGGGAATCGATACGTTTTTGATTAATGGACGGTAAACTAGATTATGTTGTTGAAAAGCATCCATTTTGATGGATCGTGGGCTTTTTGCGATACATTATAGATTCGGTGCGGTTAAAAATATGGAGATGTGCTGGATTAGATACAAATAGATGAATTAGGGAATGCGATTAAGCTATCAACTTGTATTGTGAATTTACTTAAGGTTAATTTAATATGTTGTTGTGTTGCTCGAAGTAGAACCAGGAACTCGTTTAACATTAAATAAGAAAGCACTTCTTTTTTCCTCACATCACAATTTTCCATAAGACTGAATTCACCTGATATTTCTAAGGAAAACCGAATTCACACAAGTAAAAAAAGGGAAGTACAAACTTTAATATTAAAAAGCCCGCATTGCAACTTGATAACCGCACTTTGATACCTCCATAAATTCTTTACAAAAATATCAAGATTCTATTACAAAGATCGCCGTGCAAAAACTATCAAAACCTATTAGCTTTAACATTTCCACAAATAGCTAATAAATCTGTAACCCTACACTACGCGCGGGGTTAAAAAGACCCAGACAATGTAACTTTGGCGAAATAACTTCACCCGTTCCCACCTGTCCCCGTTTCTCATAGGAACGCCTACGTACTGGCAGCATTCGGCACTTTTGACACACCATCGCAGAAACAAGATACGGATCCACACAATGCAGTCAATCCGCAAACCTTTCATGTTAAAGAAATAAGGCTTGTCGCGAAAAAATCTGTTTTGTTACTTCTATTTAGTATTGTTTCATTTTTCCATGTTGGCCTGGGAAATATCGGTGTATCAGCTGTTTGAGGCCCCGCATGTGTCATAAGTACCTACCAATCAATACAGACAGGCTGTGATAAAGTAAGAGGTTAACTAGCAAGTTGTTGCACCCTACTTAGTTTCAGTCTCAAAATGTATGACTTGATTGAATTACCAGTTGGATTAACAATAATCTTTTCCTGTGAACTGACGGTAATAGACATCCGTCGTAATAACTCCTCTAGACATCTCAAACCCACTCAACGTAGCCGAGGGACTTAATGTGATGCTCTTGTTTGTGATGCGAAGACATGTTGTGTGTTCTAATGCCGGGACCTGGTTGTGTGAAAGTGGGAGAGGTTGACTCTCCCAAAGTGTTGTCGGTAGAAGTACCGACAACACTATTCACTTTCTAAGGGTTAACACGCGAACACTTGTTTCACACAAACTACCTGCAAGCACAACAAAACGCGCACAATTCACATCATTCCGTTTTATTATTCCACAATTGAACACTAAAAGGCGAGAGAGGAGCCGAAAGCTAATACACGCGGTCTTTATGGCCTGAGCTGATTTAAAGGAGGCTTTGTACTGCGCAGGCGTCGGGTTACGCCCGTCTTTAGTTTCGCGATACAACGCTTGGATTAAATATTGCAGCGGAGGTGTTAACTGGGGTAACCCTATACGGGGTTATTTGCGCCGGCGGGCAGCAGTGGAGGGTCAAGTCAGGGCTAATGTTTGGGGAATCTTCTGGCAAGAAGGAAGTGAACGGGTTATAAGTTTTCTGATGCCTGTCGATGTTAAAGATATGCTTAGTCGTATCCTGGACGGAAGTCTAATAATTATATGTTTGAGAACGAAATATTTTCCACCATATAAACTGATCACCATCAAGTGATCCAATTTACATTATCATCTATTGTTTTAAAAACATTCGGCTTAAATAAATTCGTAGTAAGTAATTTGATACCCTGAGAATTCCCTTTTGCTATCAGGAAACAAGGATGACCAATATCATGTCGTTTTTAATTTTAAGGATTAAAGGCCTTTGAGTATTCCGACTTTGTGACTCACGTTCAGATTAAAATTAAGACGGTCGAGAGGGTCAGTTTAATCGAATTTTGATGTGGAACCAGTGAAGTGTGCTGGAGATTAGCCTGGCTCTCTGGCGGCCCTCTGTCGGCCTCTCTGAACACTAATACAGTTTCCATGTCCACTCCCGTGCATGGAGTGTGCTATAATTTATTAATCGATGTTTACACGATGTTGGTGCATCGGTTCCTGCTCGTCATTCTTCATGCTTGTGTTGAAACACTGAATTATTTGCTATTTCACCTTCAAAAAGAATCTAAATTTTCGCTGGACCCATAGAATCACAATCTTAGATATGATGATCACTTCACTAAACGTTTAAGGGTAGTGTTTTACAGCATCAATTAGTCTGGCACTATAGTGATAACAAAAAAAAACATTTGTTAAAATTAGGCTGAGGCTTTTCAATGTCAAAAATTACATAACATATACCCCAAAACGCTCCCCGTTCCCCCCACCACTTCCTACAAGTGCTTCAGCTGCACTCTAATCCTCTGCCCATACTATAGTATTCGTGTGACACATCAAATGAGACTCCTGCGCATTCACGCAGACACCGCGGTGACTCTACTGACCAACATGACTTGACATGAGATGTGTTATGTATTGCTATACTCGTAGCTGTTATTCACTAAAGACATTATATCAGAAGAAATATTCATATCAACAAAAGCAATGGGTGCGAAGGTTTCGACTGTTAAATATTGGAAAATAGAGCTACCATCGTGGTTGTGAAATGTTTCCGGTTCCGGTGGTCATGGATCATGATGCATGCGTCTGTAATAACTGCAAGAACTAAGTTGAACTACCCTTTAAATTCTGTTCTGTTCTGTTCTTGTTCGGTTGTTGTTTGTTCTAGTTGTTGGACTTGGACTTTTCTGTTTGTGTTCTTCCTCTGTGTCATGTTTACCACAAATAAACGTACTTTCTTTATTTTTTTATTGTTCTTGTCTCTTGGTTTGAACTTGCTTATTTCATGGGATAAGCAAGTTCAGTTAAGCACTAAATTACTAGTGAAATGGCCTTAAATTTTCCGGGAAATCGCAGGAAAAATGTTACTCAGAACCTTGAATCTTAATAAAAATGGAATTTGTTTCGCAAATCTGCGTAAATAATAATCGTGAACCTCATTCCTGTCCCGAGTGTCCTGCACTCCGCCACAACCATGCTCGTCTATTTTTATCTCTGGTCACTTTCAGATTCAGAATAAACAGAAAAAAACTAGCCAAACATTACTTTTTAGTTTGTGTCGCTGTCACATGATTGGTTTTACTCGTGCCGGCCGCCAGATGCCGCAGCCTTTGAACTTACCGCCTCCTCTCAGCGGAACTATACCATTTCAAACTCTACTGCAAGAAAAGTAAAGTTCCAATTCTTTTATTCAGTAAATAAAGAAGGCATTTAATATCTTTATTAATGTGGTCGAGCTCAGATGATCAATGATAACTAATTATTAGAAACATTTCGTGGACCGTGCGACTTATTTGCTGAAATGTTAATACGAAATTCATTCCTATTTTTCAGTACATAAGGTTGAGTTTTCTGTAAGAGTTATTGGCAAAAGTTAATCGTCAGATATTGTATTTAGTTATCGATGAAATGCTTACCTGTGGCAGAGTTAGGAAGAGATTAGAGAGGTTATGTTAACAAACTAAGTTATTTTTGTTGTTAATTGTTTTTCTTGAAAACAAAAAGATTAAAAAGTACAATACTTACTGCATTTTTACTGTAAATACTAATGTCATCCTTTGTACTGACCGAGTCTATAATACTATTTTAATATTTCAGTAGAAGACAGGCAGCTTAACATTGTTGTCGCCGGAGGTGTCATCGATTCTTATCTATGTTTCTGGTTTACAGTTATTTCGAGTTAAAGATTTCAGACATTGTCAGCCGTGTGAATTACCCCCAACCACAAGACTAGACGAAATGAAAAACAAGGTGAACCATTAAATAAATTCTAATTACAATTAAGTATACCGAATTCCTAACGAACGATGGAATTATAAACCCTCACTTTAAGTACATTTTTACAAGATGCAAACATAATCTGGCGAAATGGGGCATTATGGATTTATCCACAGATTTATAAACTAAAGGGAGATATGCCAAGGGGGCGTGGCGCGTGCGAACAATGTATGCACAAAACAGAAAGAAACGCGGGCGCCGTTGATTAGTCGTGAACGCAACTACCTACACACGGAGCGCATCACAAGTTGTTTTCGCAAAAATGCCAAGCTGTTCGGTGGTGATTTGTAAAAATCGAAGTGTCACAAAAAACTACAAGTCGGATGGCATCACCTATCATCGGTAAGTACTCAATTAATGTCTTATTTTAGCAAATAACAATAAAATAAATTATTACTTACGGTAGAATCCACAAAACTCTAAAAAAGGTGTCAAGTCTATCACTTCGAGTTTTGACTCATACATTGCCGTTTAAGCACTTATTACCGAGCTTCGAAGCAATACTAAAGTGGCAATGTAGGTAATGCTAAACAACGCGGTCATAGTTTCTGGCACCGCTACACCCACACGCACATCCAATCATGCACACATCCACAGCAACCACACACCTCTCACACCTCGCACACCCGAAACACATCACACACTAAACACACCCCTCACTCATCACACACGCCGCACACCCAACACACCCACATTAATGTAAAAAAGTAACTTAAAAAACTAAAAATAAAATAAAATAATTCTGTAAGCTGCACAAACAGCCAAAGCTATGGAAGTGCGGAGTCTCCTAACACAGGCGTCATCATGCTTAAAGGGAGGCTCCAAGCATAAACTAATGTAAACTAGTTGGTACAGAAATAAACATTTTGTATTTTTTTGTATTTTGTATTTTGTTGTATTTGTATTTTGTATTTTTTGTATTTTGTATAGTTTCATCGCTACCTGGCACGCTCGCTGCTCGGTGCCGCGATGTCAATGTAGTTGTGTGTCTCTATGTTGCGATCTGCTGTTACGCGATTGGGTCGCGTTGAGTGTGGTGACTGTTATAGTGTGAGTGATCGCGTGTTCGTATTGTAGTGCATATGTAGTTGTAATTTTTGAAGGCGACAGCAGGACTCGAACAGTTGGGCAGCCACACCATATCTCCCTTTAGTTTATAAATCTGTGGCGGTGCTCCTGAACAAACTATGCCCCATCTGATAGAGTGTCTCAAATGTCTGTTCACCTGTATTTTTGACCATCTGAACAACGCCTCTATCGTGGTAATAAACGTCGCCACCCACTGGGCCCAAACAGTATAAGGTACATAGATGTACCGTAGAAACCAAAAGAAGAAGAAGTACGTTTTTTGCTGAGTAGTTCCAAAATAGACTAGCAGGTACTGGGATGGATTCTTAAAGAAGGTGGTACTACTCTAGGGCAAGTCGTCCTATTCCTACCTCTATGGCAGCAGATAGCATCGTATTTGTGTAAGTACAGCTAATAGCTAGATCATCTCGTCTGCAGCTAATGGAATTAGCTTTGTTGGTTTTGTGTCCCACTGATCAACTGATCGACTGATCAACGGCGATATATTGTTATTGTGTGAGGTTCTCACTCCTTTGTCTACGAATGTGGCATGTTCTTAGCATTCTTCATATTCTGCCGCCAGGCGACGGTGATTTTCTAAAAAAAATGTCTGCTTACCAACATAAATGACGCAATGAATAGTGTTAAACTGTCAAAATGAAAGCCATTCCTACTGTTTGTGTGTTACGCAAGAACCCCGCTGGAGGCTTCTCGATCAATTTCCACACAATAGTCTAATCATGAGCATAAAAGAGATTCCAACATGCTGACCGTGATATAAATGCAATAAACAATACAGCTCATTACTAATTAACACACATTCTGGTATCTTAATTATGACCTGTCAATATCGTACGGGTTGCCAAACATGTCCGCATATGGTGGGACTGGCCTGCTTACTGCTTACTGTTAAGGCGGCAGCCCACGGCTGCTTTTTGCAGCGATATAATTTTTGGAAGTGAAACTGCAGCACGATTATCCTTTCCTTTCCTTTTTTTATGAAACGCATCCTTGGCTTGGTAGCTGTTTACAGAACTTGATGAGTTATGCGGAGCATTTACTAAGATTGACATTGGATTTATGTTTGTTTCCCTTTCTTTAAGTCTTTCTAATTCTAGCTCTTGTCTCTATAACGATAGGTATTTCTCTGCTGATCGCCATCCTTATTGATTGTTAGATAAATACAAATAGTTCACGTGCTAAGAATTCTTGTGTGCATAGGCCCTTATGATCTTAAAAGCTTTATAATTAAAATGTGATTTTATAACACTGTTGAGGGCTATTTAAATGGAAAATATTTAAAAAGAGTCCATTTGGGCTCGCGACACGTTTTTAATCAGATTCATAATAAGATCTCAAAACTAGGGCTCATAACTTTTTTAGTCTTTTAATAATCGGCTTTGTTATTGTCGCGATACTCTGATCTTATTCATTATAGCATTTTGCTATAATGAATAAGATCGGAAAAACTTCACGCTCCCATATGGACATATTTGGATAATCTTCACGCTCCAATCATGAATGAGAAGAAGCGGGTTTTCCGGCCCGACTCCCGGTACAGATCTCTGCAGGTTGGTCTTCGGAAGGAAACGGTTACCTGTTTTACCTGTTTTTTTATGTCCAAGTTAATGTGGGACTTCACCCGCACCGATTGGTACCGACTTGTCTTTAGCCATTAGTCGTTAGTAACTGCATAGATGTTGGAGGATATCTGGGATGTCTCTTATCGCTCGATTGAAGATAATAGAAGATTATCATCAAATCTTTAACAGTATCTTATATTCTCTTTACAAAATGTCGAGCATGTTATTTACCAAATTGACACACAATAGCGACTACCATCGAAAAATAGCCTCCAAAATCGCTGAGTGCAGCTGCTTAAAGCACTTGCTTTCACCAAGGAATTTCAACCAAAACAAATACAGCTCAATCATTAATAAGGCTCCTTAACAAAGCGTACTTTTTGCTCCAATTGAGTTGATGGCAATTCGTCGTGGATCTCTTAGTGTTTATTTATTAAAGCAATGTTATTAGTTTGGTATCGGAGCCAGTTTTTGCTGCTAACGACTCTGGGAGCCGATGACGCGCGTGATTGATTGGATTCGGCGCTGTCGTAGGGGTGCTGCACTCGGGGCAGGGTTTGGGAACTTTCACTTTGGTTAAAGGGTTATTCAGGGCACGATTCAAATGTCACTCAGCCTTAAGCTGAAAATAAGCATAATAAGCATTTTTAGGTTAGGTACCTACCTACGTAGGTATCTGTGAGTGACACAGACGAATTAACACTATCGTCAATTATAATTCCCAATGACTTAATTATGTACTCGACCATTATGCAAATGACTAACTAGTCATTTTTTCGGCCTCTATCTCTCTCCAAATAAAGAGATCTCTTTCTACCTTTGTCTGTCCACTACACAATACCGTAGCGTAAAGGTATCAACATAATTAACATGTCATATCGTTAATAAAGTTTATTTTTATGTAAATGTTGGCGAGTGTGGCGCACCCCTGCGGCGGCGACTTCAAACGCGCTCCGATCCGTCAGCATTTTGACATCTTTTGATATGTACCGACAAATAATAACAAAATTATTATACACTAGTTGTTTGACCGCACTTCGCTCGTTAGCCCCGTGTTGTGTCGTGATATTTGATTGAAATAATATTAAATCTCGTACCAATAATAAAAGGTAGCAAGCTTATCACTGAAAAGAGTTAGATAGAACTGCAGAACATTCATGGACATTTCGCAAGTTCCAGGAATAGACAGGAATTGGGCATAAGTGCAGAACCTAGGACCAGAAGATAGGAAGATAATGTTATGTATTACTTACAGGTTAAAGAGAAAGGTTCTCAACTAATGTTTGTATTGAAAAGTCAATTGTTTAGCTTATACCGTTTATCCATGTAGATGAAACCGTAAATAAAGGACTCTGCTACTACAGCCTTAGCGATTCAAACTGTCCTGAACAAACGACACAGACACACAAACCCTACAATATTCCATCAGAACTTTACAATAATCTTTATGCTAATGTCAATAAAAACTATAATTGGGTTACAAATAATAATACCAGCTAACGGTCGCCAGTTCGAGTCCCGCGTCGTGCATAGCGTAGGAAATAAACGTCAGTCAAATGTTTCTCCGAGTTTCAATCCTTTGGTATTCGCTTGGTCATCGTTTTTGACTGACAGATAGGTTGTACGTTTGTGCTTGTCTGGTCGGAGTTATCTCGGAAACTACTGGGTTACTTTTGAGGAATTTGATGCACTGCAGATCCCCGTTAGATTGTCGGAATGTATATTAGATGTAGATACTTACTGGACACTGTTCTCGTGACCTTGGTCTTTGACTCTGTGCTAGTGACCTAGGCAGGTATTAGGATTATTTAATCAAGTTTGACTAATAACTTAGGCATGGCATAGCATAATCGGCTTATAACGCCTCCTCTCTGTGAGAGGGAGTGGGCCATAATATGCCACGCGGGTCCACCTACCCGCAGTAGGTGAATTTCACATGTCTTCGAATCTTTTGATTCAAGGTCATGCCGGGTTCCTCACGATGTTTTCGTTCACCGTTTTGAGAATAGTGGTCATGAAGTTAAATACACAAAGTAAAGTAGGCACTTTACTTTGTGTATTTAATTTCATCAGGCAGGCGCCTGGGTTCGAACTCACAACCTACAACTCGTAAGTCGTGGTCGATACCACCGGACCACCACTGCTCTCATAACTTAGACATTCAAGCTAAACTTATTTAAAACATCGTTCTATGTCTGTTATCTTAAAACGATTGACAGAAATAGAACGATATTTTAAAATCGTTTAGCGCTAAATGCATTTAGTGATTTGTGGTGCAAGTGCTAATTTCGTGGTGGATGTGTCAGTATCATCGCGGTTGCATGTGTCAAGTCACGACAATAACCACTCGCAATATGCAAGCAATAATTATGTTTCGAATAGCAATCTAACATTAAGAAGTCCCTGAGACTACAACTCTACGAAACGTGCCATAGGTACTTTTGTTACTATACTTTCGTGACAATATTCACAAACGGTGATTAATTATTAACGTACGTAACGTACTTTATGAAAATAAGCAATTAATTTAAATGATCAGTGGTCAGCTTGCGGGGCGTGTCCTAACACAATTTGAGTTATAATTATTTAACTGCGGCCCGCAGCGTTCCGCCCGCTAAGTGTGGCGCTGCCCTAATTTATTCGTTAAAACAGTGGTGGATTATGATTGTAACTAAATTCGTAAAAATACGTAAGATGTTATTATGATAAGCAGGCGGCAATATACATAAAAAATGAAAGCAAAAAAAAAATCTGAATAATATTGATACGTACGTAGGTACTAGTAGTAAAAGTAACAACTCTTCGCTCTACCATGTACTTGGTAGAGCGAAGAGTTGTTACTTTTGCAGGAAAAGATACAGTTCTTACAATGACAAATATTTTAACTAAAAAATTACTTCTCCGTACGTAATGTTGTAATGTTCCTATTCTACATCAACATGATAGAAATTGAAACGTCTCATCTAACTTTTCATACTTTACGTTCTTACACAATTCGACATTAAAAATGCTTTGTTAGGTAGGTATCTACCGTACTTAAAGGTTTCCGATTCTGGTAGAACGATTTCCATGAAGTTTTCAGTTTTCCTTAAAGTGTGCGTGAACGCAAGACCATGAACAGTTACGTCTACAACTCCCAAAATAATGAAACTACCATCCTAATCCCGCATTCCGTTCCTCATTGAGGGCTCGAAGCTCATCAGATAACGACAATGTTCACGCCTATGCGCCTGCGCACTAATAGGCTGGGCAGAGTGAGCAGTCAAGCAATTGTCACGGACACACTGTCATTGGAATTTGTATAATTGTGTTACATGATTAGGTTAACTTGGTGAGTCAGTTCAGTTGAATTTGATGTTTTGTCATTAAGATATTGTGGCAATCAATAGCATTGTACAGTAACGACTGGAACGGTAATGAGCATTAATGGAAATCAGCACCCTAATTGTGTAACAAACAAACTATTAATCACGATCTGAATCATTTTGAAGGACTAGGCTAATCCATTGCTTCATCTGTTCGAAATATTTGTCTGCTTAGCAACGTAAATAACGCAATGAATGTTGGTGTCAAAATGAAAGCCATTGCTACTGACAGTGTGTTACGCAATTACCCCGCTCATTAGGTGTACCTACACCTGCCAAAAAGAACTGACAGCTTATCCTAGCCAACAAAAGACACCTTAATTCACCCAGGAAGTAAATATTCACCACACACTATCCAAGGTTAAAGGTTTCATGAATTTCATAAATCTTGTAGACATTGAAAAATTCTCTAAAAGGCTTACTTTTATTGAAACCGAAACTTTTGTTGGAATTCAATCATCAAAATCATCACAGAAACTTACCAATTTCAGCCACGTCCATAGTCACACTTTCATCAGATAGTATGCTCTGTACCTACCATGGTGTCAACAATCGTGCAACTGGGAGTCGAGAGATTTACCTAACAGACTGTGATTATTCCTTAGTTTGGACTGGGAACTAATATGAAGAGTTCTTTATGCTGAGCTATCTTCATTGAAATAATTATATCGTGGAAGAGTTGAATAGGTATTATACATACTGATGGGGCAAACTGATACTAAGGGTAGCTCCCCACACACCACAGCCCATAGTTTTAACATAATCTACGTTTTTACGACAGTTCTACTGTATTAACTTTCTTTGGATAGTTTATGGCTCGTTAAAATGGTCGAAACAAAACCTTTGCCTCGTAAACTACACATTCATGTGATTAAAATAGGTTGTTACTGATTGGAGAATAAAAAGCATACAGTTGTTTTATATCCCTGCATCATGCATGTGGTTAGGGGTACAGGGTTGGGGTGCTTTAGTAGGATTATTCGAAAATGGTCCTCCGGTATCTGCTTAACCATCAGTGTCGGAACCGTTTTCCTGTAGTTCGAGAAGCCCTTTTTGAATTCAGCTCATTTCTGATAAACTTGAATATTATTTTACCATCTCATCGTAATTTTCTGATCTCATGCAGAGTTACAACTGGATGTGCAGGTTTAAGGAGCACGTCGTGATAAAAGTTTTGAGTATAAATGTGGATGGCCAAAAGAGAAGCGGAAAACAAAGAAACAAATGGATGGATGGCTAGCAAGGGGGTGACTTCTGAGATGACTGTTAAAAGACATGTATGGAAGAGGAAAACATTCTGCGCCGATCCCGAACAAATAGAGATGAGGGCAGGAGTTCGATATCTGGCTCCCGACAAACAAATAGAGATGAGGGCAGGAGTTCGATATCTGACTCCCGACAAACAAATAGAGATGAGGGCAGGAGTTCGATATCTGACTCCCGACAAACAAATAGAGATGAGGGCAGGAGTTCGATATCTGACTCCCGACAAACAAATAGAGATGAGGGCAGGAGGTCGATATCTGATTCCCGACAAACAAATAGAGATGAAGGCAGCAGTTCGATATCTGACTCCCGACAAACAAATAGAGATGAGGGCAGGAGTTCGATATCTGACTCCCGACAAACAAATAGAGATGAGGGCAGGAGTTCGATATCTGACTCCCGACAAACAAATAGAGATGAGGGCAGGAGTTCGATATCTGACTCCCGACAAACAAATAGAGATGAGGGCAGGAGTTCGATATCTGACTCCCGACAAACAAATAGAGATGAGGGCAGGAGTTCGATATCTGACTCCCGACAAGCACAGCGCTGTAAGTGACAGATTTGGATCTACAAATACATAATTCAATATGCAATATGACCGCAGTGTTTCAACTACTAAACAAGCTCGCTAAATAAATTGTAATGAAAACAGGCGTCGGCGCGAGGGAGTCGGTCTAAACAAACCGAGTAGTTATAGTATGTGCTTATGTGCAGATTGCGATGCGCGGGCGACGCGTGCCGGCCCCGACCAGGCAGGGGTCTATAACATGAGCGTATGATCCGCAAGATAGCGTACAAAGTTAAATTACTGTAAAACTAGCTTCTACTCGTGACTGCACTCAAGCTAAATTTGAGTAATCCCAGAGGAGCAAGCTTTTTCGGCTTAAAAGAAACATATCGATGTCACTCTATAGTAGTCATAGGAATAAATGCTTTGACTTTGAAACTATTTATTCCAAAACACGTCGATCCATTGTTTCGTGAAAGAAGGACAAATCAACAAACCCTTTTCGGATTTGTAATATCTATACTTATAATAAATCTGTAGAAGTGAAAATTCTGTACATTGAAAATATCAAAAAAATAAATGGCAGGGGGTGTTACTAGACCGACACCGAACCCAAAAATGTGATTAAAAAAAATTTTGTGTGTCTGTCTGTCTGTCTGTCTGTTTGTTCAGGCATCACGCAAAAACTACCGGTTCGATTACGATGAAACTTGGTATAATTATTCTTTAATATCCTGGGCACCACACTGGCTACTTTTTATCCCGGAAATATATGATAAATATATACAATAAAAAACAAACTTAATTTTGCGGTTCGATCCCTAGATCCGATTATTGTACCAACCGCAAATAATAAGTTTGTCGTAGGTTACGTCACCCGCAGTGGAGTTCACTAAGGGGCGCTGCACACGGCAAAGATACTATAATATTTTATCTTAAGATACAATATCGTAATATCCCTAAAAACTAATATCTTAGTTTTTAGGGATTTTGCTTATTTATTGAGTTTAGATTAGTTATCATCAGAAATAGGTTTATTTAGGTAGGTAGGTAATTTATTTTCTGTTATTGAGTTTTTTTTTTTTTTTAATTAGGTAGGTACTTAGGTTTACTTTTATAAGGCGTAGACGTAAATAATAAATAATGATTAGGATCTCATAATTCATTCATTTCTGAATGAATTATGAGATCTTAATCATTATTTTCAAAAACGACTACCTTTTGAAGAGTGAAGTGGGGTCTTAAAAAATAACAGATTTGACTAAATGCGTATGAAAATGAAAATATACACGCTAAGTACTTATATAAAAAACATTTTTTTTAAATTTTTGTTTGTCTGTTTGTTGCGGCTAATCTACGAAACGGCTGGACCGGTTCTGACGGGACTTCCACTGGCAGATAGCTGATGTTATGGAGTAACATAGATTTAATTATTTAAACTTTTTGCATACAAAAAAGGTACAAAGGCTGACTTAATGCCTTAATAGGCTGTATAGGCTACTTTTTGTTTCAGTAGCATGTTCCCGTGGGATAATTTCCGACATCCACGCGGGCGAAGCCGCGGGCAGAAGCTAGTTAGTAATAATAGCTTTTTACTTGTAACGGGATACCTTCCATATCCATCATCAATCATACAATTACTACCAGAATCTTATGAATCCACTGCTTGCATGGGATTTGAAAATAATATCATGATCTTCTCCATATGAAAATCTGTAGTAAATATCAATTAAAATGTTTTGCACCCCGCAGTGGCATGAGCGTCCGCGCACCAATTGCACCAGATTATTGAATCAAGTGCTTTCTCAGCTGCTGACCCCTGCCCCGGCTTAACAAACAGCTGTACTGATGCATATGCAGCGTACGAGCGTCACTTTAATCCCTCGCCAAGATACAGTTAGCAGGATTTACTGTGCTAACGTTGTACTGGGCCTATCGTAGACATTTGCAGGCATTGCAGGGCAATTGATGTAATCTTTATTTTTATTTCAACATCATATCAATTACAGGCACTATTTAATAAAATACACAATCTTAAATAGAGAAACGTATCTGAGGTAGGAGGCTAGGAGGGTCCTGAGTTACAGATCACCCGGCTCTCTTGGATAGCACATGTTACTTTACAGTCAAGATATTAAATAATATAAGTTTGACATCGCAATTAGATAAAAGCAGCATATTTGCAAGACATGGGTCTTGCACATATGCTGCTTTTATCTAATTGTAGTGAAATATCATGCAGATTCGAGTGTCAAGAAGTTTTTTGTCATGGGACAAAAAACTTCTTGACACTGGAATCTGCATGATATTTCACTTTTTGACCTGCTAAGTAGAGTGTCGGTAACCTGAGATATATCTAGCTTATTAAAGATAATAAAACATAATATTTGTATTAGGAGGGTGAACTGACTGATGGTCGAGCTGGAAGATAAAACATCTGTCACGTCACCATCGTAAATACTGCAGAGATCCAGGAACAAAATGAGAGGGGTAAACTTACCTGAAAACGTTTAACTCGTTATCTAAATAAAATCAATTAAAGCCGATTTCTGATGTAATTGTTTAAATATAAACCTTGATTAACGATTTAAATCACTTTGAATAATATTAATAATTAACTGATCAGCAACTCGTATCGAAGTCTTTCCGTTTTTTTTTTTTACATTTTATTGTCTTGTACAAGGCGCTTTGGGCTTCCGCGCGCATGCGTCTGCGAGTTTCTCTGACGTCAACACTTTCTTTGGTAGTTTGATAATGCGCTGCTTCTGTTTGCTTCGTTTACCGGAGCAAGTCTTACAAGGACTAATCCTCGGGCTGGAGACCAGCACCCGATGCCTGGACGCCGCCCTACAGCCCACACCATCGTCGAGAACAAACTGCCTCTTTGGCATATCCGCACAGTACTTGTGATACCTGGACTCGCTCCGGTGCGAATGCGGAATGTTGTCGTCACTGTCCGAGCACTCACTTGACAAGGTAACCTTGCTGCGCGCGCGCACGGGAGTGGCGGGAGACCGAGACCCCCTCTTCGGAGATGATGGAAATGTTAAAGCCACGTCACTAATACCCTCATTGTATATATTCTTCCGGCTGCTTTTACAACCGGTTCCATCATCTTCTTTTTTTCTAAAAAAACATTCAATAGACACGGACTTCGGTGGCTCACTTTCTTTTCGTCCGTCCTGAAACTTCTTCATGAAACAGTCATTATTTACTGGGTCTGTAGTGTAGCCTTTTTTCAGGATTGGTACTGGAATATAGGTACCCAGCTTGTTACTCATCTCGTACATCTTGAGTTTACTTTGATCTCTGCCGCCGCTCATAGATGTTTCGCAGGGTATACTCACACCGGTGCAGTTGAGGGTCGATGAGGTAGGTGTGCAGCCGCAGCTGGCATCGTTTAAGCTGCGAGTCATTGTGTATTGGTCACAAAAGGTCATAATGTTGTCTTTGATCCTGCGCGGTCTGAACTTACTGCTGGACCTGGCGGGACAGTCCGCCGACAAACACTCGACACATCGGCAGTTATACTTTCGGTTCATCGCTAAATCTGATTGTGAATTTTGTCCTGTCTGCCTGATGTACGGGCACCATTGGGGAGTCTGGATGAGGGATTGGTAGGTAGGGATCACTTGTAATGCTTGCGGAATATACACTCTATTAGTATGGGATGTGATCGAGTAAGGAGGCTCAATGTGTCTGGTGGATCCGCGGTAGTACGACGCGAACTCTCTCGTGGCATGTTGGTCGTCGGACTTGCTGACTAGGTGGTTGATGAGCCTGGCTCGCGAGCTCTCCTCGGCCATGCGATGGACATCTTCGGAGCTCAGCAGCACGGCCCGCCGGCTCGCGCTGCCACTCTCGTACTCTTCGTCAACGGGATTCACTTTCAGAGATCTCTTGCCTTTTCCGAATTTGATTTGCTTATGGGTCATAACGCTGTAACGGTTGAAATGTTTTGACTTTTAAAATTTTTAAGTGTCCATTTTTGTGATGTCAGTTGATGACAGATTTCCTGAAGAGGTTACAACAAAAAGTTTGCTCACTTCAAGTAGTGTCCAAACAGAATGTTGTCTTAAAACACTTTACAAACAGCTGAGGCGGAAACACCTAGTTGATCGCGAACCACTTCAATTCATATCCTTGTGACAATAAAGGATTGAGTAACATATTTCCTTACAAACTTATTGCTAACGAATCATTCAATTTTCAACTCTATGTAAGAAATAATATAGGTGGTGTGGTGTGCAAACATACGTTGGGAGAGCCTGACGAATCCGGGCCAGGATAAATTGGTCTTCCCTCCTCCCGGTCGTCTTGCGTGCGCGCCGGCCGAGGGGAGATATCGGTCCAATTTAAAGATCTTATATCATAGAGGGAGCGAAGGCAGATGCGTGCAATTGTCCGAGTCAAAGATCAGAGGAAGTGGCAGCGCACGCGCCGGCCAGCTGCGCCGTCGCGTGATCTCGTCGCGGATTGGTTAATTATTTGGTATTTGTCACGTTGGGCAGATGAGATCATGATAATTAAGCAGGAGAAATGTTCAAGATGAACTAATTGATCATTTTGAAAAAAAAATGCACCTGTTTCTGTAATAATTACTAATACAAGTAGTCTAGTCGTATGGGGGTAACAAGTAACAACATGGCTTTGAATGGTGACAATATATTTCTTGCATATCTTCAACCTAAATAGTGCTGCTCAAAATTTGTCGTTGCTTTTTTACCAAGCTCAGTGGAGCACGTTAGTTTAAAGGTACCTTTATAGTAGCGTATTTCGAGGGAACGTTCAACGTCAATGGTACACATTGACGTCGTCGCAACAGTTCCATGATGCTCACTGATGCTCATAGTTCACATCGTTTTAGGAAAACAAAGATCTCTCTGTTATGTGGGTAAAAATGCACTTTCTTTCAAGAATCCGTTTCCTATCTAGGGTTTGTCATTGACCGTAATGGATTACATAAATCTCCAGAAAAAATTAAAGCTCTTACGTAAAGTCGAGTTCCTACCAACGTATTAGAATTAAAATCATTTTTTGGAATGGTTTACTATTATTAGAATATTATTAAAAATGCTTCATCTATTTTAACCTCTGCCTCTGCAAAAAAGAATGAATGAACTAAGAAACACGATGAAGCAGTATCAATTATTAAACGCGAATTAGTTTCTGAGACCACTTTAGCGCATTTTAATCCAGAAGCTTTGTTAATTGTAACCATAGATATAGGAATGAAGGAGACATGCCCCGGTAGTTGAAAATGTATCAGAACTCCATGTCGCTAAATCGACCCCACTACAGCGCCACTACTACACATGTAGTTCAGTAAAAGCATTAGATACAGAGTCGCGCACACACTTGCAATTCATAAATCAGAACGTACTACACAATCAATTATAAACCTTAACTCGTCAAACACAGCGTGCATTTACCATGCACCGTACAACTTACTCACACAAAAACATCTGTCGCTATTGTTGTCCTGTGCAAAAGCCATTTATTTTACATATGCATTTATTTTACGCTAGTGGTTGACTAAATCGGAAAGTTATAGATTCTCCCATTTATTATTGTACTATAAAAATTTGGGGTTCTCAAAATAAAATAAATAAAAACCGATATGTCCAGATAATATTATATTAAAAATCAATAAAAAATAGCAAAAAAAATAAACATTATTTTACATCTTTTTAGGTCTTCCAACCGGGTTAAAACGGTTGACAAATTGTAAAATTAACTATATATTAACTAGCCACTTACTCAAATTTAGAGGGAGGGAAGATGGGCCATGTGAAGAGATCGTTCCCGCATTTATACTGCCATTACATCCAACAAGCTGCGAACAGCTGCCAGCTGAAATCTCCGTTGAGGAGTTAACAGAACAACCAGAAACCTCGACATCAGTGCTTGTTCACGGCGACCACTCCACGGGAAAGGAAGTGATTTCAGCAGCACCCTCTGTAGAAACCGAGCCAGACACGCGCTCGAAACGAAACAGACCCGCAGTAGATTATAAGAAGTTCTTCTGATAAAAGGTGGAGGGATGTTATGTAGGTACCTACTGATTATGTGATGTAATAATAGTAGGGTAGGTTAGTTACTTAATTTTTAAAGTTAACGACTGCTGCGTCAGTCCAATATACGAGCTTGTACGTATCGGTGGTTATTTCTTCATCCACCTCCCCTCGGTTATAACAGTTGGCGACGAGGATAAGACACATAAATTACGCGTAAAATGGCAAAAGTATCCGCTACAGTTTCGGTCGGCACATTAACAGTGTTTAGCCACGAACATTAAGAATGGCAATTATACAAAGGAAGACTGGAACAGTGGTTTCTTGCAAACGAAATTGGGGTAGACGTGGATAAAGCCGGTTGTAAACGTCGAGCTATTTTGCTGAGTAACTGCTCGGAATCAAGCTACAAATTGATCATCATCCACCTCCCCTCGATAATAACACTCTCGTTTGAGCTGGAATGTCGACCTGCTTGCGATCCATTGAAGTCAGTCCAGTCTTTCGCAATTCACTGCTGAAGTCTTTTTTCGTTGACCTATATTGTCCCAATGCTGGGCAAAAATCTCCCCCATATTTTTCCAAATTTCTTTGTGTTGTGCCTTCTCCGTCCAATCTGTTAGAAACGAGTCCAAATCGTCATGCCAGCGTTTTCTAGGCCTGCCTTGATGATGACGCCCGTCTTCAGGCACCCACTGTTTGAAGACCCTGGCCCATCTGTCTGGATACATTTATAGATGTGACCCGCCCAGTTCCTCTTAAGCCACGTAGACTTATCGCCAACATCGGTGATATCTGTCTTGGAGCGTATTGTGGTGTTACGAATTTGGTCGGTGAGTTTAATTTTTAAAATGCTATGAACCGTCGCACTTTGTCAAATCATGAGTTCTTATGAGCCTCAGTCAAAGACCAAGTCTGAGCACCATAGGCACTGCTGAAGTTATCTAATAAATATTCCTCCCTTAACGAATGTTATCAATTCCGCTTAGTAATGAGCTGAGACACACCGAGTGTCCAATAAAACACAAGTTCGGAGACAAAAAGAGAAGAAAGTAATAAAACACATATAAACACACGGTGGGCCGCAATTAAAATTACTCCACGATAAACATATAGCCGTATAAGGTTTTATTGGCCATAAAATAATGTTATGTGTCCATTCCAGATAGTTGGACAGCTTCTAAAACAATTAGGGGTTATGTTATTGGAGTATCATTGAGTTACAAGTTTTGAGGACATTTTTGGCTCGGGAAATCATGAAAATCAGGTAGACTGATTGATCTACCAAACGGATCTTACTTATTACGGGGTAGAGCACAGTCTGTTCTGTGGGGTAGAGGGATCACCGTCATCAACTGCCCAACGATGTTGGGATCGGCTTCTTTTTTTTTCCGGGGTGGAAAATCCTCATGAAAGAAAGAAAGAAAGAAGAAAGAAAATGCATTTATTTGGCACAAACCAAAAGACACACAATACACCAGATACACACATCAAGTAAATACACACAATAAAAAAAATAAAAAAATAAAAATACAATAAAAGATTAAATAAAAAGTGTGAAGTTCGATGTAAGAAATTAGCAGGAAAAGTGTGCCTCACGGCTGCGCCAAAAAGGCCCAGTTCAGCAAAAAATGCCGGACAACTAGTGCCTGGCGCTGGTTTTCAACTGGACCTGATGAGTGAGGTGACGGTTGTAAATCAGTTCTACACTGCAACGTGACATGTGAATGCATACTTAGATATATAAATAAAATAAATTTGTGGATGGATGTGTGTCATGGATGTCCGCCGCCCTGGGGCGGGCGACGGGGTCTGTCAGACTCTGACTGACTAAAAACCACCCCAGTGTTCCATCTCACACCTACGCCGGGGGTCGCGGGAACGTAAGATCCTTCCGCAAGCCCCGACTGGTGCCGGCCCGCCACCGCGGGCCTCCTCGGATCAGGGGGGGGAGTGAGGTGTTTGACTCCCCCCGCGACGTCTAAGAGGGGCGCGCGTGGAACACTACGCGCCGCCACCTCGGGTCCTGATATGTGGGGGGCGACGGACGTCCCCAAGTCCGTCGCCCCTGGACCCATTTAGGGGGGCTGGAAGACGACGTTATCCGCCCTCCGCCGACACCCGGTGCGCCTGCTGCGGGCCGGGTGAGAGGACGAGATCTCCCTCTCCCTTTCCGCAGTCTCCTTCTGCGAGACGACCGTTTCGCAGAAGGAAACCACCGCGTCCCAGGACTCTTCGCTGCCGACCATCGACTCGACCACGGCCGGCAGCGACAGGTCACTGCCTACTTCTGAGATGAGGGCACGGCGCGGCTCCTCCCAGGCGGCACACTCTGCCAGCGTATGCCGCGCCGTGTCCTCCCGGCAGTCGACGCAGTGGTGACACCGGGCGTCCGGCTCCCTGTTTATGCGACACAGGTACTTCCCGAAGCAACCATGCCCCGAGAGCACCTGTGTCACCCGAGCCGTGCTTCCTCCCGAGCCAGCGCTCGAGCACCGGCCTCAATGGTGACAAGGCCAGCGGTAGGGCGTGTGAGCCTGTCCCGCCATTCCGCCACCAGAACCTCGCGAAGCTGAGACCAATGCAGCTCCATTTGTCGCTGCGTCGGTCGCTGGCCCCGCGTCCTCGCTTCCTCGCGCCACCGATACAATGACGCGAGTACCTACTTTCGCCTCGAGGTCCCAGGGCGGGATCCAGCCAGTACACAGGCCGCCTCGTAGGAGATCGTGCGATATCCTCTGATGACTCTAACGGCCATCGCTCTCTGCGGTTCCCGCAGTATCGCGATACTGCCGGCCGTCAGGTCAGAGGCCCACACCGGGGCCCCATACAGGGGGGATCGGCTTCTAGTCCGATTCAACCCGATGCAGCATTCAGCTGCATCGGGTTGGACTAGTTGGTTGCTGTATTTTAAATGGAGCCTATCTAGCCTCCACAAGAGGTAGGTAGGTAGGTTGAGGTGCAGAGATCACCTTACTTAAAGTTAGGTAATCCCTATTTGTAGCTTTTGTATGCTTTATTCACTATAATATGAGTACCTGGATGAGTACGAGGACTGCGTGAACATATTTCTCCTATACAGCGAATTTCAAATCTAATTCAGGATTCCTTCGTGGTTCTTGGCAGCAGAGTCAGCAGTTTTGATGGTGCTAGAGAAGCATACTGAACCTCCTTGTTTGCTCTAACGGAAGCTCACCTGGTGCTAACGACATCAATAAAACGTTCCAGCACTGTCTCAAAGCCGTATAAAATAATTAACTAATGCACTTTTGATTTACGAGCCTACACACACAACCACAACCACCTGTACCTATCTAAGAAATGAAATAAAACTTAAAATTGCAACGTAATTTATTACATGATAGTCACCTCTGATAAACGGCACTAAAATCTTTTATTACTTTCAAAAACACAATAAAAACATTGACCAAACAAAGCTTTCTAGTGTAAATAAACTTTTTGAAAACAGTGGGAACGTTACGTTTTGAAAGTTGTGCATTGCCATTAAAAATGTTATGGCTGCCATCAATTTAATTCTGTCGCCGTAGTTTTAGTGCCAGGTTTTAATTTTTGACATTTATTAGTTAAAACTATAAGAGTAGTGTGTCTTATGTCGGTGGCAGAGGGCGTATGTTACGCTTGCATGATTTCGGTTAACAATTTGATTCTTTAGGACATTGCCTTTGGGTTTAATAAGAGAGCAGTCAGCTTGGTGTGAAAGAATCACGTTTTTAATATCGTGTTGTTTTTCATTCATGTTAGGCACCGTAAACACTCTGAAAGAAAATCTCTGCCAGAGTTCTATACGGATCTGTTGGCGCCAGTATGTCATTAACAGGGAGTTTTTGGTAAACAACTGTGGTATACAAACATCTGTGAAATTGACACAGATAACAAGATGGCGGCGTTAGCTCCGACTTTGGGCACACTGTGGCGTTGTAAGTAAATTTTATTTCAGCAGATTCTTTTTTCACGCAAACTTTTCCACTAAGCTACTTACTTAGATTATATATCGGAAACAAAAGTGCAAATATAAAAACAACCTATTTTTGTAAGTTGCAAGAAATAAAGAAAAAGAAAAACAAACATACGTATCGAATGGAGAACATATTCTAGCTTATTCTAATACTTCAGGGAAACCTCCTCTGCCTAACCCTTCGGGGAATACAGGTATGTATGTATGTTATGTTACTACAAGTAAAATTTCCTTCTCATATTGTTTCCATAACCCAAGACAAATGAACACAACTATACAGTTTCCATGCACTCACTCGATACATGTCCAACCCCTCGCCGCGCGGGTACAAAAGTGACCCCGATAACATCGAACACTAACAAGCGCGTTACAATTGTTAACGAATGTATATTTTCGTAATAAAGACTTCATACAAATAACATACATCACTCATACACTTACTCAAATCCTTATGTTGTTAATGTTAAAGTTCAAAATGGTGTTTTTAATGAGTTTTTCTTCCGTGAAACGATAACACGCGCCCCGCTGAGAGGGCCGCGAGTCTTTTGTACCGGTAATTTCACTGCCGACCCCTCTGGGGCAATAGTATTGTAAGTCATTAGACATTGTAGCCGTTAGCTCAGATGACGATAATTGGTTGTTTTTTTGTTAGCATGTATATTTTGTTGTTCAATTGTAGATAGTGTATGTTAATCGTGTGGAAGTTACGTAGAAACAGGAAATAAAGGAAAGAGAGAAAAATAGGTTCAGAAATACCTATAAGTTAAAAATAGGTTAGCGTATTTCAGTCATTTTCAGCCCAATTAACTAGTAGGTATATAAAATAATGAATTTAGCATAAACCATATTACGACTAAATCTGATAAAATTGCACTTTACATTATGCCTAAACTCACCACTTCTTCCCACCCTTACATAAATACTCCTTTTTGCAGATTGCACTTTGTTTTTGAAAAACTTAAATTATGTTAGCGTTAATCTGATTTTCAAATATTATACCGACACGAAACCCTTTTTGTAAACTGATGACAGTATATATTTATGCACTAGCTTCTGCCCGCGATTCCTTCCACGTAAAATTTCGGCTCCGACCCATCGCGTGGCGTCCCAGCGTTTCGATCCGGAGCTTACCCCCCATATACAATCAAATTTTACTTCTTTATAATATTAGTATAGATTTAGCAACCACATTCCAAGTACGACAACACTCGACACATGTCTGTCCCAGTTGTGCAAGGCAGGCGAGAACTAAGCAGCTGATATATTTTTTCTCCTAGAACAGCGTGACGTCATTATTCTTTTAACCCGAAACTGCAGCTTTAAGGTCTACGCGACCATTAACATCCATTTCCATAAAATATTGGCAAAACGGGTTGATTAAGCAATAATCGTAAAGTGTGGCCGTAGCCTGCTACCCGCGGCTACGGCCACTTGTTTACACCCGTAACAATAAAACTTGGGGCTATGAACTGTCATAATTCCACGATCAGCTGTGAGCTGACGTCAGTAGTTAACAGATCGTTATAAAAAGTATGGTTTTGTTGTCGTGAAAAGAGAAGAAATTCCATTTCTATTCGACTTGGAATCGTGATGAACTCATGATAATGGAGTAGACAAGGTCTGAGCTGGAGATCGATTTTTTAAAGTCATAGTACAGACGCCAGCACATCAAGCTACTACAATCTGTCAAATCTCTTTAATAGGTTTTCAACTTTATCGCTAAAGCATTACGGTTCAAGGTTGATTGGGAATATTTGACAGTTTCGGGTAGCTTAACCTGCTAGCGTCCGTACCTATCCCTTTTTTTTGTCTTTTAACAACCTCAATTTGCTGGTACCGTAAAAATACTCAAAACCAAGATTTTTCGTGACCACTAAAGTGTCCAGAAATATATCAGTTTCAAAACTATGTCAGTGTCCAAGAGAAATATATTAGTTTTTTTAATGAAAATATACGCGACGGGGAAAGGCGTAAAAGAGTTTCAGTAAAATTTCATAATTGATGATTCCCAGAAAAACAGAACAATAAAATCCATGCTTCTTATAAATAAAATAATAAATATTATGCTAATGTTAATTAAGGATGATAACGACACGGCCACGAGTCCACACCATAGACAGCCATCCTCCTTTATAATTATAAAGGTTTTTTGTTTATAAGGCAGGTGTACATTGTATTAGAATGTTATAATATTAATGTTTTATTTTGGCAAGCGAAGACGCGCCCCGCGGTAGGTATATGAGAAGTTGCGTGTGGTGCAAGTGACAAGCGGGAAGTTTCAGCACAATCATCGTTTTAAGTCGAAATATTCCCACTGCTTGGAAGTATTTCCATACCTAAATGTAAATGCAGGGACTGGAGAGGGAGGGGGGGGGGGGGGTCAGAGTTCATCAGGACATGTTCTTAAAAATGTCAAACGAACTTATTTAAGAATCTCCTTACTGTTCGTAGCTAAACAAGAAAGCAGTTTTTAGATAATTTATTAAAAACATCATTGCAAGCACCAGTTGCAACTGAATAATCACAAAGTTCTACGAAGTAAGTGACTTCGTAGCTTGTTCGAAAGTCACGCCAAAAAGATATCCAAAATTCCGCCTCTCTCCTATTCCTCACGCCGCTTTACAAATATGACCCTCTGATGTCGGCGGGGGTCCAACAGACCCCTGCTCATCAATTACCGCGCGAAGCCCTCACGGTGCCGTAGGATACATCAACAGGTGCCCGGAGAGACATGGGTAACTCAATTTACGAAAATATTCACGGTAGCCATACCCCGGGCTATGTGCACTGCGCGTTCAAATATAGGTAGGTATGAGCGGTAAGGCAGGCCATTTTATAACTCCGTCGGGTTTGACAAGGGAAACGTTGTTGCGATTATTACATTTTAGTGTTGATAGCGTACAGTTTTATTTTACGAATTATTAAAACTATTCTGGCAGCCTCAGCCGCACATCAGGTCACAATGTGATATTGACAACGCCTTCTATGTTCTATGTTAGAGGGATTGGTTTCCGCACTTAGTTCTTCATGTGGACCATTGTGCGTGGGCCATGGCGGCCGTCGGTTGTTATTCCAATTGATAACGCCTTTACACAAGAGGCCGTAAAAGTAAGGGCGGAGTTCGTGGTGCAAGGTAACATTGCACTACGGAAACCGCCCTGTTGATGACCGATATGCGGTAGACTGTACTTACGAACGACTGACTTTTCTGTTTTGACAGAAAACGTAAAGGAAAACCATCTTAGAAAGATTTAAGAAGTTACAGCCAATAAAAAGCCGCCACCGACATTAAGAAATCCCAATAAAAAATATAAGCAATTATCAAAAAATCATATCATCAACATGACAGCGAATATAAATGATAATTGTGTCCCTAATTCTATCTGTACTCATAAATACATATTGTGTTACCATTTTTTTTTATTTAAGCTGATCATTACATTCGCGTATGGCCGTGATTTATGTTGCCGAAGCGAGCCGAAAAGTTCCGATCCGTCTCGGCAATAGATCGTGATTAGGCGCGCGCGCAGCATGATCACAAACTTACTGTAGGGCTGACAGGAAAAAGAAAGTTATACAGGTAACTGAGTAGGGAAGTTTAATTTGGGACAATTCATAATATTTTCAAAAGTAGTGGCCTGCTGTAAGCTGTATATAATAGAAATACTCGTAGCTAACGCAGTAGGTATTACCTGTCTACAATGTTTAACATTTTAATATTATTATACCACGGAAGGTAACACCCTGCAGGAAGATGCTCGTTTGGTTTATTAACATTTTAATGAAAACATCCAAATAAAAACAGTACTACATTAAATTAATAATTTTATAGTAAAACAAACGTTAAAAAGTCATTATGGCTTTACATACTAAAATAAAATCAATTTAAAATTTACACACATTTCAATAATTAATAAAAATCAATAATAATTACTATTTTTACAAGCTAACACTATTGTATATATATACAATTATATACAAGTATAATATACGAAAAAATATAGAAAAAGGCAGGAGCTCATTGGGCATCAAAAAATTCGTCTGCATCACCGTCAATAGGATAAGTGCCCAAAAGGCTGGCAGCATTACCACGTTGCATTGGATGGCAATACTGATTCTTTGGGCTAAAAATACTAGATAGGGCATGTACGGCAGCCTCGCGGCCCCCTTTGGAACCAAAGCCAAGCTGTAGGGGCTGGAACTTGTTGGACAGAATGTCGCCGTACAATTTGCAACATATTTTGGCTGCCGTAAGCCTGTAGGTGCACCCAACGGCAATGGGACGAATGCCGCCGTCCCTCTTGCGCAGAGCACCTAAATTGGCCCCGTACAAGACATCAACGACGGCATCATTCACACCGCCGTTGAACATCAGGTTAATAATAATTTGAATGCCTGATTCACTATTTATAGTTGTTTATTAATCAACACATTGTTTTAATCACCGCTGATGATTTATATGACGTGACCTTTGAATCAATATGCATTTTTTGTTACATTTTATGTCATCACCTTGATAGACAAGGTATTTTTGTTTGTCCATCACAAATTAAGTACCTATCAAGAAAACTACGTAACACATTTGCAAAATAAAGCAAAGGGCGACCTGTAGGACAGGAGAACCTTAAGAAAAGTTAAAATTAAGTCGTTAATCAGTAGAAGAATACCTAAAAACGATTGACGAAAACGTTATCATCGTTATGCTATCAGACATAGCATGGGAAAAAGTTGAAAATCTTTCACGTGAAACTAAAGGTAAAATCACAGATAAGATACGTACCTATACTTATTATCTAATCTGTGATTTCACTTCTGTAGTTATGCTTCTGTAGCTATGGATTCAAGACTAAAGGCAGATTGCAGTCAGCCATTCTAAACCAGACATTTGTCCCCGAGGCAGCCCTAACCCACAAATTGAGACGTCTGTAATTATTTACCCGGACATCATTAGGCGGTAACGGATATAACTCTTGCATCGGTTATTGATTTATAAGCGTCGCCCGTAAAGTGTACCGACGATATTACAGCTTTATTTATGTATAATAATGCTATACTACTCTATTAAACAAGATTATGTACGAGAAAGCCGTGGCTTTAAGAGATGGTGATTTTTTTGGATAGGCCAAGAAGTATTTGGGTACTTATGTATGCTAATCTCAATGGTGTATCACAGGTAGTATTCTCGGTACATCGATAGAATGTATTCCGTGCTACTGCTAATAATCAGATTAGAAAGAATTCCTTCTAAGCTGGATCAACGGTTGTTCATCGTTGGACCCTTTTCTCTTCATGATCTCGAGCTGATTTTCTGTTTAAGCAAAATTAACATCAGGATTAATTTTACTTATTCCAAGAAATTATTAATTTTCAGAAAGCTACTCACCACCACGAAGTAGTCGCGAGTAACAGTTTCGAAATAGCATTTAGACACGAACGGTATAATTTCAAAATATTTACAAACATTGAAATTTCATTCAACTCTTTAAACTTTTATTGTGTCATATATATCTTGTGACAAACACAAATAAATTACATTTTACAATTGTTTACATTACCATTTGTCAGGAACATTGTTGCCATTGTTTTGGGCCCAGGTTGGTACAAAGAGGGTCTATATAACTTTAACTGCAGTCCTGGGCTCGCACTAGACCACTCAGTGCCACTTTTTGGTCGAAGAAATTGTTAAAACTTCGTTTGTTTTATGTGAGGTCCTTATTGTTTTCGAACTATGAGTTTTCTTGTTTAAGATTTACGACCGGAATTAAGTTTTGTTTTTATATCTTGCTTATGTTTTAGTGTTACATTAACAAACACAATCGTGCTTTCACATTGGTTCAAGGGTTTAGGTCTCGCACCCATTGCTTAACACACTTTCTATCACAATCCGAAGCATTTTGATGAAAATGTATAATCCGGATGGCATCATGTTAGAAAAATTCGCCTGTTCGACAACGTAAGTATCGCAATGCATATTGCATATTGTCAATTTGAATAGAGTTGTGATTGTGCTACGCAATTGAGTATGTAGGTACCAGCTACTCCTGATATACGTGTCGAATGAAGCCATTCTATAGTAAAGTTATATCAGATACTTACGCTTTATAATTTATACAGGCCTTATTTTCTAGTCTGAGTTGTTAAGTATTTTGTTTTCGACTGGAGATTGGGTCGTTTCCCTTACAAAACTTGAACTTCACTCACGCTAAACAAACCGAAATAATAATATAAACAAAAATATTAGATGTGTTATATTTGTGTACACGTTTTACGACTGCTGTATATCAGCCCCTAGACCCCCACAGCTCGGAGCAGCCCCTGAATGGTCACAATCGCACAATACCAGCTCCTCACAATGTCTTCCTAATTTGTTTTGGTTGTGAAGTAACTTCTCATTGTTTCGTTGATTTGTTGCTTTGATTCCTAGTTTTTGTTCAAAATGGAGAAAATCTACGGGAGATTTTTTGGTGAAATTGTTTAGAAACTTTTAGAATAAGTATTTATTTTGTTGAAGGTACATATTGGAAAAAATCAAATATGTTTGCCTAATAGGTATTGAAGTGAAGATGATACTATACTCAGCTATTATTAGCTCAACATTTCAAGCTAATTACACAGCTTAGTATACCTACAGCTGGTTACGGACAACATCAGTCTCAGGAAGGTATTTAGTAGAAATTAATTGTTCACAAAATATAAAGCTTCCATCAGCTAATAACTGACAATAAAAACCAAGGTAGGTATATTCCATGAATTTAAAAATCGATATTTTTCCAAAATCTTCTCACGTCGACACATTCGACTTTACGCTCACAAAACCGTAAAATTCAGAATAAAATCATAAAAGGTAACCGTAAAACCGGACATTTACGGTTAGCATAAATCAGGGAGGGCACAAAAACTTGTTTAACGCGTAAATAAAGTTCTTTCGTTGGGGACTTATGTTATGATTACATTAAGTTTCATTACAAGACCAAACAAATGCTGAATAATTATTTTTCCAAGTACCTACTGATATACGAAAAAAATGGTGTAAGCGCTTACTCGCTTACAATACCTAAATAAAAATGCTTAAATAATAAGAACTTTATTTAAATAGTTTGCTAATCAATCAACTTTCACATAGTTCAATATTTTTTATACACAGATTGACAATAAATTCCTTTAAGTCGCGTAAACGATCCAAAATCAATCCGTCAAAGTTTCATTCGTGGAACATGCAAAGGCAACACCCATTCAGCCTCTCCGGCCGTACGGTTGGCGCATTGTTCTAGCGCTAAACAATGATAAACAAGCATTAGGACACCATTGAGAGCCACTGTGTGGACAATACGACCATGTCGGACAATTGAATGGAAATAATGAACAGAGAGAGTACAGGGTGTGGACTTGCGAATTTTATAAAATGCGAATTAAAGATAAGTAGGTATTAGTTTAAGGGTAACATTGAAAAATTTGTTTATAAGAGCCAAACTTTTATAAGCAAACTTTTTGAGAACGAAAATTGGTAATTAGTAAATTGATTAATTGAAATATGTTAAGTGCTTCTACTAATGTCTTTTTTAAAATCTTGTCTATCGACAAATATTATAAACTTTGTGTGAAAAAATCATCGTATATTCCTGTTTTTAACGTCATGTCTAAAGACCTGAAATGATACCAAAATAGTTAACAAAATACTAGCTTCGACATACCTATCTTTTCAAACAGCCCTTATACAAAACATCGAATAACGGCACGGCCCAAGGCGAGGATACTGTAACCGCGCAGTAGCACCCACGAGGAGTGATGGATGATTGCACAGCACTACTTAAACAAATGCCCTGCCACAATGGCCGCACCAGCGGGCGACTAAAAACAATGCACTATGCGACAAAACGCACGACAATCGAGATAGATTCAAGGAACAACACTGGACATAATTTATGTCACTCTGCGCAACAACCGTTGTTGTTTTGAAAATAGAATATCATTAGATGTTGACATAGTGATGTCAGGATTTATTTTTGTTTATGGCTCATCAAATGTTTGTTTAGTTGTTGGAAATAAATTTTGTATGTTGTGCCAATTACGATTGGAGATCAAAATATGAGTATAAGAGTACCTAATTAAAAATGATCTTATACGGGTCCCGTTTTTCCTTTTGAGGTACGGAACCCTAAAAAGCCGTATGGGACTAAATTACTGAAATTAAAAAAATTGTATTAAATTGTTTTCAGTGATAATTATACTAGCTCTAGGGGCAAGTTTTAACATTCAACTTGAGCAATCTGTACCGAATGACGGAATTATTAAGAAATAAATGTACCACTTACTTAGCGCTTTAAAACAAGTTCAACAACTTCAAACATTCAGACGATTTTATCATTTAGTATAAGTACAAGCTCAATCAAACGCCAGAGGGACACTTCAAATTCAAACCGATCTTAACTGTCACCCAATAGCTACAGGCTGTGATAAACATTGCGCAACCAGTTGATATGTATTGAAACAACATTACGAATTACGATACCAAAGGCAACAGCAATTTGTCACTCCCACGCACATAAAAACTTGTTAATATTTTGAAAACGGATAGCCATTTCATTAATTATATTTAGGCCGTATGTCATTTGTAACGTCTCAATCAAACACAAAAAAACTGTTGATTATCTGTTAAAGTCATTTAATAGCCAAAACTTGAATTAAACTCATGTGATTTATCACTCACCATGTTTATTGAATGGCTAGATTTACATAATCCGTTCATTATTATAAAATTATATTTTTTTAATTTGCAACATTTCATAATTATGCTGGCAACTATAGAAATATTGGATGAATGACGCGGAAAATATATTATAATTTGTTTTAAGATGGCCATGTAGATCACAATGTTATTTTAAAATTGAAGATACGTACCTAGATAGATATTTCGACTAGATGTTTTAATCACAAAGTTCAAGAAATTATAAGTTGGTGAGAAAATTGAAAAAAAAACGGGCCAAGTGCGTGCGGCCACGCATAGAATAGGGTTCCATCACAGATTTATAAACTAAAGGGAGATATGCCAAGGGGGCGTGGCGCGTGCGAACAATGTATGCACAAAACAGAAACAAACGCGGGCGCCGTTAATTTATCAATAAGAATTGTCAATGTAGTTGTGTGTCTCAACGTTGCGATCTGCGTTACGCGATTGGCTCGCGTTGAGTGTGGTGACTGTTATAGTGTGAGTGAGCGCGTGTTCGTATTGTAGTGCATATGTAATTGAAGGTGACAGCCGGACTCGAACAGTTGGGCAGCCACACCATATCTCTCTTTAGTTTATAAATCTGTGGGTTCCGTAGTCACCCATAATGGCACTTTACAAGTTAGGTTTCTATAACTCCTGAACTAACAAATTTACCTAAGCCGTTATAGTTTAACGGCTTAAAATAAAAAAGTTTTCCTTCAAAGTTCATCACATGGACTACCATCATGAATTTTTTCAGATTTTTCAAGCCAGCCGTTTAGCTTTTAAAGGGGCGTTTATTTTAACTAAAAAATGCGCTTTAAAGTTGAATATCTCGCAAACGGATACAAATCAAAAAATCTTCTTAGCAACCTCTCAATGTTTTTAAAAGAACTATCTAATGATACCCCACACTATGGGGTAGACGCGAGAAAAAAAAAATCATCCCCACTTTACGTGTAGGGGAGGTATATAATATTTTTCGAGATTTTATTTTAGCACTTTGTCGATTAGGTAAAAGGCATGCAAAGTTTCATCTTTCTAGCACAAACCGTTTGGAAGGTAAGCCGAAGACGGACGGACGGACGGACATGACGAAACTATAAGCGTTCTTAGTCGTGAACTACGGAACCCTAAAAAGGAATCAGATTTATGGTTGTTCACGCACAGGTTTTGAATTGTCCTCTATACTCAATCGAATACAAAGTTCCCTTTCTTTTTAACATGTTAAACGAGACAATGGTTTATTAGTGATATGGCAATCAGGTGTGCAACAAACAAAGACACACAAATATGTGACAGGAAGAAAGATTACGGCACTCTATCAAGCGATCTGACAACAGAGTTGAATTCCTGCGATTTGTCCCGTCATTGTCCCTCGTAAAACTCAGGACAAAGCGGGAAGAAGCGTGTAATGCTGCTCATAAAACAATAAACCACCCACTGCAGGCAGCGAGCAGCGCTTACAGCATACGCAGCGTGAACCGTACGCGCCTATTGTCCGCTATTCTGAACGCACCTTAACATGGCGCGCGCGATCAACAAAAGCGCGCCAATTCTGACGTTTCAACGTAATCAGTGAGTTGAAAAACACGTTTTTTGTACGAAAATGGGAGTCAAAACGGGTTGTTTTTTTGTTTAATGGCGATTTGATATGACGTGAGGATGGAACGATTATATAAATAGGACCAAAGAATATTGACCCCAATTTTTTCGCCTGTCAAATCCAATGTTTTAATTACTACGTCAGAAATAATTGTACTTAATTAGTTAAGATTTACGAATTAGTCATCGGCTTTGAGTTGTTTTGATGGAGCCCGAATTAGTTCTAAATAAAAATAAGCACCTATTTTTGCGTATAAGTTTTGGTACCTTATATTTAAGCGTAGTAAAATCTTCACTCTGCGCATCGGGAAGTAATCAGGAGACTGCGTCAATGTATCTACGTAGATACACACAAAAAAAAACAAGATCAAAGGCATCCATTAGCAATGTAATACCCGTACTAATAATCAATATAAATTGTAAAGCAACAAGACCGGACCCTGATTGATTACATTTAATAGTAGTTAATCTAGATCGAACTCACTAATAGAAATCTTAACAAAACACCGGTCTACTTTCAATTATATATCTATAATAATATCAAACAACAACAAGATCTCGGCTATTTGTCAGACGATACCATCTCAACAACTTAATGAACTGATTACTATCTGAAACAAAGCTAACTAACTCTTTCATAACTTTAACACGTCTAGAAAGTCCATAATGATGTCTGGTGATTACGCAAAATGCAATAAAAGTAAAAAGTATATAGATATCATATGATGCTACAACACGATGATGCTATTGCAATACGGTAACAAAATGGCAAAATTGAATCTTCTGGCAACTAAAACAACGTCTGCAATCCAAAGTTACAAAGACCGAGAAACATTCACAAAGCTCCCGAATGATGCGCCGATGCAGCATCAGCAATTTTCTTACTTCTAATCCATGTTCATCTAGCCTAGCTTTATCGCATTTCATTTGGGACTGCTCTCGTCGTCATTCTTTGCCAGACGTGTCTGTACTGGGGTCACACCAGATCCGGTAAAAATAATCCTTAATTTGGTCACATTTTATTATACAGAGCCACAGCTAGAGAAAATTTTGCTTCTTAGTTACCACCAGGCGTTCGTAAAGGTCCTTCATCTTAGAGTATCGATGGCAATCTGACAGTCAGTCCAGGGGGTAGACCCCCTGACTCAACATTCGGACTGAACATTCGGCCGATACCACTTCGGAGTAGACTCCGAAGTGGTATCGGCCGAATGTTCGGCCGTTTCCTGCTACGAAGTTACTATTTGGTTCGGTCGGTTCCGATCCTACACTCCTACACTCTTTCGAATATTGACAATGGTCCCAACCGAACTGAGCCGATCCGAACTTTTTTCGCATTTTTCAATAATATTCGGTTCGGCCATGTGTCGCTCCAATCCGATCATTCGCACTTTGCACTTCGTAGTAGACCCTCAGAGTTTGGCTACGCGCTTGGCATCTTCAGTAGCGACCATCAACTCCTGTAGTGTCCAGACAACAGGACAACAATTAAGAGCCAATCTTCCTTCATACCTTAATCATGATAATATCACATCATAAACCCATTAACTGATCCCACGCCTTTGTACCCACAATGATGTCCTCGCCGCGTGATGAACGGGCTCGGAGATCAGATAAATCTATTACTTGCCGACGCGCGGCCGATATTATTTTAATGTTATAATACAAATTATATTAATCTTTGGACGCCATATTTATTGGCCCGGTAATCTCTTTTGATTCGCCGCTTATGAGCTAAAGGTGAACGTATATGGAGACGGTGGTTTTGGGAGTTTATCTTGTGACACGCACTTTTGGTAAGTCGCGTGTGAATTTGTTGATGGGATGGTTGAACACAGGGGTTCAAAGAATGTAACTTTTAATTAGGTATTTAAGATTTTTCAGGATTTTGTTTTTGATTGTGAATTAAATGAGACATGTTATATTAATTTAGATTATTTTAATGGTGTCTGTTTTTAATTCACCCTATTTTTCACATTTCAGGAAAACATTTAATGAAACATTCAACATGGTAACAATAGAAAACTTAACTTCACCGCAGCTTTTCGGCTCACCTTTCTTTCTCCCTCCCCCTCAATCGCATAATATCCGAATCAAATATCAAATCAGCGTAATTCGTGCGTCAAGTGTCCGCTCACCCTGGCGAGGTGTAAATGCGCCGTGATATACGCGCGGGATATATCCACGACAATTTATTTGGAGGAGAGGAGCTTCGCACCCGTGCTTCCTCACTACAACCCCTGCAAACGAATAACAACTCTTCGCTGATGAAAATAGAATTGATAATCTATTGAAAATATGTTTAAGGTTGACATTAAGGTGTCTTAGGAAGGATTTTAAAGCTTATGCAGGAGCAAATAAGGTAGGTTGTAGCAAAGAGGTTTATAAAAAGGCTTTGCGGCCATTGCAGGCACCGTGCTGAGCCGAGATGATTGCAAAACGAATAAATAATGCGCATGAAGCTGCGCGCGCGCTTATTACATGTCACCCGTGTAAATGTGTTTATTTTTAAACAGGCAACGACTTTTTAAGTTATTAAAATTGTTATGTTGTTGCGAAAAAATTAAAATTACTTTTGGCGTCATTAGTTTTGTCGTTTTCCAGAAACAGACTGTGAGACCGCACGCTTCATATTTATATAATGATAAAAAATCTTTGGAAGTTGCCAAGCAATTACGGCGATGACTACATCAAACGATATATTGGACTCCTTCAAGTTTTAGAGTGGGGTCTAGAATCACATGTCCGCTAAACTCAAAAGTTGTGAACAGATTTAGCAGCTCCAGTTGAAGAAGCTGAAAAATGCTAAAAAAAAATATAGAAATGTAAGTAAGTAGATAGGTAAGTTCTTAACATTTAAGTAGATAGGTAAGTTCTTAACATTGGACTAGGTATTACCTGGTTCCTTCAATGTTAAGAAAGTTGTATTAACAGACCCTAGGGCCCAAAGAAAGTGAACATAGGGAACGCCTTGAGTCAACGAATCATAAAATATCCTTCAAAACACTGGGGATTTTTTTGATAAGAATCGAGAACAAAGCCAACTTAATTTCAATAAAATATTGATGCTCGCATCCTCCACACAGCAAAACAGACGCCATTTGATTCACCTTTTATTTACGTTCAATAAAGGCATTCCTCAAGTCCTTATATAATTAAGTTTGACGCTCGCATTCGGTTCAGCATCCAGAGGTTCAATACAAACCCGTTGAGGAAGTTGTAACCCGATGCGTTTCCTCCGCAGCGTCCGAAGCGCTCGTAGGCGGGGGGTTAAGTCGCGATCAAAGGCGCCGCCGCCAGGCCACGCCCACCCCGCCTTGTGCACACACACCGACAACCCTTTCACTGCCGCTGCCGCTATGTTGTTAACTAATAGTATGTTTCTTTTGTTTACTTTGTGTTTTTCAGGTTGCGTATACAGCGTGTTGTGTAACTGCAGGAAATTGCTTCTGGTTCGTGTTGAAAATGTAGTAGACGCCATAGGCTCGCTTACTGACAAGAACTTGATTAAAGAGATAGAAGGTACCCAAACACTTCGTGGGCAAACTGGCATGTCCTATAGGACATAGGTTGTAACGTATGTTAGACAAGACGTTGTAACGTGTGAAGACATACGTTATAACCAGCAACCCGCACTAGGCCCGCGTGATAGACTATGGCCCAGTACCTCACACAGAGAGGAGGCCTGTGTCACAGCAGCGGAAACCTCTAAAATAAGCTCATTATGCTTATGCTAAGGTAGCGAAGGGGCGCAGTGGTGGCACAGTGGTAATTTAATGGACCCGACTTACGAGTTCTAGGTCGTCAGTTCGAACCCAGGCAGGCACTTTGTGTAAATTATTTCATCACCACTGCTCTCAAAACGGTGAAGGCAAACAGCGTGAGGAAACCAGCCTGTCCTAGAACCACAAATTCGAAGACATGTGACATCCACCAACCCGCGTGGTGGATTATGGCCCACTCCCTCTCACAGAGAGGAGGCCTGTGTCCCAGCAGTGGGAATATTATAGGCTGATTATGTAAGGTAGCGAAATGCTAAGTGAAGCGACGATCTTAGCAGAGTGGATGGTACTTAGCAGCCGAATGAGAGTAGCCGAGGATTGAGTTAAATGGGGTGGGATTTAAGTACTATACTACTGATTCGGAATGGCACGATTTACATCCACTTCGATATACTCACAGCAATCAATAAGCAAGTAGTACCTATGTACTAACTTCAACCTATACCTACCATCTGGAAAACCTCATAAGTCATTACAAACAAGAATGTGTGTCTTTGTCATTAAATTCCGACCGTCTTTAACGTCCCTAATAAACATAATCAAAAATCATATTTTCAAATTAGGCTGAGCAAAGCACTACATAATCTGTAATTGTGACACACACAGAAAGATCAAAAACTAAACTAAACACAGTTAAAAATAAAAAACAAAATTACATACATTCCCCAAAACACCCGCTTTTCACCACTTCCACTTCAATTGTTTTAAATGAGAAGAAGACGTGGCTCAACAAACTCCTCAGCAACCAGCAACACAGCTGTCTGTAAAACCAGCATTTTGAGCTGGTTTTCATTTCGTCCATAGTTGATTGAAAAATATAAACAAGAACGTTTACATTTTGCGATACAGCGATGGGAAGCGCGGAATGAGAGATCTGATGAGCATTTGAAGTTGCATTGCATGGAAATATGGGAACATTTAAGAGGAACAGATATATGTTTCAATATTGTTGCATCCATGCGCCAGCGTTTACTTGATAGCATTCATAATAATGGGGGTTATACAAAGTATTAAGTTATAAATTACAAATTGATTTTAGTAATATTAAAATAATATTGTGTCATATCCGTAATAAGGATTATTTTCAGGTTTAGTTTCAATCATCTTTTCATAATGAAAATGAATAGGTACCTATTCATTTTTAAGCGATAACCGCAATAAGTCCTAATACATACGATTTGTTAACTTTGACGTTTGAGATCTAGGCAACTAATGTTCAAACGAACGCGTTGGCAGTAAACAAAAAGTATTACTATTGAGAATTTAATTGTTGTGACAAGGAGTTCGCACTTTTTTTATTTACATGGGTAGATTTGCTAGTTGTGATTTCTTATGGTACCTACCACAGGTGGTACCTACACATTAGTATTTAAAGCACACAATATTATTATATTACTAAGATTATATAAAATAATTATTACATTATTATTCCCGTTTATTAATCTATAAAAACGAATAATAAAAAACCGATAAAGATTATTGTTGGAAAAGAAAAATAAAAGTCCCAACTCGAGATTGGAACCCAGACCTATGCGCTCAATAATCCAATACGTAAGACTACCAGCTATCGGTACTTGATGTAACAATTTCAATTTTAGCAATCGTATGAACCAACCAAGGTCATACGTAATTACGTAGCCTGCCGATTTATTCTGTAAAAATGTCACCGTGAAAAGTTAGGTGAAGTGAGCTTAGAGTGAGCTGTCAATAGTGTCAATCCCTAGCATTAGTTGGAATGACAGCTCACTCCACGCTCACTTCACCTAAGTTTTCACGGTGAGATGGTTACAGAATCGCACTGCTGGCTGTTTACAAAAGCGACGGTATATTTTTTGTTTCGTTCGACGTCAGCCAGTGTGCGAATTCTGAGGTGAGCGTTCTGTGTTGATTTGATACATCACTTATGCACACAGACGTAGGTACGGCCTTTACCGCGCGTTCACAGCAATACAGTCCTTAAGGTAATAATGCATTCAGCGGGTTTGTCCGAAAGGGTTACCGCTACCCCGGAACATAAAGGGCGAAGGAAGGAACATGGATGGGTTTTAGTCAGTAAGAGTCTGACACTCCCTTCCGCTCCACCCAGAGCGGGAGCGGTCATTTGATGATTTCCCACCAGAAAAAAAAAAAAGGTAATAATGCATTAATGACCCTGACTGTAAATATCATTATTTTAAATGTTAGCTTATATAATTTTCTATCATATTAAACATAATTCATGAACAGCCACCACAAACAATGGAACAACATGAAGTAACTCTACACCTCGCGAGCCGGCGGATTCTCAAAGACATTAGGTACCTTTTCTACGCGCGTTTTTATAAAAGTGGGATCCCGACCCTTAATGATGGCTCAATCATTTAGTTCTCATAGTCGGCAGGTTCGTTGTGACAAGGAGCTCGATGGAGAGATTGATTTAATTTTAATTCTATGTTTTGGCTGTGGTTTTGGTACTAATTCATTAGCGACGCGCCTTATGTAGTCAGGGAAATAGGTTGTTAATTAAATTGATTATCAAAAATGGGTATCTGTATTTCAGACCATATTTGTAGGCAAGCGACAAAACCCAGTGAGTCACATCATCTATAATAAAAAATAATAAACACTAATGACACAAAATTATTCGATAACATAACATCACGATTGTGATCCCCGAAAGGTAAGGCAGAGTACCCATACTTAGTGCAGCCTTATTTCGCCATTTTTCGATAAGTAGGTAACATTTCATATACGTAATAGCTAAGAGTTAAAATTCCTTTAATTTTACTTCGTTGCGATTGTAATTATATGTTTGCTCAATAATTAAGATTATAAATACTGAAGCGTTAATAGATTTTTGTCGCTTTCTTTACCTACTTACTTCAGGGAGTCAAGAATTCACAAAAAGAGTTAGGGAAAGTAACTGCTAAACTTTTTGGTACCCACTGTTACTATGCTAAACCAGCTTAAAATGGATCATACTAAAATACTGATCCTATCGAAAAACCAAACGTACCTACATACAAAAAACTCGATCTCTTTTTCACTTATGAGCCTGAAAAAATCCTCCCTAAAAACGTAACACCCGTTACAGCTAGTTTACTAGTATCAACAGTAACCGATACATTCGTTATTGGAACATGTTTGTGCAGTAACACGAGTGCAGTTAAAACAACAAGACAAAACACAGTATTGAAAACAGCAGCCCAATCTGTAGCAATATTGAGTTACACGACTGTCTGACGTCTGTGAAGAACCTCTGACAGCTCTGATGTGTTCCAAGCTACCAGAATGTTGTGCTTTGCCTCTTTTTGAGATATAATAAAAAAGACTTTCAGTGTTTTAAGAAATAATAAAATAACCGAACATAAAAAACAATGTCTTTGAAGAGCCAGCAGCGCCATCTATGAGCGAGTAGCAGAACAATATTTTTTTAATAGATTTCCTTTTTATCATTTTCTCAGCTAAATAAAACGTTTTTGTAAACAAACAAGTAATAAACAACAATACTTATTATTTACTGTTCTCAGCCAGAGCTACGTTCATTTACGTACTTTCATTTATTTTTAAATCAGATAAGTGACATCAGATTTTATTTCTATCTGATAACAAATATCAGCTTTTACATGATCTATATCATAGAAACATAAACTTACGCTTTCTCCCCGCGGGGGTAGGCAGAAACTACAGAACGCCACCTGCTACGATCCTTTCATACCTACTTACTTTGCAAAGCTTTGAAAAGTAATAATATACATCTCTGTCTGTGGTACTTATATACCTACCTGTAAGTTTTTCATTCTTCTATTCTATTTGCTTCCTAATGTACCTACACCACACATTACATTCTTATTAAAATTGTTGGACCGATTTCGCCTCGGACACCTTTCGGCAAGGACAATTGACATTTCCATTATGAGTTTTAACTACAATCCTATTCCCACGCTTGGAAAGTGCATTTTTATTCACAAATCCGCTGATGTGGAATAATCCGAGTGACTTGTTGACATTTCACATTGTGCTCCTTGTTAGAATTAAAGTTTCTACACTAACTCATTCTTCAAGCAGGGCCGTCTTTCACCTTTTAGAGGCCCTGGGCTCATTATGATAATGGGGATATGACCATAATAAAACACTATTATGTTGATTGACTGATGATTCTTTTAAAACAGTTAAATTTAAAGGAATAAAATTATAAATAGGTACAATTTTTATATATTGAAATTTATTAAACATGCTGCATTCGGTAAGCCTGATTTTCAGGCGAGACTAGAGTAGCTATCGGTTATCGTTTGATAATGGAGTAGGGACTAGGGGGCCCCAATCCATCGCGGGGCCCTGGGCACGTGCCCAGTGAGCCCAGTGGGGAAGAGGGGCCTGTCTTCAAGTATTATGTAGGTAGATACTGAGTATTTTCTTTCACTACCAAAAGCGACGTGGAAAGTGCTTTGAAACACAATTATAATATCTACATTTGTTGTAAAAATAATCTTGTAGGTACACAGCCAACAAGCTCAGTATGCTTAGTGTAAGTTTCACAACGTTGTTCGAATGACTTTACCATCGCGTAAATCGAGTTAACGTCAAACGTGTCGAGAACCGAATGCATGCGAGTGTAAGTTACAATCGAAGCTAACCATCCAATACGCGTTTGGTCACCGTGAATTGCGAGCATTATTTTTCTTATGTTGGTGTCACGTAAACGTCCTCGGATAAACCGACCAAATAGAATGACATTTTTATTCAATGTTCCCAATGATAGCGGCTGTCTATCAAATTTGTGTTGGTTATAACGACTTTGTTTGTGTCAACTGTCAAGTTATTGTGATAATTAGGTTAGTGATTTAATATTGGATTCTATTAATTAAAAATGAAGACATGTTCGTCCCAATTATGTTTTGATGGGGACATTTATCGAGTAGTAAGTGGAATTTTAATTATTTAGTGATTAGCGAGCTTATAATCTGTGAACTTTGCAGAAATAAAACAAAGTTTATTTTGGTCTTTATGGAGACCTCAGCAAGCTATCCACAACAAATATCATTGGTGTGCGAGTCGCTACGGGCTTGGCAATAGAAGAAGCTGGGTTGTCACAGGTTTAAACTTCCTAAATAACACCAACCGGTAGTATATAATTAGGTTACTTTATTGTGTCTCATAAATTGTATTCTCTTACAGGAGATTCACATTCAGCCCAATTCCACCTGTTACTTGTGTGTGCCCAACCTCTGAAGTGTTTTTGATGAAACTTGGAAAAGAGTTAGCCTGAAGTATGGTTAATTGTCGTGGCATCAGCTGAAAAACTTTAAGATCTGAAGAACATACATTTTTTATGTTCTATGTATCCAACCTAATTGGAATGAGCCAGGGCCATCAAGAGTCATTGCCCCAGCACAGTCGCCACCTACCATGGCTCCTACTCCTCTTTCTTTTGTGGAGATAAAGTGGAAGGTAAGAAAGAACTTTATAAGTTTGTTTAAAAGGCTCTTTAAGATGACAACTCATAATATAAATAACTTTTATTATTTTTTCTAGAGACGGGGCATGCTCTTCCCAACCAGAACTTCGTCTCATGTCCGTGTAGTTAAGCCAGAGCCTGTTACGTCTGTGCAAACTACTTACTCCTCGTCGTGCAAGAATCCCAAGCAGATTCGTTTTGGAGAAATTTTAAGGAACAGCAACATAAAGATTACATGGACTCGAGGAGAGAGCAGAATAGGATCAGAGAGATGGAGGTGCAGGCTCAGAGGGAGTGGCAAGCTGTAGGCCACAGAGGATTAAATCTTTTAGAGAAAATTGTAGATACATTTTGTAGACTAATTAGATATATTTAATATTAAGCACTACTACTGCCCACCACCTTTTTTGGTATTATTCTTGTAAGTTAGTTTTAAGTTAAAAGTTGATATTTCATAAGAAGTTGTGTGATATATAATGTGTTCCTATTTACTACTTGTTATATTATTATGTAAATAATTTATGGCAATAGTTATCTCAAACCTATAACTAGTTAAGAATTCAAAGAATTGTTATTATATCAAAATAAAGTTCCAAGTTTGTGACACAATCTAAGACTGATTAATGATGAATAAAAGTACTACAACCTTCTTCGTGGTTGGTGTTTCATTACCTCTAATTAAAATTGCAACTTCTCTTACTACGGTCAGATTCACTACTCAATCTTTCTAATTCTAAACAGAAATAATTCATAATTATTTTACATGCATATTATACACTTTCTGACTTGGACACTCACTACACAAAGCCAGCATGGTCACCATGGAGAAACTGCCTATCTTATCAGATAGGCAATTGCTCCATGTAGAATCCTACTGGTTTTCACCTAAATCCAGTTGAGACTGAAAACCGACCCAAATATGGGAACGGAATAGCTGATGATGACTGTAAAGAATATGCAAATTAATAACAATCATAATTGATTATATGATTGTTATTCATTTAAAAAATACTGAAAGTAGGTACCTACTTATTAGATTTGATCTTGATTAGGAAAAAAGTAAACATTTTGTCAAAAGTGTGCTAAAAGAATTTATTCTAGAACATTCTTGACATTGATTTTAAAGTAATGTCTACGTAATTATAATAATATTCATATTGGACTTATTGTAAATCACAAATCTTAATATTAATTTTATTGTACTTAGTTATATAAGAATGACATTTAAATATTTGTAGACCATAATATGTTGTGGTAGTGTAGAGAACTTAAAAAATATTAACACTGTAGGTACTATGTAAAACAACATTCATACAAATAAATAAATTCTAATTCTAACAATAATTTCAATTAGACCATTATAAAGGCACCTTTGAACATCAAACTTACAAAGTTCAAGTATATTAAAAATAAAAGTGTTGAAGTCTTCTAACTAATTGTTCCCTTAAAATCCTTCCTCTGATTGTCAGATGTTGAACCTCCTATTTACATCTCTGTGGGTCTCTGTGGCCCATTGTGTTTTTCTTCATCATGTTCCAATCCTAGAAAGAAGTGTAATTTAGTATTCAATACACATAAGCTATGGACTGATTTGTAGAATTTGTCACCATACCGAAGATGTTCTCTTCTTCTTCTACAGCATTAAAATCAAGACCAATGTTATGGAGAATGCAGCAGGCTTGAATAATTCTAGGACATTTAATAGGCTTGTAGTGTAGCCCTCTATGTTTGTCTAGACAGCGGCATCGATTCTTCAGCCTCCCAAACATATTTTCTATGATGACTCTGGCTGCCACATGCCTTTGATTGTAATTGGCTTCTAGTGTGTCTGGAGCAGCACCTAAAATCGGAGTCATCAACCATGGCTGTTGTGGATAACCAGTCTCCTAAAATTATAACCATCTTTTAGATGAATCATTGCCTAAGTTGAATATACAATGCAATTAAATTTTATTGTGGCGAGCTTACCCAAAAGCCACACTATTTCTCCATTTTGGTGCAACAACTGCACATAATTATTGATGTTGCTGTTCTTCCTTAGGAAAGAGTTGTGATTTGCACCTCCAATTGAAATTACCTTATCTTCCAAGGTTACCCGTTGTGTAGACTTTAAACCAGTCAGCTGTTTCAGCTGTATCTCCTCTTAAATCCGGCCTCCGGATGATCTCTTAGGGCATTGCTAGAAGTACGGGCTTTTGCACGAACACTGGACATGTAATTGCGCTCATCTTGTGCCCTAGCGGTCTCAAACATCTTCCAAGTAAAATGTATTAGTAATAATGAGCCCACACAACGAATTAAAATAAAATAACTTTGAAAATTCACAACACTCACAAGGCTCTCACTACAAATCCTTCAGTGAAGAATTAACTTATTCGAACGTGAACGCGTTTCGCAAACGAGCTGTCAAAACTGTCAAAATTGCAACTTACACTCGCGATAACACAGAGTCACGTTAATTTACGAGCTCACTATCGAGTGGGATTCGATCGTCACCATCGACAAAGTAAAATAAAAAACTTACACTCGCGTTTTTTAGTTCTCGCGTATGGCACCAGGTGGCGCTAATGCAGCGCCATACAAATCAGAGTTAACTCTAACGCGATGGTGACGTTTAAAAAACTCGCACTAAGCATACAGCTCAAGTTTCAATCAATTAGTTGATAAATATTACATGTATGGCTTTTATAACCGTGGTCGAAAACATTAACTCCAATTTGGATATTATAAAATAGTGTTAATATTTTTTTTAGAATTGCAAAGAATGCAAATAATGAAGAATATAAGAATAAAGGGAATTAACAGACAATAGTTACAGCATCTGTTACAGAGACATCTGTTGTTGAGTAGCGTGTTTAATTAGACTTATAAACTTTACGATGTGTCAAGTATTACAAATAGATGGCACTGTAGTCAAAAGTACTGTCTCGAGAAATAATCATCATAGTCATAAATCTTTATATCTCAAATTCTCAACAACATAATATTACAGGCACTGATTAATAAAATGCACAATCTTAAATAGAGAAACGTGTTTGAGGTAGGAGGGTCCTGAGTTACAGATCACCCGGCTGTCTTAGATACGACATGTTTATTACTTAGCTGCTTTACAAAACGGTTAGTCAAGATATTAATTAACCCCCTTTAGTCTCCAGCGTTTTTTGTTAAACACGTTTGAAAGCATCTTAATTGTGGCAATAGAAATTTGCAATAGAGTTTTGAATTCAAGCTCATTTTTTTCCTTCAAGCCAAGTTTTCTTTGTGATGAGATTTACTTAGCTAATATAGATGATGAGGGGAGAGATTTCGTAACCTCTATTGGGGTGTTGATAAAGCAATGTTCTAGTGTCTGAGCAACTATAAATTTTTAGCGACAATTTATTCCGGTCTCGCTCTTATTTTGTTCCAGATTCTTTGTTATTTACCACACAGCTTTTATGTTATTATTAAAAATATCTTAGATATTTCTTTTTTTTTATAGGTAAACTGGGCTTATAACGGGTTATGGAACAAACATTTGTTGATCGTTTATTTTGCGTTTTGAAATCGTGATATAAGGGAAGTTCAGAGGGTTTTTTTTAAATACTGTCATAAGAATGAACAACTGCCGTTAGCACTTGGCAGTGTTCGTCAAGTTCAAGAGTTGCATAGAGGATTGGGAAAAAGCAACTCTTTTGACGTTTTAGAGATGCTGCCCCAAATGATAATGCAATAAACCTACTAACAAAGATTGGCATATTGCAAAGTAAACTGTCATCAGATATAAGTAAAGTTTTTAGTGTAATTATAATGTTGTATGTACCTATGTATTTATAGTATTTTTAAGTCCTATTAATATTGTGTTGTATGTGTTTATATGGGTCTTGATGGCTGAAATAAATAAATAAATAAGTATGCCTGATATTTTTAAATATGTAAATAAATAGTTATTATTTGTTTTGTGCCTTGGGCAATGCAATGTGCCCAACTCTAACTCTCCATGGAGATATTCAAAAAAATAAAATTAAATAAAACTTTAATTCAGACTAGAGGTCCATAAAACTTTGTTAGTATTTTACTGTTAGGTATTGCCACACAGCTAAATGAAGAAGGCATGAGCATTGATCACCAGGCTTGATCTAGGCGGATTGGTGATATCAGACGTATCATCACCATCATATTAGCCATTAGCCATTACACATTACACATTACATACATTACTGAAAAAAAAAATCATTTATCATTTATTTATCATTAGCCAGAGGGCCAATTCTCGTAATTTTAAGAACGTTCACAGTCTGATCTCAGTCTCCATCTGTCAAAACTACGTCAAATTTCCCTACATTTTGACAAGCTTTTGACATTTGTTTGTTGCCGAGATGTGACTGCGACTAGATTTTGATCGTTTTAAATGACGAGCGTTGGCTGGCATCACGCAATGCTAGGTATAGGCTCTTTCCCCTTCTCCCACACTTGCTGGTCCTATTCGTCCCTCATCCAGGTGCCACCCGCGATGAATTTTAAAAAAATCACATTGTTACTTTGCCCGGTTTCAAACCCATAAACTCGTGTAGAGGCAGTGCCTTAACCACTGGGTCATCGCGATAATAAAAACAAAAACCGGCCAAGTGCGTGTCAGGCCACGCATAGAATAGGGTTCCGTAGTCACCCATTTCCACTTTACTTATATGTATAGCCTGTATTGTAACGAAACCATACCGCGATTCAGAAATTTGGAATAAATGCACAACGCCAACGTTCTATCGAGTGTCGTTGTAAACTTTTTTAAGCCCCTAATTTTATTTATCCTCTTTAAAGGATTCAAATTGAAATAAAATCGTGGCCAATAGATAATTGTTATGGTTTTATTTTTATATTTTACATGTTTACTTATTATTTCGTTATTTTTGTACGAAGTTTTCCAGTAAGCGCATTTTACAAGTTAGGCCTCTATAAAGTTTCATCTTTCTAGCACTAACCGTTTGGAAGGTAAGCCGAGGACGGACGGACGGACGGACGGACGGACCCTAAACATTAAGATCCTCTTATCGGATAATGGTTCGTAGAGCCCAATAGGTAAATAAGTAGGTACCTACTTACATAACTTGAATTGCACAGGCAAAGGTGAAACGACAATGCTAATTTTCAGACTGGCATTTAAACAAACTAGATAATAAATTACATCAATTAAATCAAAAAAATTGTGTGGTAGGTACGTATTACAAGCATACGCTACTAGCTACGTGCTGCCACTGTGCGGTTCATTGCAAGAGTATGACTGCACCAAGCCTGGGTCTGCAGCCACACTCTTGTGTGAGGAAATAGGTTAGCTTACTGGGTTAACCAACAGGTTACACTACTTAGCAGAGCCACGTTAGGTCTTAATAAACCCTTTAATGTTCATTGCGACCATCTTCCTTGATCCTCGTGACAATGAACGTGCCTATCTCATGCCGATGTAGGCATCCTAATTAATTCTCTTCCATGTTCATAATTATTTCTAAGCGATCACTTACTATGGCAAAGAATGGTACATATTCCAAAACAAAAAATGTATTTTTAAACAGAGCGCATCCTTGACCGTTTGTTATTCCGTTGAAAAGTCATAGAAACCAGAATTTGCATCAGAAAGTACCTACATAATATCTTTATTTGCATAATATTTGGTATCGGAGCTACTTATATAGTTGAGCCAATTTTTTTTTATACAGATGATATTGTGAGATACCACCAGAATGGACTTCACTAACAAAGTGGTGCTAGTAACTGGTGCGAGTGCTGGTGTAGGCGAGTCCACAGCTATCCTGTTCGCTAAACTTGCCTTGGGCAGTGCAATGTGCCCAACTCTAACTCTCCATGGAGATATTCAAAAAAATAAAATTAAATAAAACTTTAATTCAGACTAGAGGTCCATAAAACTTTGTTAGTATTTTACTGTTAGGTATTGCCACACAGCTAAATGAAGAAGGCATGAGCATTGATCACCAGGCTTGATCTAGGCGGATTGGCGATATCAGACGTATCATCATCATCACATTAGCCATTAGCCATTACAAAAAAAAAATCATTTATCATTTATTTATGATTAGCCAGAGGGCCAATTCTCGTAATTTTAAGAACGTTCACAGTCTGATCTCAGTCTCCATCTGTCAAAACTACGTCAAATTTCCCTACATTTTGACAAGCTTTTGACATTTGTTTGTTGCCGAGATCTGACTGCGACTAGATTTTGATCGTTTTAAATGACGAGCGTTGGCCGGCATCACGCTATGCTAGGTATAGGCTCTTTCCCCTTCTCCCACACTTGCTGGTCCTATTCGTCCCTCATCCAAGTGCCTCCCGCGATGAATTTTAAAAAAATCACATTGTTACTTTGCCCGGTTTCAAACCCATAAACTCGTGTAGAAGCAGTGCCTTAACCACTGGGTCATCGCGATAATAAAAACAAAAACCGGCCAAGTGCGTGTCAGGCCACGCATAGAATAGGGTTCCGTAGTCACCCATTTCCACTTTACTTATATGTATAGCCTGTATTGTAACGAAACCATACCGCGATTCAGAAATTTGGAATAAATGCACAACGCCAACGTTCTATCGAGTGTCGTTGTAAACTTTTTTAAGCCCCTAATTTTATTTATCCTCTTTAAAGGATTCAAATTGAAATAAAATCGTGGCCAATAGATAATTGTTATGGTTTTATTTTTATATTTTACATGTTTACTTATTATTTCGTTATTTTTGTACGAAGTTTTCCAGTAAGCGCATTTTACAAGTTAGGCCTCTATAAAGTTTCATCTTTCTAGCACTAACCGTTTGGAAGGTAAGCCGAGGACGGACGGACGGACGGACGGACGGACCCTAAACATTAAGATCCTCTTATCGGATAATGGTTCGTAGAGCCCAATAGGTAAATAAGTAGGTACCTACTTACATAACTTGAATTGCACAGGCAAAGGTGAAACGACAATGCTAATTTTCAGACTGGCATTTAAACAAACTAGATAATAAATTACATCAATTAAATCAAAAAAATTGTGTGGTAGGTACGTATTACAAGCATACGCTACTAGCTACGTGCTGCCACTGTGCGGTTCATTGCAAGAGTATGACTGCACCAAGCCTGGGTCTGCAGCCACACTCTTGTGTGAGGAAATAGGTTAGCTTACTGGGTTAACCAACAGGTTACACTACTTAGCAGAGCCACGTTAGGTCTTAATAAACCCTTTAATGTTCATTGCGACCATCTTCCTTGATCCTCGTGACAATGAACGTGCCTATCTCATGCCGATGTAGGCTTCCTAATTAATTCTCTTCCATGTTCATAATTATTTCTAAGCGATCACTTACTATGGCAAAGAATGGTACATATTCCAAAAAAAAAATGTATTTTTAAACAGAGCGCATCCTTGACCGCTTGTTATTCCGTTGAAAAGTCATAGAAACCAGAATTTGCATCAGAAAGTACCTACATAATATCTTTATTTGCATAATATTTGGTATCGGAGCTACTTATATAGTTGAGCCAAATTTTTTTTATACAGATGATATTGTGAGATACCACCAGAATGGACTTCACTAACAAAGTGGTGCTAGTAACTGGTGCGAGTGCTGGTGTAGGCGAGTCCACAGCTATCCTGTTCGCTAAACTTGGCGCGAAACTGTCACTGGTGGGAAGGAATAAAGCCAACTTGCAAGCTGTCGCGGACAAGTGCGAGAAGCAGAAGGGCGTGAAGCCGCTGGCGATCGTCGCGGATCTGGGCACTGACGAGGGCGTCGAGAAGACGGCCGAGCAGACGCTGGACCATTTTGGAAGGTAATATTTAAAAAAAAATACAGCGTCGAGATAAAAGTTGTCTAGTAAGTAATTCAGAATACTATCGCCATATATGGGGGCATAGTCCCTAACAGCCTCCTACGAGTATTAAGCCGACCGACCGACCGACCGACCTACCTGACCTGACCGACTTCTAGACAATTCAAAAGCACATACCTGTAAATGGGTTAATTGAAATAAATGCTTTGAATTTGAATTAAATATGCAGATCTCTCATACTTTCTCAAGTATACGTCAAGGCTCTCTCCTAACAGGCTAGACGTCCTAGTGAACAATGCAGCAGTGGGCGCCAGGACCACCATCCAGCTGGCGACGATGGAAACCTTTGACCGGGTGTTCAACGTCAACATCCGAGGGGTGTACAACCTGACGCGCCTGCTCGTGCCGGCGCTCATCGCGTCCAAGGGGAACATCGTCAACGTGTCCAGCATCATGGCGTCGATGGTCACTACTGGGAACCTGCCGTACAGTCTGTCCAAGGTAGGTTTTAGGAACCTTATATTTTTTTTACCTTATTAAATTGAACATCATCCTCTTCCCCTTATCAGATTTTTTCTGAGGTTATCGCATTTCGTATTTTTCTTCCATGCATACCTACATCAGTATCACCTACCACCACGGTGCACACTTCCTGACTAGCTATAACATCTTTCACACAATCCATCGTTTCTGTGAACCGTCTCTTTTCTTATTAAAATGATGAATGTATGGTAGGTAGGTTAAAGATATATTCTAAGTAAAGTGTTTGTCGTCAGGCTGCTCTCGATCACTTCAGTCGTCTGATCGCCTATGAGCTGGCTCCTAAAGGAGTTCGCGTCAACGTCGTCAGCCCTGGCATTACTGTGAGTATTTAACTGTTCATTATTTAATATGAGCTAGTATCCGATGGATCTATCACCAAAATAACTCTACTCTATTTTAGATAAGCACATTCGTCCAACGCCTGACCGGCTACTCAGGCGAGGAGTACCGCGCGTGGCTCAAGACGGCTGAAGCCACCATACCCATGGGCAACGCCACGACGGGGGAGGACTGCGCCAACCTGATCGCGCACCTGGCCAGTGATGACGTCAGCAGGGTCGTCACCGGCGCCATCGTGCCCGTGGACGGCGCCCTACAGTTCGCCGGCTCGGGGAACAGTGAAATTTTGAAAGAACAAATTAAGTAAAGTGTTATTTTTGTGTTGTATATTAATATTAAAGTGCCACATGGCTGTTAAAAAGTAAATACTCGTAGTCTGTTGGAAAGTAATTTGTCTAGAAATGATTTTTCATCCATTGAACTGAGCTTCTTTGGAGTGTTGGATGTCGTTGTAATCTTAGGAGTGTTGGATGTCGTTGTAATCTTATTTGGAGTGTTGGATGTCGTTGTAATCTTATTTGGAGTGTTGGATGTCGTTGTAATCTTATTTGGAGTGTTGGATGTCGTTGTAATCTTATTTGGAGTGTTGGATGTCGTTGTAATCTTATTTGGAGTGTTGGATGTCGTTGTAATCTTATTTGGAGTGTTGGATGTCGTTGTAATCTTATTTGGAGTGTTGGATGTCGGTGTAATCTTATTACTATGGAATTGTAGCGGTATCTACAACGCCACATGCGAACAACGCGTCATACTGACGTCACGCAAATCCTGCATCTCGCAAGCAAAGTTTACCGCGCAATTAGAATAGATACAATTTCCCAACATCAAACGTTGGGCAATTGCCCGCCAGACACAACACCCGTCTGGTCGGAGGATCCTCCCTTTTCTATGGAGGATGAGTGAACTTTACACCCTGTTCCTCATACCTCTAAAGAGTGTTGGATGTCGGTGTAATCTTATTACTATGCCCACCACATGTGAGCCTTGCAAAGACATTTGAACACATAATTGTATGTCCATCATGAATATGCACCGTCTGGCATTCAAGCCGACCACACGTGTTCGTTTTGTGTATATATATTAATACTTCTTTTTTTTCTGGATGGGAAATCATCAAATGACCCCTCCCGCTCTGGGTGGAGCGGAAGGGAGTGTCAGACTCTTACTGACTAAAGCCCACCCATGTTCCTTCCTTTGCCCTTTACTATAATACTTGTTTAGTGATTTTATCAGTAAACGTACCTATAGGTATTTAAACTTTTAGAGCATCACTGAGAAATATACGATAACTATCTTAACATTTGCTAACGTAACCTGGTGCGATTATTATTTTGTTTTCGGATACCAGTTTGAATGGAACCAGTCTATACAAAATTTAAATATGTTTGAGTCTATATTATAGAGCGACTTCTGTCGATCGGTCAGAGAGGGGAGGAAAGAGGTGTCAGATCACAATTTTGTTATTCCGGAACTATGATAAAACTTGAGGATCATTAGTAGGTAGTTAGGTAGGTACAGTCGACCGCAGGTCCGTGGTAAGTACCTTGAACTGAGATCAGCTATACTGGTTTCGTTCAATGACGTGCGGCATACTGTATATTAAAATGAAGTCAAACTAAAAAAACATTATTAGTAATATCAACTGCAAGTTCTCTCCAGTAAATAAATGAAGCATTGCAAGTATTGCAACTTTTATATAACAATCTAATCAGTCTAAATCCAAGTTCGAGCAATCACTTCATCTGCTTGGCGAGTAGATTCCCCGGGCTGCCGAACTTCATCCCTCCATCCACCTCGACGACCGTGCCCGTCACCAGCCGACTGTTGTCACTGGCCAGGTGGGCGATCATGTGCGCGATGTCATCCCCCTCGCACACCTGCCCCATAGGGATGGCGGTAGCGGCGGATGACAGCCACGCCTGGTACTCATCCTCCGAGTAGCCTGTCATCCGCTTTACTATCGTGGACACCTGGAAAGTTAAAAGATAATTAGTTTAGGATTAGTAAATTCTGCTTCTTCAGGGCGAGTTTATGCCTTTGGCGACTAATCTCAGGTTATAAAGGTAAAAAAATAAAACTCCGATTGATTGGTACTCGTAAATATGACTTACAGTAACTCCAGGACTCACAGCATTGACCCTGACTCCCTTCGGAGCCAGCTCGAGAGACACCAGGCGGGTGAAGTGGTCGAGTGCAGCCTGCAACACGGGAAACAATGTCCATGACCTAAATTATCGAACAAATAGATATGAATTATAAAAATTTCATACCTACGTAAGTACGAGTATATTGTTCATAATAATTATGTCTATATGCCGTGAGTGTAGAGTTAATATTTACTTTGCGATCGGCGGCTAAAAACAGGCTTTGCGAATATGATGTGAATGTACCAAGCTGAAGGAAAACACAAAAATGGAAAGGTATGCTTTCTTGTACCTAACAATGCTCGTTCCCTTCCTGCAAAAGAGGCTTTTGGTCGGTCTACCCACAGGAAGGAACAAGCCGATATTAAAATACCTTAGCCATGCCATAAGGCAAGCTGCCGACAGCGACGACGGTGGCCGATATACTGGACACATTGACGATGTTCCCCTTGGACTCGATCAGGGCCGGTACCAGCAACCTGGTGAGGTTGTATACTCCTCTCACGTCAATCCTGAACACCTCGTCGAAGGTAGCCATGTCAGTCAGCTGGATGCATGTCCGTGCACTTATGCCAGCGTTGTTGACGAGGACATCCAGTCTAGAACGAGGAGAAATGTTGTTATAGCAACAGTAAATGAGAAGATAACTTAAGTGCAGGCTTAATGAATTTAACGTCTGACAACATTTTAATAGGTAAGTAACGTTATCAGTTGTGATACAATGCGTTATATCATACATAAACGATAGAAAACAAATAACGGAAATTAATATAAGCACCAAACAAAAGAGAAGAAATCTTTCTATCAAATGAACGTAACGTTATCTACGGAGTTCCACAAGGAAGTAAACTAGGACCACCGCTTTTGACACTTTATATTAATGACTTTCCAGGGGCAATTAAACATCCGAAGAAAATATTTTTATAAAGATGACATAAATAATATGTCGCATCTTTGACTATTGACCTCTGTGCAAGTATTTGGTATTGTTACTGTGTTACTTGAGACCTACGCCATGGAATCTCTACCTCAAGACCATACTGATGATGGGCGAGCTGCGCAGACCTCTCAGCCGTCGACAAATAAGTACATTAAATGAAAATATAGAATGATTACACAATAATAATTTTAAAAGTAATTTAAATAAAACTGTAATTATGCATTTTAGCCTGCGCGCATTTACTTTTCCAATCTTGACATAACAATGACATTACAATTGATACATACTATACTTACAATAAATCGAAATTTAAATTGGAAGGTGCATCAGCCTGATCAAAGTGAGATCTGTAGTAGTGGGACGGTACTTATGCGCTGAAGTGTTTTTGCGTGGCTCCCATTATTTATAATAAGTTACCCAAAAGTTGGAGGGAGCTTAATAATGTATATTTGAAGAATCATCTAACTATAATATTAATGAAATTCTGACAGAAGCATTTATATATTGACATAGATTTTAGGCATTTTTATATTTTATTTCTATTTCTAATATTGCCATTTATAATTTATTATTGTTTGCTTGAAATTAATAAACATTATCATTCATAATATTAGCACGCCATACTATGTGGCAAACATGACTGATGTTATTGTATGTATAACACATTGATTCGGATACTGACCGCCGAAGTGGACAGACGTGCCCCGGCCCCCGTCTCTAGTTTCAGTTGATGCCAGATGCACAACACGTGTTAATGCTGAGTTTGAACGTCGCATTTAAAATCGGAACGGTGTCTCGCGTTTTATTTTTGTGGTTGCAAATTAAAACACCTTAAAACGGTGGTAAAGTGGCATACGTGTGTTCCTGATCTTCAGCCCGAGGCCAAGGTTTCTCGGCTTTCCGGCCTCCTGGTGACGTCGAGTGACTCTGAGGGCCCTTTGCGGGCCAATTTGGTGAGATATTTCCGTTTATTTCAGGGATCTCCATTGGAAGCTGATCCTGTTGCAACTAGCTTCATTTTTCTGACTGACCGACCCCTTGACAATTCAAAAGTGCCTGTAATTGGTTTAATTGAAATAAATACTTTGAGTTTGAGTTTGTTGTGTCTAGATTGTTAATTTGGACTTTTGAAGACTCGCGCGAATTCAACATCATTTTAAGCCATAGATGAGTTTTAGGAAAAAGTTTTCATGTTATATATAGGAGAGAAGGATAAACTAATACGCCTTAATATTCCAGCCTAAAATACGGTATCGCTCTAAATTTCCTACTTCGCGTCTCTCTCTCTCTTATTTTAACACTAGCTTCTGCCCGCGGCTTCGCCCGCGTGGATGTCGGAAATTGTCCCACGGGAACATGCTACCGAGACAAAAAGTAGCCTATACAGCCTATTAAGGCATTAAGTCAGCCTTTGTACCTTTTTTGTATGCGAAAAGTTTAAATAATTAAATCTATGTTACTCCATAACATCAGCTATCTGCCAGTGAAAGTCCCATCAAAACCGGTCCAGCCGTTTCGAAGATTAGCCGCAAAAAACAGACAAACAAAAATTTAAAAAAATGTTTTTTATATAAGTATTTAGCGTGTATATTTTTATTTTCATACGCATTTAGTCAAATCTGTTATTTATTAAGACCCCACTTCACTCTTCAAAAGGTAGTTGTTTTTGAAAATAACGATTAAAATCTCATAATTCATTCAGAAATGAATGAATTGTGACATCTTAATCATTATTTATTATTTAATTATGGGATCTTAATCATTATTTATTATTTACGTCTATGCCTTATAAAAGTAAACCTAAGTACTTACTTGCCTAATTAAAAAAAAATAACTCAATAACAGAAAATAAAATACCTACCTACCTAAATAAACCTATTTCTGATGATAACTAATCTAAACTCAATAAATAAGCAAAATCCCTAAAAACTAATATCTATACGAATGACTAATCCTACCTAACAGTATTATAAAATAACCTACGGTCACTACATACACTATCAAATATACTATCTATACTTTAAAATTAAAATCTATACCTACGACTTATAGAAATAAACCTAAATAACTCTACCTTAAACTGTACTTAGTAAAAACTAAAAGGAATAAAAAGGTCGCACTGAAAAGCACGGTTTAGAATTGCAAGTAGCAGTTAAAACATACAATTTATAGAATGCTAATAAGAACGAACGCTCGCCACTCGACACGTCCGTTCAAATCAAAGTTCAAAAAATGTATGATGCGCGCGCTCAGACTCCGTCCTTGTATACGGTAGCGATCCGTGGCAGCCGCGCGCCACGCGTGTGCTGCGAACGGTGCAAGCCAAATTCAACCTTCAGCACTACATTTACAGCATAACTTAGGGGCGCTGCACACGGCTAAGATACTATAATATTTTATCTTAAGATACAATATCGCTCGCCATACAAATTCATCTTAAGATACGAAAATATGAAATATTATTTATTATCTTCGTCGTGTGTGATAGTCCATTGAATTGTATGGCGAGCGATATTGTGTCTTAAGATAAAATATTATAATATCTTAGCAGTGTGCAGCGCCCCTTAGTGAACTCCACTGCGGGTGACGTAAACTACGACAAACTTATTATTATTATTGGTACAGTAATCGGGTCTAGGGATTGAACCGCAAAATTAAGTTTGTTTTTTATTGTATATACTTTTCCGGGATAAAAAGTATCCAGTGTGGTGTCCAGGATATTAAAGAATAATTATACCAAGTTTCATCGTAAGCGAACCGGTAGTATTTGCGTGATGCCTGAACAAACAGACAGACAGACAGACAGACAAAAATTTTTTTAATCACATTTTTGGGTTCCCTGCCATTTATTTTTTTGATATTTTCAATGTACAGAATTTTCACTGCTACAGATTTATTATAAGTATAGATGGTGCTAAATTGCCAAAACTGTCTTGAATAAGTTATCATATTCCTGGCTTGTAAATCAAGTTTGGGTACCCACGCGCGCTATATGACACCCTCAGTGGAACAAAAAGACTACCCCGAACTCTTAAGTTTGCATAACAGGGTATATTTCCAAAGATCAACAAAAAGCGATCATAAATCTCAGACAGTACGCTCTCTATATTGTTTTCTAAAAGTGACTAACAGCTCTACTAAAACCATAAAAAACAATGTCAAAAGATGGGAACTAGCCCATCAAATAAATAATATAATGGTTTAACCTTCGACCACATGTCTGTCCGTAACGACTTAGCCTCATATGTTTTGGAACATCGATATTACGACACAATTCTCCTAGCACTTCTGAATAATATACAGGAATTCCTCCCTAACAACAATTTCTTCCAGGAACAAAGGATAACAAGTTACATAACAATGCAGTTTAACAAGTCGTTCTGGGGCGGAGAGGATATCCTAATCGCCACGTCTGAGGTCTTTCTAGTGAATGTGCATGTGCACACGGATACAAGAAACACACTGGTGTATTCACCCACAGGTGAACTGGTTCACCTGTGGGTGAATACACCAATGTGCATACCCGTGTGAATACCATCAGTGTGAATACCCGGCAGCATACACGTCCTCTACAATGACCAACACTATGGCAGCTGGGTCACGACCGACGATGAACATTACAAGGATCTAATGCAAGAAACAACCAATGTCAAAACATCACAACATAAATACTAAGCCTTTAATTAACAGACAACCCTCGAAATCCCGCAGCGGGATTGTCCGAAAGGGTTACCGCTACCCCGGAACATAAAGGGCAAAGGAAGGAACATGGGTGGGTTTTAGTCAGTAAGAGTCTGACACTCCCTTCCGCTCCACCCAGAACGGGGGTCATTTGATGATTTCCCAGCCGGAAAAAAAAAAACCCTCGAAATCCCAGTCTCAAACTAACAACACCCAATTGGCTAGCTCATTAACACAGAATGAACATCAAGCATCACTATATACACCGTTATCAGACGTAGGTAGTCGCAGATTTCACTGGGTTCACAATACTAAGAAACCAGCCGTCTACCGCAATAAAATACACTTGCCCAGACTTGCTTATTGCAACCTGGAACGTCCGTGGGGCCTCAAAACTGGCAAAAAAGATAAAATAGACGCTGAACTTTCACTTAGGGGCATTCATGGATCCTGCATACAAGAAACAGGGATGAACTCAGGATCATACAACTCCACACACTACGAATGGCACCTCTATGGAACTACAGGTAAAACGCACCGGGGACTGGTAATTTTAATCAGAAAAGATGCCCAAATTGAATTAGTTAACAGGAAAAAGGATACAGACGGATGTCAGCTACTCTTATAGTTGACAGGGGAAATGACAAGCCTGCTCCTCTGTACATAATCAACTCTCACATCAACAGTTGTACATCGATAGCAAACAGATCCTTCACTGGCTTATTAAACTTGATCAGACAAAAACCAAGGAAATGTACTTTAATAATTCTAGGCGACTTTAACGCCCATATTGGTCGACATGATACACAACATTACCAACGTAAAGGTGTGATTCAACAAAACCTACATCATGACTTCTCCAACTGCAACAGTTCCCTGTTAATGGATATAGCCAACAGGGAAAAACTGCAAATAGGAACGACAAAAGCGAGATCATCATACAGGCTGACATGGTCAAAGGGCACTCAAAAGTCCCAATTGGATCACATTATAATGCCACACGCTACAGAAAAACTGCATTCAACTATAAACAATGCTATTATGCCGCCATCAACAGCAAGTTCACCAAAACAAAATACCAAGATTGCATAACAAAAAAGCTAAAAAATCAACTCAACGGACGAAAACATCAAAATACCGTAACGGAAATATTAAAAGCGGCTGCCCAGGAAACTCTAATTCTTCAGCCAGTTCTCCCCAGAGATCATCGACTAGCTCTTGCTAACCTACAAAAGGCTAAATTCTTACCAAGTAGGCAACCAGATAATCCAAATAGGCATAATCGCGTAAAAGAACGTCAGGCAACACTTCAAAAGGTTAAATATCAGGAGAAATAAAAAGCATGCAGGACCAACCTCAGCGGACTGGGGAAAAACCACCCTGCAAAACGCATGCAAATGCTGTACTTTTTTACAGGAGAAACAAACTTGAAACAAAACGGCGAAAAAGGTCTACTTATATATGTATACCGATGACCAAAAGGGAGCAAATTTAAAAAAAAAATCCGAGGGCCGTCTTATACCAACAGTTAATATAAAAAAGCCGATAACCGAAATCCAATGTGATGGACCCACTGCAGATGACGTAATGGAAATCATCAAAAAATGCGGAACGGGACGTGAGATATACAAAAAACCGGAAACGGATAGTAGCGAGAACTCCGACGATGACATTGAAAACAACATCTAACACAACATAGGTAACACAGCAGAGTAATGACATACAAAAGAACCGAGAAAGCAGTAGAACCCGGCCAAAAGAGTCACGGGTGAAGCTCGACCTGAAGCACCTGGCCGCGAAGTCTTTAAAAGACATCCATAGACAAATATCACCCATCTCTCCACTAGTCCAATGCTTACTCTAGGATGCATACAGGGTGGCCGGAACATTGACGTCCAAAAATAAAATTTAGGTCCCTCGTATCGTGGGGTATCCGAATCACCCCCATGTATGTTCCGCGACTTTTCATGGTTTTCGAGTTACGAATTTTTTTCTGATTTTTTGAGAATGATCGGCCTGACCAATCTAAAAAATGGCTTTGTCGAGATTTTTTTTTTGCAACTGAATCTTCGTGAGTAGTACTTTTATGCATAAAATAATCAGCTTCGTAACTGTGATGAAAGTTATGAAAAAGTTGGTCTAAAGTGAAAAAATTACGTTCGGTAAATTATGGCTTAGCATTTTAACTTTAAATAAAAAATTTAAACAGGAAACTTCATGGTTCCTAAGTAGGCTTCAAGAATGCGCCAGACTCTCAGCTTTCATAATCATAAAAAAATTAGCACTTTAGACCAACTATTTCATAACTTTCATCACAGTTACGAAGCTGATTATTTTATGCATAAAAGTACTACTCACGAAGATTCAGTTGCAAAAAAAAAATCTCGACAAAGCCATTTTTTAGATTGGTCAGGTCGATCATTCTCAAAAAATCAGAAAAAAATTCGTAACTCGAAAACTATGAAAAGTCGCGGAACATACATGGGGGTGATTCGGATACCCCACGATACGAGGGACCTAAATTTTATTTTTGGACGTCAATGTTCCGGCCACCCCGTATAAGAATAGAAAGAAAGAAAGAAAATGCATTTATTTGGCACAAACTAAAAGACACACAATACACCAGATACATACATCAGATAAAACACACAATAAAATAAAAGATTAAATAAAAAGTGTGAAGTCCGATGTAAGAAATTAGCAGGAAAAGTGTGCCTCACGGCTGCGCCAAAAAGGCCCAGTTCAGCAAAAAATGCCAGACAACTATAAGTGCCTGGCGCTGGTTTTTAACTGGACCTAGGTGACGGATGTAAATTAGAGGGGCAATTCTCGTAATTTTAAGAACGTTCACAGTCTGATCTCAGTCTCAATCTGTCAAAATTACGTCTAATTTCCCTACATTTTGACAAGTTTTTGACATTTGTTTGTCGCCGAGATGAGACTGCGACTAGATTTTGAACGTTTTAAATTACTAGAATTGGCCTTCTGGTTTTATACTGCAACGTGACGTGTGAGTGCATACTTAAATATATAAATAAAATAAATTTGTGTTAGATAAAAACATTAACGAATACGTGAATAATTATGACTAAAAAGTGTGATATTTAGTAACACTGCAAAAATAAATAAAGAAATCCTGATAAATAAATAAGTGAGACCGCCGCATGATAGACCTCGTGCAAACAAAGAAATTCCTAGAAACGAGTCAGAACAAAAACCTGTTTTAAACGCTGCCTGCCACAATTTATTAATCTGTGCACTGTAGTGTCATCGCACAACACGCTGCAAGCAGCCGAGCGTGACGGACTATTTTCGGACAGTTTGCAACTTGTGTCCGTTCTGAAACTTGTCTTAGCTGTTGTTTGCATTGGGATTAATCAAATACGATGGATATTACATCTATAAATAAGTCAGCTACACATTGTATCCGGTAGGCTCTTAAATCCTACCCTCTCGGAAGGGCACCTCTTCCCTACAAAAACCGCGCCCCCGGTCTACTTCTTGATATACAATGGTCGCTGTAGCACCATGAACATGAGGCTACAGGAGCTAGTGTGAATTTTGGGGTTCGTTCGATTAATGGAGTCTGGTCAAACCACGCTGGGAATGGTGCAATTCATATTCATATTCATGTATGTGTAACACATGTTTGAGCAAATAAATATACCTATCTTATCTTATCTTAAATAACATAAAAATAAGTAGGTAATCTTAGCTAGCGGGTACTCTGTTTTGTTGCTAACGAACGTTTATTTTATGATAAAATAACCTATAGTAAAAAAATAATAACTTGGTAGATAATAATAAGTTATGTGATTGGCAAGTAACTAATTTTTTTTTTACAACTTGTATATTATGGAAAGTATTATTTAATCCTCTTAATACATCATCATAAACGTTGGAAGGTACCTTTTAAAATAGTCCAGCGTCTGCTCGGCCGTCTTCTCGACGCCCTCGTCAGTGCCCAGATCCGCGACGATCGCCAGCGGCTTCACGCCCTTCTGCTTCTCGCACTTGTCCGCGACCGCTCGCAAGTTGGCTTCATTCCTTCCCACCAGTGACAACTTCGCACCAAGTTTAGCGAACAGGACAGCTGTGGACTCGCCTATACCAGCACTCGCGCCAGTTACTAGCACCACTTTGTTAGTGAAGTCTACGTTCATGATTTTATTTCTAGCGTGCGTTTAATATGAACGCTTGTCAGCTACTGAACACTTGCGAACAATGCATCGAGTCGCACGCCGAGTTGTTACTGTACGCACGGCTACACATCAAGCTATACATAACCAATATAAGCTGACTTCTGATTGTACGAAAAACCTGTACAATGCGAGGTCAGCTAAAACTGGCAATGTAGCTTTATGTTTAGCCATGTGTACCTACTCTAAGTACCTACCGAAGTAATTATAGTGAGACAACATGAAGTTCATCGACTCGTGGAGCCGGCGGGAAGGTCAAAGTGCCGGTTTCGGTTTCAACCCGTGGTAAGTACATTAAAAGTACCTACCAATCTTTAGACTTTAAACACATTGTATGTACGGTCATCATCATTCTTCTGCCCTAATCTCAATTTATTTGTGTTCGCCGCTACACGTCCTTTTCTTTCTTAATTCTCTTTTAATCGTCATCTCGGTCGCCCCCTTCCAGCTGTATCATCTTACACAGTCCATCTATCGCTTGTTTGGCCTTCCCCTACTCTTATAGCCTTGTTACATTCATACTTACTCAAAACTTTTCTCACTACAATTTCCTAATGTGAAGTGAGCGATCTCTTGTTCGATATGATTTTCGATACAAACAAATGTAAACACTGATTTCTGACTGATATAAATTAAATTATATGTGATCGGGATCTTCTCAAAATACCCACGTAGGTAGGTACTTAGTCATTTATGTCAGTGGATACGCGATGGGATGTGATTATTTCTGCCGTGTTATAGTTCAACCATAGTTTGATATCTGCACATTGTCACGATGTGGGTTATCTAAACTAAACATAATAACAACATTTTATATTGTTTATCAACAAAATATGTAGATGGTAGGTACATAGTTACACTGGATTTACTTGAATACTACTAGTAGTGAGTGGGCACAGTACAATTGATACAAATTGAGTGCCTGCCGTGAATTACAGGCGTTACCTACTCGAACTATTCTTCTTATTTATTATGTCTGTATCGACTGTATCGGAGCTGTGATATCCATGCTTATTTCCCAATACTGATTACTTATACAGTGCAGTCTTTATAATGTGCACATATCGAAATGATTTGAATCTATGCTTAATTTTATCGACGGCTAAAATATTTTTAAAAAATCTAAATATTTTTTATGGAATTTTAAAAAAAATTGTTTTCTTCTGTGACCTCAGTAAACAAAACGGTGTAACTTTTAAACTAATGATCTATCACGATGAAACAACTCTATAATGATTGGAAGTAATTAGGCGTCCTCGTAAAACGAAAAAAAGTGCCCTCAATTGAAAATAAACATGTTTTTTTTAGCAAAGATCGTTTTTTTTTTTTTCATCAATTTTTACAATAATCGTAAAATTTCTCAATAAGACGCCCCATTACCTACCTTTTTCGTTACTTCAAATTAATCTTCATCGTATTAGCTACCCAATAATAGTAAAAATTGCATGTTTATAACTCAAACATAACATTTTCTATCAAGTGTTAAAAGATGGCACTCCGCATGGATGGCAATTTGTTGTTCTCTTAAGGATGGTTTATTTGGGATGATAAATTAATACAAAAGAGTTCAATTACAAATCATTTATTATTTTATACAAAATTTAATGCATCATGTTCTCAAAATGTCCACCTCGTTGTTGTAGGCACAAAGCCGCGAGAATTTAAATTTAATTAGTCGCTCTCCTTATCATTTCGGGACCATTGCGAATATCATTCGCACAGTTTATTATGCGGTCACGCAAATCGGCCTCACTGTTGATGGGGACACTGTAGACGCGTTGCTTCATGGTCCCCCATAGGAAGTAATCAAGGGGCGTCAAATCGGGTGAACTCGCAGGCCACGCTACAAAATTATGAATGAAATCTAATAAAAATATCGCAGGTGAAGTCGCAGGCTACAGCTAGCAGTAGGTAAATAAAACTAGCAGCTTTAATGTCATAAATAAAGGCATTTAATGAAGACCAATCACATCACAGCTCGTCCAATCACCACAAAGATATTTCTTTTTTCGTAGCAGCTATTTAAAAACTCTTTACTTCTTGATCTGCTCAGTGATGAGGTTGCTTGTGCTGGTGAACCTGATCCCGCCATCTACCTCGACGATGGTTCCTGTGACCAGCCGGCTGTTGTCACTGGCGATATGGGCGACCATCTTAGCAATGTCTTCCCCCAGGCATGCTTCCCCCATCGGGATCTGCTTACTGCTGGTCTCCAACCACGCCTGGTACTCGGCCTCCGAGTAACCTGTCAGGCGCTTCACAAAGTCTGATACCTAGGGAAGGAAAAGATAGTTCAACATAAGCTTATATTCTGTCAACTCTGTCCGGACTCCGGACTTCTTCTACTACCAGTAGATCCAGTTCTCGGAAATGGTCATGCATTTAAACCTTTTATATCATTAAATATATAGAAGAATGATAAATAATTAAGTAAGTATATTACCCACGTAATATACCGAAGTGCTATATTATCTAACAATAATTAGTACCGTATTACATTAATTTTAAAAAATCATACATAGGAAAAGACCCTGATAACATTAGATGTTGTGTGTTAACATGTTAAGTTCTAAAGCTTCTTCTCTCCTACTATCTTGCTGTGCCCGACGGGGTTCATAATAATCATATTAAATTTTAAGTTACCACCACCTTAGTAAGTACACATTGTGGAATGCAACAAACGATTGAGTGCCTATTGAGTATATATAATATATATATACATATATATAATATATATATTTATTTTCCAAAAATACAGTTTGTACTTAAGTTTACAATTCTTGAATATGAGGTAGAGAACATTTACATAAAATATTTGAATGCTGCAGAAATCTGTACACAATAGAATTAAACTCTAGTCTCTTAAACTAGGGTAACCAGTATCTTAAGAGACCACTGTCTCTAAAGATACAGGTACACTTGCGAAACACTTTTCGCAATGAGGTTCTAATTGATGTATGTATGAGTGGACTGTGTCAATCTAACTACAGAAAAGAGGGAAAGAAGAAAGAAGAAGAAAGAAGGGAAAAAAGTTATAGTTCGCTTTAGTTTTTTAAATTATGTATGAGTATGTAAGAGTGTGAGGGTGGGGGTGAATGAATGTGGTTATAGGTGTGTAGGTGTTTGAGTGTGAGTGTGGATAAGTAGGTGATGGGGTGTTGGTGTGTAAGAGAGTGGAGGAGTTGTATGTGCGAGTGTGTGTGGATGCGAGGATAGAGATATTCGCGCAAGCAAGGAGATGAGTGTGTACTTATTAGGCGATATAGGTAAGTAAAGTCTCCGTTGCGGCATAGTCCTGTTTAAGTAGCCATTCTGTCAGTTTTAATTTTAGGTTGTGCTTGTTGAGGTCTAAGATATTCAGTTTTATATGATTTTTTTTGTAAATGTAAGCGCTAATTACATAAAACTGATGTCTTGCGAACGTGGTCCTGTGTTGGGTGCCTGAGGGGAGGTTTGTGCGCTTTTTTGGGTAAGACGGGGGAAGGCTGCAGTGTTTCCTAAAAACAGATTGAAGCTGAAGCACAAAGAGCTGACGGACTGTAAGAACCTTACAGTCTGCGTACAGTTGAGTTGTAGGGTATCTATGGGGGCTTCCTTGTCATTACTTTTAGAACGGCTCTCTGTGCTCTCTCTGCCCTTAGGAGGCAACTTTTCGATGCAGAACCCCATACAGATATGCAGTATCCTATGACCGATTGGCATAATACACCATTTTCAATGTATCGGCATTAGCAGAGTTGCGGAGGGATTTAAATATATGTATGAGGCGCAAAGTTCTGGTCTTGACAGCGTCAAGTTGTTTTTTTCCATGTAAGTCCGTCATCTATGTGGACTCCTAAGTACTTTACGCTGTCGCATCTGGTTAGTACTGGACAACGGCATGGTGCTGATTGGTTAGAGCATGAATGGGCAGTAATTGAAAAACTATGTGCGGTCTTTCGCCTAGTTGCAAATGGGATGTAGCAGGATTTGTTTGTGTTTAAGGTAAGAATGTTAAAATTGAGTCATCTCATTATTTCCACCACTGCCGCCCCTGTTATAGATTTGATAGTATCCCAAGTAGGTCCATGAACTAAGATCGCGGTGTCATCAGCGTATGTATACAAAATGTAACGAAAACCCTGTCCGATCCAATAAAGGCGTATTCCTGGTTCAACATACGTACTACAAAAAAATGTTATAAAAATGTAACTCATAAAAACCAGAAGTTATTGATTTTTTTGTTTTTATAGTCCATGCGAAATTTAACACTGAATATGGCAAATTTTCATAAGTTGACAACACTCCACTCCACCTATTTTAATTTCAAAGAACACCGCCCTACACTACCGCGTTGTAGGCACTCTATCAACTAGTCGCCGACTCATTGATGTCGCCGACTGGTTGCCTACCGGCGCGTTACTTGTTGCCAGTCTTTCGTGGTAACGGATAGCTTTCGATCGGATGTCCGTACGTATCACGCGCTATCGTTTCGCGAACAATGTCGTATTTCAATCACGAATATTTTAATATATTGATGTGCTTAGGCAAGACCGACTGTAATTATGCAGCTGTGCGTAGAACGTACGAGCGTGCGTTCCAACGCCTGCATAACCGTGTGTACACCACAAGCAGTGTTCATGGGCACGAGTCGCAGGCCACTGATGCTGGAAGACCACGAGAGCGCAACGTGGAAATTGAGGAACAAGTGCTGGATATGTTTACGGCGGACCCTACGCAAAGCACACGCTCTGTTGCGCGACAATTAGAGACAAACCACATGCGGGTTTGGAGAGTGCTGAAGGGAGAAAGCAAATTTAGTGAAAAGGTGTCGAATGTGTATTAGTGTTGGAGGTGGACATGTGGAGCACGATCGCCGAAGTATGCAACAACAGCAAGTGAACATTTTAATAATCTGGTACCTGCAGTCGGTTAGTACAGACGCCAGCACATCAAGCTACTACAATCTGTCAGATTTCTTTAATAGATTTTCAACTTTATCGCAAAAGCATTACGGTTCAAGGTTAATTGGGAAAATTTGACAGTTTCGGGTAGCTTGACCTGCTGGCGTCTGTACATTGCCAAAAGCAAATCACATTTTAAAAAAGCCCTTATCAGGGCTACATGTAATTCAATTAATTGTTTCTTGATAAACAGAATTAGGTCTGAAACACAAAATACAGAGAGTGTGTGAAATCTGGATCACTATGCCTACAAAACAATATCAGCTGATACATACGGGTAGGCAGGTATGACGTAGCGTAGGTTTCTTTCGTTATAAGTTTGTTTGGCGGCACGCGACAAAGCAGGTTCATGACACGGGGTCATACAAACCGATTCGCTCAGGCGGCTTCTTTGACACAAAACTGTAGGTAGACACGACGATCAGTGTTGCCTTTGATCAGTTTTTATTTTTTATTTTTATTTAATGATATTCACTGGGGAAAAATAAAATCTCAAATCCATTAAATGGTTACGTATATGCGTACGCAGTACGATACCGAATAATACTCTTAAGGATCGGAGAGGGTTTTTGTTACATATTGATATCTTAGTATTTGGGAGGTTCATTTTGCAAAGGTCGTTGATGTAAATCTGGAATAAGGTGGGGGGCCCAGTATGCTGCCTTGAGGGACGCCGAAAGTAACAATCTCCTCTTCACCGAGGAGAGTATCAATTTTAACTCTTTGGGTGCGATTTTTGAGGTAATCTTTAAATATTTTAAGTGACACGCCACGTACACCTAAATGTTTTAATTTTGAGGTAAGGGTGGGGACAGAAACTGTGTCAAATGCCTTAGAAAGGTCGAGGAATATACCTAAACATTTTGTCTTTTTGTCTAGATTTTTAGCTACCTCTTGTGTATAATCATAGCACAGCATCTTTTGTTGAAACACCAGCTCGGAAGCCATACTGGTTGTCTGCTATAATTTTGTATTTTTCTAAAAAAGTCCTGAGACGATTGTTAAGGATCCTCTCAAGGACCTTAGAAAGTGTCGGCATAACTGATATAGGCCTATAATTATTGACACAGATTCTGCTCCCCCCTTTATGTATAGGAAGGACTATCTCCTTTTTAAGAACATCCGGGAAGACGCCCAATTATAAACAGCGGTTGTATATGAAGGTAAGTGGCGGTATCAGTACGTGGTGACAGTTCTTCAACAAAAGAGGCGATATACTGTCCCACCCAATAGCACTTTCATTGCGTAACTGTAGGATAAGTGACTCGGTTATAGATGAGACTGATCGTTTGTCTGAGGAGAGGGGGAGTGGTGTTGTGATATAATCTTGTCAGCCAGCTTTTTTCCTACATTACTGAAAAAATTGCAGACCTCATTTACAGAAGACTTAGGATCATTCCGTAATTTTAGTAGCTCAACAGGGCTTGCACATATTTTCATGGTCTTGGTTATTTCCTTTATTGCTTTCCATAACAACTTTGGTTTATTACTTGCTTTCTCAAGCTCACTTGTTTCGTATGATATTTTGAGTTTACGGAGTAGGTCGTTACAAAAGTTTCGGTAGCGCTTATAAGTAATTTTAAGTATAAGGTTGTCTTGTGCTTTCTTGGACTGTATGTGTAACTTAACCCGGTGTCTAATGCATTTTAGAAGACCAGGAGTTATCCAGGTCTGTTTTGTCTAGGGAGTTTAGCTTGAATTGTGTGTTTGGATATAACCATTGTTACGATGTCTATAAATTTGTTCATAGAAATATTAGCATCCTCCTCGGTGTAAATACTTGAAAAGTCGGTATTTTCCAGTTATAGCTTAATTGCGTCATGGTTAAGGCGGGTGGAAAGGTAACATGTTCTGCGTGCAGGATTTGCGTCTATGATGTCGAGGAAAATCGGCTTGTGGTCAGTAATATGGGACTCTAAAACCAGTGTGGTCGACAATATTTTATTTAGTCTTAAGAGGTATGTGATCTAGGCTTTTTTCAAGGCGAGTGGGAAATTCGTGAGAGGGCAATAACCCTTGAGAAGCATTTAAGATAAGATAGTCAAGACATTTGCTGTCTTTATTACGTTTGATTATATCAATGTTTAAATCGCCCACTAATACTATATTAGGGCAGGCGGATATGGTATCATAGACATTAGTCAAGCTAGTCTTGAAATTATCAAAATCATCGTTGGATTTGTATGATGGAGAGCGGTAGATTGCCACTACTGCTAACTTGTTTTCTATTTGACACACGAGGCAAGTTCCGCCCCTAAAGGTGGGTTCCCATACATTAGTTTGCAGTCCCAGTTTAGAATAGATTATAACTCCATCATTTTGATTGAGATTTATTTCAGTTGAGTGAGACTGTAAACCTTCCAATATAGGTAAATTATTAGCTTTACTCAGCCAACATTCGGTCAGGACGATGATGTCAAAGTTAATTTTAGTTAAGTCCAATAGTACTAGAAGTTGATCGAAGTTTTTATTTATACTACGAATATTTAAATGCAGTAATTTAATATCGCGATTGACATAATTTAGACAGTCTTCTGGGTTACATATAAAGGAGTTGCCTACGGTAAATTAATACTAATCAAATTAGTAATTTTTAATTAAGAAATAAATATCAGAGCTTGAGCTAGTTGTATGAGCAAGTAGTATTTTGTACATAAAGTTTTTATGGCAAGAGCATCGCACATAAGTGTATTTTATGATATAGAAGAGTATTGTTATGTATGTGTGTGGCATATGATTATATTTGTGATTAGGTTATACTGTAGTGTGTAGTGTTTGTGAGAGTATGGATGTGTTTGGTAATATCTGGTAGTTTCGATAATATATTATGAAGATGACAATAAGAGTAAAAAGTGATCTAACTATTCTAAACAAACTAAAATAAAATAAATTAAATCATTCCCCAGTCGGTTTCTTTTGCTTTTCTTTGGACTTTGGTTGGTTTTTGGTAACACATTCATTATAGTTTTTGTGTTCGTTTGATGGTGCCTCAAACCAAAATACTTACAGTGATTCCAGGGCTGACGGCGTTGACCCTGACGCCCTTGGGAGCCAGCTCGAGGGCCACCAGGCGAGTGAAGTGGTCCAGTGCAGCCTGCAACACGAAAGTTAATGCATCAGTCACTCATCAGTGTGAGTTAGTTATTTATTATCCGCTTTTTGTACGTAAGCGTCAATTCTGACGTTATGAAAAGAAGAAGGAAATACTGGGAATGATCCTAATGATTTTGTATTCTCATAATGAAATCAAAATCATTGGGATCGTTTCAAGTGAATCCACGAATCTAAACAATTTTACTATGGGACCAACTAACTTGTAGGTACCCCTTGTACGAGTAAGGCTGATATTAATTTCTTACAGAATTAAACCTCCATAAAAAAACTTACCTTAGCCATGCCGTATGGCAAGCTGCCTACAGCGACTATAGTCCCTGCTACACTGGAGATGTTAACGATATTCCCCTTGCTCTGGACCAAGGCCGGAGCTAGCAACCTTGTGAGGTTGTATACTCCTCTCACGTCGATCCTGAACACCTCGTCGAAGGTCGCCATGTCTGTCTTTAGGATGGTTGTGCGGGCGCCGATGGCCGCGTTGTTGACGAGGACATCAAGCCTGGAACAGAAGAAGAAAGGTACGTTCAATAATTTTAAATAATTAGTTTTACATGCAATCATAATTCCCTGAGTATGTGTCGCCAGTTTTTCTCAGGGGTAGTCACATAAAAAATGTCGACTCCATCTCGCGTACTTTTTATATTTCAAAAGTGATTCCGATATCCTATTTACAGAAACAATTTTATTTCAGTGAAGAAATCGTAACTTTGTGTATCCGCCAAGTCACACGCCTCGAGCCTTTTGACACCAGCCGGTCTAATCTATAAAAAAAAATTACCGTACAAATTTAATTTCGATTCGAACTGTCAACAAGCAACAAGGACTGTCAACTAATTTCAACTCAATAAATTATTTATTATTAATAATAATAATATTAATAGATTATTTCTTTGACATGCAAAAGTTATTTCTACAACCAATTTAAATAAATAAAGTATAATTTATCATATTATTTCTATTGAAATGAGCTAAAATCCGACTGCACTAATTTGCTCAGCTGTTGACCAAATTCTAGAAGAGATTTTCTAAAGAAATCAAAAAGTCCGAAATACAATAAAAAAACCAATCTCAAACATCGACGGGCCGAGACCGAGTGCGGAGGCTGCGCCCTGGTTGCGCAGCGCCCCAGGCCCCGTGCGCGACTGCGCCGCAGTCGTCAACAGATGACATTTTCATTGTGACATTTTGTAAATACATAGTGTTTTTAGTTTATTTTTTTGAGTGCATGTATATGTCGGAGTTGGTTATCAATTACAATTGTGGGTAGTCAACAAAATTTGGTATGATTTGTGTTTATTATTAATTTAAGTGATTTTTATTATCAATTATTGTCTAATAAATCGAAACGTAATTTATTGAGTACTCAGTGTACGCCCAAATTGATTTTTGGCTACTTGTTTCGATAAATTGTACCCGTTGGTTTTATTCAAAACAACGGATGACATGTTACTTTGTTTTTAAAATGATTTACTTTGTGAAATCACTATTGTTTATTTATGACTATTATTCTTGTATTATTTGATTACTTTATAATGTAAGTCTTATTAGATTTAGCATATTTTAGTGTTTTGTATCAAGTAAACTCGTGACGTGTGTCATCGGACAGAGTTGTCGTGGAGGCATCACCTCTAAAAGAGCGTGCACTTGTTTTGCTAGTGAGTCGGTCTTCGGATTCGATTCAATACAGAGCACCTGCTCCCGACAAAACTGTCGGTTTACCTGGTACAGCGCTGCTGTATATTTACATAGCTGTGTTGGCTTGCTAAATAGCGAGTAGATACACTTTGTGTTGGGTGGCTTGGCCGCTATACGAACTGTGACCCTAAAGGGTTTGTTCGATTAACTGTTTTTAATATTTACCCATTATTATGTCTCTTGTGTGTTGTGTATTTTGTGTGTACTGTAATGAAACCCTGTAACTGTTTATACTGTCTTGTTTATCCCAATAACATGGGAACGCCAAACCCTGACGATATACCGCTCCGCACTCCTGTCTCCGACATATTATATATCGATACCTTTAGACTCAAAAGGCGTAAACGCCAAAAGGCCACTTTTCAGGAGAAGCAAAAAACAAAAAATATTTTAAGAAAAAAATCATAACTTTTTTGTTTCAAGACTTAGTAAGTTCATTTTCGGCCCACATTATTAAATGTTTAAGATAAACAGTACGATTATATATTATTTAGGATAAATTAATAAATAAAGAAAATAGGATTGTTATACGCCCCCGAAAAAATAAAAAAATGTTGTTTACAACCCAAAATTTTACATTGTCTGTAGAATGCCTAGGGTGTATAGGTCACTTATAGCGTCCTTTCTTGCTGAAAAGGGGTGTATTGACAGTCAACGGAGAAGTATGTACTTAATATTCATACCATTATGATAAACGGTTAGGGTTTAAACGTCACTACAAGCATCTATTGTTGTAAAGAAGGGGTATATAACACAGTCACCGGAGAAGTATTTAGCTAATAATTACACAATGCTTTTAACTGGTCGATTGTTATTTTTTAATCAAAGTCAACTCATTGTTATTATTTATTTATAATTATGTGTTCATAAAAACCTCTACTAAAAAAGTTGGCCATCGGAATCTCAAACTTTTGGCTTAAGGTTACGCAAATACTAGTTGTCATTGAAAAACATGGCTTAGATTTACTAGAACTAAAACCCAGATAAACAAGAGCTTGATACGGAAACAGTATAACAAAAAACAATTAATCATTTCAAAATCTTTATTATCATTATGACATTAATTAGAGTCTATGCCAGAGCCTGAGCCTGTGAAGAAGTGCGTTTTTCTATAAACTTTAGGGTAAGAGTTACGGGCACTTCTACTATAGGCGCTTTTTCTCTACATTACTTTAATAATAGATATTCTTTGGAATCATTACAACATTCTTAATTATCACAACAAGAATAACCACTTTATTAAATTATGGTAAAAGTCTAGAAGCCTCATCTAAGACAAAATGCTTTTAACTAACAATAAAATTACTTTAAAAAAAAACATATTTCATCGGGATACTTTTTCTTAAAAGTCGCCGTTCTTATTTGTTGGATGCGCACTTTTTTTTAAAACTGAGGGTGTGAATGTTTTATCAGCTAGCTCTTCAAAATTAAGAAAGTCTGTGTGATCAAGGACTTCTACTCGGTAGGGTCTTGGGTTCTTCCGGGCGGACTGGAAATATGCGGGCAATTGAGACGGGCTCCATACTATAAGTTTTTTAACTTCTCTTTCGATCACTGCGTGAACCGAATCAACCGGCATGTAAGTATGTCCCGGCAACAAAAAGTTTATTTGTATAACTTCCAAATTATTTGACGTCTTCAAAAACCAATTTAGTGCAGCTAATACGGTTTTGTTTTTGTTCTGGCCGCTACAAGAATCACAATATTAAAGGAGGTTTTTTACACATCTATTATCTATGTCTTTTAGGTATTTTAATAAACAAGTAGCAATTTCGTTACTGCCACGATTGCCATCAGTTTCACCCAAGGTGAAACAAAATGCATCCTGTGTCCCAATTTCATAGAATGTAAAATTGTAGACTGCACATTTACGCGAATAATAAAGGAGCATACTTTCGCCATAGGGGGTGTTTAAAACTTTCTGTATAAATCTAAAGATGCTGTGATGATATCATTTGATAACTTTATATTTTGATGAGATTGAAACCTCCGGTATGTGGCTTTTTTTTCTTCTAGGTGTCCTTAAAGTTTTTCATCCTTGGCGGGTGCGTTGTTGCAGTCTTTGGTTGTTTCTTTGTTATTCTCAAACTGAGTACAAATCGTACATTTATCTTTTTTTAATATCTGTCTAAAAATAGATTCACTAACAGGTATCCATTTATTTTGCAGTCTGTTAAGACATACGATAAATGTGCATCGTACTTTTATACTCCTGGGGTAGATACATTCGGTCAGTTTTTGGTCGACTGTAATGTGAAGGCAATACAGGTAATAAAATTTTTCAATGAATTCCACAACGTATTTTTTAATTGCCTCAGAATACTTTTGCGGTACATTTGGTTTTCTAATATCTTGCTTGGCCATATTTTCTTCAGAGTTCTGAATTGTATATGTTAGATATTTTTGAGTGATATCCAAAGTGCGTATAATGCTGAGCGATAGCCGTTTTGCGTGGATGTGACGCATGTCAACCTTTTCTTATTGTTTTTTTTTTTTTGTTTTTTATGTTCTTTTTTTGCGTCATGTTTACCGCAAATAAACGTATTTTCTTTCTTTCTTCTTTCTTTCTATAAGAAATTTTTGGAAAATTTTTCTATGATCTTCGAGATAATCTCAGTTAGGGCGTATAAGTCATCTTTATTTTTTTAACGGAATAATAGGGGTGTATGCACCCATATTTGGCATAAGAGCGATGATATGACCAAAATTTTGCGGCATCAACGTTAAGTCGTATGAGTCAACTTTATTTTTATACGAGAATAAGAAGGGCGTATGCTCTAGTTTTGGTTAACGACTTTATTATACGACCTTTAAGTTTTTTAATAATTGTGCATGTTACCTAAATAACCAATAAAATAAAAAATTATATCAAATACGCCTCATGTCTCTGAAAAATCTCCAAAAATCACGTGCTACAGTGAATCAAGCTCTACAGTGAATCGCTTACAGCTAAGTTTCAGCCCCTGCAGCTTGGTTTTTGCTCGAAAGGGGGCTGTGAGGCTGCCGTACATGCCCTTTCCACCTTTTTAAAGTCCAACAAAGGTGAGGTCATCCTCAAGGTTGACGTTAAGAACGCCTTTAACTCTGTGAACAGGGACACTTTGTTGGCTGAAGTCAAAAAGGAACTACCCGAAATTTATGGCTTTATGTGGCAGTGCTACAGGCAACCCTCCAAATTATTATACAAGGACAATGTTTTAGAATCTGCAGTTGGATGCCAACAAGGTGACCCTCTCGGGCCAGTCATTTTCAGTTTAGCTATTCATCCAATTTTACAGAAACTAAATTCAAATTTTAATGTGTGGTATTTAGACGACGGGACGCTAGGAGGTGATGTAGACACTGTTTTGAAAGATCTACAACTCCTCAAACAGGAATTTCAATATATTGGCTTGGACCTTAACCCCTCAAAATGTGCACTTTACCTTTCTGACATTACCGACAGACAATTGACTCTAGATAAATTTAATGCAATAGCCCCACAAATCAAAATTTTATACAAAAGTTCACTGCACCTCCTAGGTTCCCCAATTTTAGAAGATAGTTTGTCTCCTTTCATCGATAAAAAAATAAAAATTTCGACGACATTTCGGACAGACTCTCTAAAATTAATTTACATTCGGCATTCACCCTGATTAGATACTGTTGTTTTGGCCCAAATTTTATATATTTTCTATGTTCTTCCCCTTTATGGAAGCAACCACATCTGTTGGACAAAATTGACCATATTATTCGCAGCACATTAACAACCATTTTAAATGTGGCCTTGGACGACCGAGCGTGGCTTCAAGCCACACTACCCATCCGTTTTGGTGGCCTCGGCGTCCGCAAAATTACCAGTATTAGTTTACCTATTCCTGTCCTCTGTCCACAGCACCGAAAAGTTGACCGGGAAAACTTTAGCCCCCTGCCTGGTTGACTCTGAAGTGCCTTGCTTGACAGACGCGGTGAACGCCTGGAAAGCGGCTTGCCCAGACACAGATCGGCCCGTAAACCCATCTTCCCAGAGACAGTGGGATGAGCCGCTCTGCAGGTTGGTACGGAATAATCTTATCAATACGTCCACCAATACTGCTGAGTGTGCCCGCCTGCTGGCTGTGGGTGAGTGGGAGTCAGGGCTCTGGATTCAAGCACTCCCGTCACCCAACATAGGCACTATGCTGGGTGACACCACCTTCCGGCTCGTTACCTGTTTGCGTTTGGGCGCTCCTTGTGGGGCTCCGCATCGCTGTCAGTGCGGTGAAGCTGTCGACTGCCTCGGACACCATGGCTTATCCTGCAGTAGGAGCGCAGGTCGGATAGCACGGCACGCCGGCATTAATGACATGATCCGTCGTGCTCTTGTTACCACCGGGGTGCCAGCTGTTTTAGAACCCAACGGCCTGGCACGCGACGATGGGAAGAGACCAGACGGAATGACCATAATGCCCTGGAAGTTAGGCAGACCTTTGGTGTGGGATGCAACATGTGTCGATACCCTTGCGTCATCCCATCTTCCTAGCACGAACGACGAATTTTTCGATGCCCTATGATTATTTTGCTTATTTTTTTTTCATGTGCATATCATTATTTTAAATTTTAGCTTATATAATGTAAATAGGAAAACAGTTTTAGTCATACTCAGCATTAAACCGTACAAATTTGGGTGAAGTGAGCTTAAAATGAGCTGTCAATAGTGTAAATCCCTTGCATCAGGGGGATGGCAGCTCACTTCATTTAAGTTGTCACGGTGAGATATTTACAGAATCGATCGGGTTACAATAGTTGACCTAAGTGTCTTTAAACGCAGGGCCGTCTTTACCCGGGGGTGCAAGGGGTGCAAGGGGTGCAAGCCGATCGCCTTGTACCTACACATACCATGCGTAATCACAACCAATTTAAAAATTACTGAACAAATATTCATTACATCTTTAAAAATATAGGCAGATATATTGTTTGAAATTGTTTATATACGCCTCATGCAGTTTTCGACACGACTTGCGATGTACAGACGCCAGCAGGTCAAGCTACCCAAAACTGTCAAATTTTCCCAATCAACCTTGAACCGTAATGCTTTATGAATGAAATGCACCGACCCCAGCGTGGTTAAACCAGACTCGATTAATCGAATGAACCCCAAGATTCGCACTAGTTCCTGTAGCCTCATGTTCATGGTGCTACAGCGACCATTGCATATCAAGGAGTAGACCGGAGGGCGCGGTAATTGTAGGGAAGACGTGCCCGTGCACGGAAAGGGTAGGATTTAAGAGCCTACCGAATATGCATCCTAGAGTAAGCATTGGACTAGTGGAGAGATGGGTGATATTTGTCTATGGATGGGCATCTTTTAACGACGTCGCGGCCTTCAGGTAGACCTTCACCTGTGAATGTTTTCAAAGTCAAAGTCAAAGTTTTTATTAATGCGAGTTTTGGTGATATAACAGGTCTTACAGATATTTCATAGAAACTCAAAAATCTACCCTTTAGATCTCATAATTCATTCAGAAATGAATGAATTATGAGATCTTAATCAATATTTATTATTTACGTCTACGCTTTATAAAAGTAAACCTAAGTACCTACCTAATTAAAAAAAAAACTCAATAACAGAAAATAAAATACCTACCTACCTAAATAAACCTATTTCTGATGATAACTAATCTAAACTCAATAAATGAGCAAAATCCCTAAAAACTAAGCCATTCGTTTTTAGGGATTTTGCGACATTGTATCTTAAGATAAAATACATATTATAGTATCTTAGCCGTGTGCAGCGCCCCTTAGTGAACTCCACTGCGGGTGACGTAACCTATGACAAACTTATTATTTGCGGTTGGTACTGTAATCGGATCTAGGGATCGAACCGCAAAATTAAGTTTGTTTTTTATTGTATATACTTTTCCGGGATAAAAAGTACCCAGTGTGGTGCCCAGGATATTAAAGAATAATTATACCAAGTTTCATCGTAATCGAACCGGTAGTTTTTGCGTGATGCCTGAACAAACAGACAGACAGACAGATAGGCAGACAGACAGACAATTTTTTTTTTTTTAATCACCTTTTTGGGTTAGGTGTCGGTCTAGTAACACCCCCTGCCATTTATTTTTTTGATATTTTCAATGTACAGAATTTTCACTTCTACAGATTTATTATACGTATAGAAGAAGATATTTCATACCTGCATCATTCAGGAAACCTTGACGACCCGAAAACATAGAGTAATCGTAAGATAAGTCAGCGTTTGAGTCCAATATATAGGCATATTCGTACGCTGGTATGTTATGAAGGTACAATAGATTATTAAAAATTTCAATCCTATAGTTATATAGTGTTGTGTATTGGCCACATTGTCTGTAGGTCGGGAGGCATATGATAATATTTGTATGGCTTAGTTTGTCAATGGTATCTTTAATAGAATAAATCGTGATAGTTCCTTGTACTTAACGGGGCACCGAGCTGTTTATACACAAAAACGCGCTTTTATAACGGTTGTTTGAAGTAGTAAACAATTAAATTAAAATCTCAGGAAATAAATTGGTATTATTGACCATATATACTAGGCAGTATACAGGATGGAAACACGATTTGATAAAGTTGGCTCGATAGAATAAATTCACAAAGTTATCTCTAAAAAACACAACAAACGCTTAGTACGGCGTGAATACTTCGCGGAAGGTCATCAGTTTTTTAATAATAATAAAACTACATGTTTTATACAACGTATACGATTTACATTTTCAAAATGTGTATTTGTTTAACAATAAGAAGGAAATACCTAAATTCGCGCGAGTTTTGCCCATCATAAGCAGAGCCGCCGCGCCGCCCTCTTATCCGCTTTAGTCCGCCGTCGGCCATCGGACGGGGAGCTTGTGTCGCTTGCGCTTACGCACGGATTTAATAACGTAACGATGAAAATTGTGTGAAAATTAATTGCAGCGTATTTGAAATTTATTTATTTTTATTTGAAATGGGGAACAAAGTAAAGAAATCAAGACAGAAGGGGTTGGCGAAAAACCAATGCTAAACGCTTGCATGAAGAAATGAGGTAAGTAAAACTCGTATACTTACCTACTTATTTATTAATTGCCTTACCAAGTGGTGTTATTTTTTTTATGGGGTATTTTAAAAAGAATTGAATTTATCTTTTAGAGTACGAAAAGTACAGGCTGAGAATGTTGAAGACAAAAAGAATACTCCTGTTGCTTCGTAAGTATACTCAGTACAGTACCTACCTACTTTCTAGTATCTGGTGACACTAATTCATGCAGCCAAATGCATACTGAAGACTCGGTAAGTGCTCAGTATCAAGGTTCGATGACCGTCTTTCTGAATTACGTAATTTTTTTCTATTAATTTCGAAATTTGGAAAATATGTTGTCGATCCGTGATTATGCACGGATCGACAACATATTTTCCAAATCACGGATCACGGATTAAATCTACTATGATTTGAATCATTCTGTATTATTTTTTTCTATTTATAGAGTAGGTAAATGTACCAGTTGTTGACATTTCACTGCAAAATAAACTTGAACCATCTGATGCCGAGAGAGAAAGACAACTACAGATACAAAATTTTTAGGATAAACAGAATACTGTGGCTTCGTAAGTATAATCTTCCTACCTACTTATTATACTCAGTTATTAAAAGTAAGTACATAGTTGTCACTTATCTATCTATTTACGATATTTTAAGAAATAGTTACGCTGGAAAATTCTTTATCTTTTTCTGTTTATAGGGTAAATGTACCAGTTGTTGGCACCTCACTACAAAACAAAGAGTCGTCTGATGAACTGGTGAGGTAAGCGCAAAAATAATAGGATGTGTCTAAGAAAACATTATAATAAATTAAGTACCACATTATCTTTATAACTTTCAATTTTCAGGGTAAATTTCATGGAAGCCACCGATTCCAAAATTTATCAAACTCTGGAATTGTAAGTTCAGAAACTAATTATTTTTATGAAATAAGTCTTACTTTCATCCTAAAACGGATTTGTTGATAATTATAGAAATTATAATTAAATCAAATGTTCTTTTTTGTTATAGGATGCCAATTACACCGGAACAAAATTGTTGTCTTCCAGTGGAAGGAGAAATAGACAGTGACATGACTTACTCACACAGAGAAAATATTGCCATGAAGCAAGTCCGATATTGATTATTATTGTTGCTTGTGTCCTCATATTTTTTTATATGCGTGTGTACACATTGTTACAAATCAAGTTATAAAAAAATTAAATCAAAAATCAAATCAAATCAAATCAATCAAATTTATAGCTTGATATGTAGCCGTGTGTACATTGTGCATAACATTTAGGTATACTGGGCAATATTTTTATCACTAGTACCCTAATTTTAACAGGTTGCTCTTCCCACAGTTGGGACACAGGCCTCCTCTCGGTGACAGGGCTAGAGGGTCGTAAATTACGACTCTCTAGCCCTGTCACGCAACGCACTGGGCCCGCGTAGTGGATTACGATTCGTAATCCACTACGCGGGCCCAGTGCGTTGCGTGCGTTGGTGGATGTCATATGTCTACTAATTTTTTGTTCTAAGATGTGCCGGTTTCGTCACGATGTTTCCTTCACCGTTTTTTGACAGCAGTGGTGATGAAATAATTTACACCTGTCTGGGCTCGAAGCTGCAATTCTTAAATCGCAGCCGTGACCTCTGGGCTACCACTGCTCCCTCCTCACAGGGCGCCCTCTATTATATTTTATAAATCCTTACAAAAATATTGATTGCTAACATAAATCTTCTTCTTTTTTCATTTTAGTTTTCCGTTTGATGAAATACAGAAATTACAGACGCGTGCTGCTGCAACTAGGACGCAAGACAATCCCAATGTAAGTAGTACCTATTAGGTATGAATTTATCAACGTATCCTGAACCTATTGAGAAAAATAGGATATTTGTTTATTTGATTTAATATCATAATTTTTTCACCTTTTAGCATTCTACACATCATTCGCCAGCTGATTCAGATTCAGAAGAAGATTATTACACAATAGAACCAGAAGAAAAATTGGAAGAGATCAAAATAAGTGGAAATAGAGTTGTAGATTTTATGTATTTATTAGAACAGTTGCAAGAAATTTCACACACATTGGACATCGTACGAACAACATGTGCATAGAAACTGCCGCGTTCCATATCGTTGAGTTGTGTAGGTACCTACAGTGTGTGATTCGCTAGTGTGACTGACTTGTTCGTGAATTGCAATCTGATTTAAACTGCAAACCGTTTTACTATTGCGCTATAACCAACACTACCCTTAATACGCCCACAGTAATTAAAATATGCCTGATGCTAACGAGAGACAGACACACCTTCTCCGACAAGTACATTTGTGAAGTTCATTGAATATAGTTTATTCTTACACCCACTCAAATAGCTGTTTTTTATTCAAATCTGTCAAATTAACCATCAAGTCACTAAATGGAAATAAAAGTCGAACCTTACGTACTAACGAAAGTAGTTTACTGAATCTACTTTGAAAAATAAATAATTTGAAATTGAAAATAAAAGGTCGACTACTGGGATTTTTACCCTACTTATTTAGCTGATAAGTTATTTTACGTTATTGAAATCACTTTTAAGTTTCTCTTGTACTTAGAAATTAGAATATTATCATAAAAGGTAACTAATTGAGTATTATTAGACTAAATACGTATTATTATTTTTTTATTGATCTGTTCATAGATACTCATCTAACGACGGTAAATTATAAATTTTAAAAATTGTATATTTCCAATAAAAGTATTTGAAATCGTTTCTTTTTTTTTTTGTTTAATTTTGTAAATATTGGTAGCACCTCGCGAGTCGATCGGCGCACGGCTCAGCGCGAGCGGCGCGCGGACGGCGCAGTGCTCTTATCTGTCTAGCCGTTCGCTCTCTTGCCGGTGTGCCTCACGCACACATACACGGAGCGCATAGAATACCTAAAATCGATTAGCGCTAGAAGCTCGGTGTGCCCTTAAGAAATCCTTTTCTGCAATTAATATGACGCAATGATCAGTTTTATTATAATTACTAAGCTTATTTTCTATGCCAAAGTAAACGCGTTTCGTCGGAGAATTTACAATGTCTGTCGCAAGTTTTTTGTAAATATTTTCCTTTTTTGTCAAACTTTCAATAGTCTTTTTGAGATTTGTGTTGTCAATATTTAGGTTTTCTATTTCGGTATGTGCAGTTTCTAATTGAATAGTCAATAATGGCAGGGTTTTAACGGGGCACCGAGCTGTTTATACACAAAAACGCGCTTTTATAACGGTTGTTTGAAGTAGTAAACAATTAAATTAAAATCTCAGGAAATAAATTGGTATTATTGGCCATATATACTAGGCAGTATACAGGATGGAAACACGATTTGATAAAGTTGGCTCGATAGAATAAATTCACAAAGTTATCTCTAAAAAACACAACAAACGCTTAGTACGGCGTGAATACTTCGCGGAAGGTCATCAGTTTTTTAATAATAACAAAACTACATGTTTTATACAACGTATACGATTTACATTTTCAAAATGTGTATTTGTTTAACAATAAGAAGGAAATACCTAAATTCGCGCGAGTTTTGCCCATCATAAGCAGAGCCGCCGCGCCGCCCTCTTATCCGCTTTAGTCCGCCGTCGGCCATCGGACGGGGAGCTTGTGTCGCTTGCGCTTACGCACGGATTTAATAACGTAACGAAGAAAATTGTGTGAAAATTAATTGTAGCGTATTTGAAATTTATTTATTTATTTATTTTTATTTGAAATGGGGAACAAAGTAAAGAAATCAAGACAGAAGGGGTTGGCGAAAAACCAATGCTAAACGCTTTTATGAAGAAATGAAGTAAGTAAAATTCGTATACTTACCTACTTATTTACTAATTGCCTTACCAAGTGGTGTTATTTTTTTTTTATGGGGTATTTTAAAAAGAATTGAATTTATCTTTTAGAGCAAGAAAAGTAGGTACAGGCTGAGAATGTTGAAGACAAAAAGAATACTCCTGTTGCTTCGTAAGTATACTCAGTACAGTACCTACCTACTTTCTAGTATCTGGTGACACTAATTCATGCAGCCAAATGCATACTGAAGACTCGGTAAGTGCTCAGTATCAAGGTTCGATGACCGTCTTTGTGAATTTCGTAATTTTTTTCTATTAATTTCGAAATTTGGAAAATATGTTGTCGATCCGTGATTATGCACGGATCGACAACATATTTTCCAAATCACGGATCACGGATTAAATCTACTATGATTTAAATCATTCTGTATTATTTTTTTCTATTTATAGAGTAAATGTACCAGTTGTTGACATTTCACTGCAAAATAAACTTGACCCATCTGATACCGAGAGAGAAACACAACTACTAATTTTGAGGATAAACAGAATACTGTGGCTTCGTAAGTATAATCTTCCTACCTACTTATTATACTCAGTTATTAAAAGTAAGTACATAGTTGTCACTTATCTATCTATTTACGATATTTTAAGAAATAGTTACGCTGGAAAATTCTTTATCTTTTTCTGTTTATAGGGTAAATGTACCAGTTGTTGGCACCTCACTACAAAACAAAGAGTCGTCTGATGAACTGGTGAGGTAAGCGCAAAAATAATAGGATGTGTCTAAGAAAACATTATAATAAATTAAGTACCACATTATCTTTATAACTTTCAATTTCAGGGTAAATTTCATGGAAGCCACCGATTCCAAAATTTATCAAACTCTGGAATTGTAAGTTCAGAAACTAATTATTTTTATGAAATAAGTCTTACTTTCATCCCAAAACGGATTTGTTGATAATTATAGAAATTATAATTAAATCAAATGTTCTTTTTTATTATAGGATGCCAATTACACCGGAACAAAATTGTTGTCTTCCAGTGGAAGGAGAAATAGACAGTGACATGACTTACTCACACAGAGAAAATATTGCCATGAAGCAAGTCCGATATTGATTATTATTGTTGCTTGTGTCCTCATATTTTTTTATATGCGTGTGTACACATTGTTACAAATCAAGTTATACTACTCCAGTATAAGCTGATCTCGCATTGTATAGGATTTCTGTACAATGAGAGGTCAGCTTATACTGGAAATTTATAGCTTGATATGTAGCCGTGTGTACATTGTGCATAATATTTAGGTATACTGGGCAATATTTTTATCACTAGTACCCTAATTTTAACAGGTTGCTGTTCCCACAGTTGGGACACAGGCCTCCTCTCAGTGACAGGGCTAGAGGGTCGTAAATTACGACTCTCTAGCCCTGTCACGCAACGCACTGGGCCCGCGTAGTGGATTACGATTCGTAATCCACTACGCGGGCCCAGTGCGTTGCATGCGTTGGTGGATATCATATGTCTACTAATTTTTTGTTCTAAGACGTGCCGGTTTCGTCACGATGTTTCCTTCACCGTTTTTGACAGCAGTGGTGATGAAATAATTTACTCCTGTCTGGGCTCGAAGCTACGACCTGCAATTCTTAAGTCGCAGCCGTGACCTCTGGGCTACCACTGATCCCTCCTCACAGGGCGCCCTCTATTATATTTTATAAATCCTTACAAAAATATTGATTGCTAACATAAATCTTCTTTTTTTTTCATTTTAGTTTTCCGTTTGATGAAATACAGAAATTACAGAAGCGTGCTGCTGCAACTAGGACGCAAGACAATCCCAATGTAAGTAGTATTAGGTATGAATTTATCAACGTATCCTGAACCTATTGAGAAAAATAGGATATTTGTTTATTTGATTTAATATCATAATTTTTTCACCTTTTAGCATTCTACACATCATTCGCCAGCTGATTCAGATTCAGAAGAAGATCACACACACAACCACAACCACAAGAAAAACAAGTAGAACCAGAAGAAAAATTGGAAGAGATCAAAATAAGTGGAAATAGAGTTGTAGATTTTATGTATTTATTAGAACAGTTGCAAGAAATTTCACACACATTGGACATCGTACGAACAACATGTGCATAGAAACTGCCGCGTTCCGTATCGTTGAGTTGTGTAGGTACCTACAGTGTGTGATTCGCTAGTGTGACTGACTTGTTCGTGAATTGCAATCTGATTTAAACTGCAAACCGTTTTACTATTGCGCTATAACCAACACTACCCTTAGTACGCCCACAGTAATTAAAATATGCCTGATGCTAACGAGAGACAGACACACCTTCTCCGACAAGTACATTTGTGAAGTTCATTGAATATAGTTTATTCTTACACCCACTCAAATACCTGTTTTTTTATTCAAATCTGTCAAATTAACCATCAAGTCACTAAATGGAATTAAAAGTCGAACCTTACGTACTAACGAAAGTAGTTTACTGAATCTACTTTGAAATAGAAAATAAAAGGTCGACTACTGGGATTTTTACCCTACTTATTTAGCTGATAAGTTATTTTACGTTATTGAAATCACTTTTAAGTTTCTCTTGTACTTAGAAATTAGAATATTATCATAAAAGGTAACTAATTGAGTATTATTAGACTAAATACCTAATATTATTTTTTTATTGATCTGATCATAGATACTCATCTAACGACGGTAAATTATAAATTTTAAAAATTGTATATTTCCAATAAAAGTATTTGAAATCGTTTTTTTTTTTTGTTTAATTTTGTAAATATTGGTAGCACCTCGCGAGTCGATCGGCGCACGGCTCGGCGCAAGCGGCGCGCAGTCGGCGCAGTGCTCTTATCTGTCTAGCCGTTCGCTCTCTTGCCGGTGTGCCTCACGCACACATACACGGAGCGCATAGAATACCTAAAATCGATTAGCGCTAGAAGCTCGGTGTGCCCTTAACTGCTTTCTCGGCTCTTTTCTATGTCCTTGCTCTGCTGTGTTAAATGTTGCTGTTTTCAATGTCTTCGACTTAAGTCTTGCTACTGTCAGCGTTTTACTGGCATTGTTTTTGTAAATCTCACTAGCAGGTTTCTTGATATTATTTCTGTGTTCCGCCGTATCCCTCCAAAATTTGATTCCCTTGTCGAAGTATTTCATGTCCTATTTTAAGTTGTCGTTCCATGTGCAAATAGGTCGGCCGACCTTCGTGGATTTGGTCTTGTCCTGCATTTCTGTATGCAGCAGGTGTAGTCGCGGCACCTATGGACATGTGCGAGTTAGCACATGCTGTGTGTCTTGATGCGTTTGGTTACTGTTTTCGCTCCTAAGATTTTATGCATTTCCTTTTGTCTAGATTTATTCCTAGCGTGGTTAATCAAATCTCTCATGATAACTCGCTCATATAGCGAGAACATTAATTATTTTACCTGCACGCCGTTCTTCATCTAAGACCCTTTTAAACGTAAAGATGTGGTCGTGTGTTGACCTATTATTTAAAAGGCAGCTTGATAGTTGCCCAACTCCGTTATTCATTCGCATCTTTTAGGGTTATTGTTTTTCGGAATTGGTACCTGCACGGCCTCCAGCCACGTGTCGGGCGTTTCGTTCTGTGTCCAGGCTTTGTCCATGTGTTTGGTGACGCAACTGACGGTTTCCTATAATAAATGGGGTATCGCTTTGTAAAGCTCAATTACCACTTGGTCAGTTCCGGGAGCTGTCCCGTTACGCATTTTTTCAATGGTTCCCATTACGTTTTTGTTGTTCATACTGTGTTAATGAGCTAGCCAAGTGGGGGCTGGTTGTTTGAGACTGGGGTTTCGTGGATTATCCTTTCTCTTCACGTGTGTTGTACTGGTTAACTAAAGGCTTAATATGTTGTGGTGTTTTGACGTTGATTGATTCTTGCATTAGAACTATCGGGTTGCTGTTGTAATATTTGTCGTCGGTCATGACCCAGCTATCATAATGCTGGTCATTGTAGAGGATGTGTATGTTGCCAGGTTCTGGTTCGTGGGTAGGTGAATACACCAGTGTGATGCTGGTATCCGTATGCACATTTACGAGATAGAACTCGGACGCGGCGATTAGGATATCCTCTCCTCCCCAGAACGTCTTGTTAAACTGCGTGGTTATGTATTTTGTTATCCTTTGTTCCTGGAAGAGATTGCTGTTACAGAGAAATTCTTGTATATTATTTAGAAGTACTAGGCGAATTCTGTCTTCATCTCGATGCTCCAAAACATATGAAGCGAGGTCTTGACGGACAGACACGTGGTCGAAAGTAAAACCCATATTTATTTGGTGGGCTATCGGTTCGCCCCGAACAAAGAATTCCCGTCTTTTGTCATCGGCACAATTATGCCAATAAATTGTAATAGCTTTTGTTTTTATGGTTTTACAAGAGCTTCTCGGCACATGTGCTCGGAACTAACATGAAATGTATGAGCTTCGCTCTTTGTTTATCTTTAGGAATACATCTTCTACAAATGCGCGTGAGCGTGCGAACCTACGGACGTTTTACGGATCGTGTGTGTCACTAAATTTTATAGTTTACTATTCCAAGTTTTAAATGGATACGAAGTGTAGCGGCTGTGATGATGTTATGGATGATGCACTGTTTATGCAGTGTTCGCAAGGAAAATGTAGGAAGAAATTCCATTGAAAAAGTTGAAGCTTTCACGCCGGAATACCGCAGTCAGTGGATATGTCCTAAATGCGCTTGCACAGTGCCGAAAAGGGGTAATACTGTAATACACACCAGGTTGAGGAACTGCAATAATCAGCAAGACGTGTTCACCTAGCAGCTATGTGAACACAGCTGAGCGAGGTAGTCGTCGTAAAAATACAGATGAAGAAATAATTGATATGGAGAGCCAACTTCTTGACGAGATACGGGAGTTTCGGTGGGAGGTGAAGTCATAATTGGAGGAGCATAGGAAGGAATATGTTCTATTGCAAAATAGGTTTATCAATACGGAAACTGAGTTAAAAACTACTGTTACTGAATTTTAAAAAAAGTTGAATTTAAAAAAAAAGGTTGTACAGACGCCAGCAGGTCAAGCTACCCGAAACTGTCAAATTTTCTCAATCATTCTTGAACCTTAGTACTTTAGCGATAAAGTTGAAAATCTATTAAAGAAATTTGACAGATTGTAGTAACTTGTTGAGCTGGCGTCCGTACAAGAAAAGTCAAATAAAGTTGATTTGCTAGAAACAAAAAATAGAATACTAATGGAAAAATGAGCACCTAGAAGCTAATCTTAAGAAAAGTCACTTAAGAGTGCCAAATCAAACGGAGCAGGGCTCTAAAGAACCGATATTATCTTTTGCAAACACAGTCAAGGAAAAGCAGGTAGTTAGCAATAATGTACCAGCGAAGGAATGTGTGGCCACGAAAACTGCGAAAAGGGTATCGAAGGAGGAACAGATGCAAGTAGTAAATAGTGAGAAGACCGGAATGGTGTTAGCGTGGAGGAACCTGAAAAAGAAGGAAATTGGACTACTGTGATCAATACGCTGAAAACCGGGAGCGATCACCGCATGGTAAGAGGCACATTGAACATCAATATCAAGCTTGAAAGGTCTCGACTGATGAAGTCTACGCTCCGTCCAGCACAGATCCGGATCCATAACCCCGAGAGCTTTCAGCTTGAACTCCAGAACCGTTTCGAGTGCCTAGGAAGCTCAGTGGACGAATACAACGATGGGTTCGTGGAAGCTGTCCATACGACCGGGTCTAAGTTCTTTAAGACACGTCGTACAGATCAGAACAAGAGGCTCTCCGATCACACTCTCAAGCTCATGAAGGAGCGGCGTGAGATGATCCTGCAGTCTCCAGACGAGGCGTGGAAATACCGGCAGCTCAATAGACGGATCTCTAAATCCTTGAAGAGCGACCTCCGCCGCTTTAATACCGAGCGTATCAAAGACGCGATCGAGCGGAAGAAAGGCTCCAAGGTATTTGCAAGAGATCTGGCTATTGGGCAGAGCCAGCTCACGAAACTGAAGACCGACGATGGTAGGATCTTATCCGCCAAACCGGAGCTTCTGAGGGAGATCGAGAGCTTCTATGGACAGTTGTACACGTCAACCAGTAAACCCGTTGTAAATCTAGCAAACGACCCAAGAGCTAGACTGACCCGACACTATAATACCGAAGACATCCCGGACTTCAGCCTGTACGAGATTAGGATGGCTCTGAAACAGCTCAAGAACAACAAAGCACCAGGTGATGACGGAATTACGGCCGAACTCCTGAAGGCGGGTGGAAAACCGGTACTTGAGGCCCTTCAGAAGCTGTTTAATTCCGTCATACTCGAGGGGAAAACGCCACAGGCATGGTGCAGGGGTGTGGTGGTACTCTTCTTCAAGAAGGGCGACAATGCCCGGTTGAAGAATTATAGGCCCATCTCACTTCTAAGCCATGTCTACAAGTTGTTTTCAAGAGTCATCACGAATCGTCTCGCGCGCAGGTTTGATGATTTTCAGCCTCCCGAACAAGCCGGTTTCCGAAAAGGCTTTAGCACCGTGGACCACATACATACGCTGCGGCAAGTTATACAGAAGACCGAAGAGTATAACCTGCCACTCTGTTTAGCGTTTGTGGACTACGAGAAAGCCTTCGATTCGATCGAGACCTGGGCTGTACTGCAGTCTCTCCAACGGTGCCAAATCGACTATCGGTACATCGAGGTGTTGAAGTGTTTGTACAAAAACGCTACCATGTCAGTCCGACTTCAGGACCAAGCTTCCGAACCTATCCTTCTGCAGCGAGGGGTGAGACAGGGAGACGTCATATCTCCGAAACTGTTCACCGCTGCACTAGAGGATGTCTTCAAGGTTCTGGACTGGAGAGGGCTAGGCATCAACGTCAATGGCGAGTACATCACTCACCTTCGGTTTGCCGACGATATAGTGGTCATGGCTGAGACCATGGAGGACCTCAGTATAATGCTCGATGACCTCAGCAGAGCTTCCGGAAGAGTGGGTCTTAAAATGAACATGGACAAAACCAAGATCATGCTGAATGCCCATGTCACACCCACTCCTATCAAGATCGGAGACTCAACACTCGAAGTTGTAGACGATTATGTGTACCTGGGACAAACGGTCCAGTTAGGTAGGTCTAACTTCGAGAAAGAGGTCAATCGTCGAATCCAACTCGGCTGGGCGGCGTTCGGAAGGCTGCGCGGTATCTTCTCGTCCAACTTACCACAGTGTCTCAAGACGAAAGTCTATGACCAGTGTGTGTTGCCAGTGATCACATACGGGACTGAAACGTGGTCGCTCACAATGGGCCTCATCAGAAGGCTTAAAGTCACTCAAAGGGCAATGGAGAGGGCTATGCTCGGAGTATCCTTGCGTGATCGAATCAGAAATGAGGACATCCGCAAGAGAACCAAGGTTACCGACGTAGCCCGAAGAATTGCCAAACTTAAGTGGCAGTGGGCAGGGCACATTGCTCGCAGAACGGATGGCCGATGGGGCCGAAAAGTTCTGGAGTGGCGACCGCGAACCGGAAGACGTTGCGTTGGAAGGCCTCCCACTAGGTGGACCGATGACCTGGTGAAGGTTGCGGGAATCCGCTGGATGCGAGTCGCACGGGACCGGTCAATGTGGCGACACTTGGGGGAGGCCTATGTCCAGCAGTGGACGTCTATCGGCTGAAATGATGAATGATAAGGATACAATTAGCTAAGGGTTACGAGGGATCTTGCACTCACCTTTTTTTTTCTGAGTGGGAAATCATCATATGACTTCTCCCGCTCTGGGCGGAGCGGGAGGGCGTGTCAGACTTTAACTGACTAAAACCCGTGTTCCTCTAGTTGCCTATGCCAGGGGCCACGGTATCTCTTTCGAACAACCCGCGGCCCTGGCAGGCATCGGCCCTAGTGGACCCCGTCAGTTCGTGCTGACATCTCTTTGAGGCGCGCGTGGAACACAACGCGCCGTCGACCCGGGCCTAGTCCTTGCCGGGCGGCGAGCTGCCCATTGCTCGCCGCCCGCAAGCCCGCGCCTACGGTGGCCGGGAGTCGGCTGGTGACTCCCGACGTCCAGGGCGTCTCCTGCGGCGACTAGGGGCGTGAGGGCGCAGAGATTGCCTCTCCCTCACGCGCTCCGCCTCCTCCTTTGCGAGCATTACTGCTTCGCAGAAGGACGTGACGGCTTTCCATGCACTCTCGCTCCGTACCATGGACCAGGGCCGGACGCGAGAGATCGCCGCCCGAAGACGCGGCGGTGCTTCGCCCAAGCCGGGCAGACCTCCACCGTATGCTCTACCGTATCCTCCGGGCGATCCAAACAGTGGTGACACCCTGGCGTTTCCTCCCGCCTTATCCTGAACAGGAACCTCCCGAAACAACCAACAACCGTGTCCGGTGAGGACCTGCGTCAGGCGGAAGGTGAGGGCGCCACAGCTACTCCTCAAAGAGGAGACTGATCACCGCAATTGTGGCGTGCCCAATCTTGCACTCACCTCATATATATTTAAGTTACTGAAAGGGAAGGTGCATAATGCAATTATTTTAGAGCTGGTGAGTTTGTATGTTCCGAACAGGTACGTGTGGCGACGCGGGCACTCCGCACGCTCAACCTCATAGCGAGTGGGACGGACTTGTTCTATTTTTCTCTGAGTGAATTCACAAGGAATGCATTATTTATAAATTATAGGTGTTAGTATAATTTAAGTTAGGATAAGCCACGGATAAGCGCATTTACCGCATTAGGTTATATCCAGTAATGGTACATGTAAGTAGATAAATAAATAAAATAAATAAATAAAAATAAATCTTGTTATGCAAACTTAAGAGTTCGGGGTAGTTTTTTGTTGCACTGCGAGGTTTCTTTTTTTTGATGCAGCGGGCGTGGGTATAGATACTTGACTTACAAGCTAGAAAATATATAACTTGTTCCAGGCAGTTTTGGTAATATTTAGTACAATGTTACAATAAGAAAAGCATGAAGTACGAAATCAAGAACGATACCGTATTTTGTGCTATTATCCCGCCCTACTAAATATAATATAAAAACATTGCCCTAAAGCTTAGCTATAGCTTAAAATGATGTTGAATTCGCGCGTGGCTTCTAAAGTCCAAACAAACTAAATCCCAGCCGGATACAACTTCCAATAGAGATCCCTGAAATAAACGCTTTCCGTTTATTTCAGGGATCTCTATTCTCACAAGATTGGCCCGCAAAGGGCCTTCAGAGTTACTCGACGTCACCAGGATCCTCGGCCGGAAAGCCTAGGCCTCTGGCTGTAGATCAGGAACGCACGTATGTCACTTTTCCACCGTTTTAATTTGCACCCACGAAAACAACACGCGAAACACCATTCAAATTTCAAATTCAAGTTTTCAAACAGTCGACCACGTGTTGTGCACGTAAAAACACGACAGGACACGTCTGTCCTCTTCGACGGTCAGTCAACCTTGAACCTTAATGGTTTAGCTATAAAATTTAAAATCTATTAAAGAAATTTGACAGATTGTAGTAGCTTGATGTGCTGGCGTCTGTACAAGCCTCTTATTACTACAAGAATTAATTCAAACACAGCAATGAAAATAACTTTTCAAGTAGAACCTTTGCTACTAACACGACTTTTGCCGATTGTTAGTTTGGTTAGTTAATGAACTAAATTGGTAAATTGGGCATCGAACCGTTTTTTTTTTTTTTTTTTGTTGAGTGGGGGAGCGCAAGCTGATTTTTGCACCCCGGCGCCTAATATGGTTAAGACGGCCCTGTTTAAACAGACTTCAAACCCGAGTCGCCCAATGCAAGAAGCTACTCAAATGAAGATTCATAAAGTAATCCATCCTTGCAGGTAAATGTGGAGCTGTTTCACAAACGACGAGTCACTGGACACCGTACCGTACTGGACACAGGATGGCTAGGAGCCGGGTACCTGCTGAACTTTTTGGGTATCTAAAACCCTTTATAAATAAACGTGGTGTAAAGTTATGCCCACAATTGACCATCAAAAAAGGTATGGTTAGATATAGGTACCTGGTTGCAAGTTTTACTCCGCGTTTATTATTAGGGGGGCAAGAGTTTATCTTTTTTTTTCTCTTTATTTATTTAGGGACATTTATAATCGCAATGCGTATGTCAGTCCCATCGTACCCTAAATACACATTTCTCATATCTGGGCCATGCACTTAAACAGACTCGCCGCATTATCGCCTTTTGGTTGAGCCAGGATTTTATAGAATGTGCCTACTTCAAGTCTGTTCAACCTCAAGACCCTAAACAAATCATTTCTACCAGAGTTTATCTTGTGACGATGATAGTAAGGGGTATTCAATGTTGCCATTATGCCGATCGGAAGAAGTGTGACACGCCTAAAAGACGATCTTCAGTGATATGTCGGTGTGGAGAAGTAAGACTCCGACCCTCCAACACAAGTAAAACACTCACTTAAATTGCATAAACACTCTAAAATAAGTTTTTCCATAATGAGGTACACAATTACCTACTTTATGAATATTTCTTTTCATATTTAATTATCATTGAAAACGTCGTTATTTTTTAATTGTATTTGTATGTGACTCAGGTTGGCTGGACAAATCTTCAAAATAGCTTGCATTTAACTAGGTCAATAGGTCACTTTATGTGACGGCTAAACACCCTTATTTCAGAATTTGTGACGCTACAGAATCTTAGATAATCGATCGAAAACGTGTCCAGCCATCTTGAAAAACCACTTTTCGCTGGTCTCTCAATCTCGGTAACGGAAGTGATTTTGACGACTTTTTGCATATCAACGGGCGTCACATAAATTTGTGACGGGCACCGAGCTAAAAGTTTTGTGATAAGTACAGTGGTTTAGTAGAAAAATGCAAAAATCTGTGTCCAGCCATCTTGAATTCACGTATAAAACTTATGGCTGGCACTTCCGAATCTCAATAACGGGGGCGTTTTCGAATATGGTTCCTTTACTAATACTTGGTGACGCAATGTGTGACAGTAATAACGTTTGATTTATGGCGTCACATCTAAGGGTTTACGAGAAATCAATAAAAACTTAATGTCCAGCCAACCTGAGTTCAAGATGGCTGGACACATGTATCTCCACTGCCTGATGGTCTACGACCTTCGAAATGTGTTCAAAATGTTGTGACGGGGACGATAATGATAACCTGAAATTGTGACGGAGAAACTTTGCGTAGTTTCAAAGATATTGATCATTTAAATTTCCCCATACAAACACTGCAGTAGGGTAACCAATATTGTAGGTTTTATGTAGGACAAGTATATTTTAAGGTGTTTTCTTTAATGGACGAAAATCCGTGTATTGGTGATACTAATACGAACAACTGTAGATATTTAAATCAATAGAAGACAAAAATGTAGAAGTGAGGAAGGGGGGGTGTAATTTTTAAATGTTATTGATTATTTACGTGCAGATATCTATTCTTTTTAGTAGGTATATATTATGTCAGGAGAACTAAACTAATGCTCTGAAGGTATTTAAATGAAAAAATAATGTTTGCTGTAAATAAAATCACATTTATTTATTTGTACTTATACAGCGTTTCAAATGGCGAAAATGACGATGTCAATTATTATTTTGAATTAACACATACTTACTCTTTTCACTGCAGGAAAACCTTTTATTCCCACGGGGAAATCAAATACAAAGCAGGCGTGGATGCTACCTACCGGCCAATTAATCGATTAAAAAGAAATCCTTTATTTATGTAAAATTATGGTCACCTCACAATATTAATGGATGTTTGTATGGAAAAATTTAAATGGTCAATATCTTTGAAACTACGCAAAGTTTCTCCGTCACAATTTCAGGTTATCATTATCGTCCCCGTCACAACATTTTGAACACATTTCGAAGGTCGTAGATCATCAGGCAGTGGAGATACATGTGTCCAGCCATCTTGAACTCAGGTTGGCTGGACATTAAGTTTTTATTGATTTCTCGTAAACCCTTACATGTGACGCCATAAATAAAACGTTATTACTGTCACACATTGCGTCACCAAGTATTAGTAAAGGAACCATATTCGAAAACGCCCCCGTTATTGAGATTCGGAAGTGCCAGCCATAAGTTTTATACGTGAATTCAAGATGGCTGGACACAGATTTTTGCATTTTTCTACTAAACCACTGTACTTATCACAAAACTTTTAGCTCGGTGCCCGTCACAAATTTATGTGACGCCCGTTGATATGCAAAAAGTCGTCAAAATCACTTCCGTTACCGAGATTGAGAGACCAGCGAAAAGTGGTTTTTCAAGATGGCTGGACACGTTTTCGATCGATTATCTAAGATTCTGTAGCGTCACAAATTCTGAAATAAGGGTGTTTAGCCGTCACATAAAGTGACCTATTGACCTAGTTAAATGCAAGCTATTTTGAAGATTTGTCCAGCCAACCTGAGTCACATGTATTTGTAGTTATAGGTCTGTACGTATGTAATCATGCATTAATGACAAATTTAGAAACAGGAGCATGTCAGACTCGGCAAACTTATTCGTTGCAAGTGTAATAGGAAATAAGTGGAAGCACCTTTTAAAATGGCCCAGCGTCTGCTCGGCCGTCTTCTCGACGCCCTCGTCAGTGCCCAGATCCGCGACGATCGCCAGCGGCTTCACGCCCTTCTGCTTCTCGCACTTGTCCGCGACCGCTCGCAAGTTGGCTTCATTCCTTCCCACAAGCGCCAGCTTCGCGCCAAGTTTCGCGAACAGGATAGCTGTGGACTCGCCTATACCAGCACTTGCGCCAGTTACTAGCACCACTTCGTTAGTGAAATCCACATTCATGATGGAATTTTGTTTAATTTTAATTAAAGTAGAATATAATATGTAGAGCTAACTGGGCGTTGTATTTAATACTTGGGCGCAACTGCCTCTTTAAAACAACGTAATTCAGTATTTATAGGAGCTATGTAAATAATCGCCAGTCATGCCGATAGTAGGTATACAGTGAGTTGCAGGCGAAAACAAAAAAGATAAGGTAGGTTATATCAAGTACTGAAGCTTTGTTGTGATAGGTTGTGAGTGGTGATAAGTGATTGCCAAGTGGTGCAGCTACTACCACAGTTTGTACTCAGTTTAGAAGTTATCTAAACTATTGCATTTCGTACTGGCGCGCCGACCGTCGTGTGGCCTTCATCAGTGTTAGTTGTAATAATAGGTACTTATATGAACTCAAGGTAGATAATCCTAGTCAGTCAGTATTCAGCATTCGCCAACTTGATATATTATGTAAAACACAAACATTTATTAATGTACCTTTTTATTTATTAAAAACATCCACATAAAATATACCTAATATTGTGTTTAATCAGTACAAATCTATTAAAGAAATTTGACAGATTGTAGTAGCTTGTTATGCTGGTGTCTCTACAAGTAACAGTCAGTCAATCAGTCAAAAAACGCGCGAAAAGCGTTCTGCCTTCGTTCGTGATTGAGGTATGAATAATAATTGAGGTTGAATAATAATCAAATATAAAAATTAGCCTCTAATTATTTCTATGTATTGCTCCTAATTGTATGTAAATAAATAAACGTAGGTACTATTCTTATTCATAAGTTGCACTTACTTATTTTTTCATAGAGGATGATAAAAAGTAGTGTCCATCTCGGGAGCAACACTATTTTAAGCTCGAGTGACGTACAGACGCCAGCAGGTCAAGCTACCCGAAACTGTCAAATTTTCCCAATCAACCTTGAACCTTAATGCTTTAGCGATAAAGTTGAAAATCTATTAAAGAAATTTGACAGATTGTAGTAGCTTGATGTGCTGGCGTCTGTACTTTGAATCGCTCGCTGCGCTCAGGATATTATTTTAGAAACGACGGGTTCTAGAGTAGAATCCCGAGCGCAGCGAGGGCTGCGCTCGGGATCAAAGAAACACTCTCGCCTTCAAAATAGTTGTTTGCTCCCTTGGCAAACAATCTACTATTTTTTAAATGAGGCTAAAGTACCTCATTACTGTTGTAGAAAGCTGGTCGAAAAAGTGTATGAAAATCATTGTTAACGTGCTGAGCGGGCAGAAAAAGTGTATGAATATCGTGCTGTTTTTTTTTTAATTTAGGACAATTCAGTAGCTAACCTAATTAAATAGTATGATGCCAAAAGACAAGTTTTTATCACCAAGCTCAAAATGATACTGGCCTTTTGCTGATCATTCAAACCAATATTAATCTCCCTGGCAAAAGTATTACATTTAATTGTAATAACTGTAACAATTTTAATATAAACTTCACTTTAAAAAATTTCTTTTATTTTCTTCGTAGTATAAAGCACTATAATATAAAGTACTATATCCCAACTCGTGTGTATTAAGGCCCTCGACTGAGTCTCGGGCCTCAAACTACACCCTCGTTAGTAATCGGTCACTTTCTCTCCTCGGTGAACAATTTACTATTTCCACACCACCTGCTAACTTCAAATTATATCTCATGCAAGGGCTCTCGCTGGGCATTAATATTGTACTGAATTTCATTATGACCCGCTGGTCATTAATGTGATTTGAATTTGGAACCCCAACTTAGAAAATCGTATGGAAACATTAACCAAAATAAATAACTTTTTTGCAGTTGTGCAGGTCGACCAGGTCTCACTTTATAAGTTTTAGTCGCAGTTGATACCCCCGCGTTGGAATGTCAGATTTGGGCTGCTGCGGCTTTGCTGTCATGTAGTCGTGTAAATAGTATATGACGTAGTGGGTGAACAGTGGTTATTTAACAGTTTCTTAAACTACTAATTCGATAATCGAATTGGTTTTTATTACCTCGCAGTAGGTGCGAAAAGTAGAGTATCCTCCGCGGGAATAAAGGTGTCTTTCGTCTTGAGCGAGCTTGAATTTCTCGTTGCACTTAAGATTCTAGTTTAATTCCCTCGCTTCGCTCAGGAGTTAACTCGGAGCTCCTGAGCGCAGCGAGGGGGCCTAGAATCCTTCGTTGCGTTCAGGATTCAAAATAGTGCCGATATTAAGACACTGCTTTACCCCCATGATCGATCTACTTTAAAGGGCCTAGAGAGTGTCAGATTAACGTCAACGATACAAATCTTTCAATATTGACGAAAACTGTCAAATAGTAACATATTTTGGGTAGGTGTGTATACGTTATTTTGTTTCATGGCAGAATATTTAAAATCAAGCGAAAATATGGTGTTTCGCGCATTCAACACCAAGCCACAGTTCTCACCATGGCCATGCCGTAGGGCAGGGCGCCTACTGTGACGACAGTCCCTGCTATGCTGGAGATGTTGACGATGTTCCCCTTGCTCTCGACCAGGTCCGGAGCCAGCAACCTGGTGAGGTTGTATACTCCTCTCACGTCGATCCTGAACACGTCGTCGAAGATTTTCATGTCCTGGGTGTTCAGGAGGGTAGTTCGGCAATCAATGACGGCGTTGTTGACGAGGATATCTAGCCTGGAATAGAAAGAAGGGAAGGTAAATTAACATTGCCGTATTTTAGGGTCCCTTTGTTGGCATATTGATTGTCGTTTGAAACGCGATCACAGGTGCGGTCGCAGCCCAAGATTTTTGGGGTTACCAAGTAGTAAGTTAGTAAATTAAGCTAGTAAGGCAAGTAAACCATGCAGACTCTCGACAGCTTGAATGATTTTGTTTCCGTTGGTCCGAGGGGGGGGGGGGGTCATGACACCCCCTCCCCCTCGGACCGCACCTGCGCGATCAAATTGGGTAATCAGTTTTTTGGTAACGAATTAGAAGCCATTATTTCGAATTTATTGCCACTGATCTAATAACAGGATTCAAGTACCTCACCTACTCAATAACGTACAAACAAACATTTCAATACTTCTTCAACGTAAATAATAATAATAAATAAATAAGGCGAGTGAGGCGGGCGTTCTCGGGGACTGATATTAGTTCTCAAGATTATTTGTCCCGCGACAGAGCGTATCGACTTCCTGAAGCAGAAAGTGTATGCATGGGCAAACCGTATTCGTCGGTATAAGCGGCGAGTAGAGCGATATACTCAGAATCGCACCTTCCAGAGCGATGAAAGGTGGGTTTATAGGGGTTGGGAGCGACCGGACCAAGGTGTGGCTGACACGGGCCTACCGGATGATGATGCCATGTGTTCCTTTTGGCGTAGTATCTGGTCGGCACCTGTCAGTCACACCGAAGGTGATTGGGCTCGAGAGGTCGAGCGAGCCTGTTATCCAATACCAGAAATGGAGGCTATTACCATCTGCCCCCAAGATGTAGCTCGTGCAGTCCGTCCGTTACCTAACTGGAAATCTCCAGGGCCGGACGGGCTGCACAACTTTTGGATCAAATGGTTTTCAAGGTCGCACGCTCGCTTGGCATCTCAGTTCCAGACTGCTTTGGAGTCTGGTTCGCTACCCCAATTCCTAACGACAGGAGTTACCCACCTGCTCCATAAATCAGGTAGCACCGCGGAACCCAAAAATTATAGGCCGATCACGTGTTTACCGACGGTCTATAAAGTTCTTACATCCATTCTGAGAGCTAAAATTAACAAACATATAGACACCAACTCCATTATGTCTGCCTCTCAAAATGGATGTAAGAATGGGTCCCGTGGTACTAAGGAGCTACTCCTCATTGATATGGCCATTAGCCAACAGGTTCGTCGTTCCCGAAAGGATCTGTCGACATGTTGGATAGATTATAAGAAGGCCTATGACTCGGTGCCACATACATGGCTCATGAGGGTACTGGATTTGTATAAAGTAGATGCAACTCTGCGTACCTTCCTGATGTCATGTATGCGGCAATGGAGGACGGTCCTTCGCTATCCAGGATGTCGAAATATTCAGAGGAATAGCGAACCGATAAGGATCGAACGAGGCATATTTCAGGGCGATAGTTTGAGTCCGCTTTGGTTCTGCTTAGCCTTGAATCCTCTAAGCACACTGCTGGAGGATTCAGGTCTAGGCTACCGGCTGAGGAGAGGTGGTCAGGTTATATCGCACCTCCTCTACATGGATGACCTAAAACTCTTTGCTCCCAACAATTTGCAACTTATGGAGCTACTGAAAGTAACTGAAACTTTCAGTAGCGCCATCAGGATGGAATTTGGTGTGGACAAATGTGCGGTCATGCATGTAAAGCGAGGGGAGATTGTGGAATCCGTGGGAACCCAACTCTCGGATTCCACAAACCTTAGAGCCCTCTCCGCATCCGAAACCTATAAGTATTTGGGTATGTCGGAAGCGTTAGGCATCAATGTTACTGACATGAAGCAATCGTTGAAGGAGCGGTTCTTTGGCCGCCTGAAAAAAGTACTTAATAGTCTTCTATCAGGCGGAAACAAGGTGCGTGCCTTCAACAGTTGGGTCATGCTGGTTTTGATGTACTCTTTCGGCATACTCAAATGGACTCAAACCGAACTAGACGCCCTGGATAGGAGGGTCCGGACGCTATTGACTGCAAATCGAATGCATCACCCACGGTCATCGGTAATGAGGCTGTATATCCCGCGAAAGTGTGGAGGTCGAGGCTTTTTAAACGCTAAGACCCTCCACAATCGCGAGATATGCAGTCTCAGGGAATATTTCCTAGAAACCGACGTGGGGATGCATCGAGATGTAGTCGCGGTGGATAAGGGCCTCACCCCGCTCTCCTTGGCTAAAGAGAACTGGCGCAAACCAGTAGTTCTTGACACCAATGATCGCTTGGAAGTATGGCAAAGTAAGGAGCTTCACGGACGCTTTTACCGGGCCCTACATGGACCCGATGTAGATCTACTAGCGTCCGTAGCCTGGCTGCGTTTCGGTGACCTCTTTGGAGAAACCGAAGGTTTTGTCTGTGCAATTATGGACGAAGTTATGATGACGAACAATTACCGGAGATTTATTGTGAAAGACGGCACGGTTGACATCTGTCGGGCATGCCACCGGCCGGGGGAATCAATCAGGCATATTATCTCCGGGTGTTCTCGTCTAGCTAACGGAGAGTATTTGCATAGACACAACCTTGTAGCCAGGATAATCCATCAGCAACTTGCTCTGAAATACAGCCTTGTGGAATCTGAGGTGCCGTACTACAGGTATGTGCCCGACCCAGTTCTCGAAAATGGAAATATCACGTTGTACTGGGATCGATCCATCATCACTGACAGGACTATTGTTGCCAATAAGCCTGATATAGTGGTGGTGGATCGATCAGAGCGGCGCGCAATGATTGTTGACATAACTGTCCCGCATGATGAGAACCTCGTGAAAGCCGAGAAAGATAAACAAATCAAGTATCTTGACTTGGCTCGCGAGGTTGTTGACATGTGGGATGTGGACTCAGCGATCATTGTGCCGATAGTCGTGACAGCCAATGGCATAATAGCCAAGAGCCTCGACCAACACCTGAGGAGGCTCTCGTTGGGCAGCTGGATCAAGGGCTTGATTCAGAAAGCGGTACTTCTGGACACGGCTCGCATTGTCAGGAGGTTCCTCTCTCTGGAGCCCTGACCGCCGTTAGCTTGGACCCTGTTCCCGATACCGGTGGGCTACTATTTTTTATATTTTTAAATGTTTTTTTATCTTTTTGTTTATAAAAATATTTAAAAATATAATCTGTAAGTAAGTAAATGAAATAAAGGAAATAATAAATAATAATAAATTTATTTTCAGTAAAACAGCTTCTACAATTAATCTTACTCGTACATCAACGTGCACGAAGGTCTTATTACACTCGGCACCAATCAATTGAATGTTATCTGATAAACCGAATCAAGTGCGTTACGTGATCTTCTAGGAAATTAGAATGTTATCACAATTTTATAACAATGTTTTGCTATACAAGTGCACTTGAAAAATTGTTCAACGTGACACAACCCTCAGCGGAGAGTGGGTGCAGATATTTTTTGAAAGACCTAGCAGACTAGCTTTCATGAACCTTCGTTAGCTGATCAGGATAAGCTTACGAAGGCTCAATGGCTCACTTTCTCATAAACAAAAACATCAAAGCATAGTGTTTTACTTTATTTGCAGTTGCAAAAAGGAGATCCGCCAAATCCCATACAAAATTACCCCAGGCCCGGCGCCAAAGCAATTTATCTAAGATTTTAGAGTAAAGGTAGTGAAACTATTATAAAGCATCCCTATTGTTAAATTCAGTGGCTAACATATTTTTTTAACCCGTAGAATTTTCGTAGGCGTTAGATGTAAAAATATATTTATAGTGAAAATCGCAATCCTTTTATTGTTTGTGACCGACACGCACCTGTAACGTGAGGGCACAACTGTACATCTTATTGTCTCGCTCACACATAATGGTAGAGGGAGAAACACAAAGACGCCAGCGCTTAGGCGGTTTATGCCCACGCGCAGTCCTTCGCTAACGAAAAAAGTTCAAACTTTTTATTTCAACGCCAAAGTTACAGTTTACATAAATACCGAAACTTGATTAAGCCATTCTTAATAGTTTGTGCCGATGGCCACATATTAGATGTAACAGGGCCATACGCTGCTACAACCACTGATGCGGTAATTATGAAGCAGATACTGCACAATCATGAGCAGCCTACAGAAGACAACCCCTTTCATTACTTCTTTGAAGAGGGAGACGTTTTCATTTTAGACAGGGGGTTTCGTGATGCAATAGTATCATTGGAAGAGCACGGCTATGTGGCTTACTTACCACCATCTAAACAACGAAGTGAAACTCAACTCACTACAGAAGAAGCCAATAAATCACGACTCATAACCATGTGTCGTTGGGTTGTAAAAACTGTGAATGGCAAGTTTAAAAACAGCTTTACAATCTTTCGCCACAGAATGTTCAACAATACCTTGACGAACACATTTACCGATTTCAAAATAGCAGCGGCCTTGATAAACTGTTTTCAGGAGCCTTATGAAGATAGTAGATTTACTGATGATTTTATTGCACGAATAAACCGCAACATACATAAAACAAATCTGTTGGCCGCATATGTTTTAGAAAACAACTTGAACAGGCAAAGAGCCACATTTTCTACACTGGATGCAAATAATCCAGAAGTATCAGATTTTCCGGAGCTGACGTATGAAGATCTTATAAAATTCGCGATAGGCACATACCACCTCAAAATCGCACGTTCATACTGCAGCGAACACACTAAGAGAACTGGCGTATATGAAATCGAGGTTTACAGACACTCAGAAGAAATCCATATAATAAACGATCGAATTATAAGGTCGCAGTCGCCTACAAACAATGTACTGATTCGCTGCAGAATTAATTCACGCCATGTCAGATCAAAGACATATTATACTTATTTATTATATAGCACTGCGGTTTCTGGAATCGACGCAATTCAAGAATATTATTGTTCCTGTTATCATGGGAACAGAACACTGGGAAGTTGCGCCCATGTAATAAGTGTCATATATTATAAAAAAATAAAAAATAAAAAAAATCATTAAAAATTGGTCATTACGGCTAGCTTCCATGGCCAAAAAAACTATGTTAGCCATCGAATTTAGCAATAGCGAAACCTGATTATTTTTTTTATATTTTTAATCTAAAAAATGAGATACATATCTTTTGCGCCGGAGCTGGGGCCATTTTGGCGGATCCCCTTTAAGCGTGATTTAGGTACGAAGAAGTCGTCATGCGTGTAAGGGCTCTTGCGGAGGAAGCAGTTGGCCAGAGGTCGTTTTGGCGGTGTCTTTGGATATCGACAACGCCTATTTAACACTAAGGTGTTTAAGGTACTCGAATATCATTGTGTGCCTGCCTACCTCCGTCGCATTGTCGGGGACTATTTTGAAAGCCGTAATCTACCCGGGTCGGGAAGGATGGAGCCGGCGAGAGACGTCGGCAGGGGTTCCGCCTGACGATGGAAGATCCGACGTTTGGGTCTCAAGGTAGCTTTGCACGAGTCTGCGGCTCTCTGTTTCCATGGGCCTCGAAACAAGCCACCTCGGTATTTAAACATAGTGGTAGGAGGCGTCCGCACCGGTGTCGAGTCGACGATGAAGTACTTGAGACTTGTCCTCGAGAGTCGGTGGGACTCCAACACATTCAGCTTGGTGACCGTTGCAGCTGCTCTTCCGGGACTGCTGCCCACAGAGCACTTATAATACCGGCCTGCTGCCTAATCTGGGAGGAGGCAACGCTTCCTGTCGGAGGCTGCTGTACGTGGGGATCGTGCGGTTCATGGCTCTGTATGAGGCGCCCGTGTGGGCGGACACCATGACAGCCCATAACGTGGCAATATTGCGAAGGCCGCAGAGAGCGATGACTGTTAGGGTGATAAAGGGATACAGTATAATCTCCTACGAATCTCAGTACTCAAACAAACAGTTTATGGTGTTTCGCCAGGGGTTTGATAAAAATAAAAAGTAGCTAAATTACCTTTTAAAATGGTCCAGCGTCTGCTCGGCCGTCTTCTCGACGCCCTCGTCAATGCCCAGATCCGCGACGATCGCCAGCGGCTTCACGCCCTTCTGCTTCTCGCACTTGTCCGCAACCGCTCGCAAGTTGGCGTCATTCCTTCCCACCAGTGACAGTTTCGCGCCAAGTTTTGCAAACAGGTTACTATGGACTCGCCTATACCAATACTCGCGCCAGTTACTAGCACCACTTTGTCAGTAAAGTCTAGGTCCATGTTGATATTATTTTATGTTTTTTATTTAGAATTTTAATAAAAATATTTTTGATGCAATGCCAACGGTGCGTCGTGACTATTCAATCACTTGCATACGACTGCTTCTTTAAAAACAAAATAACTGTTTATATATTATGTAGGTAGGTACCTACCTCAACAAGTAGGTAAATATTAGGATATTGGCGCCAATTCCCTTGTTCTCAAACTAAATTTAAGTTCAGTGCATCTTTTCTTTCTATTTCATTAAGAAAAGGACAGAAGATAAATATTAGTTCAGTCCTGTCAAATTACATAGTCAGTGGCGCCGATTCCCTTGTTCACAAACTAAACTAAATTTAAATTCAGTGCATCTTTTTCTTTCTATTTCATTAAGAAAAGGACAGAAGTAGTATGTAGTAGTAGTTTAGTACTGTCAAATTAGTCCGCGCCTGACGTAAATTGACGTATTTTTAGTAGCCATGTTTCATATCACGTCTAGACTTGCTGTGGAGTATCTTAATTTGACTGGAGTAAACTAATATTTATCTTTTCTCCTTTTTTTAATGAAATAGAAAGGGTTCCGTCCGTAGCATTTTCTAAGGAAAAGTAGCAGCAACCCGACTCTTGTATCAGATTTTGTTTTTGGGTAGAGCATCAAACCTTTCCTTACCCACTGAGTATACTGCAGTGCTGCTTGTTTTGTGCCATTCTTCCTTGGTCTGTGCGACTTTCATCCAACTTTCCTATCTACTTTTCTATCTTTCCTATTCTTAGTTATTGAATTCAGGAACCATTTGATGCTGTTGGAGCAATCTATGCGCCTCGTTTCACATACGTTTCGTTTACTACTTATGTACTTAAATATACTGTATGGTACTCGACATTGAAACAGTATATACAGTTAGGATTAACTTTACTATGCAATTTTAAATACATAAAAGCTACAAAATATAATACACAAAAATTTGATAAAAACTAAATAAAAAGTTCAGTATTACCCTAAATGCAAAAATTCGATAGATATAATATTATGCCAAAGAAAGATAGTTCAGTTCTTACAATTATGAGAAAAGTCACACATGCATATAAGTTTCAGATTATAACTTATTCATCAAAATTTTCTTTTACATATACATATAATTTATAGATTTACCAGCTTTTACAAAAATACTAAGGAACATCCGAAATGGATGAAATAATAGTACATAGCTGTTTGAAAATAATTTTCAAACAATAATATAGAAAATATTCTAACTCTAATCAATACCTTCTTTATAAAATTAAATTCATATTATTTATATTTTACATAATTGTAACAAAAAAAAGTTGGTATGTACTTCAAATATTAGACTAATATGTAGGTATGTAAGTTCCCACATTGAATATAGATTGAACTATCTCCAGTGTGCCACAGTCATGGATTAACTTAAATATACTTAACATACAATACATTACAGTATACAATGGCACTTTTTAAAACAAAGATTTCGCACACAAATCTCATTTGTGTTTCAATATTATGTCTTCTAATCAGAAAGCCAATTTAAACACGCGCTAATTTTTATCTTTAACAAAATGGCAGAATTTCGCGCGCTCATTTTGGCGGATCTATGCAGGAGGTCGGCATTTGGGCAAGCTAGCTGCTAAATAAAACGAAATTTTCAACCACTGTCGGCATGCTAACAACTACTCAACCTTTTAATGCGTGCTGTTTGGAGCCATGTTGCAGTCCATTTGCAGACCATCCGCATACACCCTAACAATATTTTTTATTATCATAAATAATAATAGTCTAAAAACATTCATCATGAAGAATAATTTAAAATGACAGCCCAGCTATGTCAGTGTCTCCAATAATAATGATAGTATGTATAATGAGTATGCTGAATGCAATATACAACTGTATCATAAGTTAAATACAATTATCTAGATGCTAACATGGACATACATGCCGATAATATACAAAGTGCAATAACGATACAGGCACTGAGCAAATTTATACAATTCTAGTCTTGACAAGCAATGGAAGTCCAACAAGGGCAGAGGACAGATAATATATGAGCTTAATGATTAAATTAGAACACCATTATCAGCTAAACTCGACCCAAATCTGATATCAAATTGTCAAATTTTTGAGGGGCAGCCAACATTCATTGTAATATGAGAATTATTTGCATTTCATTTGGAATGTGTACATTTTTTATATCTAATTAGATTGTAAATTGATTTCTTTTTATCTAATTAATTAATTATACAATACAAATGACAATGAATCTCATTACAAAATGAGTTCTAAGTCCAAAATCCACAAACTGGCTGGAAGGTACAAGCTTGAACTAAAGTTAAATCTTGTTTTGTAATGAGACAGATTGTGTCTATGGTTAGTTTTAAGAAGTCCCTAATCTAATTTAATCAGTAAGTGAATAAAGTTTCCATATATACTTGTGTTTCCTTACAACATTCTTTACTCTCTACCCCTGTACATGAAGTGTGTACTTGTGCACATTCATATGTCTAACAATACAATTTTAAAAGTAAATCTGCAAGGAAGCCTGCAATAAGTCTTTAAAGTTTTAAGCACAGAAGAATTTTCTTTGCTTTAATGGTTCACTATCATCATCACTGTCAGAGAAGCAAGCAGCAAAACCACTCTTGTCTCTTAGAGAGTCTCTTTGTAAACTCGTTTGTTTCTCCATGGCTTTCTTTGAACGCAAATGCCTTGTGATCCGTTTCTTCTTCTTCAGTTTATCTCTCTGCTCTGTGCCAGGGCTGGCCACATTCATGCTTACCATGGAACTGACGTGCTCTGTAGAATTACTTATAACTAAAACTGAGTTCTCAGGATGCCTTAGTGTTAAGCCAATGTTCCTGCCACTTCTGGTTCTCGACACTGCTGCAGCTTCAGGATTCTCCTTCCGATCTGAATTGTTAAAGTCACTTGAATTTTTACTAATTTTCCTTCTTTTATCTACCTGTTTGTCATCTCCTGGATTTTCTTCGACAACATCTGGTGTTGCATGATTTCTGCTCCGTTTCGGATACCGTGACGTGGTGCTTTGTGTTTGGAATGACACATTCAAGTTGCCCTTGGCTCTAGTCCTGCTGCCATCTAGTTTACTGTTGCCAACAGCCTCCTTTGCACTTTTATTTGTCTTGGCATCCATGAACTTGACTAAAGATGTGCTCTTGCTTACTCTAGCAGACTTGTCAATACTCTTGGATATCAAGTTGATCACATTCTCAGACTCTGTGTTGCAGTTCAGAGCAGCTGGCTTCTGTATACCAGTGTTCATAGACTTGTTGACACAGACAACCACTGCGCTGTCTTTTTGTACACTTTGGCGTGATTCTTTCACCAGATTCCTACTGTTTTTACATCTTAATTTTCTAGGAGTTTTAGTTGACTGCAGTTTTGTAGACCTAATGTAGTTGGCTGTAAACCCAGACACATCACTGAGGTCTTCAAATTGTCCATTGAGGACTTCATTCTTCGACTTGTTATAATAGGTGTTCTTCTTATTGTCCACAGTCTGGTCCCCGCCTGCATGTAGTTCTGGTGATTTCTTCAGCTTGTCAGGTGATTTTTGATCTACTTGACTATGTTTATTACCATTCATGAGACTATTATTAAATATTTCAAAGGAACTATTAAATTGGCTGTTGTTGTTGAGGCTCTGCTGAGCTTGTCTCAAGCTCCTCCTCAGATGCATCACCTTGGGTGTTGATGTGATCACTTTATTTTTCTTGTGCAATGTTCTGTTGTTTTTCTGATGTTTTGATCTCTTTGATTTGCCTTGCACAGAGGTGTTTTTAATATTGAAGTCTAAGTCAGATCCTAGTGTATCAGACTTACAACTACTCATCACAGTCTGTTTCTGCTTTTGAGATGTGTCAAAATATACATTTTGCTGCTTATCTGCAGAGCCTGAGTCGTCTTCTAGTAGAGACAGCTTCCTCTTTTTCTTTTTCTTAGGTGAAGGCACCTCGGCAGCACTGGGAACACTTTTAGGTTTACTTTTAGAACACTGTGCTTGCTCATTCTGTTTTTTGACACTGTCATAGTTCATCAGGCACGGTGCCCGCTTGGTACAAATCCAATAAGATATTTCATCCATGTTGCTCATAAAGGGAACGTCAGCTGGGGGAGCTCGGGCAGCGGCGAGGCCCTGGTGAGCTGGCACCATAGCGAGGCGCAGTGCGAGCGCAGCAGGCACGCCAGCAGGTGCAGCGGGCCCGACCAGGCGCACGCGCGCGCTGCCTGCTCCGCGCTCGAGCTGCCCGCGCGACCGCCCAGCACGAACTTCCCGTGCTGCCGGCTACAACTAACCTCTTCCATTTTCCACGTAAGCCTCACATTCCATACACCTGAAATATCAACATTTTCCTCATCATTTGTGTCCACGTAACGAACTTCTAACAAACTCCAACATTCAAATAATCGAATTCTTACTTTTTAAGGCTCTCGTTACTGAAAGTCGATCTCTTCGATTTTGTCGTTACTTAGAAACTTACACTTCTGAGATATACGTATCGAAAAGAAAACCAAGCGGTACGGCGCTCAGTTATATTACACAAGTTTTATCGGACATTTCTTGATAAAACAATACTAGAAACAAACGTCAAACGTAACAATACAATATCGATGACCGTTTAGTCCAAACTCTGCCCGTTATGCAAGGTATTGGTACATATAAACTTAAATTTTTATTTCTCTTCTGAATTCACCACAACAAAATAGTAAAGCAAAGCAAAAGCGCTTGGAATTTTACCACACAGATCTATCAGAAAATAAGATATGTCAAAATTTTCAACGAATCAGAAGACCGTAATTGGATACCGGGTTCTGTAAGCAACACTGGATTGGGCACCATTAAAAAAATAAAGGAACAGAAACAATGAGAACACACTTATTATTGTCTATGATCAATAGCATAATTATAGGGTAAGGCTAATTTGGAAAACATATGGAGTTATCAATAACAATATAAAAATATCTTCAAAATAAAAAGAATTCTAAGGATTTCTTTTTTCTCAAAACGTACCTACTACTAAAACATGCGTAACAAAACGCTTTGTTTTGCATCATTTGACGTTACGTTTCGATTTCCCCTCTTTCCCCACTTTTTCGCGCCATATCGTGGTACTACTTGTCTACAGTTTTACACTGGTTGAGCTGTTTTCTTTAGTTTCTATAGAAATTGATAGAATTATCTAGCGTTACCACAACGATGTTATTGTGATTTTCAGTGCAAATTGGCAATGCCTGAAAATGAATGATATTCAGTGTTTGATCGATCGTCAGCTTGGCATTTGTAAGTAATAATGAAAAACTATCTGGAATCGTAAAAAAAAATGTACTTAATGATAGTAACGGATGGGTTATTGCAGATTGTCGGCTGAACTATGACAACATCTTGAAGCGGCTAGTGGTCGACAGCGAGGAATCATTCTATGGGCTGCAGAATGCGAACATTGCGGCTAGCTTCGACCAGGATCCCCCGATATTTGCGTGCCGATTCTCGGAGGCTCCCGGTTACGAGCACATCCTTGCTCTTGCGAACGAGGATGGCAGAGTTGCTATTCAGGCAAGTAGCCCTATGTGCACACTATCTCATCGTTTTGGGAGACAGTGATTGGGTATGCTCAGTGGGTCATGGTAACTTGTGATTACAGGATACATCCAATGTAACGACTGCTAGCACATTGGAAGGGTTCCAGTGCCACAACAATGCTGTCTTCGACCTGGCATGGATGCCTCAGAACATGAACTTTGTGACTGTGTCAGGTAAGCAAGAAACCAACGTAGTTTTGTTCCCAATTAATTATTAAATACTTAGCATCCATCTTAGAGATAGATGGTTGTACTTACCTCAAGAATTAAATAAGTGATGAAATAACAGATCATTATAACATTGAGCAATACTTATCAATGAGATTGTCATAGCAATTAAATGTTGTTGCAATTTTATAACCAACAAATTTCATAACAACAATGAATTTGAATGGTCATCATCATCCATCATATTAAAAACATAAAGCGATTTATGTATATTAACCATTATTTTCTAATATCAGTGGGAACTGTATGAGAACAGCTCATTCTGTAGTAAAAATATTAGTAAGATTAGCAAGATGGTGGCAGAGCTGAATGCCCATGGTGCGCTACACTTGAATATCTCCCAAATTTGTGGAGACCTATTTTAATGCAGCCAAACACAGTTATAAAAGTGTGGAAGTTACTAGCTATGCCGACCGTACCATAACCAACAGTGTAGCTAAACATTATTTATCATATCAACACTTTGATAAGTACCCCACTAGAAGAAATCCATATATTACTAGATTATAATATTTCCTTCATAGCCTGCTTCCTAACGAATGACTATGTACCACACTATTGAAAAAAGTGACTATGACACTTGTTTTCAATAATGTGGTACATAGTCATTCGTTAGGAAGCAGAAATACCTTAAGGGTTTTATCATAATTTATATAAAAGTAGCAAGCAAACTGTGTGCGATGTATTGTGAGACCTCAAGAGTAACTGAAATATTATTGGGGCTTTAAAGCCTACTTGCGTTGGTTAAGTATAGTATAGATGATATTATTGCAGTATGTACATTGCATTTTCATTGAAATGTGTAATGAAAATGAGTGTTTTGAAACGATTTATAGAAATAATCTTATCTTATTTATCAATAATATTGCAATAAAATATACTGTTATCCACAGAATAGTTGTAATAAATTGTCATGTAATAAATTTTCAGGTGACCACACAGCATGTCTATGGGACGTGGCAGAGGGTGCTCCTAAAAGGGTCCTAGTCTTCTCAAGCCACACAAGATCTGTAAAGACTGCAGTGTTCCGGCCCACGGAGCCCTCGGTCTTCGCCACGGGCGCTCGGGATGGACACATACTGGTGTGGGACATACGAGCCAACAACCAGCCCTCTGTAGTCCTAAAACCAGACAACTGCCTCATGAATTGCCACTCCAGCTTCAACCCCAAGACGCCCGGCTCGCACGGCAAGCGGCCGCGCGTCGATACACAGCGCGCTACCAGCATCACCGGCCTCGTGTTCCAGGACGACACCACACTCATCTCGTGCGGCGAGTGCGACGGCAACATTAAGGTGTGGGACCTGCGCAAGAACTACAACATCTACAAGCGGGAGCCGCTCCCCAAGCACTCCATACCTTATTGTGGCAGCTCCACTAAGAACGGATACACCAACTTGATCATAGACGACGCTAGAATGAGACTGTATGCGAGCTGTATGGACAACGTCATCTATTGTTTCAACATATCGACGTACAACGCGATGCCGGAACAGAGGTACATCGGGCACGAGAACAGCACGTTCTACATCAAGACGTGCCTCAGCCCCGACAGCATGTACCTCGTGAGCGGCAGCAGCGACAAGAACGCATACGTTTGGAACGTGAAGTACTCGTCGCCCGTCGTGCGCCTGGCCGGCCACTGGGCCGAGGTCACGTGCGCCGCCTGGTGCGCGCGCGGCGACACCAAGCTGGTCACGTGCAGCGACGACGCGCGCCACAAGCTTTGGCGCGTCGGGCGCGAGCTGGCCGAGCGCGAGCGCGAGCTGGCCGAGCGCGAGCTGCGCGGCCGCGCCGAGCTCGTGCCGCGCACCGACGTGGCCAGTCTGCCGCAATGGGGCGCGCTCGATAAAACTCCGAATTCACACAAACGCAAACTGGTCACCACGCCCGGATCCTACAGTGCCAAGCGAATGCGCTCACAAGGCAATGCTTCTATTAGAAAAACAAAGCGTTGCCTCACAGATTTGATGAATGCTTCCAGAGACACAGAGGAAGCTGAAATGTCAATAAAAAGACTGAAATTAGACACCCTACCTGAAGAAAATGAACCAAAGCTGCTACCAGCAGGAATAAAACGTCATGGAGACTGTCTCGAACAAAGCCCACCTAAGAATTATGAAATGGACGCTTCCAGCGACTGGTGCTACATACCTAAAGCGGGCTCCTCCTTCATGACGCCCACTAAGAATTATGAAAGTAAAAACTGCAAAATTTTATCGCCAAAAGGCATGAAACCACTATCTCCGACTACATCAAACAATAGATCTCCAGTGCAGGTGTCTCCCAGCAAGCTGAGGATCATATCGTTCACTACGCCGACCAAGAACCTGCCGAACTTCGTGTTGGATGGAGAGGCGCCTCACCTGCGGCTAATGTCGCCCGTCAAGAAAAAGGACTGCACCACCGACTGGCTGACGCGCATGGTGCGCGAGAGGAAAGGGAAGTGCGCGAACGTCGCCGACAAACTCAACGTGACAGCTCCACTCAGCCCCAAAGAAAATATTCCCACACGGAGGACTTCCGTGTCGGAAAGAACGCCGAAGTCTAACAAGAAAAGTAGAACATTATTGAAATATTTTAATGTTACTGTCAAAGAGAAATAGTCGTAGTGTAAGTAGATTGAAACGGACTGACTAGTTGTGTTTTTGAGTGTATTTTAAGTATAAGTGATGTTACAGATTTCTAATATATGTGATGAAAGAAAAAAGTCGAAAAAGTTAAAAGTCATTCTTACAAAATTAATGTTAATGATTTGATTCAAAATTGTTGATTAGACACTAGTGATAATCATGTTCCTATAATAGTATTGTAGACGAGATAATCTCAACATTTAGACAAGTTTAGGTGAGCCAGGAAGATACTTACTCACTACTACTACTACTACTACTACTACTACTACTACTACTACTTCTTCTTCTACTACTTACTTTTATTTTTGGATAATATTTATGACATCAATAGTACAAATCTATGTTTTTAACCTTTGACTGCAATAGAACTCATTCCATGTGCTTTGATTGCTTTGGTTGCTTTGATTTTGATTTAGTTTTGTCTTGGTTGTATTGTATCCATTCAATATGTTTATGGATCAACAACGCGATTAGGTTACAGACACTATGGAACTCCATTGTATTACTTACTCATAATTTATTGCATTTACAATATTATTGATTTCGATAAATAAATCAATTGGTATAAAAATATATATATTTTACTTGCGTTTTTTTTTACAACATAGACCTGTGTTTGTTATTCGATTATCTTTTTAGGGCAGGTTCGAAATTTACCTTTGTGACAATACAGACAGACAATGGACTATACAGAAATTCAATAGCCCCAGATATCTTGGAAAAAAGTTCACTGGACCTCCTAAGTTCCCCAATTTTAGAGGAGTCTCTTTCACCTTCGTTGACGAAAAATTAAACGTTTATTATACAGGGTGGCCGGAACATTGACGTCCAAAAATGAAATTTAGGTCCCTCGTATCGTGGGGTATCCGAATCACCCCCATGTATGTTCCGCGACTTTTCATAGTTTTCGAGTTACGAATTTTTTTCTGATTTTTTGAGAATGATCGAACTGACCAATCTAAAAAATGGCTTTGGCGAGATTTTTTTTTTGCAACTGAATCTTCGTGAGTAGTACTTTTATGCATAAAATAATCAGCTTCGTAACTGTGATGAAAGTTATGAAAAAGTTGGTCTAAAGTGCTAATTTTTTTATGATTATGAAAGCTGAGAGTCTGGCGCATTCTTGAAGCCTACTTAGGAACCATGAAGTTTTCTGTTTAAATTTTTTATTTAAAGTTAAAATGCTAAGCCATAATTTACCGAACGTAATTTTTTCACTTTAGACCAACTTTTTCATAACTTTTATCACAGTTACGAAGCTGATTATTTTATGCATAAAAGTACTACTCACGAAGACTCAGTTGCAAAAAAAAAATCTCGACAAAGCCATTTTTTAGATTGGTCAGGTCGATCATTCTCAAAAAATCAGAAAAAAATTCGTAACTCGAAAACTATGAAAAGTCGCGGAACATACATGGGGGTGATTCGGATACCCCACGATACGAGGGACCTAAATTTTATTTTTGGACGTCAATGTTCCGGCCACCCTGTATGTCTATTCATGCCTATTTAATGTCGTATTTTTGTCTCCACATTGTATATTTTAGTGTTCGATTGTATATTGTATGTATTTATGATTTGTCAAGTGTACCTAATTATAATAAACTGCCCCAAATAAATCTATGTTTGGCAAAATCCTATTTTCGAAAAATATTTTGTTTTACGCCTGTTTCGTCGGCGCGCGCGTCGTCGGGCGATCGGACAAACAATTCTAACATTGTCGAGTAGGCGTCTAAACTGCGATACACCTACACTTGCATAGGTACTTTGTGGACAGTGGAAATTAAATTAAAACACCAGGTTTAAATGAATATCTTGCATTTTTTTCTGCTTCAGTATTAACACACATTGTATTCTTACCGAAATAGTTCATCATAAAGTTTGCTAGCAAAATCCCGAATCTTTGGAACTAGTATCGTAATCCAACTCGAGTATTAGTTCAGCACGAGCCGAGCTCGGCGGCGGCACGTCGGTGAACACTCTGCTGCACTCGTCTTCTATGCCCAAGTAGTGCGTCACCAGCGACGTGTCCGAGCGCGACTCGATCGTGTTCACGTGCAATTGGCCCGGCGAGCACTCGAACTGAAGCGCCGGGCTTACGCACACGTGAGCCAGCGAGTTCACGTCCACGCAGGCGGCTGAGTTTAAGTCCACACGTGTCGAGTTCAGGTGCACGCGTGCCGGCAAGCACATACGCACGCGTGTCGGCGAGCTCGCATGCACGCGGCTTGTCGCACGAATTGAGTTCTCCACGCACAAATCCCTATACAGCTTCACAAACGATATGGGAGGTTTCTTTGACTCCTCTCCCAAGTCTGAATTGGGAGGGATCGGCTCCACCGCTTTGTGCACCGCTTTCTTTGATTTCTTCGGTATTGTAAATTTTGGCTCCATTTGAGTCTTACGGAGAGGTTTCCGCAGAACTATTAGAGAGTCCATTTTTCATATGGACAGTTTTATTTAGATTACTTAGTTTATCGTCATTTCCAAACTGCGTGAAACTACATATTTGACAGCTAATTCAGCCATTAACTTTTTTAAAAGAAACGCTCAGATAACAGAAAACGTTAATGCTAAATAGGTCCAGTAATCTCTAGTTTACAATAGTAGTCTATGAATAGGTCTATCAAGAGCCGTCAAATATTTTGATGGTGAATTTTGCTGTACACAGTACAACATAGCATACCTATGCTGCCAAAGGAGGCACGCTGCGTCCCCACTTGCGAACAACATGTTACGCATAATGTGGACGGGGATTTTAGTGTTTCACTAAGCGAACCCCTGAACTTGTCCAAACGAAGCGGCGACGCCGAGTTCGAGACTCGGATCATACTTTTTGTGCTTTAGCCGAGTGCACGTCGTAGGCAACTTATTTTTAACAGAGGCAAATTATTTTTTTCGTGGGCTGCCTAGTATTGCTAGTGCATCGTATATGTGTATCTGTCGTGGCCAGATCTTAAAAGTGATCATTTCATGAAGTGTTCGACCATTTCATGATATGGTTGTACCCATTTCATGAAATGGCCAGCTAAAACTGACCATGTCGTTTTAATGTCAACGTTTAGTTTGTTCGAGCAATTTACCAGCTAGGTGCCAGAGTTTCTCTAAGAGATTTTTTTAAAGATATTGGCATTCTCATGGTTGCGTCATAATTCATCTTCGCCAATATCTTATATATTAGGCAAAATTTACACTTGTGCACAAAAAACAGTGATATTCATTCACAAGGTTAACACTAGAAATAAGCACAAACTACGTGCCCACTTTCACCGGCTTCATAACTCATTTGTTGGGCTTGGTATAACCTTTTATAACAAGATACCTTCTTTGCTAGACTTGCCTTTTAATGCGTTTAAAGCTCAAGTAAAATCCAACCTTTGTTCAAAGGCATACTATTCCATCAACGACTACTTAGGGTCAGTTCACACCGAGACGCGACGCGATGCGACGATACTGGAAGAGGCCAGTGATTTCGCGCTGCGCCGCGCAACGTCGCGAGGCACATCGTAAAATCGTTGGCAACACGACGCCACGCCGCGCGGCGCAGCTAGACGCCGCGCGGCGCAGTGGGACGTGTCTACATTCGCTACGTGCTCCCGCCCCGTCCCGCGTCCACCCGCACTCTACCATTTGCAAGCGCATGAGAACGACGTATATTTGGCGGGTACATTATGCAGATCGTAACTTTTTGTAACCCATTTTGTAATAACCATAATTTTTTTCTGGATAATTGACAATGTGGTCATAAGCCAAGGTATGAAATTCACCATGAATTAATCTATTTCTCCATAAATTATGCACCCAAATACTCCTGTGTGATGTTTTCTTTTTAATTTTATTTTTGTATTCTTCTTCCTCATCCTCTTCTGCAAGAAGTCCGATTATAACAAGATCCCAGTCTATCATTATAATATCACTCGATCACTCGACCGTACTGCATCAATTCTGGACGAAGTCTGGACTAGCGATGAGTCAACCCGGTTTGCCAAACCGAATCAATTCGGGTTAAGGGCAACTCGCATCAAACCGAGCTACAGTCTATCCAACCCGGTTTCAGTTTGAAACCGCAATCGCGTCAACTCGTGTCCAGTTCGAGCGAGTACGAATGCGATGCAATGCGAATAAGCTGATGCGGGCTGAACGCTCCGCCAGAATGAATAATAAACGCCTAATACATTGTTTTTCAGTCATCGATATTTTTTCCCATCCCTATCGCCTACCCGAATTAAAATCGTAAACCGTATCGTAATACGGTTTATAACTTAAAACGGGGTTTTGAACGAATGAATGACGTCACACAGTACTGGATGATTCGGTTTGGTTGAATCGGTTTGTAAGTCGGTTTGAGCAAAATTATGATTCGGTTCAACCGATTTGAAAAAATTACGGTTTGACTCATCTCTAGTCTGGACGGAAATAGTAGACAAGTCGCCACGCGGCCTCAGCTGCGCCTCGCGGCGTCGCGCAGCGCCGCTCTCGCACGCCGCGCGCACCGGCGAAGTACCGCTGCGTCCCGATGCGTCGCTCTACGCCGCGAGGCGTCACGAGGCGCAGCGCTGCACCGCGCAACGTATTCTGAACTCTCACAATGCAATGTGTACCTTTTCGTGTAGAAAATAAAGTATATTTTGAGTCACTCTTTTAACCTTTTGAACGCCATTGTCACATATATGTGACAAACGAAATCTTACCCTGAACGCCAACGTCACAAATATATGACAAAATACACGTCGCACCATATAATGAAATAAACAATTTAATCATTACTTTTGTGTGTTTTTATTTATATAATTTAAAAGTTGCTTCCGTCTATATTGTATTGCATGTAACTAATTTATATAAACCACCAATATCGAGAAATTTGTTGTTTTAAAAGTAGATGTTAAACGCGTATAAAAGGAGTGCCTCACACGCCGTAGTCCGCTATATGTGACAGCTAGTGTTGTGACATATGATTGTAAAATCAATAAAAACTTAAGAAGATGAATATGAAATTTTAGTTCAGAGTATATTATTTGTGTATAAGTTGGTATCAGGAGAAATAAAACGTATTTTTAAAACAACTTAGCCTTATACAACCATGCCTCTAGCTACACAATCAAAAATAAAATATGCAAATGTCTAATATCGACACTTGTTAAACTCATCTCTTGCGCATCCCTAGCGCAAACCAATATTATCAGTCCCTTGTACGCCATAGTCATAAATGTATGACACAGCGGTGACGTCGTAAGCGCAGGCGATTAAGTTTAGTGAAGTGCTTTAATTTTTTTGTTTTTGTATTTATTTATTATTAAAATATCGTGTAAGTTAGTTATAGTATAAACTGCGATCATGAGTGTAGTGACTACCGAAGAACTTCTTCGAATATTAGAAGGAATTGGGAATGACGAAGAGTTCTCGGAAGCGGAATCAATACAAGAAGATGATTTAGAGGTGAATTATTTTAAAAACTATGATCAAAAATGTTATATCAACATTTTAATTTATTTATTAGGGACAAAAACAGGTCAGTAATTTCTTAAACGAAATTTTTTCAACAAGTATAGAAGAACGATACAGGCTTTGATAAGCACCTGAAATATTTTCTCTTTTATTAGATTTACTTATGATATGAATCAATCGTTGAAAATATTATCTGACCTTATTGTTCTTGTTTTTTTTTTTTATATAACTTACGAATGAGTAAAATGTCGTACCTAGACCAGCGCACAGTCTACATAGGTATTTATTTAGGTATGCATTAATAAAGGTATTAATCATAGTATGCACCTAATATGTAAGCTAACCTAATTAAAAAATGATTAATTTTAAATATACTACTAAGACGGAACCAGTTAGTGTACTTATTATTATTCTACACACTTTACCACCTTGGCTTAGACCGGAGTCGTGGCCAGGCCGATATGGTCGCTCCGAAGTATATAGGTAGGTACATAGATTGTCGTTTACAAACAGCGGACATAAAGTTTAGAACTATAATAACTTTTGGTTTCTGATAATAATTATAAGGAAAAATAAAAAGCTTTATAGAATTTTGTGATTTTAATTTTGTGTTAGTAAAAAAAAACAGTACAGTAGTGATTATAAATAATTAACACCTAATCTGTCATCGTCTTTTTAATCACATTCATATTAATCGGAATCTTGGTAGCTTGGCAGACTGATATCATCCAAGTCCTTTTGCTGTCTCGCTTTTCTAATCAAATTTATTATATTTGTGTATGTCACCGATCGTTTGGCTATTGGGACTTGATCAAGTTCATGAGCGACGAGTCTTGCGAACGCTTTATTGCGGGGGTCTTTGCGCTCATCTTCAAAGTTTAAAGGCTGTAAATGACTTACGTCATACCTCAATTCGTCGTGGTCAAATATATTTCGTTGGTAAATGCTCGCAGTCGCTATATCTTCAGGGGTCCCTCGAGTTTCCTTTGACACTTTTATTTTAATTTCTTCACCACTAGAATATTTCCTTTTTTTGCCACGATGTACATTTTTTAATATACTGGGTGACATTTCGTCTATCGGAAATATTCACCTACTCAAATTAATTTTAGATCGCGTTTCACCTTGTTAACCACATTGGGTGCTCATGCCCAGTGCCCTTCGCGGGCGCTGGGCGTGAGGACTTCTATTGCACTCACGGACACACAACACTCTCCAAAGTCACACATAGACATAGCACATCTCCTTTTTTTTCTCTTCCTCTCAGTACTTGCAGCTTTAAAGTGTGCGCGCAGCGTCGCGTCTCGGTGTGAACTGACCCTAAAACGATAAAAATAGTTGGCCGCCCTGATTATCTCAAGACAATGTTTATGTTCTTTCTCCAGAATTAGCTTACTGACAGGTTATATGAGTTCATATAATTGTTTATTTTTATTTGACTGTACAAGTCATTTCAGTCATTTAAATGTTTTTAATGAATGGATGTCAGAAATAGCTTTTATACCCATGTTATAGAGACGTCAGAGTTACTAGGGAATAATGAAACATTGATGTAAGATGTGCTTTTGCTCACTCTTTATTACGCTTGTTAATATATAAAAACATAATATAAATTATTTTGTAAAATATCACCACTGATGGTTGCAAACAAGTCGACCGCAAGCTCCGCTCGTGTGCCACACTCTTTATAATTCACGCGTCACTCGGAGACTGACTCTAGCGATATAACGACATTGGTAATATTACATTTTTAGATTTTGTACATAATTATGTTGAATATGTCTAACATAATAATGACTACAAAAACCATGAAATCCAAGTTTTCTCTTTACTTTTTGCATTATTAAAATCGAATGGAGAGTAAATAAAAATCTGTAATTTCACGTTTCATAGTTCTGCAAAGGTTAGAGCTCTTGTCACCTCTACCAGACTAGTCATAAGCTATATAATCCCCTAGAAAACCCATACAAAAATGTCCTTTATTCACATTATATTATTGTTATGCCACTAGCCGGGAAGCGGTGAGAACTGCTCTTAGGATCAGATCCCGAGTTACTAAAATTAGGCATTTTATATATCAGTTCTCGCGCAAGTTATGAAAGTAGTGTGACACCAAACTGAAATGAATTTAAAAAGTATCATTTCTACAAATTAAACTTGATAATAATCATGTAAAAATATGTAATTTGTATGTCGAGTGGCGTTATCGAATGTATTAATATTATTGATATCTAGTGAGGCTCCATAATCATGAAAATTCGCAAACATCCGAGATCGACATTCGATGCGGCCAGAGCGGAGCGCGGCTCGCAGGCGGCGCGGGTCATAACAATGAACTGTCAGTAACGAAACTATAGCAGAAATAAAAAATAACACAATTAATAAAAAAGAAAAGTCGTTAACAATAGATCGGGCGACGTGTCCGGCTGGCCGGCGCGCCGCCATACAATTTGTTATACCTACTACATCTAAGTCTGCACTTATACTACGTCACTTAACACTATGTACATACAATATCTTTATCCAAGCGATTTAAAAAAAGTCTTAGTACTTTTTATCATATTAATTTGAAAATTTGTTAAATGTCTTTATCGTTAAATTCACTGACTCCACTCGCACCACATTAACTTTATTATGTTTCATTTTTTCGTTTTCGTTTTATAAACACAATACAAGTAACAGAATGTTTTAGCCCCGCTAAAAAACTACTAACATAAGTATACAACTAGAGTACAACCGACATAACTTGTACGAACGACGAGATGCGCCCGACACTCGCCGCTGCACGCCCTGCAAGCACTGTGCAGCACTGTGCAGCACTGTGCAATACTGTGCAGCACTGTGCAGCGCTGTGCAGTACGTGCTGGGCGTGCAGACTGTGTGCAGTGCTTGGCCGGCGCCTGGTCGGCAGTCCCGACTCACGAGGCGCGCACTCGTCTTCATATCAATTGACATTTTAAACTGGTAAAATATAAACGTTAATCTATGAAGGAATCACGTTTTGTGTCGTGAGCGCGCGTGAGACGCAGACGTGATGTCACGCGCGAGTCTCATGCGCGCTCAGCGTGTCAGTCGCAATTCGAGATCAAAAACTCGAGGCGATTATCGAATTTCACACCTCTAATACCCAAGCGTACACGTCGCCACCCAATGCGCTGTCACTGTGCTCAGCAGCGAGTGCTCGGCACTGTTCGTATGTGCTCGGCACTGCTCGGAAGTGCTCGGCACTGGTCGGATGTGCTCGACACTGCTCGGATGTGCTCGGCACTGTTCGGCTGTGCTCGGCACTCGGCACTGAACACACGCGCGCGTTAGAGGACGGCGCCGCGCCGCTCGATTTCAGTCCATTGAAATATCATTACAATACCATTTTATCACAATAGACAAATTAAAGTAATTTTGGGCACAGCGTTACCCTAGCGATGGCCTCGTATAAACTTGTAGTTTCGTTGACATCATTAACTAAATATTCATTGAAAATCCCGCGTTCTGACAATCTAGTCGAGTATCAAACTGATGGATAAAAACACATTATTCAAAACGAGTAAATTCTTCGAAAAACAGTGTCGGCTTGCATCGCCGGGAGGGCCGAGTGCGCAGTGCGCTCGGTCCTCTAGTATCGTAAGTTTGTACTTTGATCATTATTAGAGTGCAATTTACAAAGGAACTGGATGTCGCACGTCGCCAGCCGCGTGCCTGTGCCGAGAGGCACGAGAGGCACGCGGCCGGGCGCGGCGAGAGTTTGATACGAACGGTTCGCGCAGGACATGTCACTGTGAACATTAGACGGGACTATCTACTGCACGTGACGTCACGCCGCACGAGCGCCGCGCGCCCTTCGGACACTAGTATGCGGTATCGATACAATATATAGGGAATTTAAATGTTCTTATTGCGCTAACGGGAATTGATTACAGACAGTTATACTAACAGAATAGTTGGGGGCGCGGGCGCTCGCGGGTCGCGGTACTCGGTACGCGCGAGCGGGACGTAAGTACGGGAGAGCGCGGGGCCGGCGGGTCGGGCGGCGAGCGCGGGTCCTACGGAGCGCGCGGGTCCGGCGGGTCTGGCGGAGCGCGCGGGTCCGGCGGCGGGTCTGGCGGAGAGCGCGGGTCCAGCGGTGCGCGCTAGTCGCGCGGGTCGCGGGCGTCATGTGCGCGGCCGCACGCTCCGCTGTGTCCGACGTCCCGCCGACACTCTGCAAGTCAGAAACAAACATATTATTAATAATTAATCAATTTGGTTCTAGCGCACCGTAAAGGATTCCGTTGTTGGGATGAATATTTACGCATGCACACTATTGTTTTTATCACCGCAAAATATCGTTTGTACATTTATTTTTCATTACAAAGTTATAATGCACTCGTTTTAATTTTTGTCAGCGAATGTTAGAAACCGCATCCATCAAACTATCAAAATTTTGTTTTCAAAGCAAATAATCTATAGGCCGACCGCTTAACTGAGACGTTGTTGCCTGAGATAGCTGCGCGGTGCGGGAGGGGTGATAGTTGTCATATTTGACAACCACTGAGCTCTCGCATCACGTCACCACGCCCCTCCCGCGCCGCGCTGCTACCTCAGGTAAGGCCTATAATGATTCGTATCCGTTCGAAATTCAAAGTATAATTTTAATTTCGGCCAGTTTTCGTTGTAGCACTCAATCTATCCATCTTCTTCTGCGTGTCGCTGTCACAACTGAGTTTTAAATCTTATTGACCCAAAACTTGCCACTTCCACGGCGTCTTGACTGCATGTTTTGGGACACAGAGGGCAGGATAGGAGGTGAAGCATAGTTTACGACATAGCTCCATAATCACACCCTACTGCCGTTCCATCAAGGTAGCCCCACTTTACCAGGTTGGACTTACATCTTCCCACTTGTGTCCGGAGACGGTTCAGAGACTTCCAAGTGGACCACGGAAGATTACACTCAGCAGGGAGATGGTCCTTTGGCGGTAGATAGTAAGTAGGAGGAGGAGGAAGAGTATCCTGCCATAGTTTACAGCGGGCGACAGCCGGGTTTCCTGACCGACGCTGTCGATTTCGGATTCTCATTTTCTACGAAATGTACGGGAAAAGTTTTTTGGCGATTTCTGACTTTTCAAAGTTCAGCAGCATATGCTGAAGGAAAAATCCGTCAATTTAGTAATGTAGATACCGCGAGGCTAGTCTATTTCAGTTACTTTCATAGTATCATGTCTTACGATATTTTAGTATGGGGTAGGGCTGCAGATATCTAGTCTATTTTTATTCTGCAGAAAAGAGCCGTCAGAGCAATATATGGCCTCCGCAGCCGCGATTATCTAAGGGAACTGTTCAAAGATATTAACATCATGATGGTATCTTGTCAAATATCTATGAAAACATCATCATAAAAGAGTCAACAGACAATCACAATCATCAGACATCAGTAAAAGAGATGAAAGACACAACTATAGGATTAGAAATAGGGACCAATTAGTTCAACCAGGTTTCAGGCTGGCTAAAGTAGACTCATCTTTCATGGGGTACTGTTTAAAATGTTACAATAAAACACCTCCCCCACATACTCCCAACTCAATGAAACGAAATTCAAATCTTATATAAAACGCACACTATGCAGCCAAAGCATGTTATAAGTTGGGGGATTACATCACTGACAAAAACGCTTGGTTCAACGCTGGTCCTGCTCCACAAGGGCACATAAACTAATTAATTAGCATTCGAAAATATTATTGGAGCTGCTGAAGATTGAAAAAACTATCTTTGTAATGTAGATATAAATTCAGTCTCATAGATGTATTGTATAATTGCATAGCACACTTATGAGCACTATGTACAGACGCCAGCGCATCAAGCTCCCGAAACTGTCAAATTTTCCCAACTAACCTTGAACCTAATGCTTTAGCGATAACGTTGAAAATATATTGAATAAATTTGACAGATTTTAGTAGCTTGATGTGCTGGCGTCTGTACCTAAATTATAAAGCTACCATTTACTGGGTACGTCTTTCATTGACTTGATTGTGCCCTGGCGGCTGAGAGTATGTCATGCTCACTCAAATGTCTCGTTGGTGGTGGCGTGTGCGTTGGATCATTAAGTCCCTTCAAAATGGTGCTGATTCATGCGTCATGTTCGTGAGCGGGCGCCGTCAGTAGGGGCTGGTCATCTCTTAGCCGCCACGGCTTATTTTAATTTCTGAATTGGTTTTTTTTGTTTTTAATTTTTTCAAGTACGAACGCTTTTATCTACAGCTTTTTAGTAACTAAGGTCTCCGAGTTAAACCGCGGACAGATAGAAGGACTTAGCGAAACTCAAATGGTTCCTTTTTTACTTCAGAACCCTAAAAAGGAAAGAGAAAGATATTTTAAATTGACATGCTCGTAACAATTTTAATAATTTGACATGCTCGTGCCATTCTTACATGGCTTGAGAGGTTTCGATCATATGGACAACCATGACAACACGTCATGTCCTTGCTAACATGGAGAGGAAATCGACTCCGACCCGTAAAAACGATAACAATTAGTTTTTGGAAGAAGCAAGTTGTGAAGTTCATTAAAAAGAGAGGATCCTCCGACCAAGACCGATGTGTCCTTTCTACCTACCTATCGGTCATTGTCGGGCTGTTGTATCAAATACTCAAATCTTTATTGCATTCCATTTGCTTTCCATATGTATCAGTCGCGAGGTACAATCTGGCTCGCGCGATTCAGACCCTGAGTCGTCATCTGCAACTTCTGTCGTTTATCACGTCGTGCGTACTTCCCATGTAGCAAGATAGATGTCGCTACACTGACCTGGTGAGGAGCATGTAGGACGCACAGCTCGCCTGCCGCACTCGCGCACAACATCACCAACAGAACACGGACAGCTCGCCGCCGTGCGCGCCGCCCACCGCACGCCACGAGCGCACGCCGCCTCCTCCCACCTTCAGCTGCGGGGAGACAGGTACTCTTTATTAATCACTCACAGAGCAACGCTTAGAGCGATTATCACACTGCACCGCGTTCCGTCGCGTAGCGCGCAGCGGCCATAGCAAACAATCTGCGCGCTGAGCGCGTCCCGCGCGCGGTGTAGTGTGATAATCGCCTAATATACAAATGGAGTGATGCATCTATCGTCAAAAAAAAAAAAAAACTGAACTACGTTGAACGACAGTCTCACTTCATATTTTTTTTTATTTATACTCTCATTTTCGTTATCAGTGACCTCGAATACTACGAAAATGACACCCATAATGAAGAATTTTAAGATTTTCGTAGCCGCTATTTTGATTTCGGCTTTAGCCCCCTCGAAACCCAAGAAAATGACAACATTAATTTTAAAAAAAAATTCGCAGCCGCCATCTTGGATTTTATTTTGACCTTACCTTTTGGCTTGGGCACCGTAAAAAACAATGAAACTACACCCATGACGAAAAATTAAGAAAAAAAATCACTTATTTCAACCCCTTAAACCCCCAGAAATATACAGTTTTACTAATACGAGGGCGACACAAGTTTTTAAAACTGGCCACTTGTAAACGATATAATAAAAAAATAAGTTCAAATTTTGAAAATGGAACTATTTGTCAATATTATTGTGTATGTATTTTATTCATTTGTCATTTGTTTACGATTTAGCGGCAAATTGAAATTTGTCTGCGTCATGTCAGCATAAATTTAACGCGAGAAAATGTTCGTACAATAATTTTTTATGACTTTCGATGTCATTTAAGTCAACAAGAAAGTTATGATAGACTTCGATTGATCTTTCACGATGAATCCCAATCTCGTGCCACTGTTTACAACTGGTTTAATGAGTTTAAACGTGGTCGCACTAATCTCACCGATGATCTGCGTGAGAGACGGCCTTCTACGGCGACGACTGAAGATAATATCAGTGTTGTGCGGCGTATGATAGAGTCTAACAAAAGAGTTACTTATCAGCAGATTCGGACAAGCTTAGGCATCGGTATGAGTCAAGTGCAGAAAATCCTCCATGTACATTTAGCGGTCAGGAAGCTTTGTGCCCGGTGGATACCTCATAATTTGACAGAGGCCCAAAAGCTCCGTCGTGTTGATTGGTGTCATGAAATGGTTCAAAGATTTAACGGAGGTGACTCAAATGCTGTGTTCGACATACTTACGGGTGACGAAAGCTGGATTTATTGTTATGATCCTGAAACTAAGAGACAGTCTGCTGTCTGGGTGTTTCCTTCCGATGAGTTGCCAACTAAAGTGAAGAGAGGTCGAAGCGTGGGAAAAAAGATGGTGGACTCGTTTTTCGGAAGGACAGTCATTACGCAACAATTGTTTTAGAGGATCGAAAAACAGTTACTGCAGAGTGGTACACTAACAATTGTTTTGCCACTTGTCTTGGAAAAAGTTCGGGAGAAACGACCTCGCAGTAGGATCCTCCTTCACCACGACAACGCCTCGTCGCACACCGCCAAGCAAACAATCGACTACTTGGCAACGTCAGACGTGGAATTACTGGGTCATCCGCCCTATAGCCCCGACCTCGCACCTTGCGATTTTTATTTATTTGCGAAAATAAAAGAAAAACTTCGAGGACAATGTTTTATGGACGCCGAGAAAGCAGTGGCTGCGTTTCAAAATGCCGTCGAAGAGAGCCCTAAGGACGAGTAGGCAAAGTGCTTTTCTCAGTGATTCCATCGGATGCAGCGATGTATTGATGTAAATGGACACTATTTTGAAAAGATATAATAAAACTAATAACTTGCTAGTTTGTTGTTTTTGATTTTCTATGAACTTTCTGTGTCACCCTCGTAAGATGTTTTTTTAAATGTACCTATTACGGGGACTCCCAACGTCTAATTCACATAAACATTAACATATTAGTCTTATTTTATAAAGTACAGTGAACTTATCACTTCAAGGTGTGCACAGCACTTGCATGGTTTGCCTAATTGATTTGCATATAATGATAACAATATAATCAAATAATACAAAATCAGTAGCCAGTGCAATTTCCGAAATGAGAAGCGCACTGGAGGATGCGTTTCGCGATTATAGGTCCACTCCAACCGAAATTAGAAACAGATTACCACGGTTACACGGTTAGGGCGCTGGTGTGTGCCTTGGACTCGCAGCTCAAGAATTTCTTCGAGAGCAACGAGGTTCTCATTGATAAACACTCGATCCTGTATTGCGCGGCTGTTGCGGCATGTTTGTTTAGCTATCGTCAAGTTATCAAGTTGTGACGCAGCTACTCGATCAAAACCAGCCGTTGGTACGGCAGGTTGCAGCTGGTGGCAGGTTGGTACCTGGCAGCGCAGGATCGAGTGTCGTATCGATGGGGCCAGGATACTCATGGGCAAACTATACTGCTTCAGGGAGGGCAATACTCGACCACGAGTGATGCGCTTTGTAAGGCGGGAATTCTCGGGGACTGGAATCGGCCCTCGAATTCATGTCCCGTGTCACAGAGCGCGATGATGCCACCATGTGTGCATTCTGGTGCAGCATCTGGTCGGTGCCCGTCTGTCACACAGGCTGGCTGGCTGCTCGCAGGTTCCTTTCTCTGGAGCCCTAACCTGCTCCCGATACCGGCGGACTCGTATTTTTTTATGTTTTTTATAATAATGTTTCAAAATGTATTTAATGAGTAAGAAAAAAAACAACATCAAATAAAAAATAATCCAATCAAATTAAATAATTACATTCATTAAAAAGTTTAAATTGGAACAAAAAATACAGAACGAAACAAATTGTATTGTTGTTATCAAAATAAAATAGTAGTCTCTCCACTTAAAATCTGACGTATGATATGAATCAAATGTGTTTACTAGAACTCAACGCAAATAATAGTTTTTCATTAGTATTCATAAATTCAAGTTTTCGTAACAAACCAATTTCCTGTACGCGAAAGCAAGCGAGGCTTCGATCCTCAAACCTCCCCGTACACGGCGAGTCCGATGAAGCGATCTTTCCACACAAGAACACACGTTTAAATCGCAACAGTTCTTATTACTCGGTACGCTGCCCGATAAAAAGTGTAATGCATCGAGTTTTCATTCCACGTCTCGCCATATAGGGGGCGGCCGTGTTTAGCCGGTCTGCGCGCGCAAGGAATGTCGTTCATTGATGCGACCAACGGGGAGTCGGGGACACTCAATGAGCCGCGCTTCGGCTCCATTGAGTGCGACTGGCCCCACATACCATACTACATGTCGTGCTCACGACAATATACCTTCATCATATATTTTCAGAAAGGTTTTCAATTTATTGTGGTAAAGCAGCTATGTTTGGGATTGGTCGTATTGGGCGACTGAAGCCCAAGAGGACCTATTTAGTTATTTCGAGTGCGTATACTGTGTAGATATCCAATGTATATGTGAGTTTATGACCACTTACCCGGCAGTATTTATAAGGAAGAAATTCTACGATCTCGTTTTTTAACGTCTCGTCGTTTAAAAGTGTTATAAACCTACTTACAGAAATAAAATCATTTAACATTCTAATCGATTTTTCCCAATTTCACCGCGAGACACCTAGACTTGCAAAGAAAAGTATTAGTCTGCTTAGTGAACAGTTTCAGAGCTTTATTTGACAAGTTTGGTTGTTCATGTTCTTGTACTTATGCTATAACAAAAATCTGCCTGATATCTGTGTGTTGTAGCAACGGACTACAGATGTAAGTGCCCGCATGCACGGGGTCAATGACCCGCTGCCCGATAAAGGCCTGATAACGTATTACCAAAGGTGCAACCATGAGCCTAACTGCATGTAGCAAGCATAAGTAAGTCACATAGCCTGATAACAACAACACATCGGAATAGGAAATGTTCTGATTATCGTAAGTAGACAAATGACTAAAAGATACAGGTATACCTACATTTGTTAATAATAATAACCCCACCGCTGTATCTCTACGTTGACGTCGTGGTGGGGCTTGCGCGCTCTGAACTCTAGGCCTGTGTCGGAAGAGTTTACTTTGCCGAAACAGGTCTAGGGTGAGGAGCCAGACCAAGAGAGATACAGAAACCAGCAGGGCAGCATGTGGCGAGCTGTTGGGCAGTAGCGACCCCACGGACCCTATCTCCCGGGAGAAATCTTGTTCCTCATCTCTGGCTTGCCTTTATTGGCCGTCTGGAGTGAACAATGACGAGGAACAGAGCTCCCACCTCATTCTTGCCTTTACTGGTCGGCTTGAGTGGAAACTCGCAAGAGCAAACGTGCTCGGGGGAAGGAAGTATTCCAGTAAGTGCTCGTAGGGATCTTGACCATCTTCCGGGCTATGGGATTGTTCTGAAAGCTTTGGAATACCTCTCCACTCCTCAAAAGCACCTCAGGACATGTTGCCCCCTTGTTGCTACGTTACTATGTGCTAGCGACAGTTTCCGGGGGCCCATTTCTGAGTGTGCAAGTCACCCCATGCCATTTTATCCGTGTATATATAAAACATTGATCAAGCAGGGGCCATAGTTATTCAATAGTTATGCCAATTTATGCTAGCCACCCAAACCCATAGTCCAAATTTGTATTTTTCCATATCCTGCTATGGTCTTACACTAACCGGGGGTTATCCTTGGGTGCACTTGCATAGTGCATACAGGGATAATCGTCGGGTGGTGCCACATTTCAATAAAATTTCCTAAGGTGCCTCTGCGAGTTGGCTTCGGCCCCTCGTACGCCTTCCAAAGGACCGGGAACCCATGGTCCCGAGATATGTTAAAATAATAATAAATTTATTTAGCTAAGTTTATATTCGAGTGGATTGAATTCCTAGACCTCACACTAAGATTAGGTTATTGAAGACCATCGTCAATTTTTTATCGAATTTTCGTATCGATTTGTAAAATATCCCATAAAATTGAATCTATTCTCAATTAAACCGATTCAGAACAGGGCTAATCGTAAGACGTATGTAATCGATTGTAATCGTAAGAACGTGGCGAACAATTTTCCACGAAGTCATGTCGTGCAGATTTCCGGAATCAAACATATTATTCTGCGGAATTAGTGACAAAACGTGACGGCGATGTGAAGAACTGACAAAACCTAGGGATGTCCCAAGAGGCTAGTTAGTGAAAAATTGCTGTTTATTGCAAGTAATCGAAAACGTTGAGAGACGTAGCAAATATAAGTACTTATTCAATTTGACGGCACGGTTGGAGCAGTGGTTAAGCGACTGCTGCGCTGTGTGTCGCGGGTTCGATTCCCGCACGGAACAAATATTTGTATGACCTACAAGTAGTTGTTCCGGGTCTGGCTGTTTGTGTATGTGAGTTTAAATGTTTGTAAACGCACCCACGATACAGGAGAGATTCCTAGTGTGGGGCAACGTTTTTATAAAAAAGAAAAAAGAAAGAAAGAAGAAAGAAGTTGGCTGCAGGATGAGCTAGACTCCTTTTATAAAAACTGTCCTTAGCAGCTTTAAATAGAGAGAAGTGGAAGGATATTTGGTAGGCCTTTGCCGTGCAGTGGGACAATACAGGCTTACAAAATAAATACATATGGGATTAGGAAGTAGTTTGTTGAGGCACGGCATGCACTACGTACACCGTCCACAAAAAACACTTCTAGCAGGTTCTCCTATGCTCTTACTAATTATTATCTTTATCAATGTTGAAAATAAACACGTCGTCACCCCACGGCGTCAGATATCCACGTTGGGTGCACCAGTCGGGCGAGCGTGGGAAACGCACACGTCCACATGTGCGTTCATTATGCGTCGCCATGTGCCGCCGACGAATCACGCTATCATCTACAAATTCTACAATACACCGAACAAATATGGAGGTGCATCTCACGCCGGGATTATTGGCTGGAATATAACATTTTATGATCGTTCTCCGTATGAGATTAAGCTGTGTTGTAGACAATATAATGTGGGCGTGATTGTTAAAAGGTTGTGGTTGTGATAATTGGCAAAGGCTTGATGTTAGGAATCTAATCCACTATGGATGAAGAAACTATTCACTGGTTCTGCCATTCATCATATCCGGACCTTAGTCCATTCTGTCTATTAAATATTCGTTTGATTAGCAAGACTTGTTTCACCCACTTACTTAAGTAAAGGCTTCAAAGAAAATATTTATGTTCTGGTATGTCATCAATTTGCACAAAACCAAAAAGTTTTTGTTTCCGAACTAACTGAAATAAGATACGAAGTGTGAAATCTTTATTATATTCAGTAAGTATGGTAAAAACCTATTCCAGTTTCTGCCGAGTGGCCGGCTCTAATGTTTAGTCTATAACGCTTGTAAGTGACCGTGAAATAGGATACCTATAGCGTTCGTTACATAATAATAACTTCAAAACACGATCGAATAGACTCACAAATTATAAAAACATTAAACAGGTTACCTACTTGATTACTTAGTAATGCAAACTCATGGTGTGTGCCACTAATAACACCTATTCAGATACTAGTAGGCATCTACTAAACTTTTGCTCACGATATGACTTGAATCAATTTAACATTCTCAATAACGGTAACGGACGTATTCTCGACCTGTTTTTTTGTAATACACATGCTGTCGCTTATAATCCTAATACCTCTTCTACCTATAGATACCCACCATCCTTCATTTTATATACGAATACCATTTTAAAAACCCTCGCGAATGCCTAAACTGTTCAGCGGGACTGTCCGAAAGGGTTACCGCTACCCCGGAACATAAAGGGCGAAGGAAGGAACATGGGTGGGTTTTAGTCAGTAAGAGTCTGACACTCCCTTCCGCTCCACCCAGAGCGGGAGGGGTCATTTGATGATTTCCCACCAGAAAAAAAAAATGCCTAAACAGTCAAATATAAAACCACTAAATTATCACAAATCTAATTACAATGCAATAAATACAAACATCGGAAACGCTGATTGGAACATCTTACTTGATAATTTACCACCTGATGATGAAGTCGCATCTATTTTTTACAAAAAAATATACGAAATTATTACATTACATACTCCCGCTCACAACCCTAAAAACTTTAAATTCCCACGCTGGTTCACTAAATCTCTTTTGCATTTATTTAAAATGAAATCTCGAACGTGGATTAAGTGGAAGAAATATGGAAACATTAGTGACTACGAACTATTTTCTATTTACAGAGCAACATTCAAAAAACAGGCTGACATATGTTATAAAATATATATGAATTTTATAGAGGACAGCGTGGCAAATAACGTTAAAGCATTTTGGACTTATGTTTCTAATCCTCCACTAATAGTATTCCAGCTACGGTTCATTCACTCCAACAGTCTTCCAATGACCCTACTACTGTACCTTGTACCTACTATGTAAACCATGACGTCCTTCTAAAGAAGCTAAGCTAGAAAAAGCTAGTATTCTATTCTATTCTAAGGTTTACGCCTCTAGTATAAGAGGAAATATTCTAAATCTAATAAAATCATACCTACAAGGCCGACTGCAGTACACAGAAATAGCGACAATATGCCCTAAAACTAAACGCGAACTTAAATATATATTTCGGGTTTTAGAGAGGTAAAACATGGCGTACCACAAGGTAGCGTTCTGGGACCCCCGTTATTTCCCTATACATTAATGATTTGCCCCGTCAAACACATCATCCCATGGTTTTGTTTGCGGATGATAGTACGACAATCGTAAAATGTTCGGACTTAAAAAAATATGAAAGTGATATAAATAACACATTAAAGTGCATTATTACATGGCTCAATGTAATTCACTTAGTCATAAAAAACAAAACGAAGGTAATGCATTTTTACCCAACGGATCAGTCCCCCAAATATAAATGTCAGTCATAATGGGGAAAAAGTTGACTCAACAAGCATAGCGAAATTCCTAGGGGTCTTTGTTTGACAGTAATCTGACTTGGAAACCTCATTCTGAGACCTCATTATGTAAGAAATTAAGCAAATCTGCATATGTACTGTACAATTTATCGCATAAAGTTAGCAAAACTACTCTTCTCACAGCTTACCATGGCTTGGTGGCATCGATTTTAAGGTTCGGAGTAATATTCTGGGGCAATTATAGCGAAAGAATATCACCTATATTCAAAGCCCAAAAACGTTGCATAAGATCAATGTCAAGTTTAAAATCTACAGATAGCTGTGAGCCTGTGTTTAGGTCTCTAAAAATACTAACCTTCCCGTCGCTGGACATATTGGAAGTGTCCATTTTTGTTAGGTCGAATTTAAATTTATTTCCGTCACTTATCGACATAAGATCAATGACCCTTTAAGACTACAATACAAGTTCCTATTACATACAGAAAAATATAAAACAGCACTATTAAGAAAAAATATAATGTCAATGGGGCCTTTCATTTATAATAAAATTCCACATAATCTCAAAGAACATCCCACACGCATATTTAAAACTAAACTGACCAGTCAGTTTAGTTTGCTATTACAAAAATGTTACTACTCTGTAAATGACTTCTTGAATGACAAAGATTTATAACTGTACATTGACTTTTTTTATTGTAATTGGCATTTTAAATACCTTTTTGCAATAATTTGTAATTTGATAACATAATTTTGTGTGTGTATTAATTTTTGAACTCTTATTATTTTAATGTCATGGTAATGTTAACTAATGTTTTTGCACGACGTAAGGTAGAATGTAGTGGAAACATTGTGTTCTGTACCATCTCAAACTTGTGCCTACATTGTTGGCAAATAAATATTTCTGATTCTGATACTACTTCTGACTTGTTTTCAACTTTTTTCCAATCCGTTTACGAACCGTCTACTTTCGATCATAAGTCATGGGTACCGCCTCCCGCTAATCCTGATAACGATTTTAATCTTTGTAATTTTCACTTTCCTTTATAGGTTTGGTTTAAATCATTTATTCTCATGAAAGACAAAAAACGCCACTCACGTAAGAACAGACAAGATACATTCAGTAAACTTATTTTAGGTAACCGTCACCAAAGTATATGTATAGTATTATAATTATATAATTATTCTATACTCATTCAGCAGTTCAACTCTCAACCATTTAAGAACATTGGAGGACTTTAGTCAAGGCAGTTTTCAATTATGTGTTTGGATAGTCGAGATTTAAAACTGCTGAGAGAGCTAACATTTTTTATGTAAGTGGGTAGATTATTAAATAGTTGGGCTCCTTCATATGTAATATTCTTTCTAGCGTAATTAGTGCGTATTCTTGGCAAAACAACTAGACTTGGTCGACGAAGACTGCGTTTAGTAATTATTTCCCTATCTGACTTTTATTCCAATAAACCTAAACTAAACTAGGTCAAGATTTTCCATTATTTTATTAATTTTACTTACTTTTGTTGACTTTGGTAAAAGTGGCGTCATTATCTGTCTCTCTCACTCATGGCAAACATGTCCACTATCCATCTCTCTCATCATTTTGCCGTAAAATTAAGAACCTACCAAGAGCTTGTGCGAATAAAAAACATTTTAACTGAGTAAAATGGGTTAGCAAAAATCGGGTTACTTGTGTGGGTTGACTGTGATTCTTAGAAATATTATTTAGGGTTACGGTTCCAAAGTTTAAATGAACAAAAATAATAAAAATTAACCACAATAACCGAAAAATGGTTACAGATTGACAAAATTTTTAGGGTTTTTTTAAATGCCCAATAATTTTCAGACTGCATGGGATAGATCTTTTTTTCTGATTTTTCTCATATTGTTTACAATCAATCCTGTCGCCCCGTTTCGGCTTGACGTTGAGTTCTGGGACAACCTGTATGTGTAGAGTTGTTTGATATTCATTAGTTTTGTTTCTTTATAAATTTTACAGGTTGATGTTAGATATGGATAGCGAAACAATATCTTTATGAACTTATTTTTTACTCTTTGTAATTCTTGCAACTTCGTTTTTCCGGCACTTCTATATATACAAAATTCAAAAAGAACTCAAATCACTGGATGCCTATAAGGGTCCTTCCTGGGCCAGATGGTATTCCTTCGATCTTTTTAAAAATACTTGTGACACATTGTGCTTTCCCTTGTTTATATTATATAATAAATGCCTTGCCAGTGGTGTATTCCCTGATGTCTGGAAACGAGCAAACATTGTTCCAATTCATAAATGTGGCTCTAGGAGTGATGTATCTACATATCGTCCAATCTCGTTGCTGTCGGGGCTTTCAAAACTTTTTGAAAGATTAGTGCATAGTGAGATTTACCCTGTCATTCAACGTGTAATATTAAAAGAACAACATGAGTTCGTCAGAGAAAGGTCCTGTATAAGTAATCTCCTTATTTTCACAGACTTCCAAAAAAGGCGTTCGATAAGGGAGATCATAAGCTATTGCTAAACAGAATCGCATTCAACGGCACTAGAGGAGATTTACTGCGTTGGTTCGTGTCGTATGTCACTAATAGGACCCAGAAGGTTGTCGTAAATGGGTTTGAGTCTCATACGATAAAGGTCATTTCAGGAGTCCCCCGAGGCTCAATTTTAGGGCCCCTTCTTTTTATCTTAGGTCATAAATGCAAAAATTTCATCATCAATTACCCCCACTTTAATTACTTATAACGATTAGGTAACCAATAAACGAGCTACCCAAAAATATAAATATGTCACCCATTTTACCTAATTATCACTTATTTTTCGACCTTCGAAGTGAACACATCATTACTTTGCGCTCGTCTTATTAGTATCTCATTTGCACATATTGTTTGTGTAACGGTGAATTCTCAGAATTGAATTGATTTTGAGTGGTGTTTGTGACATGGATTTCCAAGATCTAGGTATTTTCTTACTATTTAGTTATATATTTTTAAATTTATTTGACTTATTATGACGTGTTTTTACGTGCTACGCCACGCAGGATTTCTACCAAATATTTAACTTATTGTTGACTTCACATAGACTTACAACTAATTTCAACCATAGTCAAATACTCTCACATATCTTAAATTACTGATAACTGATAATAATATAATAATAATAATAAATTTATTTCACACAAAAACAGCATTTACATCAAAAAACTATGAACATATTATAGGCTTATTACAGGTCACAAATATAAAGGTGGGTACTCTGACTCCTAAACTAGGTGTAGGCCTGTATCTTAGGAGTCAGCGATTCTCCGTAACAAACAAAGCCATACTTATATTAAGAAGAGGACAATTCAACAGTAAAGAAGTGGTGACTAAGAAAACGGAAACTAATTTACTAAAGAAAACAAATATAACAAAATAACAAAACTATAATATGGTAGGTAAAGTAGAGTTGGTGTAAGTGTAGTGTGTGTGTAGGTGTGATTGTAGAGTGAGTGTGTTGTGAGTAAATGTAGGAATAACTAAAGCATACCAATCTATAGATAGATTTGCATAAGAGAATCAACAGCGTGAGATACCCAGCAAAAGATCCTCAGTCTTTTCATAATTCAAAGATAGAAGAAAGTCTCTAATTGAGGTTTTGCATTGTCGTTTAAGGCATGAATATATTTTATTTTTTTTTTGTTCAAAAGGTTATACATAATAGTGCTTATAACATAGTATTGACGTTTGGCAAAGGCAGTTCTATGGCGTTCGGGAGGGAAAACATTATGCTTTAGTCGGCCAGTAGGTTCCTCATGGGGTCGCGCTGAGTGCTTGCGTAGGGTACACAGGAGCACATAAAGTTATCTGACAGTGAGAACCTTGCAGTCGGAATAGAGCTGTACAGTGGAATACCTTCGTGGACGAGAGAGCATTACTTTAAGGACAGCTCTCTGGGCTCTCTCAAGGCGGATAAATACATTTTGTGTGGCACCACCCCAAACGGGAAGGCAGTACGTTAGCACGGACCGGCAAAGAGCAAAGTATACTAGTTTTAGTGTATCACTATCAGCAGAGTTTCGTAGCTTCTTGAAAACATATATGAGTTTACGTATCCGGGACGTGACTTTGACTATATGAGGGTGCCAGTTAAGATGCTGATCAATAAGTACCCCCAGGTACCTTACGTATGGGGATCTAGTAAGGGATAGGCAGCAGCACTGCTTTGAGGGACCACAAGCGTGAGCCTGAAGGATAAGGGAATTTGAGGGACAAAGATTCGACCTAATAGCAAATGGTACGTATACCGATTTCTCAACATTTAAGGTAAGTAAGTTATCGAACAAACATTTCATCACAGAGGAGAGCGCAGCCTCGGCGTTAAGGTATACCTGGGGCCAGTCATTACAATCTATGACAAGGGCAGTATCATCCGCATATGTATAGATCTTACAATTGTCAAGAGAAAGTTTGCAGAGATCATTTATATAAATGAGAAAGAGAGTGGGCCCCAGGATGCTACCTTGCGGAACGCCGTATGTGATTGGAAGCTCATCACTTTCAAGTTTGCCGATTTTTACTTTTTGCGTACGATCGCTGAGATAATCCGCGAAAATTTTCAATGGGAGACCACGTATTCCGATACTTTCCATTTTGTTCAATAAGGCTGGGGCAGAAACGGTGTCAAACGCTTTTGACAGATCCAGGAAAATACCTAGGCATTTGCGCTTTCCATCCAACATCCTAGCTACGTGATTAGATAAATTCATAACCGCATCCTCGGTACTTACTCCATTTCTGAACCCGTATTGGTTGTTGGCTAATATATTGTTTGCACCAAGAAAGCTGGTCAGGTTTTTGTTAAGAATTCGTTCCAGGATCTTGGACATGGCTGTTAGGATCGAGATTGGACGGTAGTTATTAACATCGTCTCTGCGCCCAGACTTATGAACGGGGTGAACTACTGCCTTTTTAAACGCCGTCGGGAAGACACCCGCGTTAATGCATAAATTACATACATGTGTAATAATAGGGACTAAAACACTTCTCGAGGCCTCTATTAATTTTGATGGTATCGAGTCTAAGCCGGTAGCGCAGTTAGTCCGAAGACCTAAAATAATTGAGTCGACATCGTCTTCAGTTACCTCAAGTAGTGCCATTGAGCTACACGACTCTGAAACTGTTACAGATTTAGACACAATTGCGGATGATTTAAATTTCGACGCCAAGTTGCTGCCTACATTAGCAAAGAAATTGTTGACGTGATTAAGTGAGGATTTAGGGCTATCCAATAAATTTAATAGATCAAAGGAGGGAGAGCACTGGGTTTGAAGATCTGAGATTTTTTTAATTACGTTCCAAGTAGCCTTGACATTATTTTTTGCATTTTGAAATTGTTCCTTTTCATATAAGCGTTTAAGTTTTTTTAGGAGGGAATTACAGAAATTTCGATACCGAGTATAAGTGATTTTTAATGTTTCATTATTTTGTGACTTTTTGAGTTTGGCATGCATGCGATCACGGTGCCTTATACAGCGAAGTAGCCCAGGCGTAATCCAGGGCTTCAAAGTGCGTTCTCTTTTTGGAACTGAAAGTTCGTGAGTGTGCTGTATGACAATGGAGGAAAGATGACTTATTAGCGTATCTGCAGCATCATTAGGATCCACAATAGACAACAAAGGAGACCAGTCGTGGGATTTGATATCCTCAACAGCAGATTCGTAGTCAATTTTTGACCTAGTACAGTTACCATCCAAGTTCGCACTTTTGGTTTCTAGAAATAATAGCAGCGGTTCGTGGTCTGCTATGGATAATTCAATAACGAAAGTCGTGGCGCATTTTTTTGTTTTAAGTAAAATGTGATCCAAACAATTTGCGAGCCGTGTCGGAAACAGATGAGCTGGGAGTAGTCCGTTAGAGGCAGCACAGTTTAAATACTCGTCCGAGTGATTATCAGTATTGTCGATTTTAATATCAATGTTCATGTCGCCGATTAGGACCACGTTGGGAGTGGTTATTTTGAGTACGCTATCGAGACTGTCTATAAAGTTATTAACGTACATAAAAGAAGGTGGGCGATAGATGGCCACTATTGTGACATCTTCTATGCAACAGATAAGACAGTTTGCGTCATCAAAAGATGGTTCCGTAACGTCACTTTTAAAAGAAGATTTGACGTAAATAGCACAGCCATCATTTTGATTATATGTTCTTTTAGTAGAGTATGACGTATAACCATCCAAGGTCGGGAGGTATGAAAGTTTGCTAAGCCAGCACTCAGTGAGCACAAGCACGTCACACTGGAAACCTAATAATCGCATCAGCACCGGAACTTCATCAAAGTTTTTAGTAATGCTTCGAATGTTTAAATGTAATATTTTTAATCCTTTTGATGGGTCATTTATAAACTGTGCGCAGCTCTCAGGTTGACACTTGAGTGATTTAGAAACATGAAGCTCGTCTATTTCTTTATTAATATTATCTAGATTAGCCATTTGTTATTATGATATGCAAGATAAGAAAAGCTTGAGAGGTCGGAAACGCTTGATCTATTGCAACTTTACGGTATGTAGCAGTTCCACGGGTATATATAAACGGATATATATAATTAAAGATTGAACTGTCTATTTTGAAAATATAAAAAGTTTTTTTGCGTCCTTTTGCGACTTTAGTTGCTATATAGCCTCTACGACTGCGTAGGCTCAGGCGTAGCGTGGTCTAAGAAACATACGTAAAATATTTTTTTTTTTTAAATCAGTTACTTTGATTAAATGTACATTTCTCAAGGATTCATTTCTTTGAGATTTGGTCTGCCGTAACTGGAAGTGTTCCTCAGAAACATCAACACGTGTTGGAAACTATTCTAGCTTCACTGGATGAGGTGGAGAATCTAATAATATATCTATCTAAGTTCCTAATATCTAATAGACATTAGGAACTTAGATAGTAAGATACTCAGTTTATGTAAAAGTCTTGATTGATTTTGGAAAATTGTCTCTAGAAATAAATTAATATTTTATTTTGCTGATAGGAAATAGTATGTACAGAATGAGTTTAGACGTAGATTAGGTCTAATAGTAGACAAACCACGAAGTGGCGGAAGCGGGACATCGAACGATGGAAATACGGCACGAATTTTTTTCTCTAATTCTGCAGTTTAAGCCGAAATTATTGGCTTAAATAAAGATTTGATTGATCGTTTTTCCACAATTTTACAAGCTTTGGCCTCGGGTTTTAATATTGATTCGTACAATTTTAATGAGTATGCTTTGGAAACCGCGCGACTTTTAATTCAAGAATATCCGTGGTATAATCTCCCAGCTTCCGTTCACAAAGTCCTCATCCATGGTGCTGAAGTGGCACAGTATGCTCTACTATCTATCGAGGAATTATCCGAAGTGGCAGCTGCATCTAACAACAAACATTATAAGGCCTTCAGGCGGGATCACACGAGAAAAATGTCGCGATGTAGCTCGTTTGAGACGCCTATTTGCTACTTCATTTTGTCGAACTAACTCAGGCGCTCGCTCGCCGTTATATTGCCTGGTTGACACCTATAATAAACAGTTTGGCTCTACTGATATTATGTTTCTCAGCAAAGCTATATTCAAGAGTGAAATTACAACTATTTTAAGAGATCATAACCCTGTTAATTAGCCAATAAGTGCTTTTTAATTTGTTTTGCTAACAGCTAGAATCAGAATCAGAAATATTTATTTGCCAACAATGGGTACAGAACACAATGTTTCCGCTACATTCTACCTTACGGCGTGCAAAAACATTAGTTAACATTACCATGACATTAAAATAATAAGACATCAAAAATTAATACACATAAATAAATTGTCACAATAAAAAGTCATTACATTAAAAATTATGTTATCAAATTATAAATTATTGCAAAAAGGTACTTAAAATGTCAATTACAAGAAAAAAGGTCAAAGTACAGTTATAAATCTTTGTCATTCAAGAAGTCATTTACAGAGTAGTAACATTTTTGTAATAGCAATTCAGTCAGTTTAGTTTTAAATATGCATGTGGGGTGTTCTTTGAGATTATGTGGAATTTTATTATAAATTATTAGCCCCATTGACATTATATTTTTTCTTAATAGTGCCGTATTATATTTTTCTGTAGGTATGTAATAAGAACTTGTATTGCAGTCTTAAAGGGCCTGACCTTGATCTAATGTCGATAAGTGACCGAAATAAATTTAAATTCGACCTAACAAAAATGGACACTTCCAATATGTAGGTACAGCGACGGGAAGGTTAGTATTTTTAGAGACCTAAACACAGGCTCACAGCTATCTAGAGTAGATTTTAAACTTGACATTGATCTCGTGCAACGTTTTTGGGCTTTGAATATCACCTCCCTTTCGCTACAGTTGCCCCAGAATATCTTTCCTTGCTATTCTGTATAGAGTAATCTGTGGATAACGTCTTGAGTAGTGTATTTGTTACTTTTATTATAAGTTTTTATATTGTGTGTATGTAATATACTGCTGTTTATTATTAATATCAAATAAAATAAAAATTAAGTGGTGCTCTAGGCAGCCGGTACATTCTAGGTTTTAATAATATTCTATCCGTGAGCACATTATGTAGTGCAGCCGCTAATTACCGCTATAATTGATATCGTACAACTATGTAACATAAAGCGCATACATATATGTATACGTGTATGCTGCCAACGTTGGATATTAATACACCGTTTACAATAATGATTATGAGCGCCGGTCCTAGGTTATTAATAAGCTTCAAGTTGATCAGCCCTATTTTCCTGTAATGGGAGACCGATGGATGATTGTATACTTAAGGTTACACTAGTCGACGCGCGACGGCTCGAACTCGTTGGTGGGCGTGGCTAATATGCATGCTATTTAGTTTTATTTATTTAGTGAAATAGACGGCGATTTATAACGAAAATGAGAGCGTTAAATTTCATGAACAGGCCTTTGGATTTTTGAATAAATTATCTAACAATTTGGCCATTTGCATACTCCGGGAGTTATTTATTTACGCCCAAAGATGAGTTAAAATTAAAAAAAGACGTGTTGAAATACGGAAGTTTCGACGCTCATAACTACCAAACCATTTTTTTAAATTCTAGTACCATTCTGGGCTAGATAGATAATGACGAGACAAGTAGACATCATTTTTAATGTAAACTCCATACGACGTTATGGAAGAATAACTGACTAGGACAACCTAGCGAATTGACATCCTAGTCTGTTTTCAAAGGACAATGACCACAAGTCGTACCAAAAAGTCTCACGCATCAAGATCAAAATATTATAGTAATTATTTTCATATTTTTTTACGACATTACGCGTCGGGGATTTGAGTTTTGAACAGGGAATTTAATTTAAAGTATAAAAGTGTTGATTTTGTTTTATTCCCTTTACACGACGTTCCGTTTCAAATGATATGATTAATATAACATTGAAATTTGAAAGCGAAAAGATCACGTCTTTCAAAAAACTAGTAAAAAAATTATACTTTGCCGATTCTAAATTAATTAAAAATAACTAGAATAGAAGAATTTTTATTTAAACGATTATCATTTTTTTAGAGCAATAATGGCCGTTCGTGTATGACATGTCAAACAAAATACCTACCTAGTTTTCAGGTTATTTCGATTTTTTCGAAAATCTGCGGAACCCGGGTTTTGTTTACAAAATGTACTTTTGTAAGGGTTAATATAAAAAGTGTAGTCTATAAAAAACAAAGTTTGACGTTGAATGCAGCATGGTACGGGATTACATACATCCATTGACCTTTAACATGTACTATTTTTGTTAGTATTATGAGTAACGACCATAACTAAATATTACATAAATAATTCCCACTTTGATTATACGGCTTCTACGAAGAAAAGAAAATGGAGGAACTTCGCAAGCACCCCTAGCGAGAACATCTCGTTTGTGAATTCCACGAACAGTTAATTTTAATATGCGACTAATAGAATTAGCTGTAATCAAGCTTACAAGTTAATAAGACTTGAAGTTAACTCATAACTCTCACTTTGTGAACCACGTTATTTTATTTCCTCTTTAAGCCACTCTCGGCTTTATTAAATAACTGTAGAAAAATGCTCAAGACATTCTCTTGTATGGCGACTTTTTTTATTTTGTACTACACTGTTTATCTTTTAAAGGTCTCTTTGAGAAAAGAAATACATTAAGCTTTTATGTAACCTAACTTCATATCAAAGGACCAATAACTGCTGAAGTCGTTGATCTTGATAAATATATTTTGATGAAACTCAACTCGTATAATGCTGGAGATTGTGTTTAGCAATTCATCGTAAATTTTTAAACGCTTCGTTATATTTCGCATCTTCTGCTCATCAAAATCTTATAAATACAAATTCAATCAAACTCCAACAATCCGCAATCTAGTTATAGTTTTATAATTATTCCCAGCTACATTCAAATGGGTGTGAGCCTGACTCGCCAATCTCCCTCACAACGGCTCGACTACGCCGGTCACCAAGCACGATAACCAAGACAAAAACAATCTGGAACTACTGTTAACCGTTCACTACCAGTTTTTCGAGCAGAACTAACCATCAGCGCCGAGCTGTGACTAAACGATAACTATCTGCTGTTGGCTTCATCTCACATTTGCGTTCGGAATTAGTCAAGGTAGCGTTTTGGCGAATTTGGGAACTGCTCAAAAGTTTTGAATTTTTGATGCGTCAGGTGCGGGATAGTTTAGTTGAAGCCTGATATTGAAGCGGTTAGAGGGCTTTGTCCAGCCGTGAACTACTATTGTTTCGTATGAGCTGTTACTAGTTTCGATGTGATTATCACGCAAACTTTATAAAGGATGTGTCATTCCGTTTCAAAGGGTGTCAAAAAAATGAAATTTTAATTTCAAGTTTATTAGTTCAAGCGCCGCAACGTATGTTTTTGGTCCTTGGATGTTTCGGAGGACGTAGCGTATTTGGACTACTATTTCTACAATTCTCAGTGGCAGTCGGCAGTATGAGGGCAAAGAGTCCATAATTCGGGTGTCGTCCCGGGCGGCACATTAGTATGCCCGCGACGCCGCCGGTGACCCACAGCGGCGAGGTGAGCCCCACTATGACACTACTACGACACTCTGTTTTCGTAGTATATTTTGGCGCACGTATACGCTATCGCCTGCAATGGGGGTAAGTTTCACCTCGACAAATTCGAGTCCTAGAAGAGTGGAAGGGGGAGTAAGAAGAGTCGTCCTAGAATTAAAGGCCACGGAGCAGCGGTAGCAGCAGCAGCAGCTCTCGCCAGACGCAGGTGATGAACTAGTGGTCTCCGGGAAAGTTCGGAGGAGTACGTCGGGCAGGCGCCTACCTGCTGCATCTTGTCGAAGTCCAACGCGGGCCGGTGTCGGCGCGGCGGCGGCAACGGCGTGCGCCGGCGCCGCGGGGACAGCGGCGCGCTGCTGCCAGCGCGGGGCCGCGGGGCCGCCGGGCCGCCGGGCCGCTGGGCCGCGGGGCCGCTGGGGCTCGCGGGGCCCGGCGCGCCCGCACAAGAGCACACGCCGGCGCGCCGCGGTTTCAGCGCCTCCAGTGGTGGCGATGTACGGAATCTCACCGGAGTCTCCACCTGCAACTCGCACGATACGGAGATATAGACCAGAATATAGTCGTTTACTATTTTGATGAACTCGGTAATCGTGTTTTTACATATTGAGCACAGATTCAGCCCAAATCGATACCGTTCTGAAACTTTTGTATTAGTGCTTCAGGTACAAACTCAGAAAATTCGAACAGCAGACTTAACGAGACCTCTTGAACCTGTGTCTCTGACACATACATGTAAAAATCTTCAACATGAACATATCGGAATCTTGTTTTTTTTAAAATAGGAAAGCGTACAAGCTTATCACAGTATATTAGCGCACACATCACACCGGGGATGTTTCTAATGCAGATGTAGTATTAGTATGGCCGTGGCGTACCTTCGTGTCGTCGTCGTCGGAGGAGGCGGGACGCGGCGCCAGGTCGTCGGCGTCGGGGTCGTAGGGCTGCGCGGGCCATTTGCGCTTCTCCGCGCCCGCGGGCGGCGGCGACGAGGCTCCGCGGCGCCGCGACTCGGCCGCGCCCGCGCACGCCGCGGCTGGGCCCGCGCCCGCGCCCGCCGCGCCCCCGGGGCCCCCTTGCGGCGCGCCGTTGATCACCTGCATGCCCGCATCCACACGTCACACTCCGCTCTCCAACGTTATGCGTATGCATCACACAATGGAGACTAGATATCGGCCAAGCTAATTTCGACACTAACGTCTAACGTGAACCCTATAAGGTGAAAGAGATACCGTGGCCCCTGGAATAGGCAACTGAAGGAACACGGGTGGGTTTTAGTCAGTAAAAGTCTGATACGCCCTCCCGCTCCGCCCAGAGCGGGAGAAGTCATATGACGATTTCCAACCCAGAAAAAAAAAACCCTATAAGGTCAGCTTAACTATAACTTGCACATATTTCATTCCTATACACATCAAACCGAACGCGGAGTTACGAGCACGGCTACTATAATTGTTCATTAATCTATGTTACATTGACCTAAACATTCATATAAACCGAACTAAAAACTCTTTTTATCAGAAGATCGTACATAAGTGCAAGTGCATACGTCAGCATATTCACGAAAAAAAAGGACCAGAGCCAAAACCCTACGCGACATCAATGTACTCGCAGTCGCACGTGCATACTAGTATGACACATTCACATAGGAAGTAAACGTCTGGTGATAGCTTATCCAAAAGAACCAAGAATGGAGAGAAAGAGCGTAAGAGCTAAACTCTCATCTGAGAAGTGCGCGACGGCGTTGAATATTTCAGCGTGTAATTAGAAACGCGTTGAGAAGTCGCGCCGAGTACTGTTAGCTCCGGTGGAAAAGTTCCACCGTCCGCGGTGGAGCCGGCCGCTCGTTTATTATGGATGCTCCCGGACTCCCGGCGTAAAAACCGCGTCGCCTTTGTGCGGCCCGTGCAATGACTGTTGGCTAGCGGGACGACAAATGAACCGCGATTACGGGCACGTCTAGCGGTCGATAGTTACATACGGCGTATGCCTACCGAACTGACTGGTTTCATTTTTAGAACTTCCATTTTTGCGTAGGTATTTCGCAGACAAGCCTCCTACGTTATTTCTAAAAATCATCAATATCTACCAAGTCACACCACCCTCAATAAAACATTTAGGTAAAGAAATATCAAAACACAAAGGTTATACGAGGATTGATTACAAAAGGGTCCTTTTTCAAGCCCGCAAAATGAAAAATTCGAACGAATTCATTCCATGAAGTTACAAGTCCTAAAAAGTGAGCTTAGGTAACTACGTAGAAAAGTAAACAACTTATTTTTTTTTTCTAGTAGCCTATGTTGTCCCACTGCTGGGCAAAGGACTCCCCCATATTCTTCCATCTTTCATTGAGTAGTGCCAAAAAAAAATGAACCTTTAATTTGTGTTCTTTTGATTAGAACCAATGTTTAAGTTCCTGTTCCCCTCTAGGGCCGAGACGTCTAACACCGATCGGGATGCCCTACAAACTCTCATTCCACTTTTGTTTTATACAAATTTTAACATTCTCAAACTGGTCTTTTTCTCCTACATTACAGACCGGACGGCAGGAAAACCTACAAATGCTTATTTCATATTATGAATGGGCACGTATTACAAATTCGGGTATCGTGAGGTATGGAGCAGATTATCCCACAAATACATCGGACCGGCTACTGCCCCGTCTTCACACCTCGCCTCACCACAAAGAGGGCGCTCGGTTACGCTCATTTTACCGCCAGTAAACTACAATATGCATGTTTAGTGTATTCTGTGCCGAAGACGAAACTTACATGCATCGATTTAACTTATGTAGCATTACATTATGAACGTTAATACGTCTCTCAGACATGTCAATTCTGAACAAGACATAATATCTAAACATCAATGGAGTCTCACTATTTCAATTCTACTTAATACGTTAGGTAAACGCAAATGTAACTAAGTATACGTAAGTGCCTTAAGCTTATGAATATTGAAATTTTGTTTGAAAGCGGAGTAGGATTTTCCGAGTCATTAAAGTGTTCGAACGGCAACAACATCACGTTGCACAATAATTTAAACAAGAGAATCCGCGTCCCGTCTGCCGCCGCTCCGTGTGACGCTAATAAGCCCCTCCTTTGCACGGCCACGCTGACTGCTTCGTGAGAGCAAACAATGCAGGAATGGCTTTACGCATCTAATATTATCACACGACGTTTTTCTTTCTTTAGAAAGTCATTTCCGTTTCCTTTTTGCAATTAAAAAAGTGTGGAGACAAAAGAATTTCTAATTTCTAGCCAAGCTCAAGACAAACAAATGTTATGCAGGCGGCAGACGAGAAAAAATGAATAAAAACTCACGGATTGTTTTGTCTTGTTACTGAAAATAAAGAAGCGAGCGTCAACTGAAGACGGGAGCGTGTGCAACTCGGCAGCTCGGCAGCTCGCTACGAAAAAATGGCAAGCCCCACTCGTATCGATCCACAATTTCGCGCGTTCCACATACGCGTTATAATTTATAATAATTGTATTGACTTGATAACCTAATTTGTTTACGAACCACTGGAGCGGTAAATCTGGTACGCGATCTAATTAGAGGCTGGTCGCACCGCTGCTGTTTAAATTGTCCACGCACGCTGACTAAAGTTGCAGTTTTGCTGAAATAAACCGCCGGTTGTCTGAGCAGTCTGAACTGAGACTGAACACAATGCAGTGACGTTTCGGCCGAGGTCTACGTCCAATGAACAGACGCAGCTCGTATAGAAATGCGATGCAAAACTTAGCGGGGGACAAGTTGATGGTTCCATTATTCCGCGAAGCAGATAAACGGGCACAGTGTAGCTATAGGCACAGAAACTCTTCAGCAACAATAGAAGACGATAGCCGCCCTGCACAACACGCGCACTAGTGGCTACTCGGTGCATGCTATTCCCTACTGCTACTGTTTAGAATATCATCAAGGTGGAAGCAAAAACTATTCAACTTAGCTTACACTGTCTTGTAATATGATGGTCTATCTTTGAAACATAAAAACAACTTAATTAACCGCCAAAAATGGGAATGCAGATACACAATGGACGAGTCAGGTGGTAGCAAATTATATAATTTATACGTATAGAAAAAGTGCAGTAAAAACATTCAAATTAGTAGAACGTATGACGCTAGCTAGATGAGGTCGGCAGTTTTTTTCCTCGCGCCAATTTTCGCTCGCTCGCCTCGACGGAGGGCGTTCACCTGCTCTCCTAACTTTTTAATCTCTACACGTCATATAACTGCATCGCTTCTATGTATCTGTCGCGGAATTATTAACTAAGATCCTCAGCCCGCCGCACGCGATGCTCCTTCACATGTCTGATTTAATCTGACACAATCCGGACGGCAACTTTATGAAGATTGATTATCAAAATAACACATAATAATTTCTCTAATTTTATTAACCGATCGTGCAGCCTTTTCTATTCTAAGAATGAGTCCTGTGGCCTTTCGATGAGGGATATGACATTATTTTCGCCAATACCGCCGACCCGTCTAATAGTACTGTACCTGCTTCCATGGCCGAAAATATTGAGGTATACGTCAAGTGTCTGCCTAATAGGCCCCGTGACGGCCACTATGGGGTGCGGAGGGGATGCAGGGGGCGAGGGGGTGGTGCGGGTCGGGGAGAGGTTGTCTACGGCTGTAATTTAGTTGCGGCGTGTCGTTGCGAATTAATGCGGCATGCGAAATGCCGGACATCGGCGCTGTGAGATACTGCCGGAGTCACCCGCCTCCATTCCACAACCAACCGCTTTTTATTGACGACCAATTGCAAACAGAAGTTTTCAATTAAACTCCGAAACCGCACCAATGTGCGCAATTATAAAGACCGGAGATATTTGGAACAGTAAAAGATTTTCGTCAAAAACTAAGAATTATACTAGAAGTTGCGTGTCTACAGAAGTATCAAGAATCGCGTCATACTAAGCCAGCGTGAGACATAAATAGCGCCGACAAAATGGATGCTCGCTTAAGAGAACAGTCAGCGAGCAGCTACAATGGCCGAGAATGGGAGCTATCAGTAAAAAGTCCGGCGTTTAGCGCTGCCGACCCATTACGCCATCAACTATTCTCGATAGCGAATTGTCTTTGCCATTTGCCACCCCTCGCATACTACGGATACTACCCGCTGTTTTTCTGAACATATATAACTTCAATTACATTTGCCAGAGTAGGTATAGTAAACGAGATTTGCAGTTAATGCGGTCAGACGGAGTTTGAATAAAATGTAGGGATCCAAGAGGAACATGATCGGTGAGATATTTAGTCAGAACTGAAACGTCATTCCGGCAGAAATTGTATTTGGCAAGTATTACATTTCCAAGTCGACTGCAACACATGTCATTATTATAGAATACTCTTAATGATATGATAATGAGATATTGTGATAAGCTGACAATGAAAAACCCACACTATAGGTACACTTCTTCAATAACATAAACTACGAGCACTTCCAAGTCCATGCTCAATACATTACCTACAGCGTCGACGCAATAAAGAACTAAAGTAAACTATCAAAGTACGTCAAAAATGCTTAGAGATTTCCTTCACTGTATGAGATTTATACCATTCAAGTGACTTAACATCAAACAACGAATAATGACGTCGAGTCTCGTTCTTTGTGCAAATCACTTTGATCTCACGCTATGAAAGATCTTAGATAGTTTTATTTAGATTTTAATAACTCTAAAATTAGCTATGAATAAGGTTATTAAAACTCCTCTCTTCTTGACGTTTTACCTAGATTATTCGACAGTTCCGTTCAACTCCAAACTGTTACGTTGTACTTGTAATTGAGAAACTGTGTATCTTGACTATATATTATATTATATATTGAATATTTTATACGTTTGGCGTAAAAACTGCGTTCCTTAATAGAGTTTTTTTTCTCCTATGTATCCCGGCCTTATACGTTTTATTATGAAAAGCGACAGTCTATTTTAGGCTGGCCATGAACGTCACACTGTAAGAATTAATTAAACCAAGTCATGAAACAGATTCACAAAAAGCGCTCTTATATTGCGTCCTGAATCCTAATTGATATAAAGTGTGATAGTGTTCAGGCCGGGCGGCCTAGTGTTTGCAAGGTTTTGTACATCTCGTCCGGCGGGAGTAGAAGGTCGCAATTGAGATTAATTCCGAGCTAGATTACATTTATAGGCTGTGCGTGAGACCTAGATCTGAGGGACAGTTATTAAATCGTTCCGAACGAATTAAAATGTATTGAATGTTACTTGGCCACTTGATTAGTCAGTTTATAGTTTTTCACACGGTACGTGTTCGATATTGTACTTACATTCACTAGTCTTTTGTTACATTATTTTACTCTGGGAATTTCTCTACATGGATTTTGGTAGATTGACGGTGCTCATGATAAGACAAAAGTGTATATTTCTAAAAATGCTCGGCCGATATCCAATTAAATGATTATCTAGGTATTTATTTAAATAATAATTGAATGTTATTGTTTTGGGATATAAAAAAGTATCGATACAATTGATGAGGTTCTAATATTTCAAAGCATATGTAGCAGAAAATTACTGAACAATCAGGGAAATGAATTGTTTCAGATTGATACACAACGTAAATTTCCCATGATAGTCAATTTGCTTAGCAATCATTTTCCCTGACTGTACATTAAAAGTATGGGGCTTTCTACTAGTGAGTGGTGATCATGCAGAGTGATCGCATGTGACGGTACCTCCAGCTCCTCCTCGGACGAGTGGTGGTCGTACAGCTGATCGGGCTCCGGCGCGGCCAGCCGGCGCGGACCCGGCGCGCACGCGCACGCCTCGCCGCCCATACCTGTGGACAAGCACGGTTATACATTCATCAAAGGATAATAAAAAGAGGAAAATAGAAAATAGATAAGTTGTGGCAAATGAGCAGCATTAAATTGTATAGTAATAACGCTATATTGCGATCATTATTCTACCAAACAGTGACTGTAAAGTATGTACCTACGACTATCAGTTAACATCTAGGAACGTTTGTCTTGCACTCCTCTTTTATTTCAATAGTTAAATATTTAATTTAAGATTTTAACATAAATAGGCACACATCACATGGCATCCACGTGTTACGGTTCATAAGAGTTTCGAGGTCTTGTTTATTTCGATATGGAATTTATAAAGAGTATAATGAAGGCTGTCGCTAAACGGTCCTTCAATACACTGACATGACTTCCCGTGTGTGAGGAGGCGATGCGACGCAGATTTACGACGTAATTGATGACAGCATTCTCGTCGTCGTCGACAAAAGAATACCGTTATTTCTGAAATACCTGCATCGCGTCTTGGGTTTGGGTTTGTATTGCAACAACATCAATATATATGTATAGTATACAGTATGCTTAGTTCATTTCTATTGAAAAAAAAACGAAACACAAGGAAGTTTAAAATCGTAAATACAAAGTTTGATATTTGTTTTTGTTTTAATACATCAAACTAGGTTGTCTAACTCTTCTCTAGGTTCCGGTTTAGCCGATTTAAGACGTGTTTTGAAATAAAAAAAAAACTTTTTTACAAAAAAAAAAACAACTGACTTTTTTGTAAAAAAGTTTTTATTTTTCACTTTTTAGTTGTACCTACCCCACACAAATTCATTTAACACCACTTGCTATGTAAATATGAGTGACAGGAAGTTATTAAAACATCATCAATTTAAGCTAAGTGGAAAAAATCGTATTATTGAAGCTAACTCAAAAAATACCCAACCAAAGTTAATCAAATTTATATGGGACCACCCCTGAGGCATACCTTATCCACTAAAAATAGAATTTTACAAATCCGTCTATACAGGGTGGCAGAGACATCGACGCGCAAACGTCGTGAAAAGGTTACACCTGATGCCATAAATAAAATTACGAAAGTCATTCATCTCGGAAATGACCGGTTAAAAAAATTGACATTTTTGAGTGCGCAATGTATTGCAAACAACGCGATCAAAACGCCGGATAGCACGCGGGCGCGCGCTACCTACCGCGATACCGCGCGCTGCCTTTTCGAGTTTTATTTACATTACTGAATTTATTTTTTTAATTAAAAATCTCATTGGGTTAGATATAAATAATGATTCTATACAGTTTACAGTAAAAAAAAATGCAGAAAAAGACGTAAAAATTAAGAAAAAGCCGACGAAAATTTTCAACGCAGGGGGTCCAGAATCATGTACTGAATCCACGGTAAGCGGTTGCGCGCCGATGTCCCTGCCACCCATATGACGGAGTTATGCCCAGAAATACATTAAAAAAAACGAATTGAGAACCTCCTCCTTTTTTGAAGTCGGTTAAAACATTTGTTGCTATATTTAATATACGTACCTACATTAACAACTAGGTAGGTAGGACATTTTAGGATATGTACATTCTGGGATATGGACTTTTTGCACCTTCTGTACATTTTGAGATTTGGACATTATGAACCTAAACGGTTATTTTATCTATCATTTAAATTGAACGCTTACGCCGCCAGTGTCTTGGGTACATTACCAGTCGACAGCAATGCGGATGAATTTTTCGACGCTATGTTTTAGTTTGTAAATAGTTTTAATTAATTTAGGATATAATTTTGTTATTTTAGCGTTAGGTTGTAAATTGTAATTATTACATCATTAGGTACAATGTTAATTTGTCCTGTACCTCTATTTATTCTAGCCTACCTTACTAGCAGGCTACTAAACAACAAAAACATGAATTGCTATGATTCAAGTTTTCCTCCATGGAACCACCATTAACCATTACCTGACCCATTAAGTATACAATCGCATATAATATTATTATAATATTCTCGAGTTCTGCTAACTTTGTATAAGGAAATAGGTTTCATGAATGATTTAATACGACCTATTTGTAAACGATACGAAAATAAATGATTAAAGTTTACAGCGCACGTTTTATTTTACTAGTGCGAAATCCGACAACCAGTTTAGAAAAATACAGTAGCAATAGTTACCTACTATCAATTGTGATTGAGGCGACACCTGTAGGACTTAATCTTAACAACCGTGAAGTTACCTTTGATTTGAAAACCCAAAAAAAATTTATAAGACACTTGTTTTTGATTTGGCCGTATATTAAAAGTACCTAGTAAAAACTTTCACCCCCTAAAATATAGTCAATGAATGTCAGCCAGTGTATAATTTGTTGACAATCGAATGTTCTAAAGACTGTTGTAAATTATGTCAGTCAAGCAGTATTACTCAACGAAACTTAGATCTGCAAAACTAACTTCGATAAAATGTTTGTGTGGGCAATTTTTTTATGAACGGAAAAGCTTGTAAAAAATGTATAAAAATTGTTAAAACTAATTACTTATACCTAATGTTACTGGCGGTGTTCTGAGGGCACGGTATGTACCGTTAGCTTAGGCCACAGGACATCGGCTTAATGGCTAGTCGTTGTGACAAGTCGCTGCCTGTCTAAGGCAGGGTTTCGCATAAGACGCGTTTGCCGCCTGTGACTCATGGCTTGCACAAGACTACGTTGAAACTTGACATTATCTAACCATGAGCTTAAATCATCAAAAAAGGAAGCTGATAGTTTTGGTCCTTTTAGGTGTTTAGTACTATTCTCTAAAATGTACTAAAACCAAAAATGATTGAATAATCAGTCTATCATGTCCCCACTGCTGGGACACAGGCACGGTAATATTATCTTATTACCGTGACACAGGCCTCCTCTCGGTAAAAAGGAGTTACCCACTACGCGGGCCCAGTGCGGGTTGGTAGACGTCACATATCTTTGAATTTTTTTGTCCTAGAACATGCCCGTTTCCTCACGTTTTTTCCTTCACAGTTTTGAGAGCAGTGGTGAAGAAATCATTTACACAAAGTAAAGCGTCTGTCTCGGTTCGAACATTCGACCTACCCGACAGATCGCAGGGGCGCGACAAGTCGCGGCCAGTACCACTTGGCCGCTCAATGATTAACTGTAACTTAACTCCATCATCTCAATAAGCTATTAAATTAATAACTATTTCAACATATTTGTTTATCAACAAGCAGGTACCTAGTCTTTAAAATAAATACGCACATAATATCTAACACAGATATAATTTATTAACAGCTCGTTATTGTCGATGGCTCGATTGATTACGTTTAACATAACGAGGGGGGAGCGGAAGCTGGTGGATGCATGAGACACAGGAAGGAGGCGGACAGAGCCGACAGCGGGAGGAAGCGAAAGGGGGAGAGGGGGGATGTTCTTGAACTTGCGGCGAGCAGGCCGCGCAGCGCCTGTGCGAGTGCACAGCACAGACGGAACCTGGCGACTTACCAAACACTTGTAACTTTATGTAATCCATTTACATTTGGTCCAAAAGGTCATACAATCTTAAAATTGTACACTTTTTTTTTAATAATGTGCAAGTAGGTACCTATATCTACACATTTTCCTAATTGCAGTGCTTTATATTAGAGTACTTACCTACCTAGTTTTAATCATTGCGATACCACTAACTCAATTCAAAGAAAAGACGACAAGATACGATGAGGGTGACTCCCGAGTACTTCCGACTATTCACAAACGAGAACCGATAAAGTTAAGTAACACAACACATGAGATTATTTCTATTCGAGTCCCGCATCCGAAGATCGTAGATATACCGAGTAGTAGGTACACTGTTGTGTTGAAATATTGAACTGCCCAGATATAATATACACTGGACAGCAAATAAACCGAGCCACCCGCTACCTAGGCACTCTAATTCGATTTTCTCAAAAACTAAAAAACCTACAATCATCAAAGTTGTACCTACAGAAAGTGCGTTTCATGGTGATTAAAATGAAAGGAAACTCATTGGGTTTAATCAATATTTCAGTGTTTATTAAGGATTTTACAAAGAAGAGTCGTTTTCCAGTCGTGACAATCGTTAGTAATGATAAAGTGAAAAAAAAAATTAAAGCCAAAAACAAAGATAAAGTAAAAAAAAAGTTTTTAATCAATATTCCGTATTCCCTCCCCTTGCTCGGATAACTGCCAGCATCCCTGTATTCATCGACCTTACGAGCCTGACGATAAAATCTTGAGGAATTGTATTCCACTCCTCTTCAATTGCGATTCGCAGCTCTGGAAGCCTTGTTGGAGCAGGTACCGGGCTCGAACCCGACGTTTCAGCTCATCCCATAAGTGTTCTATCGGATTCAAGTCCGGGCTTCGAGCTGGCCAGTCCATCGTACGAATGCTGACGTCGCGTAGATACTGGGTCACCACATGAGCAACATGAGGCCGTGCATTATCATGCATCAATTGCATATCCTGTCCGATATATCCTGCGTAAGGTACCACATGGTCTGCGAGGATTTCAGTAATGTAGCGATGAGAAGTCAGTCCACGTGTACGGCCCGTCCGTCGGTTCGATGAAAACTAACGCTGTATGTGCTGTTAACGAGATGCCGCCCCAGACCATTACAGATCCTCCTCCATAAGCAACAGTTTCCTTGATGCAACACTGAGAATAACGTTCTCCAGGGCGACGATATACTCTCTGACGTCGATCACCTCCATGTAGACTCACCCTGGTCTCATCAGTGAAGAGTACATTACTCCACTGCTCTAATGTCCAATCCCTATGCTCTCGAGCAAATTCAAGTCGTGCTCGACGGTGTGCTACCGTTAATGCTGGGCCTGTTGCAGCTCTTTTTGGGGTCAGGTTCCGTTCAGCAAGTCTCCTTCTGACGGTATCTGAACTTATGACCACTTGGCGTTCGTCACGCAGACTTTGTTGGACTTGAACTGCGTTGAGGTGGCGATTTCGCAGAACAGTAAGGTGGATATAACGATCATCTGCTGCTGATGTAGCCCTAGGTCTGCCCGTACCTGGACGGCGATCGAATGCTCCAGTCTCTAGGTATCGTCTGTAAACTCTTTGCACCGAAGATTTGCTGATTCGAAGCCTTCGAGCGACTTCACGTTGCGCAATGCCTGCTTGAAGTAATGCTACAGCTTGAGCTGCTTCCTGAGGTGTTGTATCCATTATTAATCGAAAAAAGTAGCTAAAACACACGCGTCTGAGCAAACGATGGACAAAAACTAAAGAAATGATAAGAAAGAAAAAGAACGCTAATTTCAAACTCTGGTGAAAACAGAGCAAATCGTTAGCATTGTGTTTGTTGCTTGATTACAATGTGAGTTGACGGTGCTTTCGAATTAATTTGTAGTCATTTTAATCACCATGAAACGCACTTTTTGTAGGTATAACTTTGATAGTTGTAAGTTTTATACTTTTTGAGAAAATCGAATCAGAGTTCCTAGGTAGTGGGTGGCTCGGTTTATTTGGTGACCAGTGTATATGCAAATATCGAACAGTTCACAATCCTCGTTGAGAAATGTATCCGAGAGAATTGTAAACATTACTATATGTTTCCGACATAAATTACCGACTATCGTGATTCTTGATAGCTTTCCAATATTATATTCGTGAAAACAAACATAAATAACATGTTTTATTAGATATTTTTAGTTGAATGGGTATAATGATGAAATGAAACCGATACGATCACAAAATCGAAAAATTATTTTGCAGACCCAAAGACCAAAATCAAACTAGCTGTAAAATATTCGACTACGTTAGCATTCATTCGTAGAAGGTATTACAAGAACTTCTGTGTTCAACTAAACTATGCACGCAAACCATTACAATACGACATACCTCAAGCCCACGTCCTTGATTGCCCGTCCACACCCTATCGTTAGGCTATTGTCGTTCCAAGGTTACGTTTTGCTTGCATTGTAGTCCGACCCTCCAGACTAAGTCGTGTTGTATTGTTTTCCCAGAGAATTCTTGCCCTAAAGTTCGTGAAGCCGGAAGAAACAGGGAAGCGGATGAGGATCACGATAAGGATGGGTGTTTGATCCTCTCAGTTAACCTCCAGCTAAGATAAATGTGTTTGTTAAGGCCACATTCGTCACTATAGTTGATTAGGGTTCGATGGAGGCATGACCTTCCGGATTCCGATAGAGGGCTCGCGGATTAACCTTATGGTATTATATAGTTACAGGAACTAAACAATGCGGAAACTTGTTTCAACATATTACGGACCCGAAATCTCAATAAAATGCATTACCTATTTATCTAGTGCTCCACTAGGCTGGTTTTAGCATCTTCACTAACTTAATAATATCTAACATTTCAGTATGATATTACAGCAAAAACCTGAAATAATTCTTTAGAACGTTGAAATTTACTTAACAATACAAAAAACTTAAAAACAGTACCTACTTATACTTCTTATTCTAAAACTTCATGCTTCAAGTCTATCGTATCTTCTATACGCTTACGATGCGTAGAAAATGTGTAGATAAAATCAAAACATGAACAAAACAATAAGCCATAATATTATGCAGATTTTTTTGTTGATGCCGTTCCAACAAAGAGTAAGAGGCAACAATAGTAACGTAAGTAGTTAGCCTTATTAACAACAGGTTTGACTTGTTAAAAAACGTGTCGGTTTGGATCAAGTGGCGTGGCGCTCGTGTAACTCGCTGGTTCACCTTCAATACACAATTTAGGGTATTTCTATTATGGATAACTTATTGAAATTCCGAATTAGGACACACGATACCAAACCCACAACCACAGTTTATTGGAAGCAGCTGGCAAGTTAGCTGAAGATCGCCTGACATAGCGCCACTTGGAAGAAGCTGAAGACTTCGAAGGCTGAATTGATGGATTAAAACCACAGTTGTAATATTAGCTAGAATCTTCATAAGTAGAAATGAAACTTCATTTTCGAAAGTACGCTAAAACCTCAAGGTTAAAACAAAAACAATCGTGAATCAGATATACGAACAAAACAACATTCGGCAAAATCTCTCGAATTCTAAACCAAACCAACGCACGTCCACGTACAAGATTATAGGTCCAAAATTCAACGCCAAATAGAATAGGAACCGGTCGCACCACTATCTAAAAGTCAGTAAACAAACACACCTAGAACCGGTGACAGTAATTGAGACATTCAAATAACAGAGTGTATAATATCCAATTAGTTTCCACCATGTTCTGGGAGTTGTGCAAAAACGTCAAGTGTTTCAGCTGCCTCGTAATCCGTGCAGGGTTTAAGAGCTCATTATGACGATAGGTTATCAGCCCTTCACTCTAGCTGTTTTCTGTTTTACGCATCATGGTATAGATGCCATGATTGGTTCAGAAAGAACTGCTAAGAATACGTCACAATCCAATAATCGAATCCATCATCATTATTATTTCGGTTCTTCTGTACGATCTCTCCCAGATCCATTTCATAGCTGCTAGTGAGTCCCAAGATCGGCAATCAGGGGTACTTATGACAAGTGACTGATAAATTAGGACAAGCTGCATGTAAGGTTTACCTTAACAAAAGATACGGATCATTAAAACTCAGAAAGCAGCGAATGGGAACATGCAGAGAGCGACCAAGTTTAAAAATAACGATAAAAATCGTTACAGAGGGATTATTTTCATCGGCGGGGTAGAACAAATTAAAATAGATGGCGGAATAAGTTTCTAATTTCGCTGGCGTCCGCCTGGGGGATATACATACCTACACACGTTCAGGGTTGTTTTGTGCCTCAGCTAACTTCTAATACAAAGCTAGATTTAGAACAATATTGTTTGTTTACGATGCTATCTAGTCGATTTCAGTTGATTGTGTATTCTTAACGATAAACCTACAAGATGTAAATACATTCAAATATTCTAATGCAAAAAGAAATTGTGAAACAGAAATTACGAGTGGGACCGTGTAAGGCGAACTGAAAGCCACGTAGCGATGTCAACGTCCCTGCTCGCAGGAGCATACAGAGTGGAGATAAGGTCCGCTCCGACAGAGGGCAACAATATACGTGTGCCACAATACTGTTCCGCCTGTGAATAACTGAAAGGGCTCAGCCCTGCCCCGACGCACCGATCTCGCTCTCCACTTATCTTACATCTCCAAATGTCAATTCTATCCATCAAACAAGAATATGGTCCAAAGTCGACGTCGTCGTACGGTTCAAAGTTGGAGGTGAAGTAATGAGAGACAGGCAAAGTTATCGCAGTCGGCCAGATCAAGATTAAATGAGCCGTTGACGCGGGCGAGTCACGAAACGTCACACTGTTGTTGTGTGTCCATACGTCGGCGTCGGAGTGGCCAGAGAATTTGTTTATACCTGAGCCCCGCGCGCGCGGCCTGTTTGCGCGCAAATCTAGCATTCTACTCACACGCATTGACCAGTATCTTATTAGACGCGGTTCTCAAACTGATTGGTTTATAACCATGCCGTTGGATTACTTCTCCACCGTTTATACTCTACCGTTAAAGAAACTAACGCAATATTTTGATCCGTTTACAAAATACATAAAATGGCGATAACGTAAATTTAGATAGTATTAGATAGTATTAGATAGTATTAGATAGTATGACACAATTGTCATACTATCTAATACTATCTAAATTTACGTTAACGCAATATTAGACATATTATATGTATATTATATTTGGCTTCTGTGGTTTTTAGTATATAACAATTTAAACTCTGCGATATACATTTTGAAAATTAAATAAAAAAATATACCCAGTATTGAATTTTCCTCTTCATATAACAATATGGAAGAAGACTATTGTGTAATTCAAGACGCAGTAAAACAGGCTGGATTTCGGAAAAGATATTTCTCTTGATTACTTTCAATGGATCATTCACTGATAATGCCGCCGAAGAATCGTTCGAAAACGGATTAATAATAATAAAAAAGCAAATAGATTAATCTAGTACTAGTACTATAATAGACCTGTTATGAGAGTAACAATGAAAATAAAACAGTGAGCTTGAACCTAACTGAATAATGGTCAATGTCAAAGTTAAACAGTTATTTCGGCCTTGTCAGCGATCACGTGCCGGTAGCTTGTATTTTCGTTAAATATCTACAGCCTTCAACTCTTTGCTCTTTACATATGAAAGTGGTATTTTAACAATGTTATTTTTATAATCGTGTGAGCGTAGTATGCTGAGTGTGCTCTCCAACAAATATAACGGGTGCACAGAATACCTGGGACATTACGTTTGTCTTTTGAATTATGAAAAAATACTTCATTTATTTTTGCCTTCCGGAGGCAAAAATAAATGAAGTATTTTTTTTTGCAGAAAAACAAGTCGCAAGTCGCAAAAAAGCAGTGCAAAAACTATAAAAGTGTTGTTGATGAAATAGGGCTAGATTTACGTGGGGAAATAATTTGAAACGTGTACAAATATTAATTTTTACAAGTACATACCTACATCTGAACCCTACAAAAATGCTACAAGTCAAAATCATTGAATGGGGTGACCATTCAATGATTTTGACGCAAATGCATGTCGATCCGCGCCTCGGTGTGACACGGCGGCATGCGCGTAGGCAGGGCCGCGCAAATAATGGCTAGTATGGCTACACGAGCACTCGGGGTTCAGTTCCGAGCGACGCTAATAAACATCGCGCTGTATTGTTTAGCTGCCCAGTTAGGAACTAACCGATGTGCCTTGAATTTAGTCGGGAAGTTTATTTGTACGTTACGTGAGTGATGTTACTCTCAAATGCCTGTCACACAGTAAAGGAGCTACTAGTGCTAAAATGTTGGCAGACAGACCGGCGATCGCTGAGAAATGTAGTTAGTAACCAGATGGACTCTTACCCATCTACCTACCTGATCGAATCTGTTATTCGTCTCACGACTCCCACGAACCGCAAGAGTTGGCCTATTCTTGGCTGGAGATCACACGCCAATTGTGTGCTAACGCTGTAACGTAAACGATATAGTAACGCCATGGAAGCGGAAAGGAGACAGCGATATCTCCAACACTTTTACTCAAAATGACTTGCCAATCTTCATTAACGAAGAAGACATGAGTTTCCAAATCTCCCAAGATAATAATACGACTATCTATATTACACAGGTTAGAAAACAGCACGATTGTTCGCATAGTCAGCCGGTCAAGTTCAAGGCGTACAACTATAAAAACAATATACGTCGGCCATTAGCAAACAAAATGGCGACGATTAATCATCAACGATTACTGATGTATTAGAAATGTAAATTTTAAGGTCAGAGAGATTAAATATGTGGTTATATAAATGTTTATAATAGGAATTTTAATGTGACCTATGTTTGTAAATACAGTTGGGAATGTGACTGAACGCATCGGAAAATTTCGATCGAGCGATCGATCAAAGCACGCTAGCAACTGACCTTGAGTATAACTTGGACGAATTGGTCGTAGGTATCGGAAATTCGGAATACAGATGGGTATGTGTGCTATGCATAGAGAAGGGGTGATCTATGATCTATTTGAAGACAAAAAACCATACGGAGATTGCTATTTTAGTAATCCAGATTATCGGGGCATTTCATACCAATAGTGTTCACTCCATGTCTACGTGTATCAACGTTAAACTCAATTGATCGCCGGTGGAGACAGGCGATCAATTGAGATCTCCTTGTAGACAACACACTAACATTGCATGATTTGCATAAAAATTTCAATTGATTCGCGTTTTCAATACTGACTGGGCATTGGGAATGCGGATTCCGTCGTTATCATTCGTTTAGACTGTATTACCAAAGTATCGGAATACGTGTTTGTGTTTTCGATTCTAAGTTCTAAGTCTTCTTATTCAAGTTCGATTTAAAGCTAGTTTTACTTACTGAGTGTGAATTTACATGTTTTGGCTTCAATTCTTTTCTTTTGAAGATCAAAATAATATTCATGCTATTTGTTATCTGTCACTATTTTAGAACGTTTCTATTCCACCTGCCGTCAGTTCTATGAATGTTGAAATTGCGCCAATATGAGCCATTTTGTAGTTGGCATAATGAGCGCGACATAGCATTATTGTGGCTATAACGTCCACCAATATGGTAATGTGGTGGGACCACAATGCGTACGTGAGCCGCATGCGCCGCTGAACACGTCTTTGTGCTTCTTGCTAAACACCACACGAGAATGTAATCTATTTAATAATGTTATAGCAACAATTTTAAATCTACATTGATGAGCTGAAAATAATTATATGCTGAGAAGTAAAGTCTTATTTTAGCACGAGGTTACTCAGCACAAAAGCCACCAAGTGTAGTTTGTGGTGGTAATCAAAATTGCAATCATGATTTACCTTTATTTCGAAACATGTTGACCTCAAATCGAGCAAAATGTTCATAGGATTACAGTATTAGTAAAGGTTATTGTTGTTCTAGTAAATAGTATGGCATTAGCTTGGAACCTGACACTACAACTTTATCCACGCTCAACACCTTTAGTGCAAAGGTCATTGCGAATGTATACTGAATTTCTGAGTGGTGTAACCGCATACAATCAAGATTTAGGAATCTAAATAAGAATAGGTAAATCATTAGAGAATAATTCACCGCGGTGTTTTAACACGAATTGAATCGTGAAGGATGGCCGCGGATGACGTGTGCTGATGATGGCATGCTCGGACTCGGGTGCAGCGCCGGTATTGTGCCTACCTAGATGCTCCCGGGGACCCACAGGACATGTGCACAGTATGCCTACTTTACTGAGGTCGCTAGCGACGGGTTACTAAACGAAATTTGTTATCATTACCCCTACAAGAAATTACTAATGTATTTGTAGCGTGCGGTGAATAGGGGTGGTGATTGCCTATTGTCCATTCTTTTAACGACCCACGTTCAACAGTAGACAATTAACATCAGGCTGGGCATTGAGTTTAGACATTTCGTCCTCCTACCCATATCTTAATTTAATTGGGGTTGGTGCAGCATATAGACGTTTTACCATACACGACTAATCCATCTCAGCATCCCTATTCAGCTATTAGATGGCTACATAGGAAGTGGATCCGTTTCTTAGGTACATCTTCTCACTTATAACAAGTGTGCCTTCTGTATTACTCGCGTGGTGATGGCGGGCGCTCGCTCTAAGCCCAGCGCTGGACTCCCGCCAACGACAGCGCGCGGAGCGATAACATCTCATTTGTCCTTTTTATTATGCCGTATTAGTGAATGTCATTATTTTATTGATGCATAATGGCCGGTCCTTTTTTGTTGGCTATCTATTCAACGTGTTTGGAATACGTCGGTATTATTAAGTAATAGTCGACTGTTTTCGTTCCAGTAGATGAAGCTGCCGTCGGTGTCAGCTACATCAAGCGCTTCCATCTGTAAAATGTCCTTTGTGAACTGATCCATGTTCGATTGATAGTTTCGGTTCACCGAGTATCAATAATAAACAATATTTCATACAAAACAAACAAACCAAAACGCATTATGATAATTTTGTTTTGTTTTATCATTCTTGTGCGCTCTTCAGAATCCGATAGCTAATAGCAGATAAGATATCCGTATTTAGAATGTTCTCTCATGGATAAAATGCTCGATTTTTTAATCGAATGTATGAATATTACTTCGACAAACATCCGACACTAATGGTATGAGCAAGAAAAAGTTCAAACAAGTTACATCTGTAAAAGGCAACTTGTTCAAGTTTTGGCCGCTACAGCTTAATTATAAACCTGTTGGTGTGTGCTCAACTAATGTCCATGGAGCACGTCGTCGCACCGCGCTGTTTGCTCACCCACTTGACGTGAGAGCGTGAACGTAGCCGAGCTAGCCAACACCAAACGAGTTCCAAGTTTAGCCATACACCGAGGTCCGCAAGCTGTTTCGATAACATCCGCCGAATTATTAGAGAGAAACTGAGCAATGGAGTGTGCGTTTCTGCTTTCGTTGCACCTGCATAGACTGATGTAGGAGCGAGTGGTGTTATAATATACTAGTGGGCATCCTCTTGGTTATGGTTACGATCGGCTTTGAGGCAACATAATAAGTGTGTGCGTCGGTAGACTGGTGGGCGCATGTATAATTACGGTATAAAGTTGAACGCTCACCTTGGCCGCGGCCCGAGCAAGGCCAAGGTCGTTACAGCGAGCCCCCCCCCCCCCCCCCCCCCCCTCCTCCCGGCACTCTCCCCCTCCCCGCGACCCCCCCCCCTGCTCCTCCGGCGATTGCACGCGTACACGATTTTTTTTGCGGAGTGATGTAATCTGCAATTCGGCGCGAGCGCAACATGGCCGACCGTCACGCTCAGATAAACATTTCTTACAGCGAACTTTTTAAAACACCCAATTCAGTTATTTATACACATGTAAACAGTATGTCAGTTAGTGCGAGATGTTCTCTTAGGCAACGTTACACATAAGTAACCCAGTTTCGACAAAGCCGCTAAACTGAAAGAATTTTAGCACGCACCGGCTCGTAAGAAAGTTGCACCTGAATTAGTGGCGAGCGGATACCGAATGTGTATCTGCTCAATGAAACGCGTGACGTGCGAACTGCCTCTAAACAGCTTGCAACAACACAGACACCAAATACATCTACAATGCGCTAGCCTTGCGCAAGCCGTTTGTTTTCAGAACTTTTCTAATTTAAATAGTCTCCTACTCGCAGAGTATACAGAATTAACAGAATGAATTTTGAGATTCATTGATTCATCCATTACAAATAAATGAATGGGGAAAAGTCTGTGTATGTTTTAGGTTATTTTTTATAGACCGATCACTTAGTAGAGCCATTTTTATCACTAGTATAACATAAGTACAGCTATCAAGGAACGTCTTTCATAAATGTTTATTTCGTAACTTACTATTTGGCTTTTCAATTTTAGAAATGTGGGAATACCCGTTTTATCTACACGGAGGCTTGTTTTTCGTCCTACTCAGGCAACATTTACAAATAAATTGATTTGATTTGAATGATTAATATTTATTTTAACACACATATAAATAACATGTTCAAGCCATTAGGTGGTCGGTCGTGTGCAGTGGAGTTTGTGCGAAATCGCGCTTCGCATACCACAAGACGCGGTGCGACCGCAAGCCGCTCAGTGTGCGTTACATACGCGATTAGACCCGAACGCTTCCACCCGGCGGGCACTGTTCTAAAAGCCAAAACGTGGGATATTGAAGTGTGAATGTGTCAGTGTTAGAGCAAGAAATGTTTGACAGTACTAAGAAAGTAATCTTTAGATAGTGTTAATATGAGACACCACGCATTGTAGCATTGCTGGACAAAGGCCTTCAAATCCATGCGAAGAAGGAATATGAAAATCAAAAAGTTCAAATCAAAGAGATTGGAAGCTTTAAAACAGATAGTGTAACGAATTTCCTTCGACGCTAGCCAGACATGGGAGCCGGAGACATTCTGATGTAATTCTATATTTGGTAGCAATGCATCAAGTGCAAGACCAGACTTAATGATATTCACTATACGTTCAAGAGCATTAATTCCACCGAGAATTGCTATTTAGGTAGATTGATAAAACTCTGATTAAATTCACGCAAATATAATTGCTAAAAAGACTTGGTTTTAGGAGAAATGAAATTTTGTTTCAGTGGGGAATTCGTAGTCTTAAAAATGGAGAATTTCAAGTCATCAAGGTTTACCAAAAGCTGATGGCCGCTAGGAAGAAAAAATGATTGTCTGTAAAATAGCACCACTCATCAACTTGGCTGTCCCTGTCACCATAAAATCTTCATAGAAAACGATCAACACTTTCAAGCGTGTTCCTATCTGGCAGCATGGCAAGTGGCAGCCCTAGTTATTTCCGTATGAATGGCGGCCGAGCGCTCGGCGTCTTCCTGCGCGGCCTGCCAAACTACAGGATCGCGTTAGGAGACCCAACGCTACTATATTCAGACGCAGCTTGAATCAAACTCCCTAAATTGTACTGAGTGATCGCGTTTCCGGAGATGCATATTCGCGCGTAGCCCATCATGCTAAGAACATGCGAAAGTCGAGTGCAATAATAGAAAACTTCGAACAGAAATGCTCCTTGGGGAGCATTTCTGTTTGAAGTTTTCTTTCGCACAGAGGATAACTACACAAATTACGTAGAATATGCAAAAATGTTTGATATCATCCATCACGTTACGTCATCGCAGATTGCATTCGTAGGTGCCCTAGGACGTTGAGTTAGCCCGGCGCCCTCACTAAGCCGGGCTGAGCGCATCTGAAGTCGCTCGATCAGTCATTATCGTCGATTGTTATGGCAAGGTGTACAGAAACCTTCGGCCAAATTATAATGACGTTTGGAAATGATTGTAAATAAGTGGGTGACGGTGTGATATATAAATAAAATGGGATTGTTGTGTCGGTCGGGCGCGGCCGTACTATGTGTAGTACGCGAGTAGTGGTGCGGGCGCGTGCGTAAGGCGCGCGGCGTGGGCGCACGGCGCGGCGGTACGAGTGGGCACTGGCACGTTCTCTGTGCCCACATCGACACTTTTAACTTGCTGGTACCGCACCGCGTTGTTAATAGAAAAGGTCTTATTTTCTGTTTACCAATTGTTTAATTAAACTGGTTTTTTTATGATAACAATATTAATTAGCTTATCATTTGCCTTGTTCGTATTATTGGCAGAATACTTCCCTACTATAAGTTTGGGTAAACAAACATTACCAGTGATGGTTGAACTAACTCACTAGTAATGTGCACATATTTGATGCGTCATTAGTGGTTATTAGACCATCTATAAATATTGTCAATTATTCTAATGGCAGTAGTTCGACAGTGAAGCAGAATTTTATGAAATTATCTACCACATAGGTTAACCGGAACTTTTCAGGAGGTGGAGACATGCTTAAGGTCATTAACAGATAGTAGTAATTTTGTCACTGTTTGGACATGTTCGCTTTCAAAGAAAAGTGTATTTCCTTGTTTACAAAGATAATTAATCAACTCACTGATATCCGTGACGTCGTTCCACTTCATGATGACGTCAGTGCAAAAGTCACCTGGAACAACAAATAACAAACGTTACAATCAACCACAACAGAACATCGCGCCTTATTGACACATGTGTTGCCATTCATACTGCTAACACCTACAGTTTTAATATACGGAAAATAAAAGTTCAAATAATTGGTAGAGCCATGATTTCTAGTTAAGTAGTAGGTACGAGGGTCATTCAATAAATACTTAGCCTACAAAAAGTAAACGAAAATTTTGGAAAAGTGGCAATTTATTTTTCAACATAGTCTCCTTTTAGTTCGATACACTTAGCCCAGCGATGCTCCAAGTTTTTTAACCCGTCCGAAAAATAGTTTTTGTCAAACTCTGCAAAATAGGCCTCCGTGGCGGCGATGACCTCCCCATTTGATCCATATCTATTCCCGGCGAGTGATTTTTTCAGATTAGGAAACAGAAAGAAGTCACAAGGGGCCAAATCTGGAGAATACGGTGGATGGGGCAGCAATTCGTAGCGTAATTCGACCAATTTGGCCATGGCAACGGCAGACGTGTGAACCGGTGCGTTGTCGTGGTGAAACAGCACTTTTTTCTTCGCCAGATGGGGTCGTTTTTTCTTTAATTCGGCGTCGAATCGGCCCAATAAATAAATCGGCATAGTAAAGCCCTGTAATTGTTTTACCCTTCTCGAGGTAATCGATGTAGATCACACCTTGTGAATCCCAGAAAACGGTGGCCATAACTTTTCCGGCCGATTTTACAGTTTTCGCCTTCTTTCGAGCACGTTCCCCGGTCTGGATCCATTGTTTTGATTGCTCCTTGGTCTCTGGTGTGTACCAGTGGATCCAGGTTTCATCGACGGTCACAAAACGACGCTAAAACTCCGCTGGATTCCGCTTAAACAGCGCCAAACACGTCTCCGATGTGGTCTCACGGTTGCGCTTGTTTTCTGGTGTGAGTAAACGCGGCACCCATCGCGCCGACAGCTTTCTCATGCCGAGTTCCTCGTGAAGAATATGATGCACTGTTCCTTCTGAAATGCCTACAGTCTCAGCTAGCTCCCGAACCTTCAATCGGCGATCTGCCAATACGAGATCATGGATTTTTTTAATGTTTTCCTCCGTAGCAGCTGTTTTCGGTGCACCTGGACGTGGTTCATCAAAAACCGACGTACGGCCACGTGCACTCGTTGAACCAATTCTTGACGGTGGCCATCGATGGAGAAGAGTCACCGTACAGAGCATCCAAGCGCTCTTTGATTTCGATGCGCGTTTTCCCTTCCAAAAATAGGAATCGAATCACCGATCGATATTGCTCTTTTTCCATTTTTGTAAAACCGATCGACACGTTCGCTTCCATAAGTTGTCAAATTAAAACAAATGAAGGGATTGGAATGAAAATTTGAAAAAATAATTAAAAAAGAATGTGCTACACTGTGGTAAAACTCTTTTGAAACTACAGCGCCCTCTGGCGATGAGGCTAGGTACTTATTGAATGCACCTCGTACCTAGGTACCTACTCACAGCATTATAACATTTACCAAACTTGGTTGGGGAAGTTAACGGAAAAACCTAGTTGTAATGAGCAATCCACATTGATATTCGTCTGCTTTACAATATTACCAACAGACTTGGCACTGACTCTCCTGTATTCACATTGTTATTCCGTGAATAGACCGAACGCAGAATACACCAGTCTGCCAAGCCCTTGTCACAGTCCATCAAGCGAGCCCCGTTCAGCCAAATCATTTCCAACTTTAATTAATTACTAACTTCTATAATAACCAACTACCGTTACTATTTCACTGTGCAATTGAATCTAGAATAACTAAAATTGAAATATAATGTTATTTTTTCATCTGTGAGAGTGGGAATTTTCACAATGGCTGCTCCTTTAATTATAATGAAACATAATGGCAAAGAATTGGAAGTGAAAAAATGTGTTATATTTCATACAATGAGTGTCGGTCCGCGCGGAGCTAACTGTCGGCACACACGCGAGCGTCGCCGGCGCACTAACTGTTCACGCGCTCGAAACGCACACGCATTTCCCTGACATTGTGTAAAAGACAGGTACTTACCTGTGTAGTTGCTGTAAAGTGACAAACGACACAGCCAGCAATTCTCAGCACCGTGGTGAACAACTCAAAGTTTTCTTTCACAACTTGTATTGATATGCAAATCCACATTTTCCATTAACCACAAATAATCGTGAATTTCCTATTAGGAAAATTCCGCTACGTTAATCTTTTGAAACTAATCTAACACTATCTGATGTCTTCAGATTTGTATTTTATCTGTGACTGATAAATTGTATCTCGTAGGTAAAGATAATAACAAACACAATAACTGTTTTCTAATTGTATCCCACAGATAGTATATCTACTTACACTTTGATGATTGGACTATCTTTAATATTATCAGGTAATAAAATAGTTTTTTACCGTGAAACACATTAGTAATACCTTGTTCGTGAGCCGCGTGTGCCCGCTCCCGACGCTGCTCCCTATGTTTCCACGCTCAAGTATCTGTTGCAACTTGCAACACGCAATAATAATGATGGAATCGATTAAACGTTAAAGCAACGCGTACAATGTGACGGAGTGATGCGACTTCTCGACACGGCGCGACTTCTGTTCTCATGTTGCCATCATTTTCATTGTGTGTCTGTTACTTTAAACCTATCGGCCTCACTGGCATCCGATTCAAGAGTAGTGTACGAAACTGATCCGGGCTTGTAAACGTTGAGACGAGAAATATTTTGAAGGGTAATCCTCATAGTCGTGATCACAGTTGGTGCGATTATTCGCATGCGGGGATTGTAGAGCGGATGTGCAGCCGGCCTTAACGGGGAGTTCACGACACGCACCGCGCGACCTCCAGCCATTCCATTTCAACTATTTGCAATCCGCACCATTCATTACTGTAAACATTCTAAAAGATAAAAAAAAACACAGCAGATGCTTTTACAAATGTCCAAACTGATCTAATCTGTTGCAATCTGTTGAGGAAACAGTTCAGTTCAGGATACGTTCGCGATTTACGTGGCACTAGCAGTGACCCTGCCCATTAAGTTCTTTTGCTTTCATTGTAGACAGATTGGAGAAGATTGCCGTCTTTATCTGGAGTTACATCACAGCTTATTTATCAGAGAGCGATCTTACTGATATAATGTTATTATTACATCATGCTGTTCCTCAATGGGTTAAGTGATGCAACGATAAGAGACACATTACTTGGAAATACATGTCACTGTAAATGTAAGTGGATGGATGGACGACTATTGTGCTTCATATCAATGCTTCCAAACTGTCCAACAAAGAGCAAACGGATAGTACATCTGCTGATGAGGAGTGAGGCTAGCAGAGTATCATCCCATCTTTAACATGGCACAACATTTAAACGAATTGTGATCTACTACACAATGCTTCCAACATAACGGATTGTCGTGTTCTATAACAAAGGAAAGGGAGCTGTCCGCCACAGAATAAATAAGTTATCGATGTCTTTGCCCTGCATTGGGTCAATACAGGCTGAAAATAATGAATAACTGTGGCATGTGTCGTCCCGCGGCTTCGCTCGCGACCCACTTGCATGCGACCGGCGACCGGCCGACGACCTCGCGATTTCGTACTCCTTTCGCTAATTCATTGTGATTTAATAAACTTAGATGCATTTGTGTTGCACGATTAGCCCGTAATGATGAGTGACTGGGGCGTTGCTAATGTACCGCTCCGTGTGCTGTGAGTTGTGAGGCAGTCGGCTTGAAGTTTGATAACGCTCGAAATGCTAAATCCTAATGCGATCAATAAACGAAATATTTTGTTGAAAAATGGCAAAGATGCCGTTCACATTACAAGTGGTTAGGAATTAAAAGAATACTTTGCAATTATCCTTTTAATATGTAGAGCTGATCAGCTTCAGAATAAACCTCTCAATCGGGAATATTTCTCAATTTGAATTGTTACTTTTGTTTCAGTACATTATCCTGCAGTAAAAAATCCCAAGTAGATGTAGCGATGCTACCTAAACGAAGATTAACGGCAATTTCCTATAATTACAGCCTAAGAAGAATAGGACAATAAAGCATTTAAACAATAAAATTATTGTCAATGGTCCTGCATCTGCATAATAGTGGGGAGTTGTTTTATATTCGTGGACGTCACGCGAGCTCCGTCAGACTAGTGGGCCATTTGGATGGACGTTCACCTTTGGCTCGGGAAACGTCTAGCTGAGCCACAAACGTGTTCTCCTAATCACGAACACCCCGGAGCGGGCGGCACTGAGCAATGATCATTCGTTTCAGAAAAAGCTACTGCTCTTCAGTACCACCTGAAAGAAATTATATTTTTCCTAAATAGTTGCACGGATTTATTTAGAGTTGAATCGAAACACTGAAACTTAGACATAGAACGAATTTTGAAGAATTTTTTTAGACTTCAGCCTTAATCATATCGAACTGTTGGAGTGTGATGCGAACGAATTAGCAGACAACGCTTAGTAATTTAGTATTCTATGTAGACTATGTATGTAGTAACAGGTTGACAACCTTTCGCCAAACTGCTAAAGTAACAGATGCCTTTTCTCTTAGTTGGTACAATTTTCCAGAAAATTGTGCTACGGTTTGTTAGTTTTCCAGTCCTCTAAAATTATTAGAGTTGATTTTTATAAGAGTGCGTGTTTTTCTTGTCCGGTAATTAGTGCGACATGGTGCAACTTATCGGTCGGAGCGACAGGCACAGGCGGCACAGGCGCCACAGGCAACTGAACACAGTGAGTCAACTGTGTTTCACACATCACGCATACTAACACCCCACGCGAACTTTTACAGTAATGTAAACAAGAATGTGCAAAAAAAAAACTCCAAAACTGGTTCGTGCAGTGTCATTGAAATATCATAATTTTATGAAATTGTCTTGGAGCTGTGGAGCTGTGGAGCTGTGGAACGAACACGCATAGCAGGCGCGCATTTATTACAAAGTGGAAATGGAGCGGGAAACCAAACAGTCAATTGGATTCAAGACACTGAAGAAGGACGCTAGTGGGCGATTCCATAATAGAACCCTGGAGGGTTTATGATAAAGGCAGGACTTTCAAGGAGTCCAGGCCAATAGACCAGCTCCGCATATTGAGTGATCTGGCGGGCCATTCGCAGTTGCGTTTCTGTGCGGGCGCATGGCGGCGTGCGTCGCGGTAACCTCCTCGACCCCGTTTCGGTTCAGAGTTGAACGGCCGCGCAGTACCTACACTACTCGTACTGCGCACCTCCCGCCGCCGCTCGAGCACCGCTCTGCACCCAGATCCCTCCCACCACACACACGAAGCGCCAACACCATGCTAAGCGCGAAACTATTATGTGAGCTGTTGAGAAACTCACTTTGTGCCTAAAAATCTGTTTGATAGATCGAAATGACTTTTGGCAAGACTTTAGTATTCTATTTTAGAAATTAATGATCTGAAATTCGTTTGGTGTAGGTTTAAGTCCGTGTTGTGTAATTCTCTGTTCTTTCTAGAAGTTTCGCGGTTTCAGTGCAATCGTGGCATTTTCTTTACCGAGTTACAGCCGAGAAGTTTATTGTTCAACGAACTACCTTCACTTCTATTGAATATCTACTATCGAAGAATAAACATTCCTTCGACGAAACTGGGATAGCAGTAAAAACAAATGGTTTCCTAACAATAAAGTGTATTAATTGCACTCAGCTATTGATAAAATGTGGTGGATGGATAAATTGTTTTGGTTACCAAAACAATTTGTGTCAGTTGTATGAGAAAGAAGAATTGTAAGGAGATTTGGCATGCATACAAAAATGTTTTACATTTGAATAGGAATCCGTGTTCGAAGACGTTCATTACGGTGAAACGGATATCTGTCCAAAAGACTTTGAAATACATTCTTGAACTTTTTCTGTAACGTTTTTTGTAACGGTTTTGACGTCAATTTGATTACTGTAATGAATCGTTATCAGGTGTTGGTCACAAACTTACAATCACTGAGTAAATCGGCACATCAAGTCAGTCGCGTCAGATATCGTTATGTAGGTGACCAGCGCTTAAAACAAGCGATAAACAGCTGACCATTTATAATGTGCCTCGTGGACACATCCGAGGAATTTATATTGTTAAAATTTTATGAAGTCATGAATTACGGACGCCAGCTAGACAAAGGATGGAATGGTTTTTTCAGTAGCAAGTGGCAAGCTGAAGAAGAGACATTAGATAAGACTATCGTACGACGTTATTAATCATGGGTGTTAATAGACGACCAGGAATAACAATAGCTTTTATCTATGACCTAGTAATGGCAGAGGAGCCATTCTGCTATCAGGTAAGCAGGCACTACTGACTAAGGTACAGCTCCTTAGAACTGCGAGTCGCCGAACAATACTTATGTATTCCCGGCATAATAGCACACGCAAAAGGTTACAACTGGACGTCGCCAGTAGGGAGGGCTCTCCGATGAACTATGCATAAGAGCAGCGGCTATTTGAGGACGTTGCCTCACGATCGCATGCTAGTCCAACGGCCTGCTCGATCGATGCCTCATAATATGCAAGCGATAAACTAGATTACTAGACTGCCTAGCCTACAGTGATACTTGCAACATAATGATGCCAGTGTATTGTTGTAACAGTAACGTGACAGCTCATTCACTGCCACTGACTGTACTCTAACGCAAGTCAATTACATTGAATTCACTACCACCCAGAGCAGTGGTCAAACGAAATCGCATTTACCCTGACATTACGCTGATTGTCAGGTGCGCTCAGAATAGCAGTGCGGACAACGTGTGGCATGTGAGCATTCGCACTCACAGCTCGAGTACCTATCAAAGTGAGTAAAACTTGGAGGCGATACGTACGAGGACGACTTCATCGTTTTATAGATAATGTCCTTTGCCGCGACCTACCACAACTGTGTATAGTCTCACGTTATGTAACATTATGAAGTTACGTAATGACGAGCACAGAGCGACGAGCACCAGCGCCTCTCCCATGTGACTCAATCGCCGCTCAATAGAATTATAATTAAACAGTGAATTTATTACGTTTTCATCACGAATGCTGCAGAAACAAGTTTCTAATCAATTTATATGGAAATAAATAATTGTTCATTGGTACTTATGCACAGCTTCTAGTGAGCTCTCGGATAAAGTTGCACGATTAAAGTTTTGCACATTATTACTGTCCTTACTCTCGGTTACGAACGGAGCGAACAACATTCGCGCTGATAAATTTAAACAGGTTTCAAATTTTATGGTTCTGCTACTTAAAAAATAACATCTAAAACCCCATCGAGTGGTCGTCGGGCGGAGGCGTAGGGTTGCTCATTACTAGGAGCGGCAGCGCCGGGCGGCGCGCTCGCCTCGCTCCTGACCAACGTCTCGTAAAAAACGATATTCGAGTATAAACAGGGGGTTTACTCCGAAGTGGTATCGGCCGAATGTTCGGCCGTTTCCTGCTACGAAGTTACTATTTGGTTCGGTCGGTCCCGATCCTTGAATCCTACACTCTTTCAAATATTGACTATGGTCCCGACCCAACTGCGCCGATCCGAACATTTTTATATTATATATATTCGGTTCGGCCATGTGTCGGTCCGATCCGATCATTCGCACTTTGCACTACGTAGTAGGCCCCCAGGCCCCCGAGACCGCGCCGACCGGTGCCGTGACTCGTGACATAACTTAAATACATACTAATAACAACCTCGCTAAGATATGTTGACGGAAATCACGTATTACAGCCATGGTGAGTGTATGGTGTTTTTGTACGAGCAAAATCACATTGGCACAAGGAAATTGAACTAGCAAACGACTATCATTACTGACTTCCCTTCTCCGCGTAACGAAAATATCAAAAGATATTATCTTGAATTAGCCATCGCAGCCGTAATGTTGGAGGTTGCGGGGCACTTATTACAGACACATATCAAATGAGCCGAGCTCGTCAAGTTGATGGCAATGTAAAGTTGAGCCATACCGTGCACTATCGTCTCGGCAGTATGTCGTAACTGCACAACATAAGTTACCTACGCGATAGGGCTACGCTTCACTATGAGATACTTCCGCGGCTCATTAAAGAGGCAGAGTAAAATGATAAGCTTTTGTGGACGACCATTTTGTACAGAAGTGTTTCATCAAAAACATAGTTTTGGTGGGGTGTACTATGCCAAGTCGAATGCCAAATAATCAAATATCAATTGATCGACCACTATAAATCGAACGCTCATAATATCGAATGGTTATTAAATCGAACATTCAATACATCGTACTCTCAATACATCGAGTGTTCAAAATAACGAATGTTTGTTTGATCGAGCGTTCAACGCATCGCATATTCATTCTATCGAAAGATCAATATAATTCATAAGAATACAAGACAAACACAAAATTTACTAATAAATCACATCTTAATCTTTAATTATTATCTTTTATAGGCACATTAGATAAATTAAATGTATAATTTTATTAACATACATAAACTTTCGTTAAAAACAAGCCTATTTCTGAACGCAACAATTAGATAAGTCATTTATTTCAGGCCACCCTCATACATTGTAGGTAATATTGTTTTCACTTCATAAATAAACTTTGTTCATCTGCAAAAAGCATTGTGAAAAATGTCTGTAGGGTCTTATTATAAGCCTGAATTATCTCAAAAACACAAGTCGCCCTTAGTTTTGGATGGCTATGTAATGGCAATAAACATAAAAAATCACAACAAGTTCTACTGGCATTGTTCCTACAAATATAGATACCATTGTAATAGTACTGCAACAACAAAATTGCACGGAAGTGAGGAGCATTTGTTGGAAAGCTATACAACAAAGCATAATCACGCACCAGATCCAGGTAAGATAGATGAACTACGTTTTAGGAATTCCCTAAAAAGTGATGCTACCAGCTCGCTTGATAAATCCGAGTCAAATTTATTATTCAGCGAAATGAAGCCAAAATGTCGAAATCAAGGTCGTGTGCTCTTCCAAACAAAAAAGCAGCATCGCAAATTATACGTCGAGCAAGAAGAAAAGAAATGCCGAAGGAACCGACTACTTTGGATGATATAAACGTCCCCGATAGATTGCAGAAAGTTGATGGTGAAAGATTTTTAGGGCGTCAGGTTAAGTTTGAAGAAAACTATATTATGTTATTTGCAACTAAATCAAATTGAATACTATTAAATAAATCACAATTTTGGCTGATGGTTGGTACATTCGAAACATGTCCTATACTTTTCAGACAAATATTATAGTATACATGGTTTGGTGGATACGGGTACAGATCGTTATTTCGTCCCTTTAGTATATGCGTTTCTAACGAAGAAGACGCTAAATTGTTACTTGTATTTTTTTCAAGCACTAAAGGCATATGCTCTAGAATATGATATCGAATTGAACCCACGAGTAATAATGACGGATTTCGAGATGGCAGTCATTAATGGTGTAAAACAAGAATTTCCTGATGCGCAACACAAATGCTGTCTATTCCACTTAGGTCAAAATGTATGGCGTCAAATTCAACAAAATGGTTTGCAAAGTATGTAAATATGGCCAGGAAACTGAGTTTGCTGTCAAGTTAAGAGACATTATCGCACTTGCTTATTTAAGTTAAAATTGTTACTAACCCAATGGACTCAGGTCTGAATTAAAAATATTCTATTCTATTCTATTCTATTCTTTTACCCCAAGAAGAGATACCAGATGCTTTCGATAAATTGAGAGAAGAAGTGTTACCCAATGAGGCAAATGACCAACTGGTTTGGAAAATATTACGTTTGGGGAAATATTCATTCTCGTGAGACGGGAAATAATAAATTACTCATAGGACGCTCATCACCTATGTTTCCACCTTCACTGTGGTCTGTGTTTCAAAATAATACACTGGGTTTTCCTAGAACTCAAAACAACATTGAAGGATGGCACAGAAGATGGAACACGTTGCTTGATAAGCACAAACGGGGTCTTTATGTAACCATAGAATTTTTAGTTAAGGAGCAAGCTATAACAAATAGGACCATTGAAAAGGCAAACGCGGGATTGGGAAGACCTACTCCACAAAAAAGAGGCAACAGGGATGATAATGCGATTGAAAAAATATTAAATAATAAAAACAACATAGATTTATTAGTTTCTCCGTGCAACTGCAATTCACACAAAATTTTAAAATGTACCTATAAAAGATAATAATTAAAGATTAAAATGTGATATATTAGTTGTTTTTCTTGTATTCTTAAAAATTATATTGATCTTTCGATAGAATGAATATGCGATGCGTTGAACGCTCGATCAAACAAACATTCGATATTTTGATTACTCGATGTATTGAATGTTCGATTTAATAACCATTCGATATTATGAGCGTTCGAATATTTAGACGTTCGATTTATAGTGGTCGATCAATTGATATTCGATTATTTGGCATTCGATTTGGCATAGTACACCCGTTTTGGTGTATATTGCAAAACTTTAATTAATTCTAACACTGATATATTACTGAAACTTTTGGGCAACTAGCTGGGCACCATAAAAATTCCCTTCTACTTGATACTTTCATAACGACACATTCAATGCTCACTATTGCCTACACAAAAAAAAACATTATACCTACATCATTAAAAAATCTAACATATAGCTGATTTTTAAACAAACCTGATTTATGTTGTTATCTCCGACAAAAAAAAAACCTGTTAAAGGTACCTATCACCAACAAAAAATAACCTGTTATACTATGACCAACCTTCACCAATAGTCGGCGACCACATCTGTAAAAAAGCAGCCAACAATAGCACACTTTTATAATGATATAACCAACCACAAAAAGAGTTACGTAAACCTCTCATCATCGTAACTAAATAGGAAGTTAACTAACTGTAAAAACTGCTCTGGAACTCGTAGGAACACGTGTATCTAGAGTACTCTGTGGATTGATCGCTCTCGGCTTTCGCAGATGACCTATAAGTGCACCGTGGACGTGTGAGTGGAGCGTTCGCTAATATGAACAGCTGATTAGTTCCTAACAGCGGCCACATAAGAGCAGAGTGTTTTGTCCCGTGATGTATGCGCTACAGCTGTAAGAACACTTCAGATAAGGAGGCTATAACTTGAGGCGCAGACGGCGCACGTAGCACTGCCAACGTCATGGATAACACACTCGATAATATTGTAGCTTCTCAAAACATGGGATGGAATTCTAATGCTTTCCCCACCTTGAAGAGAATCAAATATGATAACAGTCGTGGTCGTCCAACGTGTCACGTTCTCCCACACATTCTTCTAGAGTCGTAGCTCCTAACATCATCAGTAGAACAAGCAGGCGACACACGAAACACAGGTCCTGGGTATAGCGTAGACGATATCCTTGAGTCAGAATGCAATATAAAAAGTAGAAATTTCTCTCACCGTATCGGGCGGTCGGTCACCAACTCACCACGCAATATGGTTATCACTCGTATAAGTTTTGATTATGCGTCGATTACGGCCCAGCTGACCGGCGGCGCGGGGCGGGGGTGAGGGGTGCGGGGGTGCGGGAGGGCGCGACGCGCGGCGATTGGTCGTCAGCCTCATAATCTTGCGCGAATGGGCTGCCCACGGCGCACGCGACTCTTAATATTCCTCGTATTTGCTTCTTGGGACTTGAAATTACCATTTTATGCGTCGGCAAGTGCCCGCGACACGTAATGTGCCTAGCTCCTAGCTTAATGTGACCGGATACCTTATTAACTATTCGGGTTTCCACCTAGGTGCATCTTTGCATCAGATATTTCAAATCTGGTCGCGATTCATATAAATTAAACCGATATGAGGTACTGATATAGGTTCTGGGCACATTTGCCTTAATCACTTCCATTCAGATTACAGATCATAATATGTTTATCATTGACTGCTTCTAATAAATGCACTAAGAACTCACTCGCTCAAATAATGCAGGCACATTTCTGCACGGTTCGTTTTGCTGCTGAGGAGTAGTCCTAGCTTCAACACAAGGAATCTCCTAAAAGCACGCATAAGGGCTTTTGCATATGTGAATTTGAATAAGTTCTTATTCACATTCGTATAGTGCTTTGAACCTGTAGGTACCTGCAGTGCATTCAATAAAAGTAAAATTATGAATAAAAAGATGAACCGCTTAATAAAGAGCCACGCCCTTAACAGTCGTGTAGACAAAAACTAAACAGCACTCAAAGTAATCACCATAGAGATAATGTGAGGTCGTCCGGCACCGCAGCCGCCGGCAGCCGGCACCGAGCACACACTAAACATTAAGATAAGACCCGTCCAGCGGCCGGCACCTAATGCCTGCCTCAATGCCGATCAGTTAGCCATGTACGGACGCAGCGGCCATCCTAATGACAATCACTACTAAATGCCTTCTTGTATTCTAAATACAGGCCACAGCTCAACCCTGAATTTTGGCATTGCGACATTTTGGAGTTAGAATTTTACGAAGTAGCCATTGTCAAACGCGTTTTATGAAGATTCAACGAAACTAGTTTGTAAACATTGTGAATTTTTATTAGAACGTATATGACAAACATTCTAATGTAAAATATACCAAGGAACACTTCGAGTAGTTCGAGTGTTACGGCCAAGATTCAGATCATCGGAGCAAGGACCTCTAAATAGCATCCACGTGACCAAAACGTCGAACAAATTCCTTAGTTTTTAATAATATCGTGAACGCCAGACGAGGCGGACCGTTCATCCGGTCACTGTGCTCCGCACGATTTCCTAAACATCTAAACAAGTCAGTATAAATATTTTGTAATACATTTACGAGTCACAATGGAGCAAAACATCAGCTCGCCGGTTGGGTCAGCGCATTGTTTGTTAGAATTAGTTATCGCGCTATTGTCACGACCTCGAACCCAGGAATCATCGGCACGCTAATGATACAACCCGCCCGATTACAAATGCATGTAATCTTCCACGATATGTCCAGATTAGCGGCGCGTTGCGAAACTATAGCACACCAGCGAGCAGCGACCATCTCAAGGAATGCAGTCAATTATAAACTAAACATTAAACACTGTATCTAATGCCGGAGCAATGCAATCCATGAACGGACATTCGGCAAATTACCCGCGGTAATAGCGCGTTTGATGAATTTACCAAGCAATTTGGGTAATCATATGTCTGAGACTAATTTACATAAATAGATGGGGATAGAATTGGTTTAATGGAGGAAGAATGAGGTTGGTACATAGACCACGAAATTACTCAAATGAGAGAAAGGAACCACTTGAAATGACAAAAAAAACTCAACTGTTGTCGTGTTTGAGGTCAAGTTGAGGGTAAGTTGTGTTCGGCGTAGGCCCACGTAGGCTGCGGGGCCCACAGGATACAGTTAGGTGGCCCGTCTGGCCAGAGTGGCGCGCAAGCAACCGAGGGGGGGGGGGGGGGGGGGGTGCTTTTTGCAGCAGCACACAGTACATGTATGCAGTACCTACAGTACATGCGACGCGCGCCTTGTTGGGATGCGCGCGCGCAGGGGGCCCATTCACCGCGCAATTGTCAATTGATGGGGAGAAACACGATTCATGAGCATCAGGGCTACCATCAGCGCGTGCAACAAATTAATAAAATTAGCAAACTTTAATGTTGGGGAAGATTTACCAAAGTTATGGAAAATATACGTACATTTTAAAAGAATGCTGTTAAAGAGCAGCTGCCGAGGTGAAAGCGGACTCTTGTATGAAGTCGTGATTCTACTTTGCTCCAAATGACACACAAGCAACCTATAGACAAGTGTGACAAAAACTCTCGTGTCGATGCAGTAAATATTTGTTTATATTTGACAATAACAAACTTGAGACAAATCGCGGAATTAATTTTGATCGCCATGATAAGTATTCGCCAAGTGCGTGTGCCAGCCCTGTTGGCATCGCATCCGGTAGCCATCTCCTCTTGAGCCAGGCTTCGGAGAAATGCCCACCAATTAATTTATCCACTTTTGGAGATATGTTTTATTCATAATATTAACGACGCACACACTGAGGTTCAGTGCAATGAGATTTAGGATTGGATGAGCTCAGAGTTGCGTTAGTTTAGAGTTCATCTTTTATACGAACAGGTCTTAATATGATATTCACCAAAACAATTTTAATTAGGGAAACCTTTAAACTTAGCAACCAAATATATATTCAATGTATTTAACGTGCCATTGTAAATTCAAACAAAAAGTCTATGGCAGATTTTAAAGAATCAATCATATTTGGACTATCCAATAATCTGGAGTTCGTGAGCCTCGAGAAGATTCTCCTATTAATCTTTTATGAAAGTCATAAGTTACATCATATTATATGAGACCATTATATTCCACAAAGTTTCCGTAACATAAAGCCAAACCAGCTAAAATGTATACTACTTTTAGTTACCGGGTGACCATCCAAATAAAATAGAGGTACCTCGACACAATACACGCTCCGTGCACGTCTAATAATGAGGCTATTTACAAGCATGATGTCACATAGTTTAAGACAACATAGAGGCTAGCCAACTGCGGCGTACGAGGCTGCGCGCGCGCATTCACCTGAACAAACACGACGCAGCACACCCTGATAACTGTCAAGGACAAGCTCAGTATTATTACCGAGTACTTATGCTTTTTACACATTTCGCGTACATAAATATAGGCTGAGCAAATATGCGAATGAGACACGATCCTTTGACAAACGTGGTTTTAAAATGTGGGCTGGATTGATATTATGTAAAATCATGAAGAAGTTAACAAAGCACAGATGTCAAAATGACAATAAAAACTCCAATCTTATGTTCATTTGCTACTAGAAACAATGTTTGTTTCATGTAACATGGGTCAAAGTAGCGCAACGCCTATGAGAAATCAGTGCTGAAGAGGTAGGAACATGATGCTATCTATCCTTTGTTATAAGTTGCACGACTCACCAGAAACTTCATATGAGTACAAAATAAAATAATCTGTTAATTCGCAAATAATATGAGGTAGAGGTAGTATTTTATTTGTTGTTATAACTCGATAGGAGTGTAAGCGGGTATGATCCCACGATTGTTCAGCCGACTGCGCTTTTTGCTCGCCATGATCGACGAGCATTTCGCCGAATGAGATTTGTAGATGGTAGTAAATCAAACTTTTCTTATGTGAGACTGTTTTAACTTTGTTTTGTTGGATATGGGCCTGAACCGATGGATTATCTGCGAGGTTTGTGTGGGGTTATATTGTTGGAAGGTTTACAAAGAAAGACAATAAGAGTGGCTGAAACTTTTACCGTGTGTTGTAGACTTGTAGCTGTTAGTTAGTACAATACTGGCGTGCTTTGTTGAGCCTATTAGTAAAAATAAATAGTAGAATTGATACGATGCATCAGTTCTAAATCACGATTCTCTCCATCACAAAAGAAACAATTTTAACCCGTATCAATCCATGAAATGTGTTTGGAGCTCAAAATCCAACATATTCCAAAAAATACAATACAACTCTCACCTATATCCACCATCAGATCCCCGCAAAGAACAGACGAATCCTAGCAGCACATATGACAATATTGCAACGTGGTAGTATAGTCGGCTCCGCGACATGCCGGCTACTGGGCACATCGCGAGGCGCTCGATACACCCGATGTGCGGGTTATCGCCGCTCGATAGCGAATTAACATCAAAACATAATATACATTCACTCGATAACACTTGTTTACCATACATAACGTTTTAGTTTCGACTACCTGGAGTAAATATTATAAGAGGAAGACCAAAGCCATCGCTCTCTGCGGTTTCCGCAGTATTGCGATACTGCCGGCCGTCAGGTCAGAGGCCCACACCGGGGCCCCATACAGGGTCATCGATCGCACAATCCCCATGTAGAACCGCCTACAGGCGGCGCTCGAGCCCCCCAGATTGGGAAGCAGCGTTGATAACGCCCCAGCCGCGCCCAACAACTTGGGCGCCAGCCGCCGGAAGTGGGGGCCCAACGGCTGTCACTCAGGCAGGAAGGCACTCGATGACCCCGCAGTGCCTCCCGAATACAACTCCAGGGCAGGGTGTTAAAGGCGTTGGAGATGTCCAAGGACACCGCCAACATTACCCCGCCCCGGGACACCGCTTCCTCCGCCAGGACTCTCACTCGCGACACAGCGTGTATGGTGGAGCGCCCATGCCGAAACCAGAACTGATTGTCGTCCAGGTCCGGCCCCTCTCTGCACACGTGGCCGACGAGGCGGGCTGCGATTATTTGCTCAAACAGCTTACCCACCTCGTCTAGCAGCACTATGGGCCGGTACGCGGACGACGAGTCCGCAGGGCGCCCCGCCTTCCTGAGCAGTACCAGACGACCAGATTTAGCATAGATATAAGCGATTTAGTGTAAACTGTTAGCTTATATCTGATGAATGAATAAATGAATCCACAAAGAGGGAAACTGGCCCTGCTCAAGGCACGCTGTGTAGAGTCCTCTCAGTTGGGGCTCAAGCTCCTTCAGAGCGAGGGCTAACGCGCAGCCGTGGATCCCGTCGGGCCCCGGAGCCACGTTCTTGGCCCGGAGCCGCATCACGGCTGCCCCCATCTCTGCCTGTGTCACCTCTGGGACGCTGATGGCGTTCTCCTCTGTGGACTCTGTGGCTGGGGACAAAGCCACTGGCGGCGGCGTATGCTCCGCTCTAGCCGGGAAGAGAGCTTCGACCACTTCCTCCAGCAGCTCGGGTTTGAGACTCTCCGAAAGTGGGGGCGCCGCGGCTCGAAGTTTCCCTCGGACCGCGCGATAAGGGCGCCCCCACGGATCCCCGTTTAGTCTCCAATATGTCCTCCCTTCTCGCGTCTTCGCCTCGCTGATGGCCAGCCACAGACTCCCCTTCGCCCCTCATACAGCGCGGCTTCTTCGTCAGGGACCCGACGACGTCTCCTCCGGTATCGGGTGTACTGGCGCCTAACCGCTACGCACGCGACGCGCAGCTGCGCGATCTCGGCGGTCCACCAGTACACCTGGCGCCTTGCTGTCTGTGCGTGGACCCGGGGCATGGACACGTCGCAGATTTGCGTCATCGCCCCGCGGAACCACAGCGCCTCCTGCTCGACGTCGACGGGTCCGTTCATTGCCGACTCCCGGCACCAAGCCTGGACAATAGCGGCCTCCTCGAGAAGCTCCCTGTCGATGCGCTTACGCGCCCAGCGCGGACCGTCCGTTCGCGGGGCCTGTGAACCGCGCGCGACGGTGGGCTGGGCGGAGATGTCGAAACGGATGTATCGGTGATCCGACAACGTCTCCACCTCCACGGCGACACGCCAGTCGCGGACACGACCCGCGAGAGCGGGGCTAGCGAACGATACGTCCACTATAGACCCGCCCAGCTGCCGCACGCACGTGTGGACCGAGCCCCGATTTAGGACGGTCAAGTCAGTCGTGATCGCCCACTCCTTCAGCACCTCGCCACTAGCATCGGTCACAGGGGACCCCCACGCCGCAACTTGGCGTTGAGATCCCCCAGTAACAGCACCGGGCAAGGGTGGAGTCGGCCCATGAGGGCACCCAACTCGACAAGGAACCTTTCGAAGTCGGCGAGACTCTTGTTTGGAGAGAAATACGCCCCAACCGTGCCAATGCCGTCCGCGAGGGCGGCTACCCAGCCGTGACCTCGGGACGGGTTGACAATAGCCCCGCCGATGACGGCCACCCAACCGTCCAGGTCTCCCACCCTGTTATCCCTTTGGGGGGGGGACGAAATACGGTTCGGCGACCACAGCCACCTGAATCGACCACTCTGCCATGCTCTGGAGCAAGAGATCTTGAGCTCTTACCAGAGTGGTTGATATTGCCCTGGAGGAAATGGTAGAGCGCCATTATGCGCAATCCATTCCCTCCACACCATTTCCTAGGCCGGGAGTCGGCCGAACGGCTGCCATGCAGAGGGGGGGGGGGGGGGGGGGGCTGGGGGGGTAAAGAGCCCGGCAGCCTTGGCACCCTCTCTCTTCTTGGTCTGGGCGGGCGCGCCACAGGCCTTTCCGCCCGCTCTGTGCCCGGCGGGCCTCCCTGCAGCTGTACAGAGGCTGCAGTTTGGCGACGCTGAGCCGCCTTGTGGCCCAGTGCTCCGCGTATTACGGCGGTGCACCGTGCCCTGACATGTCCAATGCCGAGGCAACCCTGGCCGCAAGGCCCTGGGTTGCAGTAGCTTCACCCTCGCTGTCACCCGCCCCCGTCATTGCCGGCCTCATCTTGAAGTCGGTCGGTGTTCCAAGGTCGGGAAACGCGACTGGCTCTCGCCTCCGTCAGGACCGCCTTATATGTCAGGCCGCCTTTCGATGGCTCCGGGCTGCAGCGTAATGACTACAGCCGCGGAGCGTGGGGTCTGACCCTTCTTGGGTGCCGGGGATGCCGGTGCTCCAGCGGGTACCGACGGCGCCGTCTTACGGCGACCCTTCTTGACGACCGTGGTCCAGGTCTCGGTAGACGCGGGCGCTGTCGACGAAGGTGTGGTCGCCGGGGGTGCGGTCATCCGGGAAGTGGGCGCGGACGTGCCCTCACCGGGCTTCCTGGGCCCCTCCGCGGGCTTTTTGGCCCCCTTGGGCTTCCCGGCTGTGGTTGGCTGGCCCGACTTAGCGGGCTCCTCCTTTCTCCGCTTATCCGCAGCGAGCGGCGGCCGGAGAGTCTCTGCCCGGGAGGAGCCTCGACTCCAGACCCTGCAGAGGGGCATTCATCATACCACCACACTGCAGCATGCAGATGCGAACGATCTTTTCGATCTCCGCATCCGCAGACAGGGTGGGGGTAGGGACCGACGGTGGCAGGGCAGCGGCGGGAGCGGAGCCGATGGCCGCAGGACGCCTCTGCTGCCATTCCGCCCTCTGGGCGGTAAGCTCCCGCTTCAGGTCCTATGATGATGATACCTGCTCCAAATTATATCTCGACGACTCTATACCCAAGACGTTCTTCGCTGCCAATGACAAGCCTACTTAACGCATGGTCTGAAGAAAAATAATAATCCAGTGGTAGACTGCGTCGGTGTTGATTGAATACATAATAATTTATCGATAAACGAATACATAACAATTTGCTAGAAGTTTCTGACTATCAGCTCATAACGTTTGGTGTACATTATATTCAATACTTATACTCGATTAATTTTCCAAGATTTGCGTGGTCCGGCTGCAGGTGGCTACAACCTAGCCCGTCACGTTGAATGGCAATAGACTCGCCTTCTATTACATGGGACTTAAACATAACTAGACAAGTGACAAGTGTATTAAACACCTCTGCCTACATCGCCGGAGAATACATGCAGGGACATTATCCGGCTTTCTGATACTTTTATAGCTTTCAAAGACATCTATAATAAAGACAAGTTGTGTATTTTAAAGGTACCTGCGGTATTAACCCTGCTAGGGAAGACTGTATTGAATGTTTAGTCTGTGGTACCACCATGTTCCCAGTCTCTCCATGTACTAGATTTAGGTGTAAAAGAGCACAAACAACTAGTTTTTAAGTGCCGCAACTGGCTTTACCTAGGCTGAACCGGTTAGAAAAAGTAAGACCTAGATCTAATCGTCTGAGACTTGTAAAACATAGGTGTGGTAGTACTAGCTTATGGGATTCATGTAGTTTGACAAACGCTGGTGGCTATAGCTTACAAAAAACTTCCGTCTTTGGATTAACACATTACGTGCTGTAAAATGTTAAAACTGTATTCCTTGAAGCTGAAGATAAAGTCTGTTTTTAGAACCTCGATGGCCTAGGGATCAATAAATAAAATACAATCCACTTCCAGAACGTTTTTGCCCAACAACACGCTTGAGGCTACTACAACACTAACCTACTAAGTCCATCGCAATCCTATTTTAGCCAACTATGTATATAGCAAAATAATACAAGGAACACACGAGTCCACGCGAAGTAAGCAAGAGCACATTTCTTAAGACATGACTCAAATTGGCGAGTGTTATAAAATGCGTCTGAAGCGTTTGACCTTCCAGCGTTCAAGATCAAGTGTCGATAAAAGTCAAAGGCAAGGCGTGTGTGATGATAACAGCTATCACAATGCTGATGTGGGGCCAGATAACGAGCTATCACTATCAATCAGGTTCTGAACACGTTACGTTGTTTTCTGACCTTATGGTTTGAGGCCAGTTGTGTTACATCATTAATTAACTCTTTGTATATTTAGTACGGTAACATTAGAAGGAAAGGTAGAATACAAATAAGAAAGGACGACGAGGACAGCCTCTATACAAGGTAATCGTTAAAAAGGGGGATGCGCATGAAGACTGTTGATAGAGTTGTATAAGTACAACAACTCTGCAAACAAACCAAGAATAAAATCAGGAATTTTGATCTAACCAGCCCAAGTAAGAAAATCGAATAACCATAAACATACTCTAAGCAATCCTTGTTAAATAAAGTCCAATAAAATACAAGACTATAAAGAAGTACACAAGCGTACACTTTGGCATGAACGTAAACACAACTAGACATAGTATTTATATGCGAGTGCAAGTAATTGTATAGTTTTATGGCGCTAATCCTGCGAGCCAACAGTTTTATCTTGACCACCGTGTAAACAGCCAGCTGGATTTATTCAGTTACACGTGGCCGAAGGATGGGCCAGCACTACTAGCAGCTATTGGTTTATATGTCCTTGGCAGAATTGCATAGATGCGTACCGAGTTCAATGGGCCTATACTAGTCATGAGATAAGTTAGCACTTTTATATATGTATTATGTAGTAGCTGAAAGATGGAGATGTCATGTTTTTCTTGAACCTCCTACTCTTCCTAAGTGTGAGTATGGCCGGTGACTTCGTGAATAAAATAAACTATGATAGCAAAACTAATCGATCAATACGTTGTGGTTACTGGTTTCCTGATAATCTCACATTCAATCTTATTTTATGCCCTAACAACCAAACACAAAACTAGGAAATGGTGAACCAAGAACTTTTAAACTCTTCTTGCTTAGCATAGAAAAAAACTGAATACTTGATTCATATTCTACATAACATTGGCCCAAAAATATACCTTTTTCTGTGGCAATAAAGTTAGGATCAACTGCAAGGGCTTTATGACTCATTGTGAAATCTGGCTAGGGTCAAGTGGCCTAAGTTCAGTTCTTCGCAAGAAGCAAGTTTGGAGAACAATGCGAGTCCTGTTTTGAAAACCAGTCAACTTAACGTTTGGTGGCTTTTGATCGAGCATTGTGTACCGGTTCAGAAGTCAAGGTCAAACATAAAGGCGTTTTTTACATAAAAAATGACCGTGTTTCCCACTAGGAAAAAACAAGAAAAAAGTGTAGGACTGTATGAAAAATAAAAACAGCCCAAACATCGTGCAGGTCTTTCAGGTTAGAAAACGGACACTGACAGAAACAGACACAAGGTTCTTTGGCAGAGAAGAGCACCGCCACTGTTCTAATTGCTATTATGAAAGACTGAGCCTACCACCTAAGTTCACATTGTGGAAGGCAAATAAATGTATTGAGTATTGAGGGATAATATTGAGACAATGGGCAACAGCATAATCACTAAGCCTTACTAGCAGCATTTTGCGAGCACATCTAATTCGCATAACATGTTTATAGAGATGATAGAGTCGATATTATAAAATCATTTAGCAACCAAACGATTCTCACCCATGGGCAACAAGTATTAGGGCACTTGACCAGGACATAGTTGATAGCACAGCTAACAATGTTGACACAGCACTTTGAGCTCTTATCAGTCGCGTGGAAAAATTTAATAAACCGAACAGATACGAGCATCCCTCGTGTGTGTGCCTCAAATCTAATTATATCATTAGTTGTGCGTTGGGTACGTTCTCTTACTGTACTACAGTAGGAGGTAAGCAGAAAGTCTACTTTGCACAGCGCATAGACAAGGCACGAAGCAACAACCAACCTAGGTCATGGAATATTTATTTAGTGACAGATTGAAAAGTTCTCAAAGTTTTTTTTACAGCAATTTTGTTAATCCCAAACCAACAAACAACAACACAAATACTATTTTTAGTGGAAGGAATGGGGGAAACCTAGTAGTGGGACCCTATACAGAGACTAACTTATAAAATCCTAGGGCAGAAACTTATCTCGCCTGATGAAAGATTATGTGGCCTCATGGATTAGCCGGCTTCACTATGAATAAATCATAGCAATTTTATTTTTTAACATTAGTAGGTCTTCTGTGTTTCAGTTGGTTGTGACGATGAAGAGTCGCAGACTGCGTGCCGGCCTCGCAGTAAATAAATATCGCCTTCAATACAGACGACATAATTGGGGACTCGTTGCGAAACTAGCTCCTGTTATAGCCCTCCTTTACACCTAGCTACTGAGCACTTACCATCAACGATGGAAGAACTTGGAGAGGGCAAAGTTGGAACTGGTCGAAAATTTGAGACGCGGCGCTGGAAACGCGATCTAAGCAGTCACACGAGCAAAGTCTATGCAAGGATTTGTTGGAGTATAGCAAAAACAAATCTATCCTACTTCAACACTATCGTCTTTCTCTTTCTAACTCATAAATATTATTTTTTACTATCGAGCCTGCCCTTACCACTTGACCGAAATCCTTACTTTCGCATAGCGACGGGATCACACGTCTCACGTAATATTAGTAAACACACCTCCCAATATATAAATATTCAAGGATAATAAACGTATTATATAAATCCTTATAACAGCCTTTCCTTTGGTTTTCCTCCATTAACCCTAACAGGATTTAATATCGTCATGAGGCAGCAAACTTAAGAAAAGGGATAGGAAATCCAAGACCAGCAGTCGAAGTTTACAGGCTCATACACGAGTGATGTAACAGCATTCTACAGATTACTAACTGTATCATCCTGAACTGACAGTGACGTCCACTGTTTCCTGGAGTACAAAAGTGAAACGTCAACTACCGTCAACCGCATTCATGCTTACAATATGTCTAGACCGAATTCGAATCGTATAGACCAGAAGTACATTCAATAAAGTAGTATCGGGAGTCTAGAAGCATCGACCACGTGCCTGAACACGAGCACAGTTCGCGAGCACCGAGCATGCTGGACAGGTAATGTAAACAGACAATATGATATCATAGACGACACCGGTACCCACCACCACTGATTTGAATCACACGTTGCCGGCGCTATCTTACCAATAACATAGCTTATCTGCCAGATAAGATAGCCGATGGTTAATGGCTAGATGGTCCGACGACAATCGTTAACACTAAATTGATTTATATCGTCTGTAGAAGCCTTCATTTGGTGTTCGAGAAAATATTAGAGGCAACCTTTCCTAACCTGTCCTCTCACCGACTAAAAATCATAACTTGGAGGATGGCCCGATCATCGTACGAGTCTGTATGTATAATTGTATATGATGTTCTGCCTATTTATAATTCCCTATTTTCAGAAATCTCAATCAGGTTTACATTCGCAATGCTCCTAGAGCGATTGAGCATTAACCCTAGACCTCCACGACCTAACCCGAGTAACTACAGTAATGCCCGAATGAAGCCTAAGCAAGAATAGATAATCACATGTGATGAAAGTAAATAGTACTAATACTTACAATAACACAGCTAAGATATCATAGATGTAATTAAATGTAACCATGTGTCAGCCTGCATGTTTACATTGAACGTGGAAACGGATGCAGCCATAAAGATAGCTTGTAAACTAAAACCATTAGCTGAACACTAACAATACTAAGAGCCAGTGACAGAAATTAATTTTATTTCAAACATTCAGCGTGTACTCGTAATTGCCGAGTTGCATGACCGTGGCAGCCATTAAGGAATTGCATTTAAAGTAGAACAAACATCACACCTGTAGTATAGGACTAGAAGCATACAATTTTTAGAAATTTAAAAAAATATATAATGGAGCATTTTTGTCCGTTTGGGATATTTGCCGACATCCACGCGGGCGAAGCCGTAGCACTGACCAGACAAAAAAGGTTTAACATTACAAGACCCGCGTCTACTGAAATACAATGTTTATTGACAATACCATTTATTGAACATACCCTAAATCATCCACTTTTGTTGATCTAAAAGCGATACAGAGTACACGTTATCAACGAACCAGCTCGCTAACGATAATCACTCGCGTATTTAATAGTGTTAGACTTTGGCACATTCAATTATGATGGACTTCCTAACATCTGCAATTCTGCTCACACAGCCAGGCACATTTTACGTAACGTGTCAATTCATCAATCACAACTTTGTCAAGTATGTGTATTATCGCCTGCCAGTTGCATGTGGGCGATTTAAATTATTTGAAGATCCTTTAAGTAAGAAGCATTGTAGACAATTATTTAGACGGAGACACCTTTCAACAAGTAGTCATTTGGAAAGACTGAAGGGCCTATGTACCCGAAAACTAAAATAGACCTCCGAATCCTATCGCGCAGAGAGGCAGGCCTATATCCAGCAGTGGACTGTGAATGGCATAATACATATATGATCTCGTCGTAGATCTAAAATTTTGTCATTAAATTGTGTGCACCAAATCTACACCAGAAAGAAGAACGTATAGGCCTATATTTCGTATTCTCCGGGTCGAGAGAGAGCTTACAACAATCAATAAAAAAAGCCGTAAGGCTATTGATTACATTAGCTCAGGAATCAGAGAACATATTATGGAGATCTTTGCACTTATAAATTATCAAACGACACAGGATGTAAAGTCAGAGAAATAGTCTACCGAGCCACTCCCTACAAAAGATGTCGAAAATATCTTTGACTACTTCCCACTATGTCAACACAAGATAAAATATTAAAGCAAATTATAACCTTCCTGCTTTCTAACGTACCGGGAGGTTCAATATCCAGAGCAGTAACGCAATTCACCTACCTTGCTGTTAAATAATGTTGCCATGATGCCAATCACTTTAGTTCTCGTCGAAATTTGCTCAAAATTATTGCTTTATTGTTTATAATTATATGTAGTTTATTAAATTATACAGCAATCGGTTAGTGCATTGCGCTCAGATTTTACAATATCTTAGCTTTCGATATGTAGCAACATCGAGGGAACACCGATAACAAACGAGGTGGATGATTGATTATAAAACAGACAAAGGAAGTGACATCTTCCCAAAAAGATCTCTATGATGATTCTAGCATTTTTCGACTATTCTTGTGTGTGGTGGGAGCGAACGAGTGAATAATCAACAGTGAATTAACTGATGATAGTACAGCAGATCGTGCAAAAGCATGAAGGAGATTTTAAAGGCCTAAATGGAATAGGCTGATATTATTTGTTATAAAACTACCAATTGTAGAGCAAACGTTCAAGGACAAAGGACTTTTGGACAGTATCCCTAGTATCACAAAAAAGAAACAACAGCAGGAGTACATACCACACTCGACATAGATCAATCAGTTTGACTCATTTCAGTTCCTTCGCCAGAACTTTCCTGAACTATTAATGCATTCAGGAGTAAACACATTTCCGGGTCTAAGCACTGGGTAACATTCCCTGAATAAAATTCTTTGGGTTTCCAGCTTTGTTACGATTTAACAGGTGGAAGGAACCGCACCTTTTAATCTTCCTACAGTATTTTTGCACGTACAGTAAACCAAATATCATTAAAAGAATGTAATATGTTCAACTAATTCGGTTCTAAATGAGAGTAAGTCAAAGATCCATCCGGGTAATTTGTGTCCAGAGAGTTAATTTGTCTCTAAAATGACTACAACTCATCAATCTAGCTTATATTATGGTAATAGGCGTATGGCATGACAGAACATGACAAAAAACTACTGCCCATGTAGTATTGGAACCAATGTCATTAGATAAAAGTAAGGTAGGCCAATCTTTCATTTCTTTATACCGGTTCATAAATATCAGAAGGTATCTACGGTGGTGAATATACAGTATTGTTACGTGAGATAAAAGCTCATACTTGAGGGTTTATTCGGCCCTTAGTAGATCCAAAGGCGGTTCAAATTGGCAACCAAATTACCTCATAATAGATATCATCGTAATATTTCAATTTACCTCGGATAACGTCGATAAAAGTTCAAGGTTGCCCGTCAAGGTCATCCCAGACATTATCAAAGAAATGGGCCTTTAGCACATCGAACAACCGGTCAGACGACTATAGACTGTTGTCTAAACACAGCGGAAATCTACAGAGGTGACCTGATAACTGGTTGTCAATCATCGTACGATCCAGGCGTTTCTGGTAAATTCAATAGAAAACAAACAATACGAGTCGCACCTGGGTGGGTCAGTATGCTAATAAGATTCTAATAATACTACCGATTACCATACACACAAGGTAACTGCCTATCCACCTACATTGTATGTTGTTTTTATTCTATGACATTATCACCTGAGCGCTATCAAATACAGATTCCTATTCGTGTGACGGATTGCAAAATCGATTTTCAATTATTCTGGAGTAACGTGTCAGCCGGCAGTTACTGGGTGTTGTTTAGGTGAAAATGTGAGAGCTTCGCCGGCCGGCGAGTGTTTGCGAGTGTCAGCGAGTGTCGGCGAGTGTCAGCGAGTGTCAGTGCCTGCGGGTGTGGGTGATGTGGAGTGAGAGTGAAGTGTGTCGTAGGACTCACCGGGCTCGGCGCGCTCGGCCTCGTCGTCGGACTCGGTGCCGGAGTCGCGCTCCTCCACCTGCAACAACAAGCAAGCAGCTCAGTCCTGTGGGGCCAGGCCCGGAGCCCAGCGCTGGGCGCCGTACGTTCGGCTCCTTTGTTCTGCGGCGGCCATTTTCTGGTGCCGGAGCGACCTTCGCAGCGCTCGCTAGCGCCGACACCCACCTTCTCGGAAACGCTCTCCTCATTCAACGAATGCGTTCGCAGCTTGTGAGTCAGGAACTTGAGCATTATTGAGCGTCGCTCGCTCTCGCCTCGTCGCTCACTGTGGCCGAGCTCACTGCGCACTTGTGTCTCTGTATTCGACACGCACCGCACGAGATCCTACAACCCTCGCGCCTATGGGAAACGTTCCAAAAACATTTTAAACCTCAATAACATATCCGCATATCGCTCGCACGCGACCGCACCCGACCGTCTCCTTCGAACGCCGGACTACTACTAGTTTAGTTAGAGTAGCCTTGCGTACGACGCAGTCAGCTGAAGTGGGCACGACTCATTAATACCGAAAGGGCCTAAGAGCGATCGCGCTAAATACTGCGCCCCGGAACGAAATTCACGATCGAAACGATAGATAGAATCATTGGGCGGATTACTAATCGTTTCATGGCTCAAAATCTCGTTTAAATATAGCGTAAAACATTTTCGAGTGGCACTCCAAATGGACTCGCCCGGCAACCCATTGATGACAAAGAACCGGAACACGCAGAGATCGGACGCGATTGGACAAAACATTACAGAATAGGATCGAAATTTAATGCAACGTGTGGCGTCTCGCTCGCACAACCGCCGGGCTGGCGTACCGGGCGTGTGCAAGCGAGACAGAGCGCACACACACCGACAGTTATATAATACTGGCCTGATAATAAATCGCTGATAAAAAAAGTTGCGCATGTTAGCACACTGTGGACATCCCGGTCACATACTGGCACCAGCAAAATATTGACTCGGGGCTAATATTTATAATTCAACAACGGGTTTGTTTCATACATAATAAAAATATTTCGATATTCTACTAATTCGATTTCTACAATTGCGTAAATAATGCTTACCGTTTTTTTATGTGTACACGTTCCAATATTTTAGTAGCGATTTATGTTCCATGCAATATTTGTCTTTCTTCATAAGCGTTTTGACAAGAAAAAAATGTTGCGTTTATTTCATAAATGTGAATTCTATTGGGCATGTTTGCATTATTATAACTTTTTTACTCCTGCATTATAAGGAAAATATATTATTATGATCACTAATTTGTCTGTTGCTATTCCTATTTCCATGTTTGAATACTTACAGTGGCGGTCTCATCCGTACTAAGATGTCGGTGGCGCAGTTTCCATCGGTTGGCATAATGAATAGCGCGACGCCATGTCTGTTACCTGCTACCCGTGCCGTCCCGCTTGCATTCACGTCTTCTCGCTCGCACGCCGGTTCCGCGCGCCATTTCAAATTACAAACCTTTGTACTTTGTGTCATTTTTATTTATTTCTTATTAAATTCTTTTATTTGGAATACAGAGTTTTTAGTAGAGTAATAAATAATCTGCTGTAATAATTTAAAATTGAAGTAACCATATACCATTTTGTCTTTTGGCAGTATTTTGTATTTTATTTTACAAAATTAGAAGCTTCAAAGAATAATCAGGAAGTGCTCTTGAATAAACGATAAAATATCTTTATAGCAGCGAATGTGCAAAGATTGTAATTGCAATGCAAAAATGTAATTAATGTATTGGCATGATACAGTTTTAAAATAAATAGGTATCTGTTGACCTTCTGCTTCAGATAGTTTGTCACTAACAATGTTGGTCGGATGATTTCTCAGTATTATGCCGAAGCGCTGCCAAAGTAGGAACATGCATTGTTGGAATATTATGATCTTTAATTATTATTTTTTTTCATTTTCGCTTACGATTTTCGTAATAAATAAAAATACACAAAGATGGGAACCTACCCTGGAGCTTAGTCTTATTAAATAACCCACCTGCCCAGTAAGACCTAGCAAGATATATATATTTACATAACTATACGCTAGTAAAATAAACGCAGAATAAGACGTAGAAATAAGAAAATATTGCAAAAAGAAATCATATTTATTTTATAACAAAGTTGACAATATCATTGATTCGTTGGTTGACACAAAAAGGCCATCTATCTCGCAGACAGAGGCCTTAGAGACAAACATGCTGCGACGCGACCCTGGTATAAACATACTTACACCGTCTTACCACAAAAAACGTTGACAAGCTTTAGACACTTGTTTAGCAAAAGTGATGCAACAAAACCATGTTTAGCCATTGTTTAGAATTAGACATGTTTTAGTTGTTTAAATTTAAACAACAACATCCCCTTGTTTAGCACGCGTTTTACACTCGCCATATTGCTTTCCCTCAGTCCGTAAATTGCAATATCTTCGATTATGCTGATTTTAATGATTTGGACGACATGGAATTTATGGATAACTATCGTGATCAAGTGTACCGAGTGCGAGTGAATCCTTTCGAACATTACAATGAATATAACTTCAGAAAACGGTAAAGCTTTCCGGAAAAAATTGTTGACCTAATAAAAGATGATATTCCACATGATTCTCATGGTAGGTGCTTAGATCCTCAAATTCAAGTTGTCTGTGCCTTACGGAACTGGGCCCGCCATCAGGTTTCGTTATTGTCATAAGTTTTTATCGTCGTTCCACGCCACCCACTGTCAGAAGCAAGACCTGTCATTGAAAAGTAGGTACGTTCCGTTCCGTTGTGTCCGAAATAAATGTAAAAAGTTTTTTGTACAATAACAAGAAACTTTTTACATTTATTTCTGTATGGTTACCAATGGCGGACTTATTAATTTGATTGAATAGTACTTATTTTCAATTTTCCAACTTAATTATTCCATAATAACAATTGAGAAAAAAAAAATCGTTAGGAAAGAGCGCAGTCACTCAGCTCAACAAATGATATCGGCGTAAAACGAAACCTTTCTTAAGGTTGCGAAATTAAAACAAGGGTACGTCAATTTAAGCAGTGTTTTGCTAAAAACATGTTAAACGTGTATTTGTCGTAAGAAATTTTAAACACCTGTTTAGAAGTGGTGTTTGAAAGTTGTTTTATTTATTTTTTGTGGTAAGATGGACAGTGTGTTTTAAACGAGGGACATACTTTAAGGTACAAACTGCAATACCCACGCGACTGAAATGGATACGGAACAGCAGATTTTGTTTCATCATTCAAACTTTGTCCCATAGTACATGTTGTTTATTTTCATGAGTACTGCACTCCCTTCAATTATGTCCCTCGTTTAACATAAAACCCACATTTCCACATGCTTATATATCAATGCTCCATTCAGCCGCAGCCACGTTTTCTGTTTTTTGCCCAATATGTTAGTAGGTAAGTACGTGTTGACATAATCTCAGAGTAATCTAAGAGCTGGACTCACCGCATTACAAGCCAACGAGATGCTCCACGAACACTAAGGCTCTACTGTATCAATAACTAGCATTATTTATTACACATACATAAGAACTTACTATACCTTATATCTAGGAAAATATATACCTCTGCGGTTATAACATGTACAAATAACAACTAATATAACATTTTTGAACACTGGTTTACTCTACTTATTTATTTTAAACAACTCGTCAATTATCCGTGACATGTTAAGGGGGATGCGCCAAGGTAGCCCGCGAAATTACGTGTCAGCTTGTATGGAGATTGAAATATAGGTAATTCGCGAACGTCACAAATATGACTCTACAGAATTATAATCATCAGAATCAGCAATACCACTCCTGAGTTACAATTGTACTCAAATGTCATGATATCATGAAATAGTCATGCAAAGAGAGTTGTATTGATGATTCTTATTATCATAATTGTATATCTGTTACGGCCGCGAATCATATTTAGATCAACATACAACCTGGTACTGACCTGCAAATTGCAACAAACGTAACAACATTAACATTGCGCGGCGCGAGACGCTTTCCCCTTAGAAAACAAATGCAATCGAAACATTAAAAACAATACGAATTGTTTTAGTTTTTCATAGCGAGAAGTATAACTTGATATTATAAATGTTAGTTAACACTAAGTAGGTACGCGATAGTTGTAACAATATAACGACACAGACAACAACGGATCAACAACGTCTAGCACTTACAACTACATATTATAAACACATTACGGACACGTACACAGTACATATACTTTATAACTAGAAAATTAGACAACTGTCATATTCAGGTTGTTTCGTTTCTCTTTATAACTTAACCGGCAAGATCTGTATTATTATAGAACAATTATTATTTAACACTTAAGACTCGGATTGTCCTAAAGGACGCATTATTATAGGAAATATGTAATCAATGCATGGGAAGGCGTCACCTCCTTCTGCGAAGCAGTAATGCTCGCAAAGGAGGAGGCGGAGCGCGTGAGGGAGAGGCGATCTCTGCGCCCTCACGCCCCTAGTGGCCGCAGGAGCCGCCCTGGACGTCGGGAGTCCCCAGCCGACTGCCGCCCACCGCAGGCGCGGGCGGCGAGGGGCAGGCCGTGAGACGGCGCGTTGTGTTCCCCGCGCGCCTTCATGAGATGTCAGCACGAAGTGACGGGGTCCGCTAGGGCCGATGCCTGCCAGGGCCGCGGGTTGTTCGAAAGAGATACTGTGGCCCCTGGCATAGGCAACGGGTGGGGTTTGGTCAGTAAAAGTCTGGCACGCCCTCCCGCTCCGCCCAGAACGGGAGAAGTCATATGATGATTACCCACCCAGAAAAAAAAAATGCGGTCAAATGCTGATAAAGGTACACGCTTATCATTGACCGCGATTCAACAAGTTCTTTGGAATACTATAAGAGTGCAATACTGCACATCGACTTACATCTGTTCACTAGGTTAACAGTTTTTTGACAGATGGAACTAGTGATTGCAGCAATGTCATAATGGACATTTTCAACTATCGATTTTTACTGTCGAATACAAAATGGTACGGTTTCTATGCCTGTGTTTATTATTATTAAATACAAAACAATATAAATAAGCCGCTTTGTTTACTTTAATTTCAATTTTGCAGGTTTTATAGCGGAAATCAGCGTAAAAATAAAGTATGCACTGGTTGGCCGTATCAATTGTGTTGCAGTGTATATGTCGTAGGATAATTTGATACTTCGAATCTTCGCGGAAATCCTAGGGGTTTTGCGAAAACGCGGATAATTAGACATAGGCGAAAAATTATCAAATCTTACTGGACAAAGTCAGGATTTTTGCGAAAATACTCGTTATTATAGCAATATTGCGAAACGAAACGCTGGCTGTTATGAAATAAGAACGCTGATTGGTCGGTCAGCGCGTTCAATAAGAGATCGTCTCTGATTGGTTGACGTCTTAAATGTCAATCATTTGTTGCCGCACGTTATTTGTTTACGTTTGTGTCTGAGATCTCCTATCGTCTGTAGAAAACAACATACATACTAAAATTTTCAATAAAAAGTTTATAAAAATCAATTTAGTGATTTTCCTTTCTCACCTATTCTAAACCTTCATAACTCTATGATACAATACTTGAAGTTAATCATCGGCAAACTAGGAACCAATTAGAAGTCAGCCAGCAAAATTGTAGCCAATCAGTGTTGAGCACATCAAATCTTACTATCGTAACGAGTATTTTCGCAAAAATCCTGACTTTGTCCAGTAAGATTTGATAATTTTTCGCCTATGTCTAATTATCCGCGTTTTCGCAAAACCCCTAGGATTTCCGCGAAGATTCGAAGTATCAAATTATCCTACGACATATACACATATATAAGAGGTTTATTACATATTAAAACACAACGTATTTTATGCATCACATTTAAAAATGGTTTTAAAATAGAAATAAAACATTAACATCTTGTTTATGGCAAATCCGTATCCTGGCAAATAATTAAATATATTTTATTGATATTTGAGTAGATGCAAAGTTTTGCTATACTGATTTACCTGTAAAATAAAATGATTATTTTCGATTATTATTATTTATAATTGTATATATATTTTAGTGTTAGCTTCTAAAAATAGTAATTAATCAGTGTATGTTAAATAGATAATCGTTGAAATAAAAAATATTTTCGATATATTCATTTGAAGCGATTACATTCGGTCCATCACTTAGTACGATAGAATGTAATTTAATACGCATAACAATTATTTTTTTTTTTGTCAAAACTGATACACGTACGGTATTTTAATGTCTGTAACAAATCACAAATAAGATAATTGAATAATATACGGTAGTGCATATATTTATATTATTGCGAATTTTAAAGTTAACTTTTACGTAATCTGGAATAGTTACGTTCTAAGGCAGCTGTCAAAAAACGGTTAACCAGAGTGTAGGCCCTTCGTACATAAGTACACGTTTTTCTTGCCGAGAAAAACTACTGTTTATTCGTCGTGTCGTGTTGTATGGATCACTAAGGAAGCTTGACGACGGATACTTTTTTTCTACGACGGTTTATACGCCGTATCCTAAAGAAAACGTGCAGTGTAGAAAGGGCCTTACGGTTCCTGCTAATTTATGCGATTTAATTGATTAGAAAGTTACACAAAGTAGTAGTTAGTCTATCCAAACCACTTATATGTATGTCGAACGATACAGGAATAGGAACCATGACTGTAATGGCTAACACTGCAGTCACCCAATTGTTAACAAGTTATAGGTCTTTTATCCATTGAACGAGTTTCGTGATCACATCACGACTATAAACCATTTCTTAATGAATAATATCTGAGGGGCAATTCTCGTAATTTTAAGAACGTTCAAAGTCTGATCTCAGTCTCAATCTGTCAAAAATACCTCTAATTTCCCTACACTTTGACAGGTTTTTGACATTTGTTTGTCGCCGAGATGAGAGTGCGACTAGATTTTGAACGTTTTAGATTACGAGAATTGGCCTTCTGGTCGCATATAAGACGTGTCCTATTACCATAACATTTTACTTTAATACATGTTGTATTTATATAGACCTTACTTAGTAGCCGCCATTTTGATGTACTTTTTACTTACAAGTAGGTCCTAACTGTATGTATTTACATATATAACGGTGTACGACATGTGTATGCACTCTATTACATACTTACATAAAGAATACGGTAACATTATTAGGACACATACATTACGTTACAATACAATGCTATCCTATTTTTTGAGATGTCATGTTAGATGAGGTTAGATGCATTCTTTTTCAGCGGTAAATATGTATAACCAAACCAGATACCTATATATCTGGTTTGGTTATACATTTTCAAATTGTGTATGTTGTAACTATTTAAATATACCACGAATATACATCATTATTAGCAAACTGTCGGTGTTACTGTGCTTTATTATGTCGAATCGTCCTTAGATACACGTTATATGTATGTTTAGCATATTAAATAACGTGGTTTGCTAATAATAACATATCTAAAGAACAATAGTTATTTGTACGGACTGGCTGGTAAAGGGAGACATGGACGGACCGACAACTGCTTCCACAAATCCCTCCCACATATGACATACAACACCACTGGATGAGTTCGAGTTAACTTATCTGGAAGATATGAATCTGATATCTGGAGCAGACTCGAAGAGTCGCATATAGATAGTGAAGACTAGCGATCATTGACTGTAAGTATAGCATAACAGGACCGGACTAGATGGGCTGATGACCTGCGGAGTGATTGCGGAGCACATTAACAGTTGCAATGTCTTTCATGTTGACAATTCGACAACATTCATTGCGTTACTTACATCGTCGACCAGACGACTTTCAAACATATGAAGCAATGAATTAGGAATGTCCTTCAAAATTCTTCGGATTCTGAAAGTGTGTTACGCAGTTGGGGCGCTGGCGCAGGTGCGAGTGACTGATAGATGCCAGAAGTAATAACAACATAGTGTATCGTTCAATTTATCTAAAACCAGCAAGGGCTTCTAAATGACACGAGTGTCCTCGGGTCACAAATAAGCTAGGAAGCTAAACTTTGCATTTAAGTAATTTCAAGCGTGCTGTTATTTCAGCCAACTCACATACATACAAGTTAGCACACTTTCTGTAAACGTTACGATGGTCGTCACATCCGCAAGAACGTTATTGCAGACCGTAATCCGTACAAGTTAGTTCTAAGTAAACGCTTTGTTTATAATAAAACAACTTATTTCTAAGGAGATTCGACGCATAGCGTCTAGAATTTCGATCTCACGTGTCATGGATGCACTAACTAACTGATTTATCACAAATATTATAATTATATTTCATACATTAATTTTTAATTTTCGTACCAGTTAGAGTCACCTATCGCTTACTAATACGACTAGAATTAAAATGTTCTAAAAGTGCCAGAAATGGTGTGAAACCGTTAAGTATTATCAATATTTACTTGCGGTTTGTTCTAGCTGTACACTCGATTTTTAAAAGTAATTATTGTATTTTCATAAATGGATCCTGCGAAGCGCATATTGCAGCGGCATCGCATTGCATTTTTAAACAAAGAGGTCCGGTGCGGTCGTTAGTGCGCTATTCATACAAAACGTACGACAGCGACGCGATCGAAGGGTTTTTGATGCGTCCCGATGCGGTGCGGTCCGTCCTCGACGGTTATAAAGACACGCTTGGGACGCGATATCAGGCGTCACTCGACACTCGCCGCGCGTCAGTGCACGAAGATCTCGTCCATGAGGTAGTCGGGGTGCGCGCGCGCGTGCGCGAGCAGGGCGGCGGCGGCGCGCTCGAGCGGCGCCAGGCGCGCGGCGGCCGGCTCGGCGCCCGCCAGGTGGCGCGCCAGCACGCGCGCCGCGCCCGGCAGCTCGTAGCGCCGGTACGCGACCACCTGCGGCACGATGTCCGTCTCCAGCCCCTGGTAGCTGCAACGTGAGGCGCACAGTGTTATCGCTTGCGATCGAAATATTTTATTTCACATAGACCGACGTGGGCACTAGTGAAACGTCAGAAGCTAGGTGCGCGGTTCCGGTCGGTCGTTTCCTACGGAGAAGAGCCGGCGAGTGTACGGTACTCTTTTAAAAGTAATTGGCTTTTACGATGTTTTCAAATTACGATAGGTATGACAGGACAGCGTTGATAAAAAAAAAATGGTCTACAGATCTAAAGTCTACAAGGCCTACGAAGTTCTCATATTTAAAAAATATAAAAGAATCTATCAAAAGAATAGATAAAATATAAAACCTATTAAAATCAAGTGACATGACTGCCATTACAACCACTAATAAAAAGTTAAAATTAGAATTGTCTGTGCATGTCAAATAATAAAAAGATTATGTCAAAGAAGTATGTAAACATAAACATCGTAATTTGAGAGCAATTAATAGACATTTACGTAGTTATGTCGTTAATAAGGTGCCAGGGAAACCACATGTGCAGAAGGAATTATTGCCAAACTACCTTATCTTCAACGTAGTCTTTAATCTTATATGCTTTTTTGACGTTTCATGAGATAAGAGATAGATAAGTCTTTATTTGCCTTAAACATGGTATAATGGTGTTACAGTCTTATTTAAATACAATGTCCATATGTTTAGCTACACAGAATATGTATCAATTGCATGCAAAAACAATTATGATGTCAAATAACAGTGAGTAGTACTAAGTAATTCAAATTAATAGATATATTATAAATTTATGTCAAAGAAATCCTTAATCTTTGTGCTTAATACAGCCATTTATACAGTTTGTTTTTAAATGAATTAGCATTGTTTATACATTTTAGTTCTTTAGGGACTTTATTGTACGCATATACACACATCACAAGGCAGCTTTTCGCATCCTTGGCTGATTTAGGATTATCCTTTGTTACAAGTCTGTGTGGATCCCTTGTTGGACGAGTGATTATTTCATATGCTTTTTTGAACAATCCCTTATTACTGTAGACAAAGTTACAGATTAGGTATATGTAAAGTGCAGGAAGTGGTAACAGACCTAACTTTTTAAAAAATGGCTGGCAAGATTCGTCAGGACGAAGTTCGCAAATGGCCCTGATGCACTTATTTTGTGCAATGAATGCTCTGTCTTTATCCGTACTGTTCCCCCATATAATAAGTCCGTAACTTAAAATTGATTCAATATATGCGTGGTAGTAATTGCCGTTTTTACGTTTGTTACGTTCTTTACTTGTCTGAGGGCGTAAGTAAATTTATTAATTCTATTGCATAAATCATCTAAATGTACTTTCCAATTTAAGTCTTGATCTATGAGTACACCCAAGAATTTGGTTTACGATACTTCTTTTAGTCTAGTCAATATTAAGTTTAAATTTGTATTTGGCAGGTTTCGATTTATTAAATTGTATGTAATATTATTTATCTAAATTAATTTTTAATTTATTAAACTGTAGCCATTGTAAAATTTTGTCTATAGCATTATTAATGTCCGTTTCATGATCAGATATTGATTTTTTATCAGATGTCACGCTAATTGAAATGTCATCTGCAAATAATATAAAAGTATGATTAGTCACCAGTGGTATGTCATTTACATTTATAATAAAAATAATATGGGACCTAATACACTTCCTCGAGGGACGCCACATTTATTTACCCTAGAGTTTGAACAGTAGGAAGTAAGTAAGTTTTCATTTACTTTGTCTATAACGACGTATTGTTTACGATCAATTATATAAGACGAAATCCACTGCAATGCAACTCCTCTTATTCCCAGGATTTCCAACTTTCTCAATAATACGTCATGCGCTACAAAGTCAAAAGCTTGTGACAGGTCGAAAAATAGATCTGTTGTTAATTTATTATTGTTTAGGTTACTCAGGATATTGCTCACAAGAATAAATATTGCTTGTGTGGTTGACTTGTGCTGCGTTAATATTAAATTTGCTACAAAAGTCGACAAGTCTCTTGACAGTATGGGAATAAGTGTAATCGGGCGATAGTTTTTGACGTCATTTTTATCGTGTTTTTTTGTACAGTGGTTTCACGACTGATAATTTTAGGGCATCAGACGAAAACGAGAGGTTAATTAAATATGCTTACTTATCCATTTTTGCTTAAATGCATTAGAGTTTTGAATCTTTATTTTTATTTTTTGGAAGCATAAATTATATGTTAAACATAAAAAATCATGGAATAGATTGAAAGCGTTATTTGGGTCAGTTTCTAAGTGGACATCTGACCATGATATATTTGTGAGACATTCTTTGAATTTTTTTATATTTTCGTAGCAGTAATCTTTCCTATAAATAAAGTATGATTTACACTTTGAACTTTGCTCTTTTACCGAAAATTCTAACAGTTGTGCTGTGTCATGGTCACATAAGTAAAGAGGCAAGACGTTAGAAGATGTAGTCTTGATGTTACTTAATATGTAGAGACCACTTATTAAGTAACAACAAGAATCTTTGCGAGTGGGGACATTAATGTGAAGTTGCAACTTGTACGTATTACATAGATCTGTTAGATAGGTAGTGACTTTCCCAGGTTTCAGAGTATTTATATTAAAGTCACCAGCAATAACTACTTTTACACTTGACCCATAGTTTTTGAGTATTTCACACATCAATAGGTCCAACTTATTCGGGAATACGTTAGGGTCAGACGTTGGGGTTCTATAAACACACACTATTAATAATTTATGCAATGGAATTTCAATGCCACTGGCCTCAAAAGACTTTAGCGTTGAATATTTTTTTACGCAAGAAAGCTCATTATAAGTAATGCCCTGTTTTGCCAGTATACATGTTCCTCCTCTCTGTTGGTCTCTACTAAACGCAGTAGCCGATGTAAAGTTATTTATTTTGAGAAAATTTTCGTTTCCGGCACGCATAAAAGTTTCAAAAAACATAAAATATCGGGTACATTATTCGCGTCTCGTAATGAATAGTAAGTAAAAAATAGTAAACTCAAACACAAACTCAAAGTATTTATTTCAATTAAACCAATTACAGGCACTTTTGAATTGTCAAGGGGTCGGTCAGTCAGAGAAATGAAGCTAGTTGCCCATTCCAAAGCGTAGTAGGTACCTATGGAGAAGAACGGGCAAGAAACTCCATGGACACTCTTTTAAATCAAAATATGGTTACAAAGTATTAGTTACATCATTCATGTTAAAAATTATGCATGTGAGAACGATGCAGAACGTTAAAAGCGTCCGTAATGAAAAGCCTAAAACAATCCAAATATTAAATTAAATTAAAATAAGCCATGGCAGCAAAGAGATGACCAGTCCCCACTGACGGCGCCCGTTCACGAACATGACGCACGGATTAGCACCATTCAGCTCAACCATTTTGAAGGGAGCTAAATGATCCAACACATGTGCCACCATCAGCGAGACATTTGAGTGAGCATGACATACTCTCAGCCGCCAGGGCACACTCAAGTCAATGAAAGACGTACCCAGTAAATGGTAGCTTTATAGTATGTAACTACATAGTACTCACACATGAGCTATACAATTATACAATACTAGGAGATTGAATTTATATAATGCAAAAATAGTATTTTACAATCTTCAGCGGCTCCAACAGTACTTCCAAATGCTAATGAATTTATTTATGCGTCCTGTGGAGCAGGACCAGCGTTTAGCCAAGCATTTTTATCAGCGATGTAATCTCCCAATTTATAATATGCCTGGCTGCATAGTGTGCGTTTTATACAAGATTTAAATTTCGTTTCATTCTGTTCAATTATGTGGAGAGGTATTTTATTGTAACATTTTAAACAGTACCCCATGAAAGATGAGTCTACTTTAGCCAGCCTGAAACCTGGTTGAACTAATTGGTCCCTATTTCTAGTGATATAATTGTGTCTTTCACCTCTTTTACTAAAAATATGTAGATTTTTCCTTACGTACATAATGTTTTCATATATATATTGACAAGGTACCGTCATGATGTTAATATCTTTAAACAGTTCTCTTAGAGAGTCACGCCTGCGGAGGCTATATATGGCTCTGATGGCTCTTTTCTGCAGAATAAAAATAGACTCGATGTCTGCAGCCCGTCCCCATAGTAAAATACCGTACGACATGATACTATGAAAGTAACTAAAATAGACCAGTCTCGCGGTATCGACATCAGTAAATTGACGGATTTTTCTCACAGCATACGCTGCTGAACTTAGTCGTCCTGCAAGGGATGTTAAATGAGGACCCCATTGAAGCCTTGAGTCGAGCGTGAACCCCAGGAAAACAGTTTCATCGACGAATTCTAGTTTCTCTTGATTCAATTTTATCTCACAATGACTACCTTTGACATTTGGTAAAGAAAATCTTATACACTTCGTTTTTTTCCCATTTAATACTAAATTATTAGCAGTGAACCAATTTTGGATCTGCAGTAGGGCGTTATTTACGTCGTCAAGATTTGATGCACGTCTATTAATTTTAAAAATTAAGGAAGTATCGTCAGCAAATAACACCATCTGTGGTTGGGTTTTTAACAAATGGGGTAGATCAATTATATAAACTAAAAAGAGGAAAGGACCTAATATCGAGCCTTGCGGAACACCCATTTTTACTTTTAAACCGAGTGAATTGACACCATTTATTTGAACTTGCTGTTGTCTATCATTTAAATAAGATTTTACTAAACTGAGCGCAAGTTTTCCCATTCCGTAATGCTCAAGTTTTAAAAGTAAGGTTTCGTGGTCGACGCAATCAAAAGCCTTGGAGAGGTCACAAAAAATTCCTATGGCGTCTTGGGACTCTTCCCACGCTGTAAAAATGTGTTTTAATAAGGTGATACCGGCATCAGTCGTACAACGTCCCTTGGTGAAACCATACTGTTGGTCGTGTAATATTCTGTTGGTGTTAAAATGAGTGAGCATTTGGTTCAGCATCACCTTTTCAAACACCTTGCTGAAGACCGGTAACACGGATACGGGTCTATAATTATTGGTATGTTTACTGTCCCCCGATTTTAAAAGGGGTATCACCTTGCTGTGTTTCATTAGATCTGGGAAGACTCCTTGATCCACACACAAATTAAATATTAAGGCTAAGTACGGCGCTATAGTCTCAATAATGGAGGTACAAACTTTGATAGACATTCCCCATAGATCTTCGGTTACTTTGATCTTGATTTGCTTGAAAGCTTTTATTACTATTATGGGGTTTATATGCTTGAATTTAAATTCAATCTGGCAGGATGATACGTTTGCTCTTAATAAATTAATAGAACGCAAGGGCGAGGAATTTAAGATTTCAGTGGTTGTATGTGGGATACTGGTAAAGAAATTTACAAATTCTTGAGCAACTTCTTTGTTATTGCTTATGAGACCACGCGAAGTCTCTATTGTGAAATCATTATTATGTCTTTTATTCCGGTTAGTTTCGTCATTGATAATTTTCCAAACCGTCTTTATTTTATTATCGGCTGATTTGATCTTGTTGCTAATATACAAGGCTTTAGCTACCTTGCAAATATTTTTAAAAGTTTTAGAGTAGGTAGCAACGTATTTATTAAAAGTTTCAGAGTTAATATAAGGCTTAAGACCATACAGCTCAAACAAATTTTCCCTACTTGTTCTAATACCCTTAGTTGCCCGGTCACTGAACAAAAAACTTGGACAAATAGTTTTAGTTTTTGTTTTTAAAGTATTATTGAACTCGGTGCGTACTACCGAAAAGAACCTCTCATATAATTCATTTGCATTGTTTTTCATATGGCCTGGTACACTTAACTTACTAATTAAGTGATTAGTAAGGTATAGTACCCATTTTTGTAGTAATAGGGTTGTCGATACCGGGTCCATTTGTGGCATCGTGTTCAGACTGTTTTCTTGCAAAGTAATATGGGATTGTTCCTTTTCGATAGACTTCATATTTATTGGCAGATTTTTTGTGATTCGGTTGGTTATGCAATATTCATTTCTTTAGTGCTTTAACATTTAAATATTTTGTCTCATAGTCGTCATAGTCAATAACATAATTAATCAATTTACAGGTATTAAACAATTTATAATTGGAATCAACATAATTTGAATTTTTGTATTCATTGCAAATATTGCGTATAGTCTGGTTTAGGTCGTTTACATTTATATATGTCGCATCTTTGACTATTTATTGGTTTAGACGCTCAATTGATTTTTGTAATACCGGTGAATACTGACGTCACATGTCACGTGAACGGAATCGGTTGGAGAGGTGTCGATTTTAAAGTTATAAAAGCGCGAGTCGCAAGTGAACTTTGCTCAGAACGATACTTCAGATCGGACCTCCAATCGGGATCGTTGGTTCACAGGTACCTTATTAGTATTGTCTCTAACTATTATAACCGTTATTATTTAAACTGTGCTGTGCTATTATTCGAATAAACCTTTGTGCAAGTATTTGGTATTGTTACTGTGTTACTTGAGACCTACGCCATGGAATCTCTACCTCAAGACCATACTGATGATGGGCGAGCTACGCAGACCTCTCAGCCGTCGACATATACATATTCTGCAGTAGACTCAGAACTACCACATCATTATTACTAAATACATTGAGGAGTTGCCGAAGTTGAGAATACAAAATCTTTATGTCATAGTTATTTTCACCCACACAAACTATGAGCTTGTCATTAGGCGATAACTTAATATTTTGACAGCTTTTAAAGAGGTCACTAGTAAGCGCGTGTGGTTTTGTGTCAGACGTGATTGTATAACTTACGTAAGGTGTATCCACTCTTGATCGTATCAATGCAGATGAAAGTCCAACGCATTGTTGTGTGCCAAAAATATATATTTTGTTCACGTAATCTTCCTTTAGATCATCCAGTGAAAAGTTTTTCCCTTTTGGTTTTCTTTCTTATCTTTTGCCTTTACTATCTTTTGGAGATTTAGAATTTGTTCCTTAAGGTTTGTTACTTCATTTCCAGCTTGTTTTAACTGGTCTTCCAGATCTGCGATGTCTTTTTGTAGGCTCGAGATATTGCAATAGAGTAGTGTTTTCGTGTTAGGTTTACATGTAGCCCCATATCTAGGTGGCGTAGAGAAGGCTAGCATATCTGAGTGCAAGAAAGAGCATGTATGCACATTTCTTGCATCTACTGAATCCACACTGCTGTTTTCTCTCTGTGGTGGTAGGCTTAGGAATCCTTTCAAAGTTACATTATCCTTGAGTAATTTATCATTTTGTGTACGAAGTTTTGTTTTCGAGTGACATTCTCAAGTTCATTTTGAGAACTACTTAGTTGCGTCTGGAGTAGCTCTATTGTTTCCTTAAATTCTTGGGCATGGATATGGTCAATTTCTGTATAGTCCATACTTCTTGACAATGTTTTATCGGTGAACCCACCCTCATCAAATGTGTGATCTATTGTAAGTACATGTGAGTCGTATGTTTCGGAGGTAGTGCTTTTTGGAGTAGAGCAGGGCGTAGCCTCCTCCGGGGCGTTAGAGACAGCAGCAACGCATGATTTAGGAGACGAGCGCTTTTTCCTCGTTGTCACGTTGGATGCAAAAATACGCGCAAGGTAAGCTGCTTACGGCTTCTTGTTTCATCAATTGTACGCACGTCAAATGGCTTGTTTTGAAGTGTGTATGCGACAAATATAGAAAATAAAGTATAAGTAGCAGTGATACATACCAGAAGATGTAAGTGATGAAGTGATCAAGCATAGCAGGCAAGCTGTTTACACACTTTGAATGTAAGCTCAATATGATACATTGTATACATGCATAAATGATGATCTGTATAACACGTATAATAAACAAATATAGCTAGTTTACAACGAATATAGCAGAACTAGCCCTAGAACTGGACTCACCGCAGGGGTCGGTTGGCACGGTTTTTACGATTTGACATAACATCGACATTTCTTTAATACAGGGTTAATTTTCAAAGACCAGCCAAATTTAAGGGTGTAGTATAGACCATCAAACTGAACAACTTTCTCTATGGGACCAACATCGTAATCGCGAAAAATTTATCAACTATCCCATAGAAAACTTCAATACCTACTCGACGTAGATGTATGGGACGACTGAATTTTTATTCGCGATTACGATCTTGGTCCCATGGAGAAAATTGTTCAGTTTGATGGTCTGTACCACACCCTTAAATTTGGCTGGTCTTTGAAAATTAACCCTGTATATGTAATTAGCTGCGCCCCGCGGTTTCACCAGCATAAGTTTCGATACCGTGGGACTATAGGGATAAAAAGTATACTATGTGTTAATCCTGGTTATAAACTATCTGTGTGCCAAATCCGTTCAGTAGTTTTCAAAATCAAAAAGGTTTTATTTCATTATTACACGTTGTAATTTATACAGTTGGTGGCGTCTCCTTTTAAGCATATAGATGCTTGTGCCAGGAGGCGCCGCTCTTTTACATCTTATACAATTAGTGCAACATGTTAATAAAGAATAATAAAGAAAAATTTATCATTAGTCTGTTGGTCTCTCTCTCTCTCTCTCTCTCTCTCTCTGTGTGTGTGTGTGTGTGTGTGTGTGTGTGTGTTTGTGTGTGTGTGTGTGTGTGTGTGTGTGTGTGGTTATGGTTGTTTTGTACGGGAAGAGGATTTACCTTATATTTTGTAGAAGATTCTCTACTTCATCGTAGCTTAACTTATAATCAGCAACGATTTGCATTCTTTAAACGGTTTAGTATGTATATCTATTTGTTTATTTATTTTGGCGTGAAAGAGTAACAAACATCCATCCATCCATACAAACTTTCGCGTTTATAATATTATTTTATTATGCAAATTAATATTGGAAGTCATGGGGAGAGGCCTTTGCCCTGCAGAGGGATGATGCAGGCTAACAGTATCAGTGTGCACGTAAACCTTCCGAAACAAATTTTCTAAGTGATGGTGAACACCGCATCAAAATCCGTTGCATGGTTTAGAGGAACAACGCGGGCACACAAATAGATATGAAACCCACTATAACTGTAATATGTAAAGAATAAGCTCATGCCATGGGTGACATATTAGTCAGTCATCGAGGTGCCCGGAGCTCCAGAAGGTGGTAGCTGTAAGGCTCATCCGGGGCTGCCGCACGATCTCGCGCGAGGCGGCAAGCCTCCTTGCCGGACTGCCGCCATGGGATCTGGAGGCGATAGTCCTCGCGCGCCTGTATGAGTGGCGCGCGGAGGCACTACGCCGGGGGGAAAGTCCGCTCCGATCTCCGGCGCGATCTCATGGCGACATGGAAAGAGCGACTGTCGCAACCCAGCGCAGGGCACGCCGCGATAAGATCCCTCTTTGAGGAGTGGCTAGAGAGGCGCCACGGCGCCCTCACCTACCGCCTGACGCAGGTCCTCACCGGACACGGAAGTTTCGGGAGGTTCCTGCACATAATTAGGCGGGAGGAAACGCCCGGGTGTCACCATTGCCAGGATCGCCCAGAGGACACGGTGGAGGTCTGCCCCGCTTGGGCGGAGCACCGCCGTGTCCTCGTAGAGGCGATCGGCAGCGGCGGCGGCCTCTCGCGCCCGGCCCTGGTGCAAGCCATGGTCCGGGGCGAGAGGGAGTGGGAGGCAGTCGCCTCCTTCTGCGAAGCAGTCATGCTGGCGAAGGAGGTGGCGGGTCGGATGAGGGAGAGAGCCTCCCGTCCCAGCCGCCGCGGGAGAGGCCCCGCGCGTCGGGAGTCGCGTGACGACTACCGGCCACCGTAGGCGCGGGCCTGCGGGCGGAGAGCAATGGGTAGCTCACCGTCCGATCAGGACCGGGCCCGTGCCGGACGGCGCGTAAGTGTTCCACGCGCGCCTCAAAGAGTTGTCAGCATAATTTGAGGGGCCCCGTAGGGCCGAAGCCTGCCGGGTCAGCGGGATTGTCCGAAAGGGTTACCGCTACCTCGGAACATAAAGGACAAAGGAAGGAACATGGGTGGGTTTTAGTCAGTAAGAGTCTGACACTCCCTTCCGCTCCACCCAGAGCGGGAGGGGTCACTTGATGATTTCCCAGCCGAAAAAAAAAAAGGTGCCCGGAGCCATTATGTCATTGCTTTTTTTTTTCAATAATCATTATAAATAATACTTTATTTATCAAAAAATGGGTAAAATATTTGGTAATGGGCTCTTAGACTGCGGACACGAAGTCAGCGGGCGCGGCGCGGCGGCGGCGTGTTCTTATGCATGGATTGATATGGAACCGGCCACGAAGGCAGCGGCGCGGCGAGCGGCGCACGAGCGATGCGCACCAGTCTAGCCGTGCCCACGCGTCTGCATTGACGTAGTGTTGTGCATTTTATTTTTTATGATTTTTGATACATTTCGTTCGCGAACAAACACTAATTTTTCATAACACAACACTACGCCGCTCTAGTAGTATTTATATTATGGATATCACTGTATTTTTTAAACAAATTGTATATTTTTATGGACATAGAAAGAAAGAAGAAAGAAAATACGTTTATTTGCGGCAAACATGACGCATAAAAAAGAACATAAACACACAAAAAAAAAAGTAACAAGTTGGGGGTAAGCATGCGTCACATTCACGCAAAACGGCCATCGCTCAGCATAATGCTAAGACTCTACGAGACAGAGCCCAGCGCTGGTTTTCAGCGGCAGCCGGCGTTAACGTGATGACGTCAACCAGTGTAGCATGCAATTATACACAAATAAATAAAAACAACACTCAAGACAAGAAATAAAATAAACCATTGCAACATAATATGATTCGAGACAAACAACAATCAAAACATGAAATCAAATAAAGTAAACAAATTAAAAAAAGATGGTGAGACATGACAATACAATGATGATGTGGTAGCATTCCGGGCAACGAATCTCGCGCCGGCGCCGGGTATTAGTAATCTGTGCGCGTGCGCAGCTGTCACAATGCTATATTTGACGTTTTGACATCCGGAACGTAACAATTAGCAATAACATGGCTCATTCATTATTAATGAATGTTATGATAGAATTATAATTATTATGTATTGGGTGAATGTGTACCTGTGGTTTTTGCAAAACAGTGTTTGTTAAAATTGTGCTAGTAGGTGCAAATGACAAACTTGGTGACTCAAAGGAGAACCAAAGTCCCCAGTCCAGGAAGAAAATGGTAAGTGCAACGTGATAATAAAAGAAAAAATAAAAGAATAAATTAAACTGGTTAGTTAAATAAATTAGGACGTTATTTTTCCCCATCTAGCCACTTTATCTGACAAGACGGTTGACGGAGACAGCTCATCAATTAAATTGCATAGCGAAAAGCAACATGTAAAAGATTTTCATAAATATGTTGAGAAGGAACATTCATTACATTACTCTCTTTAAATTTGTCTCTGAGAGTGTTTCGGACTTAATTTATAAATTGATTGAATAGCTCGCTTCTGCAAAATAAAGATAGTCTGAATATCGGCAGCATACCGTACGACCATATACTAAGAACATAGCTGCTCTAAAGTAAATATTTCCCTTTTACTACGATGGTCCTAGTTTATCATTTGAGATTTTGAGTTACAGCTATGTATATGAATATAATCACATCAACACAAATTCAATTAGTGGACCTCTAAAAACTTTTTGGACATCCAATGATGCACACTTTTTAAATAAATGAGCTTTTTTTCACTTTCTGGCCGCTTCTCACAGTTCGTCGTAATAACTAAGTTAGGGTACCCCGACCAAAACGGGGTAGGTTAGAACCGGTCCAATCGCGCTACATACAAGTTGTACGCAGTTACTTGGCGATTTAGTATTTTTAGGAAAAAATTGGAATTATTAGTGGTGATTAAAAGTGTGATCATTATATTAGAGAGTTCATTCATATTGTTAGGAAAGCATAACGGGAATTATTTGACGTTCGATAAAATACATGGCGTAGTAAAATCAATAACCAGTCGGGTGAGTACTCACGTAGCGAGGTAGTACTTGTGGTAGTCCTGGTGCGCGGCCGGCGTCTCGGCCAGCTGGCGCAGCGCCATCTTCAGCAGCTGGTCGCCGAAGTGCGGCGCGCGGTAGGCGGCGCGCCGGGCCAGCAGCGGCGAGCGCACTGCGGGCCGGTTGGCGAGGGTTATCACTTCAAAGGTGACATTGCTAAACTTTGCTATCATAAATACTTCGTTCGTTCTCCTCTTCGTAATTATGTTGTACGATTGTTCCTAAACTATCTCAGGTTGAGTAATGGAGTTCAGGTAATCTATACTAATAATAAAGCTGAAGAGTTTGTTTGTTTGAACGCGCTAATCTCTGGAATTACCGGTCAGTATCAGTTGAAAAATTCTTTTTGCATTTTATAGCCTAGTTCTTGGAGACGGCTATAGGCTATTTAACCTCACGCTACGACTCTTCGGAGCCGAGTAGAAAGAAAAATAAGTCAGAAAGAACGCTAAGCTACAACAAGTCATAACGCAGCCCGCGGTATTACTTCGTTTTCGCTTAGCGTTCTTTCCGACTTGTTTTTCTTGGGAGACGCGACGCGTCGAATCGGTGCGCTGGTCCTAAATAAACAAGCTCGGAAGCTCGCTTATGCAACAGCTAGGACAGCATGCTACTCACGTCTCAGTCCGCCCGTGTGTTCGCACAGGTGGTCCTGGTACAGCGCCGCCGTGGCGGGCGACTGCACGAGCAGCACGCGCACGTCTCTCCGCTGCAGCAGCGCCTGCAGCCACGTGTGCGGCGCCGGCCCGCACTGCGCCATCACTTCGGGAGAGAACATGTCGTACACCTGCAACCATGCACAAAGAGTATCAGCCACGGTTCGTGGGAAACAAACATAGTAAACTACGGCTTTGTCAAATGTGCAAAAGATGAAAACAACAATGGCCCCTCGAAATAGTCTATGGTTTAGTGATTCGATAGTATGAAATCTGGGTTGGTAGGGCTGGTGATATCGATGTTACTAATAATTTCCGCGCATAAGTTGATTGAATCGTTTGTTTTTATTATTTTAGTTTGACATGTTTTCTTCAAATTTCAGATTACCAAGACGTCGGTGATCGAGAACGTTGAAAGTTTTCGACCCACTTGGGTTGCTATCACTGTCCATGCATAAAAGTAGTAAAATTATTTTTTCAAGACTCCTGGTCTTCCAAGCTTAACTGAGATGATCCTGTTAAATCAGATTTTTGTAAAAACTAGTAGTTTGGTTATTTATAGAATGCAGTTATCTTGAAATGGTCGAAGACTCCTCCAAGAGATCGCAACCTCTTTATAAGGAATGGAGAGAACTATATTAATAAACGTACCGTTGTACTTTCAGTCATTTTCCAAGTGACCAAAACTCTGTGGCACCTCCAGGTGTAATACCTAAATAATTCCGATCTTCCTTGTGGTGGAAAGGGCTGCGTTTCTCGTGAGAACAATTTCAATGGGCTACTCCGATACACATGGTTACATGGTTGCAATTGTAATATTAATGTATTCCTCTAAATTAAACAGTCATCATTTACACAATATAATATTATGTAAATGATTCCAGCTTTCACAAATACTTTTAAAGTTTGCAAATAGTTTTGACATGAATGCCTAGACTTAAAAACAAGTCATAAGATCTGTTTATTTTTACTATGCGTTTTGTGTTAATCTTGATAAATCGAGTAAATCGTAAATTGACAGGGAGTTAAGTACTTACCTACTTACTTAGTAGTGTAACATGTATTGTGGGTGTACTATAGTACACCTCTGCCCAACTCTTCGGGGAAACAAGGCGTGATTTTATGTTAAAAAAAGAAACCTATCTAGATTTCCTATCTGTTTTATAAAAAAAGATGAATCTGAGGTCAGGTTATATATACAATCAGAGGCGAATCAGATGGTTGGCTACTCCTGTTCTGTGATCACGATTTGATAATGCCGGCACGATGAGGCGACGGTGGTGTCGCAGGAGCCGCCCCCCTGCGACACCACCGTCGCCTCACCGTCACCAGTCGTATGTTTATGTTTTGACTCGACCGTCGCCTCACCGTTACCAGTCGTATGTTTATGTTTTGTCTCGTTTTCATCCAGTGACAATAATAGTGCTATCTCTTTTTCAGTGAAATCTCTCACTTATGTCCCGAACCGTAAGGACTGTTGTTAATAAACGACTTTTCATAGGAGAATAGTTTCCGAGCCAAAGAGTAAGTTGTTTAAACAAGACCTACAAATCACATTTGTTTTAGAACTGTTCTTTACGTAAGACCCCAAAAATAGTCTTTTATTTTTTATATCAGGACAATAAAATTTCAAATGAAGTTCAGACTGTTTGGCTCTAATGGACCATCAATATCCAATCATTTCCACGTAAACGAAATTTTGAAGTGAGATACAAATATATCACCCAGACAGAAAGAAAGAGAAAAAAAAACTACATACGATTTAGTTAAAAAGTGATTTTTGCAAAAAGTGTACATCGGACCAGATGGTTCTGATGTCGAGATATAGAGGTCGCTTTCTGGAGGCAAAGAAGAAAATTTAAAAAAAAAGTTAGGGACATATCAATATTTTAAAATAAATAGTTTTTAAAATCCGTTACCTCCGGAAACACTGAACCTAAACTTTTAAAAAACAAAAATACAGATTGAGAGAGTTCTGTACTTATACAGGCCGTCCCACGGATATGCCACATGGAGGGAAAGTATCTTGAATATTGTAGATGGAACATTTTACTGAAAGAAGACATTATTTGAATTTAAAAAACAATTTTAACTGCATTCATAGATATTTAAATAATTACATGGTTGAACCGGGAATCGAACCCGTTACATGAGAAAAATAATCATTCTGTAGCTTTATCAAACCGATCGAAAGGCTTCATCATAAGGATTAGTTTTTGCTAAATAACATAGTGTCACAAATAAAAGGAAGACCATGAATTTTAACATTTGATGTGAAATATTGTTCAGAAAAATGAAAAGCTGACATTGCCGTAAGGACATACAACTGACATTATCATAAGTGCCTATTACTAATAAATGTACCCACTTGAGAAGTACGCATCATTTCCCTATTATAACTTAAGTGCATGATAAAATGATAAAGAGATATGTAATTACTAGGTACCTGGTTGTATGCATCAAATCGAGCCGTATGTATGTAAAAAATTTAGTTTACAATAACCAGTATGAAAGTGTCCACGAGCTACAAGCAGAACTTAGACGTATTATTCTAAATATCCACCACAACAAGATCAAAAAATCGACAGAGAGCGAAATAATCAAAAGAGTGCGACTTTGTATTCAACAGGAAGGGAATCATTTTGAGCATTTGATAAATTATTAAAAATGTTAAAATTCATGGTCTTGCTTTTATTTTTGACACTATGTTATTTAGCAAAAAATAATCCTTATGATGAAGCCTTTCGATCGGTATGATAAAGCTACAGAAGTGATTATTTTTCTTATTTAACGGGTTCGATTCCCGGTTCAACCATGTAATTATTTAAATATCTATGAATGCAGTTTAAATTGTTTTTTAAATTCAAATAATGTCTTCTTTCAGTAAAATGTTCCATCTACAATATTCAAGGTACTTTCCCTCCATGTGGCATATCCGTGGGACGCCCTGTATATTACACGAAAACCTATAAGAAGTCTACGTACGTCTACGTCGTCGTCTCGTATAATCTTTAAATAACTTGGCACATCTCTCAGTATTGTGCGGACAAAGTGTACGAACTTACATTTGCAGTTGGAGTGCACAGCACTTACAATGAAGGGCTATGTAGTTAGAGAGAATGGTAAAAAATAGGGTACATAGCGTGTGGGTATTATACACTATTTTTTCCAGACGGTAAATAATCATCCGGAATACATAGATCGACGACATTTTTTTTTTCAATAAATGTATTATTATGTCACATCACTTATTTCACTGACAAAAATAAACTAAGACGAGACAAAGAGGACGTCGGTCGTTGGCGATTTGTGTGAATTCAGAAATCGTTTCAGATTTTCGCTATGACTAATGACTATTTTACAGAGTATTTTTTTTTAATTTAGTGGTAATCCACAGGATGAAAAAAAACCGAATGTCTAAGCTATTTAGTGCGTTTTTAAGTAGTGACGCGCAGATATCGCGTTCAAATCCCAAGTAAGTTCAATGTTCAATGATTCTGGTTCGTCGTCAAAATACGACCATACTTTTTATAAAATTGTTTTAGCAACATGTTTTTGTGTTGCTCGCAACATGTGTATTCATGATAAACGAAGGTTGTGCAACATTGTTTCCAAGTTTGATGTTGCGAGAAACCACGGTTAGTACTTAACTGTTTGTCAACTTTTGTTTACGAAGAGTACTGACATCACATTGATAGAAATTCTCTCAAGAAATATTAGAATCCAGCATGTGACTCTGTTCGACATTTAATTATACTCCACAGTCGACACAAACATTAACATTTAACTATGGTAAAGCCTAATTCGTCCCGGCTCCGATGTTCGCCAAATAGATAGAAATGATCATGACAACCGCCGAACTACAGGACCTGGTACAGTATGCAATTTGATTTATACAAGTTTAGGAAAAACAACTTTCTGCAAACGGCGAGTTTTACCGAACGAACTGTGGGAGACGTCATAAATACTGGACCGCCACCAATCATCAAAGGTTTCCAATAAGGTAAAACGAAACAGGTAAAATATACTAACGACTTATATGACTCCAGTTTATAGCAATCAGAAAGAAGAATTGACCTTGTTATTTGCAGAAACACGCACACATTAAAGAACGAACATAATTACCTAACATAACTCAAGATGGCAACATAACCTGCTCGTATTAAAACATATTTTCATATCTAATAGTGACAGGCGCATAAGCCTTTTGTACAGGATAATCAATGATGCGTTCGTAAAGAGCAGCCTACACCGACAGCTAGGCTAAATTAGTTTCTGTTCCTCTTCGTTGCACTCTCGCCGGAGCGTTCATGGTCCTCGTGTAGTTTCTTGTCTAGGGGCTGATGTGATTCGTCTCACGATTTCTCGCCACCTACTCCGATTTCTGGTATTTTTTGTGCACTCATACAAGGGAACGCCCACTGCGGATTTAATTTGGTCAGTTCATCTCATGGGAGAGCGGCCGCGTGGTTTAGTGCCCTCCACTCTACCCTGCACGACAAGGCGCTCGTAGTCTACCTCACGCCTCGGGACATGTCCGAAGTATTTAAGGATGCGTAAATATTTTTACATCTTATTTTTATGTACGGACGACAGCAGGTCAAGCTACCCGAAACTGTCAAATTTTCCCAATCAACCTTGAACAATGTTTTAACGATAAAGTTGAAAATCTATTAAAGAGATTTGACAGATTGTAGTAGCTTGATGTGCTGGCGTCTGTACAAACTACCAACTGTCTCAAATTTTTTTTAAAGTTACTTACTAAAAAATGCACTACGAACTTTTGCAAATGAATAAAGCTAAACTCGTTAGCTTAGATCTCGGTGTGGCCTGCGCTTAATGCGACCCGCATGACTGGTCACGCCGGGTGTTGAGCAAGTGTACACATTAACTACACTTTCGCTCGCTGGTATACACTAGCATTTCACACTTATCTGTGAGGGTATTATCGACACTATTTTTAACTAACTTGAAAATGTTTCGGTTGTAACAAACTAAAAACACTGATAACGCGGATTATTTTCCTCTTAGCAGTAGAAACCAGTTCAGACATTTAAAAGAAATTGTAAGGATAAAACTACTTTACAATTTACATCGATCATAGATCAACCATGAAAACATTGTAAAAGTCAATTATTTTTAAAAGAGTAGCCGTGGAGTTTCTTCTTGCCGGCTCTTCTCCATAGGAAACAAACCAATCGGAGCCACGCACCTAGCTTCTGTCGTTTCAAAGTGCCCAATGCAGGTTGAAATAAAATATTTTCAATTTGGTTGAAAGCATAACAAAATAATCTTCAATAATTTACATATCAATAGCATCATGTATACTTACGAGTTGCGATAGATATCACATAATTATCAGGTTTTACTACAACCTGTGCCAGCACACACACGTCGATCATTTATTACGATTAACGATATCTTTCAATATAATAGGTATCCAAGGTCAAAAACACAGTAAAAATTCAATAGTTTAAATGTCACACTTCTAAAAGTATGTATGCTAAGATGCTGTTATTGCACAACACCTATTAGTTATAATCTATACTTTAGTTAGAGGATACAGTTTTTGCTGAACTTCACAAAATGTGTAATTGCGGGATGCGAATCGAAGACTTGCCTTCTTCTTCTATAAACTAAAATAAGGTTCGAGTTGACAGGATGATGAAAAAAAAAACTGACTGAACTTTCTCTTTCACTGCTCTGAGAGATGTGTTGCCCAGCTCACTATGCCCGCTCCGTGACACAATATCTCAATGAAGAATATCCGGGCAGATGGATAGGGCGGTCTGGCACGATCTCGTGGCCAGCCCGTTCCCCGGATCTAAATTCGTTAGAATTTTTTTTTACTGGGGAGCAGTGAAAGAGAAAGTTTATTTACAGCCAATTGAAAATTTAGCTGAGCTTCGGCAAAGAATTACGGAAGCAGCTGAATTTGTCAACAACGGAAGATTTGCCCGTCTGATAACCCGGTTTTTTCTAAGATGTCGAGCTTGTATTGCAACTTAAGGAAACCAATTTGAACACCTTTTGTAATAAATCTCAGCGCCCAAATAATTTTTGTTTAATTTTTAACTTAAGGAAAATTTATCCTAAATTTAAGAAAAAGTATGACTCGAAAGCGTCACTATCTGTCTCACTCACACTTTATGGAATGATTCTTCCTCTCGCTAAAACTAGAATCATCGCAAGATACAAAACTCAGCCCACTACCGTACTCCGGTCTCCGCCGGGGAGGGATGTAGCGGTATCTACAACGCCACATACGAACAGCAAGCAGAGTTTACCGCGCAATTAGCATGTAAGAAGAGCAGAAGTTTGTATATAAACTTCCCAACATTAATCGTTGGGCAGTTGCCCGACAGACACTACACCCGTCTGGTCGGAGGATCCTCCCTTTTCTATAGAGTATGAGTGAACTTTACACCCTGTTCCTCATACCTCTATAAAACGTTTAATCGAACTTACCGTTCCCCCAGTGGTATGCTGTATTAGTTCCCTGAGCGCCGCCATGGCTTGCTGTCCATGTTCTCCCTCGCGCGCGTACAGCAGTAGCACATCGCGAGAGTCGCGCGTCACTGCCGCCTCGGTGTCCCCCTCGCTGGAACTTACAGGCATTCGTTTTAATGGCTGACAATATGGGGCTAGAGAAACATCAGACTTTGGGCCATAACTTTACATGTCAACGTTACTTTGACTTAGGCCCGTATTTAGCAATCTTTAATCAACCGATAGTACATTTAAACAAAAATCTGATATTTTTTAACTTACACATTATGATGGGTATAAATGAACATCTAATCAAAACAAAAACATATGTAAAATAAAGTATAGGTTGTATTTTCTCGACTCATAATCTCGAGGCACTTCGGGTTTTCGCGTCAACTAATCCAAAGAGTCCTACACTACATAACCCAGAGAGTTCTTTATTCATTGTTTTTACAGAAATTATAGAAAAGTTCAGCAATGAACTTAACTTGTAGATTGAGCGATTATTTGAATAGGTTTCTTGATAAGTAAAATTGCGAATTACGATAAAAAGATAAACTGAACGTTCTTTTGATAGAATCTGCGATTCTCTGAATGACATCGCTCACAAAGGCGCCACCTACAACACATGTGTGTGTACTCAAGTATTTACAATTTTTACTAAAGACTATAATTCATATTGTTTGTTACAATGTCTGGGTGACGGCCGCGGCCCGCGGGGTAAGTGCAGTGTTCGATAATATCGTTCGTGTAATACATGCGTATGCGCAACTCAACAATCACGTCTTAGGGGACAATGGTAAACCGTCACTCTTACAATCAACACGGAAGTTTTCCAGATCAACTTGAACCTAAAAACGGAAAGTGCGAGACATACTCTTTTAGTGACGGTTCCGTACAATTTTCGAATCCAAACAGATGTTACGAGAGAGTCAGACAAACACTGTTGGCTTAGAAAGAGGACTCCGTTTGCACCCTTTTGATACGGAACCCTATAAGACTGCATGCGGTGTCTTTGTTATATCTCATGTTGACACTACAGTTAGTGTTGCTGAGCCTTGATGAGCAATTAACATCTTAACGTTAAATACGAATATTGAACGACATATACCAAGCTTATAGAATATTGTCTGTTTGCACATGGTCGCGGTGTTGTGACCGCAGATACCTATGAATTAAAATTATGCGCACATAGCACACACACACACAACACATAGCTTAAAACACCAAAGATAGAAAGATTTATATCAAGATGATAATGCCGTAAAAATGGTGTATATGTGAAAGTACCTACTTACACTAAGAAGTTATTTATCAAAACTACCTCTTTATGGTGGTTCAGAAAGCTATTGTAGTTGTATATGCAAATTGCAAACCAAGTAGCGGACATCCAGTATCATCAATTTAAAAGTAAACTAACTAGTAAAGACAGCAGTCTGCACATGGAGGTGTAAGTGGTCAGGGTCACCGCCACCTAAGTATCGCAGATCGTTGCCGTCCTAGAGACAATAAGCTCAAATATATGCACCGGCACCCTTCAAACCGGAACACAGCAACACTTTTGACGAGATAAGTAGCTGGTAGTACTTCACTCGGGCGAGCATACTACTTTAATGTTAGGAGAGCACATCTCACCTATATACAACTATCTGAGCGAGTGGCGCCATGTGTTACAAATACCAACGCTACCGCCTTGTACCGTATCTAGTTTTTACCGACATTATGTTGAGCGAAAGAACGATTAAAATAAGACTACTTCGTTACAGGTTTAGATAACTATTACAGATCATCTCGCGGTTGTATGTCGGCTAACTCATTTCGTATAAGTAATCATCCCCAAGACGCAAATGGGTTGAAAGTTAAATTGCCCCAACGAGTGTTTGATTCAAACTGATAAAATATATCTTAATTAACCTTGACATCGTAGCATCTTAAAAATATTGATTACGTTATTCGCCGAAATCTTGATGAACAAACAAGTCATAACAACAGCATTGTGTAGATACGACAAGATGCAAACATTTGCAACTGACTACAATAAAGCCCCGTATTCATAGGAGTCAAAAGTTGCGCGACATTGTTGCAACAACATAACCCCCCCCCCCCTCTTCCCCGAAGGGTTAGGCAGAGATGTACTTTAGTAGTAAACCCACATTTCGCCAAAAACACAATTCAAATAATGACATCTACATTGCTTTACACATAATGTTGTGTTGCTGGAAATATGTTCCTCACACAAAATGTATAGGTATGTTGGCTGCAACATGCAACACATTGACTTGTTGCTGAAACGATGTTGTGTTCTGCAACTTTGTCTACCATGCCAAGACCCACGAATAATACTACAATAGTAAAGGCAGCTCCTGGAAATGACATCTTTCAATTTCAATAGTTGTGTCGTGACAACAATTCGAATGCGTTTTGCAATGGTGACTCCTAATCAATCTAATCAATGCATGTCATAAGCTACCGTCGATACGCATCGCCTAATGCGGGCTCAAAGTATTCATTGTGTACTTTAATTAGATACTAACCTTATTATAATGTCATGTTTCATCCGCTCAGGTATTTCGGGGATCTTATGATATGAATCATAATTACTGTAAAAGTAAGGAAGTACGCGCTTTGTTCACGATATTGCCATAGAGTTAAAGAACTTGACGACTAATCTATCACAAACATCAGTACACCGTAGTTACACCCTTGAGTGTTGGAGCAATTTGTAGATAGGTACCTTTATTGTTTAATAAAACAAGACCTTTCTGGAATTGGCTCGTTTCCTCAAAATTAAATATTCGTTAAAACAGGTGGCTGCGGGTTTTTTACATTTGATAACCAAATTAAACACATTGATAGTAGGTATGTCCTTGGTCATAGTAGTTCGTAGTTTGCATCAAAATATTTTTCCTGTACCGGCAAGGTTCTATGGAAGGCGAGCGCATTAATATTTAGCACGTGAATTTGCAAAATTGTATACTAAGATATGTTAGGATGTTCATCATCACGTCACAGCACGTGACGTGATGATGGTCATCTACTCGTAAACTGATCGAATGAATCAAATCAAGGTTTTTATTTCATTAATACAATGCAAGTAGGTCGACCAAAGAGCAACTATGTATACTTTTTCTCGGGTCGGTTCTTGTTGACTGGTCACTTGTTGTACAAGCCGTGATTTCCCATCGGTAAAAATTACGACTTTCCATACAAAGTTTCATCCCTTATTTAACCCCTTTTTTTCCGGATGGGAAATCATCAAATGACCCCTCCCACTCTGGGTGGAGCGGAAGGGAGTGTCAGACTCTTACTGACTAAAACCCACCCATGTTCCTTCCTTTGCCCTTTATGTTCCGGGGTAGCGGTAACCCTTTCGGACAATCCCGCTGACCCGGCAGGCTTCAGCCGTCCCAGCAGCCGTCTCCCGCGGCGGCTGGGACGGGAGGCTCTCTCCCTTATCCCTCCTGCCACCTCCTTCGCCAGCATGACTGCTTCGCAGAAGGAGGCGACTGCCTCCCACTCCCTCTCGCCCCGGACCATGGCTTGCACCAGGGCCGGGCGCGAGAGGCCGCCGCCGCTGCCGATCGCCTCTACGAGGACACGGCGGTGCTCCGCCCAAGCGGGGCAGACCTCCACCGTGTCCTCTGGGCGATCCTGGCAATGGTGACACCCGGGCGTTTCCTCCCGCCTAATTATGTGCAGGAACCTCCCGAAACTTCCGTGTCCGGTGAGGACCTGCGTCAGGCGGTAGGTGAGGGCGCCGTGGCGCCTCTTTAGCCACTCCTCAAAGAGGGGTCTTATCGCCGCTATCGCGGCGTGCCCTGCGTTGGGTTGCGACAGTCGCTCTTTCCATGTCGCCATGAGATCGCGCCGGAGATCCGTCCGCTCCGCCGCAATTTGCCGCGGGGGCGGACTTTCCCCCCGGCGGCGTAGTGCCTCCGCGCGTCACTCATACAGGCTTATTTAACCCCTTAGGCGATGAATTTTCAAAAACTCTTCCTTGCACTTTCGTCATGTAAGAAACTCTTGTGCAAACCTTCATGCTTCTAGACCTAGCGGTGCAGGCTGTGCGCTGTCCGTCAGTGAATGTATGAATTTAAGATTTTTATTAGGTACAGAAAACTAAAATGTTTATTTATGGTGAGTAGCTTAATTAGTTGAGTTTTTGACATATTCCGAGTGTTTTGAAACGTTAAAAAAGTACTCTGACTATTCTGTTGACTGTACCTACATATGAACTTCTAACTCAGTTCAATAGAATGGGCCAATCTAGTTGCCGGAAATATCGCAGGTAACATTATCACGTGTTTTAAAAGAAGGGGAATTACCTATCATTCTGATAGACCGTTCTATTGGCGATCGCAGGAAGGCCCATGGCAAACAATGTTCAATATAAGTTCTACTAGAAGTCCTTCAAGCTCAATCATAATATTCTGCTAATAAATATTTAGATAGGCGATTTGAATTCGCCGAAGGACTTTCAACCGCGTGTATCTGACACCACTTCAACTTACTGCTACTAAAGACTACTATCCAATGGACTAACAATCGCGATACACTACTCGCCCACGCTCAAGTAGTCAACCTTTAGACAACATAGGTAATATTAATTTATTCGCTTGCGGTGAAACCTCACTCAACTTACACATAACTAATTACTATGCAGAAATCTAAAGAAAATGTTATTAACCTACGCTGGCTACTAAGAACTACGCAAACAATATTTCTTTTACCTGTTTTGTGATTATTTGCGATCCTTATCCTGGCCGGCTTGTGATGGGAAACACATTGATTAGTTATATTATAAGTAACACTAAATATTAATCGTACATTAAGAGGAAATCATTCACATTTTCCTTAACCAAACTGTTTTGAGTGGTGAGTGTTGTGACCTTTCGGGTGATAAGACAATTAATAAACTTGTTTACTTATAACTGAAAATTGTAAATAATAAGCTCATAATTATCTGTTAATTAATAACTGAGTCGATATGTGAGGCGTCTTATGTTTCACAGACACGTCAAGTCTGTAATGTTGGAGAGTGAGCTGCCACCTCGTAGTGAACCTGCTGCGCGTTGGATTAATTTTTAATACATGCATACTTACCTTACTTAACATAACCAGCATGGACGAGACTCTTATTATTAGCTGTGAAACGGGCATGCTACAGATATAAACACGTAAACTAGGTACTCTATAATATCGAGCATGGTAGGTTCAGGACACCTGCAACAACAGGCAACTAATTCTGGACTAACCGGAACTAGTGTTGTAGTCGCCAAATAGTGATGAGTGCACATAATACAGTTTAATGCAACTCGCTCTTTTACTATAAGTATTATTGTCCTATCAGCACTCGGTGTCAAGATTTGAGAAACAACATTATACGCCCCTAAGACGCACCAGCGCGTGCGCATGCTTCTAGATAGCAATATCTGGCGAGTCAATCAACGACGCACGTCAATAAATTAATTATTTTTGTTGATAAACACTCACATACATGACCGAGATTACGGACCATTGTTTGAAGAAAACAATGTCCATGTTACCGCTAACAATTTATGGCTGTAAGCTTGTAATATCATAACCCTGCCTGGGCATTCAGCCAGCGCTAGCTACACATAGCTAGTTACACATAGCCAGCTACAATATCCCCACTGCCACAATTTGAGACTTCACTCTGCCAGTGAATAGCGGCCAGTATAGAATTAGAATTTCTGGTTTTAGGAGATAGGGTGTATTGATGTTTTGGGTCAAAAATTTTACCTTTTTTGGTAAAATAAATTGTCTACTATGTTTTGTACCCAGACGGTGAATACAATGTTATGGAACAATGGTTGTAGACAATAAAATGGTTGCTTATCCGTGTACACATCTTTTTGGGGCCGACTCTACTGTGGCGCGGCGTTCGTGCTAATCCGGAAACACGAAGATTAGCTAAGCGCGTCCTTTTTCAGGTTTACCTGTACATAATGATGAAAGCGAAGTGAACTCACCGGTTGTTGAACCAGAAGTCCAGCACTCGCTTGTGGTAGTCCCGCAGGCGCAGGTGGCGGCGCAGGCCCACGGCCGCCAGCAGCGCCAGCGTGGCCAGCAGCGCGGCGCCGCACGCCCACAGCACGCCCTGGCTGCGCGGCGCCAGCGTGGGCGGCGCCACGGGCAGGTGGCCTGCGGAGCCAACGCAATGTTTCAGTGGACGAAACGGCAACTGCTAAGCGTGGTACATTAACGCGTGTTACACCTAATGTGTAAATTGTAATAAAAATTACAATCAATATAATAATACTAGCACTTTGCCCACGACTTCGTCCGCGTGGATTTCGTACTTTCCTCTAAAAAAATTAACACCCTTTCCACCTCCCCTTGAAAGGTAGTTTTCGAAAATTAATGTTTAATGTTTATGTATGTTATGTTAATGTCTTTATTATTTATTTAGAGAAATAAGTATTCGGGCCAATTTTTAAGTTAAACTAAGATTTTTCAAATAAACTGTCCTCTCTTTTCACCAGGACAGGGCTTGTTTTTAAAAAAGCGTTTGGTACTTTTCCATTTTTATGACTTAAAGATTATTTATACCCGAGTATTTCGAGTTCATGGAAGCAAACAGTAAAATCTACCCCTTAAGCTTTATTATCTTTTTCCACCCCGGCCAGAGTGTACAAATGGACGGCGGGGCGGATGGCGAGAGGAGAACGCCCAGCCCCGGAAGAGCGGGAAGCCGTCCGGCGGGAGGCGAGGGACGCCATCGTCGTCCATTGGACAGCGGACCTCGCCACCGCAGCCGAACCATCGACGCGATCGTGCCGGTCCTGCGAGACTGGCTCGAGCGGTCGCATGGATTCCTCTCGTTCCGTCTGGTGCAGGTGCTGTCCGGACACGGTTGTTTCGGATCGTACCTGTACCGGATCGGACGGGAGGAGACGCCGTCGTGCCACGACTGTGGCGCGGCGGAGGACTCGGCGCAGCACACCCTCGAGGTGTGCCCGTCGTGGTCCGAGCCGCGCCGCAGTCTCATTGCGGTGACCGAACCAGACCTCTCACTCCCCGGTCTGGTTAACGCCATGCTGGGGGATGAGAGGTCCTGGGCGGCAGTCGCCTCCTTCTGTGAACACGTCATGTCCCAGAAGGAGGCAGCGGACCAGGAGCCAGGGGGGCATGTGGGGCCCGGCATCTAGGCGGGCATGCGCCGGGAGGGTTGTGGAAGTAAAGGCTGAGCCGGTTTCCCATCGCTGTCCCATCACGGCGATGCGGGAACACCGCTGAGTTTTAGTGGGTATACTGTCGGTGCCGTTTCGACAGGAGTCCCACATACCCCGTCTCGTCCCCCGCGAGTGGGGGGGATGCGTAATGCATTTCTCAGCGACAAAAAAAAAGGGTTTTTTGACATCCCCCAGTGGGTTCCCGCATTGTCGAGGCGGGGGGGGGGGCTCAGTAGCCGTGGCATGGACAACCACGGTGAAGCTAAGTGAAACCCGAGGAAGGGCCGCTCGTCAGGGCTTTGCCAGTAAGCCGACGACGTAGCGGCCAACAAGTAGGTTGCGGTGCCGTCGCGACATCGCAACTGAGGCGGGCCGTGATGTGGTATGGGAGGCATCACGGCTGAGGGTTGGAGGCCGCGGCAGGGGAGGAGTGCCGGTATTGCGGTGCGCCGCTCTCCCTACCTTCCGCAGCTTTGACGGGGTCGCCATCGACTAATAGCGGACGCGGTGGGGCAGGGGAAGAGGAGTGTTGGTATGACGTTGGCCGCTCTCCCTATCCTCTGCGGCCGAAAATTGGCAGGCGGCGGGGCCAATGACTTGACCCGTCGCAGGGGGACCAAGGGTGCCCAGACACGGGGTCGTCTCGCGCCCATGTGCTGGTTTGGTCCCTGGGGTGGTTACGGCGTGCCATATGTTCTGGTGCGCCGGTGATGGAGAGTACTCCCCAGAGGGTCCGGTGACGGACGGCCGCGGCGGGTTCACGGATGAGTGCTAAGGCGTGTCCGTGTTCCCGCCGTAAGCGGCAGAGGAGGACACCGTGGAGTTTTAGTGGGTTAGAGTACCACATAACTGCACTATCTCCCCGTGGTAGTGCAGAATACACGAGAATATCTCCACGACAAAAAAAAAAAAGAGTTTTTGACATAGATATAGGAAAGAAGGAGATATGCCCCGGTAGTTGAAAATGTATCAGAACTCCATGTCGCTAAGAAGATACTACTGCGCAACTACTACACATGTAGTTCAGTAAAAGCAATAGATACAAAGTCGCGCACACACTTGCAATTCATAAATCAGAACGTACTACACAATCAATTATAAACCTTAACTCATCAAACATAGCGTGCATTTACCACGCACCGTACAACTTACACACACAAAAACATCTGTCGCTATCATTGTGCTGTGTACAAGCCATTTATTTTACATATACGTTAGTGATTGACTAAATCGGAAAGTTATCGATTCTCCCATTTATTCATTCTCCTGCCCTTATCCCAATTTATTTGGGGTCGGCGCAACATGTCTTTTTCTTCCATACTCCTCTATTAGCTGCCTTCTCGACAGTCACCATCTTTCTAACCATATCATCATCCACACAGTCCATCCATCGTTCCTTTGGTCTTCCCCTACTCTTATACCCATCGACATTCATACTCAAAACTTTCCTCACGACATTTTCCTCATTCCTCCGTAACACATGCCCATATCATGACAACCAGTTTCCACACAACTTTTCAGTTACCGGTGCCACTTTCAGACTTCCTCTTATATACTCATTTCTTATTCGATCCATTCGTGTAACACCACACATCCCTCTCATCATTCTCATCTCAGCTGCATGTAATTGCCTGTCATTCATCCCTTTTGTGGCCTAAAATTCTGATTCATAAAAGACAGCAAGCCTAACCATCGTTTTGTATATCTTCCCCTTAAGTTTAAGTGGAATGCGGGAGTCGCAGATTGTTCGCGTTACCTGCCGCCATTTCATCCATCCAGTGTTAATTATGTGCTTAACCGTCCGATCTACTTCGCCATCACTTTGCACGAGTGAAAAGAGATACCGAAAGTCGGAGCAGACTGGGAGAAGCGCGCCATCAAGCGCTATGGCTCTAAAACTGGAGAGACCGCCGAAATCGTAGAACATATGTTCAGTTTTGGTTCTGCTGATTTTCAAGCCAACATCCTCCAGCTTCTGTTGCCATTTCTCCAATCTGCTTTGGATCTTAGATCCATCTTCACCGACAAGAACAATGTTATCGGCAAACAGCATGCACCAGGGTGCCTCCTCCTGTATGTCCGCCGTCAGAGCGACCATAATCAACAGGAAGAGGTAAGTACATAAAGCCGATGAACGTGTATACTGATGACTCAAGACTAAATTCTTGTATTGAGTTCTGCCGGCAGATGTTTCATACAAAGGCGACACAGTCCCTTATACTTGCCACGCATTCCCTTATACCTGCTACCCATTCCCTTAAACCCACCACGCATAGTAATATTTTTTTTGTAAATAACGAAAAAGACGTGTTGGTGCAGATGAATAACATTTTGCTCGTACAGTCACGAGCATAAGTATGTATACATTTTGCTTTATTCAAAAGCGATTTACTCTTTTATTTTTGAACTAGCTTCTGCCCGCGACTTCGTCCACGTAAAATTTCCTACCCATCCCGTCGCATCGCATCGTCTGCCCGCGCTATTACTGCGTTTTCGCTTAGCATTATTTTTTACTTTTTCTATACCCTTTCGTCCGTCTGGTAGTTCCGGAGATTAGTGCGTTCAAATCAACAAACTCTTCAGCTTATATTATACTAGCTGCGCCCCGCGGTTTCACCCGCATAAGTTTCGATCCCGTGGGAATATCGGGATAAAAAGTAACCTATGTAATCCTGGTTATAAACTATCTGTTTGCCAAATTTCATCCAAATCCGTTCAGTAGTTATGGCGTGAAAGAAACAAACAAACAAACAAACATCCATCCATCCATCCACCCAGTAGGATGTATAGACTAAAGCAAAATTTGCAGGACATTGTTTTTTAAGAATACGTCCAAATAAGTAAAAAAAATGTTGGAATAAGGGCCGATTTTTCCAATGCCAGATAATTTTATCCGAGGAATAATTATGAATTTTTGACAGTTCTTCTATACAAAAACTGTCAGACGTCAATTTTATTCCACGAATACAAATTACCCGTCGATTGAGAAATCGGGCCTAAGTAAAAGATTGTTTATCACACAGCAAGAAACAACAGAAAGAGAATAATACTAAGTAAGAAAAAAGACCAAAGAAACTAATTACCTCAAACTTGAGATATTTTAGGAACAATGATTACCGTATAACAGAATAACGAAGAAAAGAACGAACTATTTATGAAACCTAACAACCGATAGAAATCATAGAACAACCGACTATTTTAACAATTTTAACATCCAATTACCGACAACGACGACAATATTCAAATAGACATGGGTAGCTCGCGAATGAGAGATAAAATTGAACTAGCTCTTTAATCACAATCTAGCTCTCAGTCGCTCAGTCGTTCACGACATAGCTCACTAGCTCATTTAGCTCATTGACTCTATTACTCTATGCGAGTAACGAGTGATACCGACGGCGACGGGACGAAACGCCGATAGCGGCCGACAACGCCCGAACTTCCCCGACGAACAGGTGAACGATTTCGCATTGTACTTATGTAGCTCACTGACCGACTCTTCGGCTCAATACGTCATAGTAAAATAACTCTTATAGTCGTTGTCTCAAAAGTAAAAATGCTTTAGCACTTTTACATAAGTATGAAAATCCATAGGGAATAATAGTTTGTGATTTTGTAAACAAAACAAACGTCGTTATTTTCTTAAATGTACTCAAATTGTTTCTGCGGAATATCGTGTCATTCGTATCGCATATTGTAAGCGCAGTTTAGTTTTAGTTTCTCAGTTAAAAGTTTAATTATTAGTTGTAGTTAGTTAGAATTCTAAATGATATATGTCCATTCATTACATTATACTGTCAATTAACCCTTAAATTGTCACCCTTAGATTTCTTGTGTGTATAAGGTTGAAATTACGTATGTGGGTTGGAATTAGGATAAAAAAGGATATAAAGAAAAAAATTTTTTTTTTTTTGTATATTTATTGTTTTTTTTAAAGTGTCACATAAAACGGACATTGTCCATTATATGTCCAGTTGTGGTACATAAAACTACGTCACATAAAAAGGACATAGCGTATTATATGTGAAGTGGTGATACGTGAAAAGAATAAACATTTTCAATAGTGTAATTAACAATTAACATCAAATAATAATTAGGAACATTCTAGAATCAGTCTTTTAGACATCAGTCATAACATATTAGTTAAAACATTAAAGAAATTGAGTTTTAAATATTTTTAGCTTAGTTCTAAGCTAATAAGCTAACAATGCTCTCAAAATTATTGTAATAAAAATATTAAAAAAAAAACATACCTAAACAAAACAATCAACTTCTCGAAAAATAACAGAACATAAAAATAAAATAATTACTTTTCCTTGTGGAATCTTAGGTAACAAGATTTTTTGGCAGTTAGACAAAGTCTTTGCTGACATTTTGTACACATAATCATGGTTTTACCATTTTTACAGAGACGACACCGGCCCTGTGACGTATAGATTGGAAAATGATCATAACAGTCTAACCGTGCATCATCTACTGGTCTCGGCTGGACCGGTTTTGTAATTGTGGCCAGTTTAGGTGAATTAGTCGTTACGTTGAATCTAGATTTTGTACAGGTATTCATAAGCGCAAGAGCACACTGCACACGAAATTTCTTCAGGCTTAATTTATTTTCAGCTAGTTGAACACAGTCTCTACGATGTAGTAGCCAGCTGTTGTTAAGTGCGATGTCTAATAGTTGGGCAAATATTGACATGTACCAACGTCTTGTTTTCATACGAATTCTGTATAAAGCAATTAACATGTCAGCAATGTCGACGCCGCCCATGTGTGTGTTGTACACTTTTATTACATTGGGACATGGTACCAGTACTCTCTTTTTTTGCTTCTTATCGTACCGTTCTATTGTAGTCACTGGGTCTTGGGCACAAAACGAACTTGCTATATGAATGCATTTATTATCAACCCATTTAGTCACGGCTATTTTCTTGGCGTTGTCACACACTACCTCAAATGTTCCTCGTCCTTTTTTCATCATAGCTTTATCAGTCATCAGTGTACAATTGCGCAATCTATCTTTTCGTAAGGTTCCTAAAGACAAAATTCCCATTTCATTCCGTAAATAATAAATGAGTTCAAGCGACGTAAACCAATTATCAAAGTATACCGTGCTAAGAATTGGATTAGAAATGGTTCTACATAGTTGGAGAACTGTTTTGCCTCCAACCCCAAGATAGTCTTCTTCCCATTCACTAAATTGGACACCTCGAAAAGTGTTTGCGCCATCGTAAGCAAAGAAATCATAAACCATGCCTGAAGTACCAGCACGTACTAGAAATTTAAAACCCCATTTGTTGGGTTTCTTTGGCATGTATTGCCTTCTGCTGCCAGCTTTTTTACCTTTGTAAGGTATTATCATTTCATCGATTGCGAAGGAACGTTCTTCTTCTATCTTCAGGCACTGCTTACGAATATATTCCATGACAGGGGCAATTTTATTATAGCGATCGTTTTTGTCGACATTTGTGTTATCACAAAAGTGCAAGTATCGTTTTATCGATCTATATCGTTTAAGAGACATTGCGGATGAAATCTGTTCATACTTAAGATCAGCACTCCAGTAATCTTCAACTGCAGGTAAGTCTACTATACCCATAAGTATTTCTATGCCTAATAATATTTCCATTTCTTTTCGGGTCACACATATAGATTTTCCGGTAGTTTGTACAGAATATAAATTAGTCATTTCGACTATGATATCAAGTAGCTCATTGGTGAAGAATTTTTGGAAATATTGCTTAGGGCTAAGGAGGTCATGACGTTCCTTGAAGCTGGGGGATTCTGATGTGTGTACGGTACCGGTATATAATCTTTTTTTAAATACAAAATCTAAATGCTTCATTTTACGCTTCTTAGCTACAGGTGTGGTTGTTGCTGGTGGAGGCATAGGCGACGAGTCTATGGTGGCGGTTTGTCTGGTGCGACGTGTTGCCGTATTTGAAAGTAACGTTGGTCTGGAAAAACTGGAGGAAGGTGATGCACCAACTATTGGTGAAGGTGTTTCTGGTATGTAACATGATGGGGCTGAAGGCTTACCAGGGAGTGGAGAAGATTCATCTTGCGTTGTCTGTGATGGCTGTTCTGCAGCATTCATTTGTTCGTCATCCTCGTCACTGAGATCGGCTAATATATCGTATAATGCTGGAGATATGGTACGGAGCGAAGATGAATCACTGCCGTCATTGTGAAAATACTCACGTCGCTCAAAGTTGCCTTCCAAATCGTCATCAGACTCAATGTCAGACTCTTCAGATTCCACCGGAGGTAATAGTGAGAAGATTTTTTTTGATCGCCAAGCCATGCTCCTGTAAAATTTGATAAAAAAGTAAAAAATATTATAATTATAACGATGAAGTTGAAAGTGACAATTAACTGGCGTCGTCCGTTTTATAGGACAATAAAAAGAATACTTGAAATTAGGCCTAAATGACAATGTCCGTTACATGGGTCAGTCCAAGAATATACTAGTTTATACTTCAAGTTGTCAAGGTCCGTTTTGTGGGACACTACAAATAAACGTAGTTTTTTATTCTAATTACAGTAATATTTATAAAAATTATATCAAAATACTAAAGCTATAATCATATTCTAACTAGTAATATAACATTACAATCAAAACAACCAAAATACTTACAATTGTCATCAATTAGAACCGGAGCGTAAACAAATCTGACCGTTGCACTTTTTCAAATGATCAGTACTCGCGACCATTCATCGTTTCGCTAATGGAACATGCACGCGCGCGAAAGAGATAGCTAGTACCCTACCCTTCCACCCGCTCATAGCGCTTAGGAGTGTTACAACTGTGTCTGTGTGCGTGATAATATTGTGTCCTTTAAAACGGACCAAATCAATTTAAGGGTTAATTAGCTTTTTTAAATATTTATTCATCTATATTGACAGTCCTAAGCCCGTTGAAGTATGAAGGAAAATCATTGGCTTTCATAATTTTAATATTCATTTGTAATAAAAAAAAACAAGTAAAGAACTTCAAAGATTTTATAGAGCCACTGAGCTAGTTGTCTCGTTTGACTTGTGTAAAGCAACGCGGCTCAATTTGATCTGTAGCTCGCAATTAAGTCAATTGAGCTCAAGAGTTAAAAGAGTTATTCGGTGAGCTAAAGAGCTAAAAGAGTGATATAGCTCTTTTAATCAAAAGAGCTATATCTCTCTTTTCTTTTCAGTGAGCTACATTTCGCATGTCTATATTCAAATAATAAATCGAGAGGGTCATCAATCCGCGGAAAGTGTTACCAGCGCGATTCAGAAAAATGACATATTTGCACAACTTCATCTATGGGTGAATGGATAAAACGTCTGCACAAAGCATGTGCACGCGATGAATGAAAGTTGTATTCGTGAATGTTTTAGCGGCATTTTGCGTTTATTATCTCCGAAACTACATACAGACTTGATACGACAGAGGGGCATTAAATTACACTACGTATACTATACGTATTTAGTATTAATTCGATACGGTATAAAAACAAAAAGCGCCAAAAATGAGAAAATATTTTTTTCAAACAAACTAAATAGCTTACAAATCAGAATTAAACGTAACCACCCTTTGTAAAGTTTGACTAACCTTAGATGCCTAGGTAACAGAGTGGCAACGTCGCGCGCGCGCCGGAGCGCGACGTGTGTTATCTCGTGACGAGGCGGGCGGCCGGCGGTGGTCTGGCTTTTATGTTAGGTAAGGTTTTGAAGTACGCGCACAAAAACAAACACACAAAATTTTTAAATTCTCGATGTGTCCTCCATTCACATTAATACACAAATTATACCGACGGAGAATATTGTTATTTATTTTTCTAATTAAATCACTGTCCGTCGCTAAGCACTTTAATTTGTGAAATGCTAAAATAATCCTATTTTTAGTTCAACAGTTGTATTTACCTCTGAGGCATACACTTTAATTACACACACACAACCAAAGTTTAATTACGCGTCCTATCACAATAAAAAACGGTCAATCACACAAAAAAAGTTATGTGTCCTGTCACATTAAAAAACAGAAATACTGTCTTAAACTTATTTAGTGTCCTATCACAATAACAAAACAAAATCACAATTGTCAGCGCGCGAATTCGACAAATCGTACGTTCCGAAAGGGCAGCGTCGGCGCACTGAAAAAACAAGTTTTTTAGAGGCCCCACTTACCGATCGCAAAAATTTAGGATGCAACAAACTGAGCTATTTTTGTCTCTTTTACGCGCCGGATGTTTTGCTATGATTGTCACTCTCGTAATGAAAGTGCAAGTGTGTGTGTATATATTGCTTCCTTGTTTGCATTGCCAACTTTTTAGTGAAATATTTGGTTGTACTTGTGACATGCGTCAGTGCGGCAACAACGCATCGTAAATTTATCGTTGTAAGGTGCATGATTATGTCTAAGCATAGGTCATGACCTATGCTTAGACATAATCAGCTGTTAGGAAAGATACGAGAGTCATTCAATATACAGGGTGGCCGGAACATTGACGTCCAAAAATAAAATTTAGGTCCCGCGTATCGTGGGGTATCCGAATCACCCCCATGTATGTTCCGCGACTTTTCATAGTTTTCGAGTTACGAATTTTTTTCTGATTTTTTGAGAATGATCGACCTGACCAATCTAAAAAATGGCTTTGTCGAGATTTTTTTTTTGCAACTGAATCTTCGTGAGTAGTACTTTTATGCATAAAATAATCAGCTTCGTAACTGTGATGAAAGTTATGAAAAAGTTGGTCTAAAGTGCTAATTTTTTTATGATTATGAAAGCTGAGAGTCTGGCGCATTCTTGAAGCCTACTCAGGAACCATGAAGTTTCCTGTTTAATTTTTTTATTTAAAGTTAAAATGCTAAGCCATAATTTACCGAACGTAATTTTTTCACTTTAGACCAACTTTTTCATAACTTTCATCACAGTTACGAAGCTGATTATTTTATGCATAAAAGTACTACTCACGAAGATTCAGTTGCAAAAAAAAAATCTCGACAAAGCCATTTTTTAGATTGGTCAGGTCGATCATTCTCAAAAAATCAGAAAAAAATTCGTAACTCGAAAACTATGAAAAGTCGCGGAACATACATGGGGGTGATTCGGATACCCCACGATACGAGGGACCTAAATTTTATTTTTGGACGTCAATGTTCCGGCCACCCTGTATACTTAGCCTACAAAAAGTAAACGAAAATTTTGGAAAACTGGCAATTTATTTTTCAACATAGTCTCCTTTTAGTTCGATACACTTAGCCCAGCGATGCTCCAACTTTTTTAACCCGTCCGAAAAATAGTTTTTGTCAAACTCTGCAAAATAGGCCTCCGTGGCGGCGATGACCTCCTCATTTGATCCATATCTATTCCCGGCGAGTGATTTTTTCAGATTAGGAAACAGAAAGAAGTCACAAGGGGCCAAATCTGGAGAATACGGTGGATGGGGCAGCAATTCGTAGCGTAATTCGACCAATTTGGCCATGGCAACGGCAGACGTGTGAACCGGTGCGTTGTCGTGGTGAAACAGCACTTTTTTCTTAGCCAGATGGGGTCGTTTTTTCTTTAATTCGGCGTCGAATCGGCCCAATAAATCGGCATAGTAAAGCCCTGTAATTGTTTTACCCTTCTCGAGGTAATCGATGTAGATCACACCTTGTGAATCCCAGAAAACGGTGGCCATAACTTTTCCGGCCGCTTTTACAGTTTTCGCCTTCTTTGGAGAACGTTCCCCGGTCTGGATCCATTGTTTTGATTGCTCCTTGGTCTCTGGTGTGTACCAGTGGATCCAGGTTTCATCGACGGTCACAAAACGACGCAAAAACTCCGCTGGATTCCGCTTAAACAGCGCCAAACACGTCTCCGATGTGGTCTCACGGTTGCGCTTGTTTTCTGGTGTGAGTAAACGCGGCACCCATCGCACCGACAGCTTTCTCATGCCGAGTTCCTCGTGAAGAATATGATGCACTGTTCCTTCTGAAATGCCTACAGTCTCAGCTAGCTCCCGAACCTTCAATCGATCTGCCAATACGAGATCATGGATTTTTTTAATGTTTTCCTCCGTAGCAGCTGTTTTCGGTGCACCTGGACGTGGTTCATCAAAAACCGACGTACGGCCACGTGCAAACTCGTTGAACCAATTCTTGACGGTGGCCATCGATGGAGAAGAGTCACCGTACACAGCATCCAAGCGCTCTTTGATTTCGATGCGCGTTTTCCCTTCCAAAAATAGGAATCGAATCACCGAACGATATTGCTCTTTTTCCATTTTTGTAAAACAGATCGACACGTTCGCTTCCATAAGTTGTCAAATTAAAACAAATGAAGGGATTGGAATGAAAATTTGAAAACAGAATTAAAAAAGAATGTGCTACACTGTGGTAAAACTCTTTTGAAACTACAGCGCCCTCTGGCGATGAGGCTAGGTACTTATTGAATGCACCTCGTATATCGTGTTCAAATGGTGCAAAAACTTTAAAAAATCATTTGCGGCTAAACTACTGCTCCTATTTAATTGATTTTTAGTACAGAGCTTGAAAATGGTACCTAGTATAGGCAGTTTAAAGGAAAGCCCCTCTGTCGTGTCAACTTTGTATATGACCAATTGACGTACTGTAAAGGGCAAATCTTATCTCCTTGATATCCTTGTGATGTGAATACTTTTTAAAACATAAAAGCGATATTAAAAGATAAAATATAAAAGATAGAAATAAGGTGTCGCGGACTTTTGTAGAACTATTTAAGGCGGACCAGATTGCCATACAACTGTTTAGGCAGCGCATGCAAATAATTCTGTTTTAAGGGGTATTTCTTTCCGACTTGCTAGACAAAAGTTGTGATAGCTCAGCTAAAATGCATGATGTAAACTTAATTTATAAAAAAACTAAACTTTATTATTTATATAGCCTATAGCACTCACACATAATGTAGCTTTCTACCAGTGAAAACATACATACATACAACCAAACAAACAAAGTTTACCTCTTTATAATATTAGTATAGATGAAATTTTATTTTGCTACGAACATAGTATTTTCGAACACGTAAGTTTTTGCAATGTGTCGTATTTCATTGTTGTTTTCGTTATTTCACGCAAAAATCGTTATTGAAAGTTTCCGTGTTGACATATTAGTGCTCGTGACTGTTCACAAAAACTACTGATTTCCCAACAAAAAATTGTCGCAAAGTAGTTTCCAAAGGTGGTCCAACACACATTGTTAAAAAAATACCTGTCTCATTCACTATCTTATCATCTGTGACCTTCATATACCTATGTATATATATATATTACATATATGTATATATATATATATATATATTTGTATATATATATATATATTTTTTTTTTAATGTTGCCCCACACTAGGAATTTCTCCTGTATCGTGGGTGCGTTTACAAACATTTAAACTCACATACATAAACAGCCAGACCCGGAACAACTACTTGTAGGTCATACAAATATTTGTTCCGTGTGGGAATCGAACCCGCGACACGCAGCGCAGCAGTCAATCGCTTAACCGCTGCACCAACCGTGCCGTTTAACATCACGCAACCCTTAGGAGCGTTCTTTCTAATTTTTTTTTCCTTTTACTTGGTAAAAAGGAAAAGCAGTCGGAAAGAACGCTAAGCGCAAACGAAGTAGGTAGTCGTACGGGCGAGCGATAGGATGCGACGCGATGGGTCGGGGCCGAAATTTCACGCGGACGAAGTCGCGGGCAGAAGCTAGTAAACAAATAAAGCAGAACATTGTTCCAGCAACACGCTGATGCTGGGTGCAGCATTGGAAACAGTTTGTGTTTCCAGCAACACCAAGGTGTATAGTTGCAACAATGTGGCGCAATATAGCAATGTGGCGAAAAGTATACTTTTCAGGATAACAAATTTGTGTTCAGTATTAAAAAAAAAACTCACACAAATGATCATAATTGACGAACTTTTTCTGGTGGAAGACGCCGGAGATCCACAGACCGCCGTGCTCCAGCGAGGCCTGGTAGCAGCCGTAGGGCGGCGCTAGGTCACAGCGCAACCATCCCACTTCGTTCTGCAGCGTGCAGTTCTGCGTCACCTCAATGTCTTCATTTAAATGTTCCTACCACAAACAACACACACATTTATTGCAACCAACAGTTAAACTAAAGAAACAGTAAGTTGATAAAATACACTGTTAGGTAAACGCCAATAATTCCTAGATCTTACTGGCTTTCTCGGAGAGTTACAAAAAAACAAGTGTTGTACATAGGTACCTACATACTTTCTAGTTTATGTTTATTAGGTTTTGAATTTACCCTCCTCCCTTTATATTGTTGTTTTCTAGGCTACTTAGCTCAATACACAAATTACGATATTTGGTGTTTTATTGAAGACATAATATTGGCGACGAGTAGAAAACATCACACATGAAAGCCTCTGTGGCAGATGTAGCAGGCTGGTATATGACCTGCCAGGAATTCTCCGAATCAAACTCGTCTTGGGTTAACTCTGGAGCACTCACTCCGGCCCTTATGCACATGTGCAAAACACAGCAGGCCAAAATTATTCTGCCTGCTCGTTCTGGATCGTAGTGCAGCTCCCTTGCTGCCAAGAGACACCTCCACCGACCCTTGAGTAGCCCAAATGTGCGTTCAATGGTGGAGCGGGCACGCTTGTGTAATAAGTATCTGAAATATAAGAATGATTAATGTTTATTATGTTGCTAATAATTTGATAGTTATTATAGTACAAAAAACTACTGTCTACGTTTTATGTATCAAATCACCTTTGTAGTAGGCTCAACTGCACGGCTATTATGCTTCCGGGGTAACAGGGGCACTATGTCCTGGCAGAGTTCTTCAAAAAGGGATCGACTGAGTCTGTAGTTGCTTATAAACTCAAGGTTGGGCACTAAATTGCTATCGAAGGAGTCGCGAAGTCGTCTGCGATTCCTTCTCCGCTCCAAACGCTCTTCTCGCAGAGCCTCTTCCACCAAAAACATACGTGCTGCCATTTCGCTACAATTTCAAGTATGACACATTCACTTTAACACTTTAGACAAACATAAAACTCAATAAAATTGTAATAATTAATTAAACTTGATACTTACGATGCTCAAACGATAGCTATTTTGTTATCGTGTATTTTGACATTAATTTGACGTTGTAACTCTTGTCAAAATCAAATTATCGGTAGGTCTTTTTTCGTTCAGAGTAGGGTTTACGATACAACAAATGTCAAAACGAAGTTCGGTTGGATCGGTACCGACCGAACCAAATGTAGTAACTTCGTAGTAGGAAATGGCCGAACGTTCGGCCAATACGATAAATTTACCACTTCGGAGTAGAGGTTTGCGGCTCAATCGGAACAAATGTAAGTTTGCCAAAGAACGTGTAGAGTTTCTAGGTTTTGTCATAGACGCTGAGGGTATTCATCCTGCACCTAGCAAAGTTGAACCTATCGTCAACACTCCTGAACCAAAGAACGTTCAACAGCTACAAGCGTTTTTAGGATTATATAACTTTTATGAGAGGTTCGTACCTCACAAAGCCACCATGCTCGAGCCCCTACATAGGTTGCTCGACAAAGCACAATCTTGGCAATGGACAGACAGGGAGCAAAGGAGCTTTGACACGGCTAAAAGGTTGCTGTCATCTGACTTGACGCTCGTTCATTACGATTTAAATAAGCCGTTGGTACTCACCTGCGACAGTTCAGAATACGGCATCGGCGCTGTATTATCCCACGTTATGGAAGACGGACAGGAGCGCCCTGTAGCTATGAGTTCCAGAACTCTACATACTCATGAACGCCGTACTCACAATTAGATAAAGAGGCCACTGCCATTTCATTTGGACTTAGAAAGTTTCATAACTATATAATGGGAAGATCCTTCACTATAGTTACGGACCATAAACCTTTGTTGGGCATATTCGATCCGAAGCGACCTATGCCTCCGGTCTTGTCGCCTCGCCTAACGAGGATTGCAATTTTGTTGACGTCACATAATTACGAAATTGTGTACAAACCGGGACAACAAATTGGTCACGCTGATGGATTGAGCCGATGGCCACAGCCGGTTCCCGACCAACCAGAACAGCAGTTATGTGACGTGTTGCTAATGTCAGAGACACCTACCGACTTTCCTGTGAATGCTGACCAAATAGCATTAGCAAGGAAGCGAGATAGACTATTATCTCGTGTCAGTCATCATATATTAAGCGGTTGGCCAGCTAGAGTTACCGATGATGAACTGCGTCCATACTGGTTACGTCGTTCGGAACTCTCTATGCATGAAGATTGCATCTTACTGGGTTGGCGAGTGGTGGTACCGTCATCATTACGTGAAACGATACTACGTGCTTTACATAAAACACATAACGGCATCGTCCAAACGAAATCACTGGCCAGGAGTTATGTTTGGTGGCCAAAAATGAATGAAAATGTTGAGGCATTAGTAGGCGGTTGCGACAAATGTCTTGAAAATCGGCACATGCCTCCGAAAACTAAATCTGAGTGGATCACGCCTACAAAGCCGTGGTCTCGAATAAATGTGGACTTTGCGGGACCTTTCCAAGGTAAATATATTTTAATTGTTGTAGACGCATATTCCAGATGGCCTGAAGTGATCTTGACTAACAATATGACAGTGGGAACGGTCATCAGACAACCCAGAAATTTATTTGCTATGCATGGTTTGTGTGAGACATTAGTTTCCGACAACGGAATGTCCTTTGTGTCAGCTGAAGTTAAGCAATTATTGGACGCGAATAAAATAAAACATATTAAAACAGCGCCTTATCATCCCGCAACAAACGGTTTGGCCGAAAGAATGGTGCAAACTGTTAAAGACAAGTTGCGCAAAATGGATATCTCTTGGGATATTAAGATTCCTCGAATGCTACTAGGATTGCGGGTAACTCCTTGCACAATAACTAACAAGAGCCCTGCTGAACTCTTGATGAATAATAATAATAAATAAATATAATAAATCCCTGGACATTTCACACAGCACCATTTGTCCCAAGCTAAGCAACCTAATGCTTGTGTTATGGTAACAAGATGGCTGATAAACTACTTATATACAATTTTTTTTTTTGTAAATATATACCTATTATAGATAGAAAAACACCCAGACTCGGAACAAATACATGTAGGTCATACAAATATTTGTTCCGTGCGGGAATCGAACCCGCGACACGCAGCGCAGCAGTCAATCGCTTAACCACTGCGCCAACCGTGCCGCCAAAATAGGCGCCTACGTACCTTGCTAGATGTTATACATCCGGATAATCGTGTTAAAAATAAAATTAATCAACAGATTACCAATAATGCTCATAATGTAACTCGAGAAACTAATGTGGGCCAAAGTGTGATGTATAGAAACTATAGTTGTGGACCTCGTTGGTCGTCTGGTACAGTGGTTAAAAAGCAAGGGCCATCTAATTATCAAGTTGCAACTGGTGATGGTAATGTTGTCAACCGACACATCAACCAACTGGTTAAAAAGAAAGTCACAGAAGATGAAGACCGAGAAGGAGAGAGGGAAGAAGTGAATAATGAAAAGGCCAGTTTGGAAATGGAAAATCAAGATGTGGAAATGGGAAGTACGGGTGAGGAAATAAATGAAATACCGAGTCCGGACCAATGGGCGGAGATGTTAGGTATACCCAGTGATTATGAGTCTGGCTGTTCTGGGGGTAAGATTAAAAGTAAAGTTTTATCTCATACAAAAAGCCCTTATGAAGAGCCTGATTCAATGTATACGGAATAAACATAATGTTAATGTTAGATATTTAGATAAATGCAAAATGGTTGGCTTTAAGTATAAGTTAAAGTTTAAATATATTTTGTATACTTGGGGGAAAGTTATGTTGTATATAGGTACCTACCTACTTCCTAGTTTATAAGTTTATGTTTATTAGGTTTTCAGTCTACCCTCCATCATATTGTTGTTCCTACCCTACTCTTGTGATTTATCCACTTGTACTTCTAGGCTACTTAGCTCAAAACACAAATTACGATATTTGGTGTTTTATTGAAGACATAATAACAAGAAAATACTTTACCCCTGTATCATTGTTTATCTTGTGCAGCATAACACTGTAGTCTACTGCCGGTATCCCCAGGACCCAGTTCAGTGTAAAGTAATCACTGCAATACAAATAGCGAGTAAATACATCATTGAAAGCACAAAAAAAGCATACCCTCCTTCTGGGTAGTAATAGTAAACGTGACTTACTCATAGTTAAAGAAGACGACGTATGGTGTCGAGTTATCATACTCTTCTTTGGTCATGTTGTTGTTAACCAGAAAGTATGCATCATGAGGATAGTGGCTTCTGTGAAACCCATTCAACGTGCTCTTTAGTAGATAGCAGCTGCTGAATATCAAATCAAACTCCATTGCATAGCATACCTGCAGACAATTGAAGGTTAATCATAATTATGAATTCCATGACTTATTTTTATACACACTCATCAGACTCCCTGTGAGCTTTTTGTAACTAAATAAGGATAATAGTACATTATGACATGTGTGACTTAAGTAGTCCATTTATGCTTAACGCAATGCATCAATACACTTAAGTCACATGTATCATATATTATTTTATAGCTTGTGTGACCTAAACGCACACTTAAGTCATGCTTTTTTTTGTAAAAATGGACTATTTAATTTTGACTGTATATGTTAATCTGAGTAACCTACAACTAACACATCTCTGTATCTTTTGTCCTGTATCGGGTGTGCTGGAAGAGATGCTGCTGATGGTGTGCTGATTTCTTGTGAAATAAGCATCACCTCTGTACCTATTTTTTCTGTTCTGTTTTTCTTGTCTGTTTATATATGTGTGTACATAAATGGTAAATAAATAAATAAATAAATAAAAGTTAAGTAAAACTACTATTGCTTACTACTGTTACGAACCCTATGAACTCCTGTCTGGAATAAGTTTTCTATTATGCACATAAGTAAACAAAACCTGATGCATCTTCAAATTTTGACTCTCTGCGTGCACATTTAGTTTTTATACTTAGTAACTCAACATACCGACTGACCCCAACATAGTTGGGAAAAGGCTAGGCAGATGATGATGACTTAGTAACTCAATGGTACACGAATACTCACATGGGAACAGTTAGTCAGGCCAGAAACGTCTACAGTGTTGAAGGAGTGCTGGGGACCAGGCTTCATTACCCCACGCCGTTTTTTACGAAATTCCGGATCACATACTTTCAAGTCTTGTTTGAACGTAAGGTCCATCGTTAAAAGTTTCCGATCGGGATCGTTGAATGTGCACAGTTCTGCAGTGTATCGACCCCGCACCCTGTCCAGAGACGGAGTAAATGTCGAGTACGACACACCAGGATCTATCTTAGTATCATTACACCTGTACTTCACACCGATCTGTTCGGCGCCCGACTGGCACAGTAAAAACACTAAAAACACAGCCACACACAACATCGCGAACACTTGCAAAAATATTTATGTAAATAACTTCATGACGAGGGCATTATACACCAAGGAGATAAAGTTACACTTAATAATGCGGATAAGTCTGTAAAGCTCCAAGAGCTTTTTCTATATCACGGTATTGCTACCTATATCATTTTAAATAAGAACAATTATTGTACACGCGAAAGACTGTACACGCGCAGAGAGCTCTGTGCACATCATCACGGATGGAAGAACTATTTATTCGCCATTTTATTATCACCAGTGTTGCCAACTCACATGCCAACTTTAATGCTAAACATTTTGCAAAAAAATGCGAAATGTATAAAAAAAATGCTAAATAAAATGCCAAAACAATAGTTATCTATTTATTTTAATTTTAATTAAAGAAAATATCAATATCCTCATCAATTAAAAAAAAAACCGAGTATGTTAACGAAAGCAAAGTCGTTGCGAAAGTGGTCAATTCTTTAAATGGATTATTTCCCGCTGCATCCTTGTAATCAAGTACAGACGCCAGCAGGTCAAGCTACCCGAAACTGTCAAATTTTCCCAATCAACCTTGAACCTTAACGCTTTAGCTATAAAGTTGAAAATCTATTAAAAAAAATTGACAGATTGTAGTAGCTTGATGTGCTGGCGTCTGTACCTCTGTCCAGAACTCGACTGTGGATGTATGTACAGACGCCAGCAGGTCAAGCTACCCGAAACTGTCAAATTTTCCCAATCAACCTTGAACCTCAATGCTTTACCGATAAAGTTGAAAATCTATTAAAGAAATTTGACAGATTGTAGTAACTTGATGTGCTGGCGTCCGTACTTTTCTATTATAATATATGAACGATGTTTGTCCACTGTGTTTCTGGATTTACTCTTAATTATTTAGCAATACTTATAATCGATGGTTCATGACGTATAAAAAGTATTCAACCATAGTTAAAGTATTTTTTGACTCCTGACATACAGGTACACCTAGTTCAGGAGTCAGAGGCTTCAAACAAGTTTGTGTAACCTATTACAATTATTATTTTTCGAATAGGCAAAAGAATAAAGTAATATACGTACAACATTTGTTTACTGAATAAAAAATGCAAAAGAAAATGTGCCAACGTGCTAAATCATTAAAATATGCTAAGTATCATAAAAATGTACTAAATTTAGCCATAAAAATGCCAAAACGGCAACACTGATTATTATCATTTCACTTTGACAGTTGATAATAGATTCTAGAAGCGGATTTCGATACGAGAGGATTTGAGTTTGACACTTCTCGTAGTGATGCGAGTAACGTACCTATCGATTTTTCAAATGCAACTATAAGTTACAAATTGCATGTTATCAAAATTATAAGTAAATAAAAACTGACTCAAATACATTAAAAACTATAATTTTGTATACCTAATTTAGCTTAACTTACCTATTATTTGTTTATTTTGTTACTAGCTTCTGTCCGCGGCTTCGACCGCATCATGGATGTCGGAAATTATCTTATTGCCTATGTTACTCCACTTACATGTATATAACATCATCTATCTGCCAGTGCAAGTCCCGTAAAAATCGGTTCAGCCGTTTCGGAGATTAGCCGGAACATAAATACAGACAAAAATTTAAAAATATGTTTTTAGGGTTCCGTACCCAAAGGGTAAAAACGGGACCTTATCACTAAGACTATCTCATAGAACTATCTCATATCAGATAGAATATCTCAGGAGTTTACAAATAATTTATTGAGCTATAACTTAACATTACAAATTGACGAGCCCACCAGATTACAAAGCAACACATGCATAGATAATTTTGCGCACAATTACCCGCGAAAATGTATTCATCAAATAATGGATTTTAACATGTCAGATCATACAGCCCAACTTCTAAAATTTCCAGTAAAAAAATCCTGTGCAATTAAAAGTTGGAATATTACAACGCGTGACTACAGTCACGACAACCTTATTAAATTCGGATCATGCTTAAATTCTTTATCTTTTTGCGATATTTATCACGCCGATGATCCAAATATATCGTACATACAATAATTTTATGGAAATAATTCAGCTGTTTTACAATCTGTTTCCCCTTAATTATTAAAAAAAATAAGTCAAAAAGAAATCCGAATTAGTTGACACCCTGGTATAAGACGTTGTAGCAAAAATAAACGACAATTTCTCTGGCAATTAAGGCTTTTTTTTTTGGATGGGAAATCATCAAATGACCCCTCCCGCTCTGGGTGGAACGGAAGGGAGTGTCAGACTCTTACTGACTAAAACCCACCCATGTTCCTTCCTTTGCCCTTTATGTTCCGGGGTAGCGGTAACCCTTTCGGACAATCCCGCTGACCCGGCAGGCTTCGGCCCTAAGGGGCCCCTCAAATTATGCTGACAACTCTTTGAGGCGCGCGTGGAACACTACGCGCCGTTCGGCACGGGCCTGGTCCTGATCGGGTGGTGAGCTACCTATTGCTCTCCGCCCGCAGGCCCGCGCCTACGGTGGCCGGGAGTCGTTACGCGGGTCCCGACGCTCAGAGCGTCTCCCGCGGCGGCTGGGACGGGAGGCTCTCTCGCTCATCCGTCCCGCCTCCTCCTTCGCTAGCATGACTACTTCGCAGAAGGAGGCGACTGCCTCCCACTCCCTCTCGCCCCGGACCATGGCTTGCACCAGGGCCGGGCGCGAGAGGCCGCCGCCGCTGCCGATCGCCTCTACGAGGTCACGGCGGTGCTCCGCCCAAGCGGGGCAGACCTCCACCGTGTGCTCCACCGTGTCCGTGTGCTCCACCGTGTGGCAATTAAGGCTGAAACCTAATTGTATTAACCAAACAACGGCGCGCGAGACGCTGTGACAAGCGCACGTAGTATCGTTAGATACGTTCTTAGTGTTTTTCACATATACCCGCGTTTATTAATTATTAATTATGGATGTTATTTTAAGTGACAAGGATAAAAGTGATGATGATAAAAGTCATGAGGATATTATAAAAGAATGTGAAAGAGAATTACAAGCTATGGAAAAGACAAGAAATGATAAAAGACAGAGAGAAAGTGAAAACAGTAGTGAAGAGGGATATATTACTGTGACCAGTAGAAGACCAAAGAGATTAATCAGAAGTGACTCTGCAGATAACAATAGCTATGACCAAAATCAGGAATACATACAGGGTTACTGGTAATTCGACGTATATCCGTCAGGGGCTGATAAGGGGGCCAAAATGCAACAAATTGAACCCCCCATATGTATGGCCGAAATTCAATAGTTTTCGAGATATTTGAATTTTAAGGGTTTTTCGATATTTACCCAAAATTTGACATTTAATTCCAAATAAAAAAAAACTACATATTTGAATGGGTACCATTAAAAATGATGTTGTAGCTGGCACTTCAATTAAGCTATGGACGTAATTAAAACTACTTAATTAAACAAAATAATTAAAATAATGAGCGATATGAGAATAATATCTTACCAATATTTTCATTTTACGCTTCAAAAATGTTGTCTCGTCACAAAAATTTCTATGACATTAATCGTAGGTACAAATAACTAAAACAACTTGCCTATTCTGTAAGCTTTCCAAAAAGGTATAAAAGTCAATTTTAAAATACATAATTCGTGGCATGGCATGTGTTTGAACCGACGCGGGGAGAGAAATCATCTGTGTTTTTAGTTTATGATCCTCGATAAAACAACCGATTTTACTGGCGAAATTCTTGTTGTTGTTCTTGTGGCGGGGTGTGCGGGCGGGGGACTACACGGCGCCTGCTGCGCTCGCGTCGCCTTCCTAATCTTTAGTTTCGACTCTACGCCGCGCAAGCACGTGTGTTGTTATCTTGCTATTAACCAATCTCTCATCGCGTTAAATTGTTATCGATCATTATTGTTAATTCTTGTTTCTCTTGTTATTCTTTTTGTTATCATTGTTATTTCGGATAACATGGCTTCGTATTCTAATAACGAATACGCAGACATAATGTTTTGTTATGGTTTTGCCGATGGAAACGCGGCTGCGGCTCGGCGAGAATACCAACGCCGCTTTCCCGATCGTCGACTTCCCCACGTTACTGTTTTCGGGAGCACCTACCGACGATTGTCTGAAACTGGCAGTGTTCAGAGAGCACAATTCAACGCTGGCAGACCTCGACGGTACACGGCTGACGAAGAGGACACCATTCTTCAGTGTTTTATTGATGACCCAAATATCTCAACGAACATTGTTGCAAGACAGCTCAGTATGTCCCAGTGGAAAGTGTGGTCGGTAGTTCATCTATCAGGTAGACACCCATACCATTATCAACCTGTCCAAACATTGCACGAGGGAGATCCTGCCAGGCGACTCGAATTTTCTCGGTTTATGTTAAACGCTGACGCTGACCAGGAACATTTCCTAAGAAATATTTTGTGGACTGACGAGTCAAAGTTTGACCGGGATGGTATAACGAATTACCATGACTTACATTTTTGGGCACCTAAAGCAGGCAGGAATCCAAAAAAACTAAAAGAAACTGCGTCGCAAATGAGATTTTCCCTGAACGTATGGATGGGTGTCGTTGATAATTATTTGGTGGGCCCTCATTTCTTGCCCCAAAATTTGAACGGCCAAAATTACGAGGAGTTTTTGAGAAACAACCTAGACGATTTGTTGGCGGATGTTCCCGAAGAAATAAAAAACAACCTCATGTTTCAACATGATGGTTGCCCAGCACATTACCGGATTACTGTCCGACAGTGGCTAGACGAGAGATATCCAAACCGATGGATTGGGAGGGGAGGGCTAATTCCGTGGCCAGCACGAAGCCCTGATATCACACCACTTGATTTTTACGTCTGGGGTCATATGAAGGAATTAGTTTATGTGACCCCAATAAATTCAGTCGAAGAACTTCGACAGCGAATAATAAATACGGCGCAACAGAAGAGAACAACGTTCACATCAAGAGTGACGAAAACCGAAGTTAGGAAGAGAATTCGAACCTGCATTCGTAATCGAGGGGCTCATTTTGAACAAGATGTGTAAAATTTTTAATAAAATTTGACGTACATTTTTTAATGCATTTTATTTCATACAAATACAAATGACCCTTTCTCTCCCCGCGCCGATTCAAACACATGCCAAACCACGAATTATGTATTTTAAAATTGACTTTTATACCTTTTTGGAAAGCTTACAGAATAGGCAAGTTGTTTTAGTTATTTGTACGATTAATGTCATAGAAATTTTTGTGACGAGACAACATTTTTGAAGCGTAAAATGAAAATATTGGTAAGATATAAAGAAAGAAAGAAAGAAAAATATTTTATTCTGCACAAACAAAACGCACAATTACAAGTTAAAAAATAATAATAATAAATTTAAAAAAAAAACGAAAAAGACATAAGATACATATAGTCAAAAGACACGTACTCATGCATAAAAAATGTATGATGATGTGTTGATATTATTCTCATATCGCTCATTATTTTAATTATTTTGTTTAATTATGTAGTTTTAATTATGTCCATAGCTTAATTGAAGTGCCAGCTACAACATCATTTTTAATGGTACCCATTCAAATATGTAGTTTTTTTTTTATTTGGAATTAAATGTCAAATTTTGGGTAAATATCGAAAAACCCTTAAAATTCAAATATCTCGAAAACTATTGAATTTCGGCCATACATATGGGGGGTTCAATTTGTTGCATTTTGGCCCCCTTATCAGCCCCTGACGGATATACGTCGAATTACCAGTAACCCTGTAGATATGGGAGAAAAATATGAAATTAGTTTATCTTCTTTAAAAATATGTATTATCAAAACAAATGGCTTTGGCAAGACTTTTGAGGGATGAAAATATACTAAATATAAATAAAATTTGTACAGACGCCAGCACATCAAGCTACTACAATCTGTCAAATTTCTTTAATAGATTTTCAACTTTATCGCTAAAGCATTAAGGTTCAAGGTTCATCATTCTCCTGCCCTTATCCCAATTTATTTGGGGTCGGCGCAACATGTCTTTTTCTTCCATACTTCTCTATTAGTCGTCATCTCGGTAGTCACCCCCTTTCTAACCATATCATCATTCACACATTCCATCCATCGTTTCTTTGGTCTTCCCCTACTCATACCCATCGACATTCATACTCAAAACTCTCCTCACGACATTTTCCTCATTTCTCCGTAACACATGCCCATACCATGACAACCGATTTCCACACAACTTTTCAGTTATCGGTGCCACTTTCAGACTTCCTCTTATGTACTCATTTCTTATTCTATCCATTCGTGTAACACCACACATCCCTCTTAGCATTCTCATCTCAGCTGCATGCAATTGCCTTTCATTCATCCCTTTTGTGGCCCAACATTCTGATCCATACAAGACAGCAGGTCTAATCATGGTTTTATATATCTTCCCCTTAAGTTTAAGGGGAATGCGGGAGTCACAGATTGTTCCCGTGACCTGCCGCCATTTCATCCATCCAATGTTAATTCTGTGCTTAACCGTCCGATCTACTTCGGCATCGCTTTGCACGAGTGAACCGAGATACCGAAAGTCGGAGCAGACTGGGAGACGTGCGCCATCAAGCGCTATGGCTCCAGAACTGGAGAGACCGCCGAAATCGCAGAACATATATTCCGTTTTGGTTCTGCTGATTTTCAAGCCAACATTTTCCAGCTTCTGTTGCCATTTCTCCAATCTGCTCTGGATCTCAGGTACATCTTCACCGACGAGAACAATGTCATCGGCAAACAACATGCACCAGGGTGCCTCCTCCTGGATGTCTGACGTAAGAGCGTCCATAATCAACAGGAAGAGGTAAGGACTTAAAGCCGATCCCTGGTGCAAGCCTACAGCCACACTGAACTCGTCGGTATAGCCAGCAGCCGACCGGACGTAGGTACGAGATTGACTGTACATAGCACGAATTAACTCTACATACTTCCCGGGCAAACCTTTCTCTTTCAAGGCCCACCACAGCACATCACGAGGTACCCTATCATACGCTTTCTCCAGATCAATGAACACCATGTGCAAGTTCTTATGTGCACGTCTGTACTTCTCGCACACTTGGCGGAGTGCAAAAGTGGCGTCCATTGTTCCTCGACCTGGCATAAACCCAAACTGGTTTGGGGTAATCTCACTCTCCTCTCGCAATCTTTTCTCTATTACTTTCTCCCATACCTTCATACTATGTGACATGAGCTTTATCCCTCGATAGTTGTTGCAGTCCTGTACATCACCTTTATTCTTGAAAATGGGCACTAGGGAACTATTGCACCATTCTTGTGGGATCCCTCCTTCGTGCAACAACTTATTGAAGAATAAAGTCAGCCACATACATCCATCTTCTTTTAAACACTTCCATACTTCTACTGGTATATCATCAGGGCCCATAGCCTTCCCGTTTTTCATACCTTGAACTGCCTTTCTTACTTCATCCATGCTAATTTCCCTCACCAAACCCATATTTACTTGTACCTCTTTGAGCACACCATTCCACTTATTCTCCTCGTTCATTAGTTTTTCAAAATAAACCTTCCATCGTTCTTTTATTTCGTCATCTTTGTACAGAACCTTACCGGCGTCGTCTTTCATACATTTAATGTTAATTATATCTCTCGTTCTCCTTTCTCTTGCCTTTGTAATCCGGTAGAGCTCCTTCTGGCCTCTAGGGCTGTCCAGTGACTCATACAACTTCTCCTGCGCCTTAGCCCTCGAAACTGCTACCGCCTTTTTTGCCTTTCTCTTCCATTCTTTATACATCTTCTTCTTATCTTCTTTCAAACTATCATTCCCGTTTTCTACACCCTGCCATTCTTTAAACGCAATTTTCTTTTCTTTAAGCAACTTTTGCACATCTTCATTCCACCACCATGTATCCTTGTCTATTATACCTTTCCCTTTCGATTCTCCAAACACATATTTTGCTACGCTCCTTATACACTCCGCCATCTCTTTCCAACATTCATTCACAGATTTTCCTTCCATATCCTTCATTTCAATCATCTTATCTACCACTTGGCTCTTAAACATACTGGCAAATTCCTCTTTTTCTATCATACGCCATCTTGTTTTGGGCGGGGGCCGTTCCTTGTTCTTACTGGACGAGACACTGACTTTTACCTCCATTATTATCAGTCTATGTTGTGCGACTAAGTCTTCACCTGGGAGCACTTTGCAGTTTTTCACACTTTTAAGGCTGTTTCGTCTTACCAGGAAGTAGTCGATTTGTGTCGCGTGGCGGCCACTTTTATAGCTTATCAGATGCTCGTTTCGTTTTTCAAACCACGTATTTGTTATTGCCAGGTCGAAGGCCGTGGCGGCTTGCAGCAGTACCTCGCCATCAGTGTTTCGGTCTCCGTATCCCCAACCGCCATGCACTCTTTCATAACCATCCTTCTGTTTTCCCACATGTCCGTTAAAATCACCCCCCACATACACTTCTTCACTATCTTGCACATCCATCATCACACAATCGAAGTCCTTCCAGAACTTTTCTTTTATACTATCCTCACACCCTGACTGGGGTGCGTACACACTAACTATATTAACCACCAAACTCTCCACAATCACTTTAATAGCTATCACTCTATCACTCACTCTTTTAACATCCACTACACATTCTTTCAACTGACTATCCAAAACTATACCCACACCATTTCGTTTACCATCGCTTCCACAGTAATAAAACTTATATCCTTCTCCTATCTCTCTAGCCTTCGCACCCTTCCACTTCGTCTCTTGCAGACACGCAATGTTCAGTCGTCGCCTTTTTAAAACATCAGCTAGTTCCCTTCCTCTTCCAGTCATCGTACCTACATTCCAGCTCGCACACCTCAATCTTACTTCTCTCACACTCCGAGCTTGCGTCTTACGTCGCACCCGCCCGTTCTGGTGCGACAACCCTTGTCCATTTCCCACAGAAGCCGGGTGCTGCCCCTGCGCGTCGCCTGTGGGGTACGCCCTAGCCCTATCGCGCATCATATCTTTCCTATACATGTTGCTTTAAGGTTTTGGCAAAGTTTAACAGTCGGCCGCCAGCCTGACACCAACCCTCCTTGGGAATGCTTTTGTTGGTGGTTTACCCGCCACCACGCGGAGTTAAATGGACATCCCGCCATTTTTCGGTTCATTAAGGTTCAAGGTTGATTGGGAAAATTTGACAGTTTCGGGTAGCTTGACCTGCTGGCGTCCGTACAATTTGAAAATAAAATTCAAACAGAAAAACTTACTAAAAACCAAAAACTTAAAGATTTAGATATACAAGCTCAATTCACAGATGAATATAACGTGTCATACGGTGTCACTAAGGGAGTCGATTTAGAAATGGATGAAAATGAATTATTACAAAATTTAACTGCAACATGTGACATATTATCTGTCAAAAGATTGAGGAGAAGAAATTTAAATTATGAATGGGTAGAAAGTGAAACCGTCCGATTAAGTTTTAGAGGTGTAAGTGCTCCCTCTTTCGTTATTGCTTATGGTTGTAAATTTGATGTACAAAAATATGTGTTTCCCGTAACACAATGTTCCAGATGCTGGAGATATGGACACATACAAAAGTTCTGTACATTGAAAAATAATATTTGTCCAAAATGTGGGGATCAACACAGTAACTGTGAAACTCAGGAATATAAATGCCTTAATTGCAAAGGACCTCATATGGAACTAAATAAATTCTGTCCATATGTTATTAAGGAAAAAAATATTCGAAGTATTATGAGTGAACAAAATTTAACTTATAAAAAAGCCCTGGAAGTTTATTTAACAAAAGAAAGGTCAGCAGAAAATATAGTAGACCCACCCATGCTCCCCATATTAGAGGAAGAGCCTTTTAACATTGGTACTATAAATAGTGTTCAGTCGACTCCAACCGATATGAATAGGACATACAGTAATGTGGCACGAACTACGGCCACCGTACATGAGGTGAATAGCAAACAGAATAAGGTCATAAATGTGGAATTCAAAAGAACACAAAATAGGGAAAAGGTGATAAATTCAAAAACAAAAGAATATCGAAAAAGGCAAGGTGAACAACAAGACCTGGACATTATAGAATTGGAATCAGAAAATGTAGAAGAGAGAATACATATAACAGAAGAAAATACGCTGGAGAATGCAAGGATGAGGAAAGAGAGAAAATTCGACATTTGGAATTTAATTTTTAAAATTCGGAATATAGTGAAGTCTGAAAATAGTTTTGAAGATAAATGTAAATCAGTTTTAAAAATTATTGTTCAAGAATGCTTGATAAAAATATTTTCTGGTGTTGTACAGGGTGGGCCAAAAGAAGTCATCCGATGTTGTTTGGCTCTCATTTTTTTTCAAAATGAAAAACTTCGATTCTGTTTTTTGATTATGTTTATTTGAACCTTGGTCAAGTCGAGAAGATGATATCGGCCAAATGGGCGCCGTCACAATTGGTTGCCATACGGGCTTGTTTTATGGCATGTTTCATCACTTCGGCGAGAACTTCGGGCGACAGATTCTCACTCTCGTGTCGAATGTTGTCCTTGAGGGCTTCCAGGGTCTCGGGCTTGTTCACGTAAACACGGGACTTCAAAAATCCCCACAAAAAAAAAGTCTGCAACGGTTAAATCGGGCGATCTTGCGGGCCAGTGCAAATCGCCAAAACGAGGGATGAGGCGACCCGGGAACGCCGCTTTCAGAATATCGGTTGTGGCTCGCGCAGTGTGTGCCGTTTCTCCGTCCTGTTGGAACCACATGTCCTCCAGTCCTAATTCGTCCAATTGCGGCAGAAAAAACTCGGTTAACATGGCCCTATAGCGCGCACCATCCACTGTTGTCGTTTGACCAGCGGCGTTCTCGAAAAAAAATGGCCCGATGACTCCTCCAGCGTGAACAGCGCACCATGCAGTCACTTTGAGCGAGTGTAATGGCTCCTCGTGCATCACTCGTGGATTTTCGGTGCCCTAGAAGCGATAGTTTTGCTTGTTAACGAACCCGCTGAGGTGGAAATGAGCCTCATCGCTCATTATGATTTTGATCGAAAAATCGTCCACTTCGTCCTCGAGATTGAGGATGGCTTGGGCGTAGGTTACACGTGTTTGGCGGTCGACAGGCAGCAGCTGATGAACTGAACTTTGTACGGGAACATGCACAGGTCTTTTACCAAAATTGGCCTTAGGGACGACCGGCTGATGGCTAATTGCGTGGCACAGCGTTTGGTCGATGTTTCCGGCGACAGCTCGACATCCTCGGCAACAGCGGCGATATTCTCGGCAGAACGGGCGCTCCGGGGCCGGCCACTCTTGGCATATTGTATCTTAAGATAAAATATTATAGTATCTTAGCCGTGTGCAGCGCCTGTAGAAGTGAAAATTCTGTACATTGAAAATATCAAAAAAATAAATGGCAGGGGGTGTTACTAGACCGACACCGAACCCAAAAATGTGATTAAAAAAATGTTTCTCTGTCTGCCTGTCTGTCTGTTCGTTCAGACATCACGCAAAAACTACCGGCTCGATTACGATGAAACTTGGTATAATTATTCTTTAATATCCTGGGCACCACACTGGGTACTTTTTATCCCGGAAAAGTATATACAATTAAAAACAAACTTAATTTTGCGGTTTGATCCCTAGATCCGATTACTGTACCAACCGCAAATAATAAGTTTGTCGTAGGTTACGTCACCCGCAGTGGAGTTCACTAAGGGGCGCTGCACACGGCTAAGATACTATAATATTTTATCTTAAGATACAATATCGCAAAGTCCCTAAAAAAACTAATATCTTAGTTTTTAGGGATTTTGCTTATTTATTGAGTTTAGATTAAACGTTGAGGCCAGTTATCAATAGAAGCACGCACTCTTTCCATGGGAAAATTCTTCACTGCCAATCGTATGGATTGTTTTAGGGACTCCAAATTATCATGGCGTTTAGAGCAAGCCGTACCCTCTAAAACTGTCTATAAATCATAATCCAGCGGATTAAGAACGGGACTAGACGACGGCCAGTCTTCGGCTCTGATGAAGTCCGAAACGTTCACTTCCAACCAAGACTGCGTGGACCGAGCTTTATGACCCTGCGCTGAGTCTTGTTGGAAGGACCATACTTGGTTATTGAACATGGTGTTGTTAAGGGGCTTAACCACCTTCTCAAGAATGGTATCTTGATACACTTGTGCCGATGTTTTGATACCTTTTTCACAAAAATATGGCTCAGTCACTCCTTCATAGCTAACACCCCACCAAACCATCACTGAAGTCGGATAATGCCCACGTTGCACTCTGTCGACTAATTGGGAAGCTTCCTTAGAACTTTGAGCATAAATACGGTCATTTTTTTTGTTAAAATGTTGTTCAATTGTAAAGATTTTCTCATCCGTAAACAAAATTTTTCTGTGACCTCCCTTTGCGTACCGCTTCAGCAGTTGTTTCGATTTTACCACCCTATTCTTTTTTAAATTATCAGTTAAAAAATGACCAGTGCGTCTCTTATAGGCTGCAAGTCCTAAGTCATCTTTTAAAATACGCGACATGGTTCTGGGTGCTATCTTCATACCCCGAGATAAAATCTTTTGCTTTCGGACAGAATTTCTTCGAGTTCTTTCCCTTACTGCTTTGACCACCTTTTTCGTATGAACACTACGTGGACGGCCAGATCTTTTTCTGTCACAAACAGAGGAGGTCTCATTGTACCTATTAATTGCCCGGTACACAAACATTTGACTAATACCAAGCGTGTGGAGAGTTTTAAAGATTGCATTTGGCTCCATACCAACTTTGTGTAATGCAATCACAGCGATTCGGTTCTCTTTATCAACCCACTCCATTTTAATATCGCAAAATATTCTACAATGTATTGGCGCCAAAATTAGAAAACTCAATGAACAATCGTATAAAAATGACAGATTCCAAATTCAAATGTAATGTCTTTCTTATTTTTAATTGTAACAGTATTTATGGCCAGACTGTGTACATATACACGTAAAATGGCAGGGGGTGACTTGCAAACTCAATAATGGGCCCCCGGAAACTGTCGCTATCACATAGTGACGTAGCAACAAGGGGGCAACATGTCCTGAGGTGCTTATGAGGAGTGGAGAGGTATTCCACGGCTTTTAGAACAATCCCAGAGCCCGGAAGATGATCAAAATCCCGATGTCGACGTGGAGATACGGCGCGAGGCGGTGGGGTTATTATTATGATTAGTTAATGAGATGTGTAGATGATGATAAAACTCTGTTCGTAGCAAACGGAGTTGATTCGAATGAAAGGTTACTAAAAGATTATGTGAGGATTTCTTGTAGTCTGATTATGTAGTGTATGAATACTGGTCAATGGATCAAATGGGTCTCATCTCAGTTATGATGTTATATGTGTCGACGACTGAGAGGTCTGCGCAGCTCGCCCATCATCAGTATGGTCTTGAGGTAGAGATTCCATGGCGTAGGTCTCAAGTAACACAGTAACAATACCAAGCGGTGCCCCGTCTCCAACGCCTTCAACACCCGGGAAGCACTGCGCTATCATCGGGACCCTAAGGCTCCCAAGGGTCCTAGCGTGGTGTTAAAAAGCCTCATAGCCTTCCTCAAAAATTGGGCTATCAAATGCAAAAATATGTTCTCTAATCCGATCGGTAGTTCCAGAGATTAGCGCGTTCAAACAAACACAAACTGTTCAGCTTTATTATTAGTAAGTATAGATATAGATAAAAATGCTGCTGCAATATATTCTAAAAATACTCGTGAAATCATATCAATTCTTACAATAAGCATGTTCCAATTACCATCTTATTTCCAAAACTGGCAACATAAAGATCTTCCCGAATAATTACATCAAAATAATAATCTTTTAAATTGAACTAGTTTCTGCAAAGATTTGCCAATATTACCAGTCAAAGTCAAAGCATTTATTTCAATTCGAAAAATCAATATCTAATATACAAAATATACAAAGAGAATAAAATTAAATATTACAATTAAATTAGCAACCAGTTTGATTTTGTCTAGATTCTAGATTGTCCTATGGAGCATCCAGCATGCTTCCAAGCATTATCTTGGATATAATCCTCTAATTTATAGTATGCTTGTTTACAAAGTGTACTTTTAATGTGAATTTTAAATTTTCTTTCATTTAATTGCAATATATCACAAGTAGGTATTTTATTGTAACATTTAACACAGTGCCCCATAAAAGATGTATGGTACTTTGTCTAGTCTGAAAAATGGTTGATGTATTTTATTTATTTATTTATTTATTTATTTACCATTTATCATTTATCTTTATTTCTAGTATTAATATTATATTTAAATATATTTTTCTATAGTCTATATTTTATTAATAAGATGTACTTAGATTTTTTCTTGCATACATATTTTCACAAATGAATTGGCAAGGTACCGTCATAATATTAATCCTTTTAAAAAGTTCCCTGACCGATTCGCGGCGACGTAGATTATAAATGGCTCTGACAGCAGTTATTTTTTAAATATTATTAACTTTTGTCTGTACTAGGCCAGACTTTACAAATGTCCTTTGGAGATGAACGAAAATGTATTTGGTTGGATTTATAACAAATAAAAAGCAAAGTTCTAAGTTGCATTATACTCAAAATCACATTCGAATAATTCTTAAAATAGGAATAACTTAAAACCACATTCAACCACAACAAAATGTTAAAATTAGAGCTTCAATCAAATTCCGATCTGTTGAGCTAGAACGGCGTACATCCCGAGAGCCGTCAGGCCGACTGCGCTGGCGTGGACCGCGCGCAGCGCCAGCAGCGCCCAGGCGCTCAGCGCCAGCACGCTGCCCACGGCCTCCTCCAGCAGGCCGCGGTAGGGCGCCAGCGCCAGCAGCGACGCCACGAGCGGCCAGTGCTTGCGCGGCAGGTCGCTGCGCGTGGCCAGCCACACCAGCGCGGCCGTCGCGGCCGTGTGCAGCAGCGCCACGTTGGACTCGGCGCACGAGCGCACGTAGCGCCAGTCGAACTCCGAGCCGCGCGCGCCCACCCACAGCAGCACCGAGCGCGTTACCACCACCTGCAATGTTTATGTACAATATTTCATTAATTTATTCACAAATTATTGCTTGATGACTTACGGAGTTGCATAGAAGAACACATGCTGCTTTATTTAGCACTAATTACGTCTTGGGATAAGGGCATGCTCTCCGCCCAGTGAACACAAATCTATATAAATAAACAACTGGCCAAGTGCGTGTCAGGCCACGCAAAGAATAGGGTTCCATAGTCACCCATAATGGCACTTTACAAGTTAGGCCACTTAGAAAATATAGCTTTTTTTTTGGGGGGTTGGGATGACGACGACACGCACTATTTTAACAAAAAAATGCGCTTTAAAGTTGAATATTTCGCAAACGGATACCTAAATCAAAAAATCGTCGTTAGCAACCTCTCAATGTTTTTAAAAGACGTATCTAATGATACCCCACACTATGGGGTAGACGCGAGAAAAAAAAATCATCCCCGCTTTACGTGTAGGGGAGGTACAATAAAAAAATCGTGTTTTTATTTTAGCACTTTGTCGACGTGGTAAATATACATATTCATGCAAAGTTTCATCTTTCTAGCACTAACCGTTTGGAAAGTAAGCTGAGGACGGACGGATGAACATGACGCAACTATTGGCGATGTAAAGATTATCCGCGCGGCTCTAGCGACATTTAGAAGTTGTCTAAGAACGACACTTTGCTTTAAAGCTGCGGTTAAGTTTAGACATAATCAGATGGACCACGATTACATACAGAAACCTGTTGCTAATAAAAGCAGAAATACGAAATATTGTTGCGTTCCTCAATGTAGGTAGTACTTACGGAGATTCGGGAATAAGTTTTCATTTGTTTCCAAAAGTCAAAATTATGAAGAAAAATTGGGAGAATGCTTTAAGAACAGGCAAGCCGATTTCACCAGCAATTAGAGTTTGTTCTCATCATTTTCAAGCTTCAAACTATTCTAAACTTCAATTATTTCTAAACAGTAAGTATAATTATAATTTAATTATTTAATTGTACATAATAATCATCGCATCGTATCGATGGGGCCACGATAGTCATCGGCAAACTATACTGCTTCAGGGAGGGAAATACACGACCGCGAGTAATGCGCTTTGTAAGGCAGGCATTCTCGGGGACTGGAATCAGCCCTCGAGAATACATGTCCCATGTCACAGAGCGCATCGACTTCCTGAAGCAGAAAGTTTGTGCATGGGCGAGCCGTATTCGGCGGTATAAGCGGCGGGTTGATCGATACACGCTGAATCGCATGTTCCAGAGCGATGAAAGGTGGGTGTATAGAGCGTGGGGGCGTCCTGAACAAAATGCGACAGATGTATGCCGCCCGGATGATGCCGCCACGACATAAACATAAAGACAGCAACTCCATCATGTCTGTCTCTCAAAATTGATGTAGGAATGGGTCCCGCGGTACTAAGGAGCTACTCCTCATAGACATGGCCATTAGCCAACAGGTTCGTCGATCTCGCAAGGATATGTCGACATGTTGGATAGATTATAAGAAGGCCTACGACTCGGTGCCACATACATGGCTCATGAGGGTGCTGGAGTTGTACAAGATAGATGCAACTCTACGCACCTTCCTTGAGTCAGGTATGGGGCAATGGAAGACGGTCCTTCGCTATCCAGGGTGTCGACAGATCCAGGGGAATGATGAGCCTGTTTGGATTAAGCGGGGAATATTTCAGGGCGACAGTTTGAGTCCACTTTGGTTCTGCTTAGCCCTGAATCCTCTAAGCACACTGCTAGAGGATTCAGGTCTAGGCTACCGGTTGAAGAGCGGTAGTCAAGTCATATCTCACCTCCTCTACATGGATGATTTGAAACTCTTTGCCCCCAACAAATTGCATCTGATAGAGCTACTGAAGGTAACTGAAACATTCAGTAGTGCCATCAGGATGGAATTTGGTATGGACAAATGTGCAGTCATGCATGTAAAGGGGGGGGGGGGGATCATGGAATCCGAGGGAATTCCACTATCGGATTCCATACACCTTAGATCCCTCTCCTCATCCGAAAGCTATAAGTATTTGGGTATGTCGGAAGCGTTAGGCATCAACGATGCTGATATCATGTCTTTTGTCGCCTGAAGAAGGTATTAATTAATCTTCTTTCGGGCGGAAATAAGGTGCACGCCTTCAATGGTTGGGTCATGCCGGTTTTGATGTACTCTTTCAGCATACTCAAATGGATTCAGACTGAACTCGATGCCCTGGATAGAAGGGTCCGTACACTGCTGACCGCAAACCGGTGCATCACCCACGATCATCGGTGATGAGACTGTATATCCCGCGGAAGTGTGGAGGTCGAGGCTTTTTAAATGCGAAGACCCTCCACAACCGCGAGGTGTGCAGTCTCAGGGAATATTTTTTAAAAGCTGTAGTGGGTATGCACCGTGATGTTGTCACAGTGGACAAGGGGCTCACCCCGTTCCTCACGGCGAAAGAGAATTGGCGCAAACCTGTAGTACTTACTACTGATGATCGCAAGAAGGTATGTCAAAGCAAGAAACATCACGGGCGCTTCTATCGGGCTCTTCATGAGCCCGGTGTAGACTTCTTAGCGTCCGTATCCTGGCTACGTTTTGGGGACCTTTTCGGGGAAACTGAAGGTTTCGTCTGTGCAATTATGGACGAAGTTGTCTTGACGAATAACTACCGGAGATATATTATGAAGGACGGGACGGTTGACGTGTATCGGGCATGCCACTGTCCGGGTGAGTCCATCAGACATATTATCTCTGGTTGTTCTCGTCTGGCTAACGGCGAGTACTTGCACAGGCATAACCAAGTGGCCAGGATTATTCACCAGCAACTTGCTTTGAAATATATACTTGTCGATTCTGAGGTACCGTAATACATGTGGTATGTGCCCGACTCAGTTCTTGAAAATGACCATGTCACGTTGTACTGGTATCGGTCTATCATTTCTGACAGGACTATTGTCGCCAATAAGCGTGATATAGTGGTGATAGATCGATTAGCGCGCCGCACAATGATTACCATTCCACAAGACGGGAACCTCATGAAAGCTGAGAAAGAGAAACAAATTAAATATCTCGACTTAGCACACGAGGTTGTTTACATGTGGAATGTGAGCTCGGCTGTCATTGTTCCGATTGTCGTATCGGCCAATGACCTGATGGCCAAAAGCCTAGATCAACATCTATCGAGGCTCTCGTTAGGCGGTTGGATTAAGGGCCTGATTCAAAAGGCAGTACTCCTCGATACGGGTCGCATTGTGAGGAGGTTCCTGTCTCTGGAGCCCTAACCACCGGTAGCTTGGACCCTGCTCCCGACATCGGTGGATCACTTTTTTTTTATATTTTTAAATGTTTTTTTTGTCTAATTTTTATATATAAAAAAAAAAATATTTAAAAATGTAATAAATAAACGAAATAATAATAATCTGTATTGACATAAAAATATTACAACCGTACATGTGAAGCCCCTGGACTCCCGTGCTAGGCGAACCTGTGTTACATGAATCAGTAACACTAGTACCTAGGTATTGAAACAGTAAAACTAAACAATAAAAAGAAACAAAGCGGGCTTGTGTTTACACGCGTGTGTGTGTGTGTATGTGTGATGGCGAGTGCAACGCATTTGAGTGAAAAAAGAAAAATTCTATGCGTCTTTTATGATACTGATAAAATTAACTTCAGGACTGAAGCCAAGGTCTTAAAATTTGCTTTGCCTTATATAACGTTAGCTTATAAATCGAGATAGATTTATTAACCCGGTTGTAGATCTTTGAGCTTAACGCACACAAGTGTCTGGACGCGAGAGCAGTGCGACATTTGGTGACTTTGCAGACTGGAAAGCCAGTACGTCTACTTATTGCCTCTGAACTTATTGGTAACATAGTGTGTCTACGTAGGACAGAACGGAGTATATACAATTGTCGAACTGTAAGGACTTGAGTACAACTGTCTAGTGGGATAGATTTGTTTTTTGAAGGATATCGCTTTAAGTACTGCCCGTTGTGCCCGTTCCGCTCTGAGCATAGCTGTTTTAAAAGTCCCTCCCCATACTGGAATGCAGTAGGTAATTATAGACTCGCATAACGAGCGGTAGACCATTGTTGATGTCTCCTTTTCCGCAGAATGTCGTAGATCTTTAAATAAATAAATAAGCTTACGAAGCCTGGAACGTAAAGCGTCTATGTGAGTTCGCCAGTCGAGCTTTTCGTCTATATGGACTCCTAGATATTTGATGTGAGGTGCCAAAGAGAGGCTAATACATTTACATTGTGTAGGATCTGTACATACATGTGGGATTATATCTGTAGTGGTTGGAGGCTTGGTGCAGTTTGATGAAGAGAACTGTATGACTTTTGTTTTTGCAATATTCAGTGTCAGCATGTTGTTGCTCAGCCAGTTCACTATACTACGCAATGAAGCTTAAACTCTATCAGTCGCCTTGGACCAGTCACTGTCATAAATAAGGAGTGCCGTATCATCAGCGTAAGTGAATATAACACAGTGGTGGACAGGTAACTGGCAGAGGTCATCGTATTGTCGCGAGTGCACTCTTTCAAGTACCTTGGGCATGTTTTGACCACTAGCCCTTTTTTTTTTTTTTTGGATGGGAAATCATCATATGACCCCTCCCGCTCTGGGTGGAGCGGAAGGGAGTGTCAGCCTCTTACTGACTAAAACCCACCCATGTTCTTTCCTTTGCCCTTTATGTTCCGGGGTAGCGGTAACCCTTTCGGACAATCCCGCTGACCCGGCAGGCTTCGGCCCTACGGGGCCCCTCAAATTATGCTGACAACTCTTTGAGGCGCACGTGGAACACTTATGCGCCGTCCGGCACGGGTCTGGTCCTGATCGGACGGTGAGCTACCCATTGCTCTCCGTCCGCAGGCCCGCGCCTACGGTGGCCGGGAGTCCTCGGGAGGCTCCCGACGCCCGGAGCGTCTCCCGCGGCGGCTGGGACGGGAGGCTCTTTCCCTCATCCGTCCCGCCATCTCCTTCGCTAGCATGACTGCTTCGCAGATGGAGGCGACTGCCTCCCACTCCCTCCCACGCCCGGACCATGGCTTGCACCAGGGCCGGGCGCGAGAGGCCGCCGCCGCTGCCGATCGCCTCTACGAGGACACGGCGGTGTGACCACTAGCCTTAAGGATGATGACGATATTGAGAGAGAGCGGAGGGCGCTGTCGGTCAAAGCGAATATGATTGCCCGCAGGTTTAAACGTGCTTCTACGGAGGTGAGAAAAACACTTTTTAGGGCCTTCTGCCCCTCATTTTACACCTGCGGCCTGTGGGTACATTTTAAGCAGAGATCGTACAGTGCCCTTCGCGCGCAGTACAATAATGCCTTCAGGGTGTTGATGGAGCTGCCTCGCTTCTGTAGCGCATCAGGGATGTTTGCGGAATTGAGTGTTGATTGCTTTTATGCATTAATGCGTAAAATATGTGCCTCCTTGTTGCGCAGGGTGCGAGCCAGTTCCAACAGCATCCTGGGAGTTATTGCGGACAGGTTGGACTGCTCTGTAAGTCGTTGCTCCAGTATCTCAGCTGGAATGCGGAAGCAGTGATTGTTTTTGTGTAATTGTTGCTGTAATTGTATCACTAACATAGTTGTAAGTTTATTGTATTGTTACTAACGCTGTATGAGTCTCAAGGTTACTCTCAATAAATAATTTATTATTATTATTAATGTAAATTTGAAAAAGGGTGGGCCCCAAAACACTGCCTTGTGGTATGCCATAGCAAACCGGTTCCTCTGAGTGCAGAGGAACCCGGTTTGCCGGAAATTGAAGACATTATCAGTGGATAATGTCTTCAATTTTTACGCAGTGACTGCGGCCACTCAGGTAACTTTTAAAAATATCAAGAGCCAAGCCACGTATTCCTATTTGCTGTAAACTTATATTCACATGTATTTTATAAATTATTTACTCAGTTTAGGCTAAGGCGAGTTTCTCGTCAGATAACGAGATTATGTTTATCGTTCCAGATTCTAAAAGACAGAAGTTGTTTCCTAATGTCGTACCGTCTCAGAATATTCCTAAAAAAAACTCTGATAAAGAAGTACTATTAGCCCAAAAAATAAAATCAATTGCTCGAGAAAATAGGGCTGATATCAGACACAGGAAAATAGTTGTACTTATCAAAGAATAAATTCAGTCTTGAGATACATCTATTCAAAGTTTTATAATGGCTGGATGTTTGGAACTTTGGAATTTAATCCCGACGTGCGCAGCACCAGTACTTGTACATGTATTATATATATTATTCTTTTTTCCTACAGAAATCACCATTCCACTCCGTAATAATTCTTCTCCAGAACGCATTGGTTTTGTGTATCCTGCAGACGCTTTAATTACATCGACTATCGACAACATAATTATTGTCTCGTCCAGCAAGAAACCACATAAATCTGATTTATATTTAATAAATAAATTTTTCCGTGACGTAAATTGTATCGAAAACTGTTAGTGTTGTTCTTAGACAGCTTCACAATTTTGACACCTGAGGCGCTAGTTGGAAATCTTTGCATCGCTAATAAGGGTGAACTACGAGAGACGTGAATTACGGAACCCTAAAAATGAATCACCGAAATGTATGTACGCGCATAACTTCCGATCGACTGCACCAAATTGGATAATTCTTTTTTTTTGTTTGTTATTGTCAGGACAAGGTTAGTATATAATTGGACCCAGTAGGTGGCGCTGCTTTTTCGCGCAGGACGACGTCTGCCGGGCCGGGTCCGCTAGTTATTAATAAAAAAATTCCCGGTTGGGCTAATAATATTTGAAAAATAACTGATAATATTTGAAATCCCACCACAGCTTTCGTTATTTGGCAAATCTTTGCAGAACATATTTCAATTTTAAATATTATTATTTTGATTCAAGTATTCGGGGAAGTCTTAATGTTGCCAGTTTTGGAAATAATATGGTAATTGGGACATGCTTATTGTAAGAATTGATATGATTTCACGAGTATTTTTAAAATATAGAATATCAAAACTGTATTTAAATTATTATTAAAAGCCTGTGATGTCCCACTGCTGGGCAAAGGCCTCCCTACTCTCTTTCCATTTCTCTCTTGAAGTTCCGCGTTTGGCTTCTACCGAGAACGGACGTGTATCATTCGCGTGCGGGTGCTCTACTTTAGAGTAATTCGCTGGCGCATCACAATAACACCGTCATTGCCGCGTTGCGAAATCGGTTTATGAAGGTCGCCAAGATGACCCAGTTATTAAACATAGTGTAAACAGTGCAATTAAATAAATTTAAAGGTGACGTTTCTACTTACCTTACTATGTCTCCAACAAAGGTAAAAATTAAAACCGATCTGGAAAAGCTGTTGTATGACAGTTACATCCAAGAAAAATCGGAAAGAGAACAGCTGGAACTTCTTGTTAATAATCTGAAGATCCAAATAGAAGGCCTCCAGCAACAACTTCAAAGCCTCCAAAAAGCAAATCCCAGCTCCAGTGGTCAAGGAAATAATGACCCTAAGCAGTTAGAAGCTAAGAGCAACAAGCAATTTGCTCAATCACAAACGGGAAATTTCGAGTACTGCACAGACGGGGAGGAACTCGCTAAAGAGACTTGAGTGGATTAGGGCCAAAAGTAGGAAGAAAAGGAAGCTTAACATCTCCCTCTCTCCACCACAACAACCTGGAACAAGCGCCCAACAACAACAAAAATGTGAGAAAGAACAGACATTAGTCAAAAAAGTGTCTCCACCGCCGCCAATCATAATAGACAAATGTTCTACGACTCACTAACTGAAACCCAACCAACTGAATCATTCACCGCAAAAATGATGAACGGAGATTGTGTGAAAATGAACGCCAAAACCGAAGACTCTTATAGAGCGATTGCTAGGTTTTTGTCAGAAAAAGAATATCTTTGGCATTCTTACGAGAACAAACAGGCTCGACCAATAAAAGTTGTAGTGAAAAAAATACATTCTTCGTGCCAGCCAGATCGAATTAAAGATGATTTAATATCGCAAGGTTTGAAAATAGAAAAAGTTGACAACAAGTTGAGCTGGAAGACTAAAGAACCACTCAATATGTTCGTCTTATCATTTAACAATGACGAAAATGTCAACAAAATCTATGGCATAAAGCACATTTTAAGGTGTAAAATTGAAATACACCCTCTCAAAAACCTGAAACTCATTCCTCAATGTAAAAGATGCCAGGCAAATGGACATAATCATAAATACTGCAGGAAAGAGCCGAGGTGTGTCAAATGCACTGGCAAGCATCTTACAGCCAACTGTACCAAATCTTCGCAAGAGAAACCAAAATGCGTCCACTGTGGCTTACCCCACCCTGCTAACTATAGAGGGTGTGAAGTAGCCAAGGAGATGCAAATTATGAAAAATAAAAATACCAAAAAGAAACTCGTTGTGCCCACTGCCCAACAGTCTTCTTCCATAAAAAATCTTCAGAAACAGGCACCGAAAGAAAGTTTTCAGGCAACGGCAAAACCTGTTCAAACGTTTTCCTATGCACAAGCCGCAAAACAAGGCTCACAACCTTCGAATCTGGAAGATAAGATAATCAGATCTTGAAGTGTATTACTACTTTTGACAAAAGATTAAAGATGCTAGAATCCAGCACCGAAACAGTTGTTTTTAATAACCAAAAATGAGTAACACACTAAAAATAATGGCATGGAACTCCAATGGGCTCCTCAAACATCAGAATGAGTTACAGGCAGTCCTAGAGACAGAAAATATAGACGTGTGTTTGATCTCCGAAACGCACTTCACTAACCAATCTTTCATCAAATTTAGAGGATACAAGGTATATAATTCACTCCACTCCACCCTGACAACTCGGCCAGAGGAGGTAGCGCGGTTATAATCAAAGAAAACATCAATCATTATGAGCAGAGTAAATTTGAAGAACCAGACATTCAAGCCGTGGCAGTATCTGTTAAAACCCGATTTTGTCACGTTTCCATTGCAGCCGTATACTGTCCTCCAAGGCATATGATAAGAAAAGAGATATTTGCAATTCTTTGAACTTCTAGACCAGAGATTCATTCTAGGCGGTGATTTCAATGCCAAGCATACGCACTGGGGATCAAGACTTACTACAACAAAGGGAAGGCAGCTTTTAAATGCAGTTAAAGACACACACTGTAAAGTTATGAGTACAGGCAAACCAACAGAGCATTTATTTCCCAGAAAAAATGTATACGGGCCTTATACGGGATTCCGTCCGATGAATCATGTAAGCCAATATTTAAAATGCTTGGTTTGCTACCGCTACCGTCATTATATATATATGAGGTGTGTATGTTTGTAAAGAAACACAAAGAATTGTTTAAAACAGCAGAAGAGGTATGTTCACGAAGTCGGCGTGACCAATACACACTTGTACTAGACGAGCGGCCTAGGTATGCAAAATATAATAAAAATTGTGTGGCTATGTGTGTACGTATATTTAATAATTTACCAAAGACATTAAAAGTATTGAATTGTAGGCTATTTAAAATTGAATTGTATAACTGGTTAAATGATAATAATTTTTATAGTATTAAGGAGTTTTTAGAACACTAACGTTGACAGCACAACTTTGCATGCTTTAATTATAAGCAAAACATGTATGATCACATATTGTATTGTAAAACCTTTTTATACCGTGTTTTAAGCAAATAAATATTATTATTATTATTATTATTATTATTATTAACATACTGGCCCACTGTCCTCTAGAAAATACCGGATCTTATAGACTTTTTCATAATCAAAAATGTATCCACCAATTACGTTAATTTGGAGGAAGATTTTCACATGAATTCGGACCATTCCCCGATTATCCTAAGACTCAGTCAAAAAATCCTACTGAGAGAAAGCCATCTAAGCCTGGTTAATAAATCTACAGATTGGGACAGTTTTGCCCTTGATCTAGATAATATTATCGACCTAAAAACTCCGTTACAAAATCAGGACCAACTGGACACGGAAGTAAACAAATACGTTGTTAATATCCAACAATGTGCATGGAACAACACGCCACAATTAAAACGTAAATATAAGGGACATATCTATCCCAAGGAAATTGTGAGTTTACTATCTGATAAAAGAAAGCAAAGAAAGCGGTGGCAGCAAAGAAGATGCCCGCGGGATAAAACATTATTAAATAACCTAACTAAACGACTAAAGAGGAAAATTCTACAATTTGAGGATGAATGTCTGAATACTCACCTTGTGTAGCTTACCAACGGCCAATCAACGGATTTCTCTTTTTGGAAAGCTACAAGAAATCTTAAAAGGCCAATTATACCAATTCCACCCATCAAAAACAGCGACGGAAAATGGGCCATAAGCAATGAACAAAAAGCGTTTAGGTTTGCCCAACACTTAGAAAACACTTTTCGGCCCAACAAGAGCTCCATAGAAATAATTGAGAGTGAAAAGTTATCACAAAGTGAAAGAATTCGACTTGTAACTCCTAAAGAAGTTCTGAGAGAAATTCAAAACGCATAAACATGGGTGTTTATGCCATGGGTGTTTTTTAAAGATATGGGTATCCTTAGATTGCGTTGACTTAGAAGTTTGATTTTTTCTGCTTCAAGGGGTGGCAGTAGCAAGGCATTGAGTATCTGATATTAATTTCAACTTGATAACTCTATGTGTTCCTAAGAAAAAGGGTCTTGACAGACAGACAACGAAGTGACCTTATATTATATGGGTTCCATTTTCCTTTTGAGGGTTGGAATTCTAAAAATAGCCAAATCGGTCCAGCCTTTCTCACTATGCACTTACCAACTAACAGGATTTATTTTTTAATTATGTATATATTAGTGAGTTTATTTTACCTCTGCACTTGCCCATCCAATAGCCGAAGTGAGGATTTTGGCATGACCTTTGCCTGGAACCGAATTCAATGCGAAGTATATACCCAGAAGGTCTGCAAAGTCAACTGTTGCTTTCAGAATTTCCTGAAATCAAGTAAAAGAGCATTTTGGTAGTAAATACTGACACACATGCACTGACTGGACTCAAATCTGTGTGGCTGTTTTTTCAAAAGACAATCTCAGATGAATGCAAATGATGAATGACTGAATGCTGCTAAAATGATCTAACCAAGACATTGCCTGGACTTTAAAAGAGACTGTGACCTTTTAGTTTGGTGTTTCTTCTCAATATAGTCAGATAGAAAACACCAACGTCATCTAGATTATACCATTTATCAATAAACTAGTAACATTCATCATCACCATCATCATCTGCCTGCCTTTTCCCAACTAAGTTGGGGTCGGCTTCTAGTCTAATCGTATGCAGCTGAATTCCAGTATTTTACATGAAGCGACAACATGAGCAAACATTCATGAGTTAAAATCAGAATATTAAGTTAGCAAGTAGTTTTAATATTAAGTTAGCAAGTAGTTTTAATATTAAGTTAGCAAGTAGTTTTAATATTAAGTTAGCAAGTAGTTTTAATCTGTGGCTCCAGTCAAGTGTTATTCATTCTTCTCATTGCCCAATAGTAGTGAGAGTGTCCTGGTTGGGTTTCATATACATAACAGATATAACTCATAACTATTTAGACAGTAAACAATTAGCCTTGAGTACTTTAGCAAGAATTAACAAGCACTTAGACCAGTGATAACTGATTACAATACAAACATAAGTGACCTGGGTTTTTGTGACAAAGAGTGAGGCCATAAACTAGACAGTGTTAAGTAATAAATGACAGAATTGAAACAAAATAATTACCAAGAACACATTATATTCTCCTGTAATGTGACTACTGTCGGAATCAGGGAAGAATGTAGCCAGCAACAGCATCTTGCACAGCTGTGTGAAGATGTACAGGCCACCTGCATACACGCACTTTGAGAACGTAGCATATTCCGATCTAAAATATCAATAAACATAAATATTAAATTACAAAATGTACTAGTTGCTGGTAACCTAGAAGGAAGATTAACTTACATTCCAGAGAACTTGTATGCCATATGATATGGTGCATACACGAGTGCAAGGCAATTTCCAAAATGATAAAGCGTCATCTTAGTATACCTATGTTTGTACTTATAAACCTGATTAAAAACTTTATAAATTAAATTTTACGGGGCATCAAACTCTCAAATCAATCGTCATTCGTATATTGTGGTGTGACAGTGTGAAGCGCTCCATTTCTATTCAATCTTAGGCAGTCATAATCAACATCTTCTTTTTCGTTCTAACGGTTGTGAATTCATCATTTTGTCTTTGTCTTTTTTTCCTAAAGCCTTACATACTGTACATTTTAACTGGAACGAGTTACTGTCAAGACGCGAAACGTTGTCAGTCAAATGTCAAATTCGATCTCGTGCAATATTGTAATTTTATGAGTGAAATGGAACGAAGATCGACCTAACAAAATAATTTTTATGAGAATTTCTTTCAAAATTATGTAAAGCTTTTATTGTTTAAATTAAAAAAACCTTAAGTGTGCAGTGAATTATATTTTAATACCTAAACAAACAAAATTTACTATATTTAAAAATAAATACTGTGTGTTGAGAATCGTACAAAACGTTTCATTTCTCCGAAATCTACAAGCTATGATTAAAATGTACACCTACCTACTTAATAATATTCATATTTGTTTATTAATTAAAACTAAGGCAAATGAATTTTGTTTTTAATCAAATGTACAATGTACATACCTACATGGGGTTTACAACTTGAAAACTCTTGCATGAAATTAGACGTAAGCAACCTGCGCGCCAATTTATAGACAATGTTAATTTGTTTATGCTGTGATTAATATAATTGTTATATCTTTATTATTTAAGTAAATAATCATTAGTTATACTTGATACAGTGTTATTCTCATTGCTTTGGTGTTATTCATTTTAAATACCTTTACCATGTATAATGGGTAAGCTTTTAACACTTTGCGAATAAGCTTTAATTTTTTCAAAAACAAAAGGAAAGTTTAAAGAAATAATGTGATATCATCAATTTGATTTTTCAGATAGCGTCGTGTTAATACGGTGTAAACCTACAAATATATTGTGATCCTACTGTCACACGTCATGCTAATAGAAATGGGTGAGGCTATGAGAGTGTAGAAAGAGATGCAAAATGAGGGGAGCTTTTAAAAAAGGGTTAGTTTTTAACCCTTTCATTTTTTAGCACACGCGCAAAAGGGTAAGGGGTTGGTTGTCCAATAGCAGGGCAGAGTTTGAAAGATTTTGAATTTTATTCGTCCGGAGAAGCTCGGTCTGCATTTGGTGGGTGCTCCGGACACTATCTTTCACCAGTTCCCTTTAGGAAGAGCTTGTAACAACCTGTTTATTCAAATGAGGGAGGTGTCATGTGAATGTTACAAATGTTTGGTTGATTTTAAATGTGATTTTGAATATTTAAAGTGATGCTGTGAAGTTAGTCGGTGAATACTTCAATCATAGTTATTTTGTAATATTTTATAGATAATGTTGGGGTGAAATTTACTATGCCAGTTTATGATTTGCAATTGACTTTATTTCCCTATGGGTGAGTAAGTTTATAAATTGAATTAATTCACTGTCTAATAATGATTGTGATTTAGTCAATCAAAATATTGATTTCAACTTCATTTACATTTACTACTTAAATTTGATATTTTCAATGGTATAGTATAGTATCTTTCATATAATTATCATACTTAAACTGATTTTCAGTTATTGTAAAATGAAAGATAAAGAAATAAAGTAAAACAAATAAGTACCTAATAATAACATTGTATTAATGAAGTTGATCTAGGCTGCTTTTTAATGTTGAAACGCCAATTCATTCAAGGTAATGTTATGTGCAGAAAAGTTTCAGAAGTTGATGCTGTAATGTGAATGGAGTTAAAATTTAAATTTAAGAAAATAAATAAACAGACATCATGGCACCAGCTTCTTAAAGGTCTTTCTTAAGGTGGTCATTATTACAAGTTTTTTTTTTAAACCAGCTTCTAAAAATTAGGTTTTTATTGATTGGTACTTTTCATACTTTTGTCAAACCTTTGTTATCTAGGGGCATTATGCCTAACTTTTTTATTCATTTATTTATTTTAGGATCTCCAACTCAAAAAAAGCCATCAAAGGCTTCTGTGGTTTTTAGTATATAACTATTTAAACTCTGCGATATACATTTTGAACATTAAATAAAAAAAAACTAAAGACATACACTAAACATTACGTATATGTATTTAATGGACGACAAAGTATTCAGTAGGTATTCAGCATGCACAATAAAATGAACTACTAAGTTGACGATAGCTTCATTATATCTTCCTATTAATATTTTATTTACTAAATAAATATTTAATATATTCCTAAAATACGGGATTGGGGCGAACTAGACAGTATCAAATCGATTATTTTTCTTTAATCTGTTTATAAATTACCAACTATCTAAACCTCTACACAGGGTCCGCAAAATACCATGGACGCAGAGTTGCGGCACCAGCCCGTTATAGGTACTTACCATACTGGGTACCTCTAAACAGGATACGTAACTATCTACCTAATTTAGTAAGTAGGTATAAGTACCTATAACCTACATAGCTTTTATATTATTATAATATTAAACCCATATATGAAATATATGTAGGCGACATATTAAGATAAAGCTTACTCAAAACCTAGGTGTATTTTTGTAACGAAAGAAAATTACCAAACAAAAATTTCAACTAATTGAAATCATCACAAAATATTTCTATTGTACATACAAGAATGCGTCGGCCGAAATCGTGCCTATTCGATCAAAGACTTGTTTGTATAGAAAGGTAATGAATTCCGTAATACCTCATATTCACAAGTATCGCACGAACATTTCAAATAAAATGAAAAGAGAATAAAACCCCGGCGTGTCGTGAGGACGGTGAGGAGTCCACTCACGTCATCCCTCCATTACAGCATTGTCCGCGCGACAATGGCGATAGAGAATAAAGAATCGCAGCCATTAGGTAAATTTCCTCATACATTTTTTTGCGTGACACCCTCGACGCGTAAAAAGCGGGGAAACGTACATTTGTCATGTGGGAGAGACTAGTGGCCGCGGCTCTCGCGAGATCTCAATCTTGCTTTGGTGGCGTGAAGAAGTTTTTTCGTCTGCCTTAATCGAGTGAGGTGGTGGTGCAGGTAGCGTGTTAAACGATTTGGGCACTGAAAAAAGATATATTTAATATACTTATGTAGTCTAAGGATGTTTGAGGAGCTAGGTACAGTCGGCAACGAAAGTCGATTAACAATTGCAATTTTTGAACCAAACTATAATACTTAAGTTTATTTATTTTCTCTCACAATGGTTTGTAGTATGTACTTAACAGTTTGAACTATATACATTCACATTGTGAGAGCTGGTGCGGGGTGCCTGAAGTAGGTTTTAGAAAAAAAACCTGTGTTACATGTCACCAGGCCCCACTTAGTACCCCAGGGATGTGCCTTACAGGCGTTGCGCAGGGGTGGTTCCGGAATTGGTCTTTTAAGAGGAACCGGGACCATCCCTATGTGCGGATGTTGATCACCGGGGTGGTTTTAGTGAGGTAAAAATCCCACACTCCCCGACCTCACTCCCCGGAGGTCGGGTGCCTTTTGAAGGTTTCCCCCCGAAAACAAAAAAAAAAAAAAGGCCCCACTTAGTAGCATCATACAAATAAACAGGTAGGTAACATGTATTTCTACTAAACACTTCTATCAAAAAGTAAATAATTGAAAGAAAAAAAAAATAACAACAAAAGCAGTCAAAGGTGGGTAGGTGAGTGGTTGTGAATGTGTAGGCGAATGGAGATGAATGTGTAAGAAAATGGTGGTTACTGTGAGGGTAAATGGTGGCGGGTGTGTATCCGAATGATGGTGGATGTGTAGGTAATTATTTGAATAAAAGTGTTATTTGATTGAGTGGAACAATTTCTCTGTGTCCTCAAAGGAAAGAGTTTTCAAGAATTCGGTTACTTTTTGCTTACAACTGAGTTTATGCAGTGAATAAATTTTGACTCTTGTTGATCTGTATAAACAGATAATCCCCTAGGTAACAGAAAAACTAGTGCGACTGACGTAACCGGAAAAAAATTGTACTGCACACAGTACCCTTTCTTCGTTTATTTATTTATTACATTTGGGAAAACAAACAGTAGTATATTAAGCATAAACAGTGTTGTCTTAAAATTAAACTTAAGAAATAAACTACCCACAACATTTTCCACAAATTAGGTACTATATTATATAATAAAAACAAGCTGTTAGCAAATTCTAACTGTAGCAGGGCGAACTCAATGAAATAGAAGTTAAAAGAAAAAAAGATAAAAAAATATTCTAAAAAAGATAATATATATATATACCTAGGCTAGGGAGCTGCATGATAAATCACTGATGTATCATGCAGCTCCCTAGCCAGTATTGGGCAAAATGTAATCTAACTACTGATTACTAACTACGACTACATAAAGTAATTAGTAATCTTAACTACAAACTACATAAAAAAACGAAAAATGTAGTTAAAAATTTTGACTACTAAAGTAACTATTAATTGTAGTTGCAATCACGATTACTTGATTACTTTTTATAACTACTGTCGTTTGGTATGTAGTTAGAGCACCGCGTTGTAGTCGCGTGTGTTAGAGCAAGAGCGCACTATAGCACGCTCTCGCTTTCGCTCGCTGCATGTCGGTACAAGTAATTTTTTGGCCGTGTATCCAATTGCGTCTAAGGCGATTATCACACTGCCACGCAACACGCTGCATGTTGCGTATCAACTCAACGCACTGAATGAAAGCTCGTGGGTGCATTTTCTGTGTGTTGTACTGTGCTTGTTTTCTATACGATATTTTTTTTCTATAAGATGTATGCCGAGTCCAGAGCTCAAAAGCAGATCTAATTGTTTCTTGTTATTTATCAGATATGGATCGAGAACTAAATTGTCTTCATAGATATCCAGAAATGAAAAAAGTATTCATTAAATACAATACTCCATTACCTTCTTCGGCTCCAGTGGAAAGACTGTTTTCATACGCAACTATGATAAACCATCCTAAATCCCACAGGCTATCGGATGAAATGTTCGAAAAACGTGTAGTACTAAAAATTTATTTAAATGATTAACCAAATCAACCTTTTTTGTTTATTTATTTGATTCGCAAATAATTTGAATTAAGTTGATATTTGCTGAGTAATTTTATTTTTTTGATTACATGTCAATACAAAGTACTTAATTATGGTCTGTTAAGTATAGGTACATAATATCTACGACTTTATCCTTGATTATTCATGAAAATAAACATAGGTATGTGCAATAAACTGATTTTGTTTTATACAGCTATATTCCAAAACATATATTACTACACATTACATGTTATTTAATTCCAAAATAAGTTCATAAAACTTAAATAGGTAATCAGTAAATATAACTACTAGATTGCAGCAATCAAATTAACAACTACTTAATGTAGTTTGATTACTGTAGTTAAGTTACATGTAATCATAACTACATGTAGTTAAGTAACTACTTTAAATCGTATTTTTTTTTAAATGTAATTATGATTATACAATTGTAGTTAACTACGCCCTACACTGTCCCTAGCCTATCAATAATGATACGCACATTGCGTAAAACCTATGGAGCCTACTGCCGATCCTTTAGAATTTTAATTATATCGTTTTTAAATTGATATCTGCTTTGGAATAATATGTCTATTGCACCAAAACGCGTATTGTATGTGTCGACTAACCGGTATAGCGGTGAGCGCATACCAGCATTGAATCTACAAAAGCTGTTAGCGAACAGCCGCCTGGTACGTACCTCCCGTCCATGTACTGTTCGAAGAACCAGGTAACACAAACCAGTCACCAAGTCAGGGCAATCAAATTTGTTTCGGCATACACTGAATAACGTCATTGTCTCAAGGAGGACGCGTCTTGACTGTAATGTAAGCAGGTCGTATGCTATAAGAAGCGATTGGTATGAATTTTTCTTACGAAAATATGTAAATTGCGTAGCACGAAGATACTTGCGTTGGACTAATTCTATAATTTCGATATATTTCGCATAATAAGAATTCCAGATCGGAACTGCGTATTCTAATTGTGGCCTAATTATTGAGTTATACAAGTGCAAGAAGGTGGAGGGTCGATGGAAATCTCTGGATGATCTCATTACAAAGCCAAACATCTGATATGCCTTATTGACAATACTTTCTACATGAATATCAAGATGAAGTTTCGAGTCCAGCTGCACACCAAGATCACGAAGACTTTGTTAATAACACCATTGGCAAGTTGATAATTGAAATGTATAATATTTTTCTTTTTAGTGAACATTATACTATGACACTTAGGCAAGCTAAGGTAGAGTTTATTATAAGAGCAATAGTCTGTGAAACGATCAAGATCACGTTGGAATTCAACACAGTCTTATTAATCGTCAGCGTATAAGAGAAATTTTGAATTTTGAAAGCATTTTTTTATGTCATTTATGAACAGTATAAATAATATCATCATCTGCCTAGCCTTTTCCCAACTATGTTGGGGTCGGCTTCCAGTCTAACCGGATGCAGCTGAATACCAGTATTTTACATGGAGCGACTGCCCATCTGACCTCCACAACCCAGATACTGGGTAATACGATACCCCTTGGTAAGACTGGTTGTCAGACTTTCGGGCTACTGACGACCCGTAACGACTGTCAATGATCCACGAATGACAGCCGGGACCAACGGCTTAACGTGCTTTCCGAGGCACGGAGGGGTCTTGGATGTGAAGATGGTCACCCATCCACGGACCAACCGCGGCAAGCGTAGCTTAACCTGATCGATCGACCCGTGCGGCTGTTATTACTTAGCCACAAGCCCCTACCGTACAGTATAAATAATAATGGTCCTTAAATTGAGCCTTGAGGGACTCCTGATGTAACTTGAATGATCACAACCTTTTGGGTCGTATTGGTTATATAAAAGACAAACTAACGCATGAGATCCCCTCTGATACCATTGTACGTAATTTTATTGAGCAGCAATCTATGATCCACTTTATCGAATGCCTTTTGAAAATCAGTGTACACCGCGTCTGTTTGTTGTTTGTTATCATTATTCTCAAAAAGTTGTGTTGTGAATATTAAGAGATTGCCTATGCAAGATCTATCTTTGACGAAGCCATGTTGCTCCTTTATTAGAACATGACGAATAATTGGATAAATCTCAGCATGGATAAGCCTTTTCAAGAGTTTAGACAATGCTGGTAATATGGAAATTGGACGATACATCTCTACATTATTTTTAGAACCACTTTTGTGTACTGGTACAATATTTGCGCGTTTCCATACATCCGGAAAGACTCCACACGAAATACATTTGTTAAATAGTATAAATACGGGGTAGCATATTGTACTGTAGGTATTTTTTTAAAATAACGCAGGTATACCGTCTGGACCAGGTCCTTTTGTCGAATCCAACATTTTTAGTTCTCTACGAATATTTTGTAAGGGGAAGTACAATTTAGATAAGTTAACCTCATGATCAGCACTTGTATGGGGAGGCACCCATGAATCAGAGTTGAAAGTGGAGGGTTCGTACACAGAATGGAAAAAGGAAGAGAATAAATTACACATTGTCATCACTGGTTAAATTTTGTTTGTAGTGTATCGTGCCAGGAATTCTATTTGCAGTTTTACGGTTGGAGATGTATGACCAGAAAGCCTTGATATTGGTGGCAATATTATCTTCAACTGACGTCATGTATCTTTTATAGCATCTATCAACTTCCCTTTTGAACCCTGTTCTAATAGCAGAAAACTTTTCATAATCACTTATATTGCCGCGTTTCTTCCACTTTACCCATGAACAAGTTTTATTTTTGAAAGTACATTATGGGTGAACGTGTGAACCAGATGGGAAAATTAAAATTCCTCTTCTTGCATGTGGGTGTATGTGATCTAATTATTCCGAACGTTTTTCGTAGTAAGTTTATCTTTCAATAGATCCGGATCATAGGCTAGCTGCGAGTGCTTTTTGAGGACTATATGCAGAACGAAAGTTTGCCTTATAAGTCGACTGTAGGAAATCTGAAGGGAAGACCCGCAGCAACCTTAAGTATGGCACTTTGAGCTCTTTCCGCCTCTATCAAGTGCGTTTTAGCAGCACTTCCCCAGTAGATGATGCAGTAGTAAATAAGCGACTCATACGAGACATAGTACCTAGACCATCTTGATGGTACGAAGGTCGGCTACATGTTTTAGACTATTAAATGTAACTGGTTCGGCGTCGAGACGACGATGAAGTACTTGGGTCTCGTCCTCGACAGCCGGTGGAACTTCGTCGAGCACTTCCGACGTTTGGCCCCCAAACTGGAACGGGCTGGGGCCGCCTTCAAGGGGCTCTTGCCCAACCTTAGGGGGCCAAACGCCTCCTGCCGGAGGCTTTACGCGGGGGTCGTGTGGTCCATGGCCCTATACGGGGCCCCGGTGTGGGCGCGTTCACTGCGGCGGCGAGCCGCCCACTACCTGAACGCGCCCCAGAAGGTGGTAGCCGTAAGGCTCATCCGGGGCTACCGCACGATCTCGGGCTAGGCGGCAAGCCTCCTTGCCCGACTGCCGCCATGGGATCTGGAGGCGATAGTCCTCGCGCCCCTGTATGAGTGGCGCGCGGAGGCACTACGCCGGGGGGAAAGTCTGCTCCCACGGCAAATTGCGGCGGAGCGGACGGATCTCCGGCTCGATCTCATGGCGACATGGAGAGAGCGACTGTCGCAACCCAGCGCAGGGCACGCCGCGATAGCGGCAATAAGACCCCTCTTTGAGGAGTGGCTAGAGAGGCGCCACAGCGCCCTCACCTACCGCCTGACGCAGGTCCTCACCGGACACGGAAGTTTCGGGAGGTTCCTGCACATCATTAGGCGGGAGGATACGCCCGGGTGTCACCATTGCCAGGATCGCCCAGAGGACACGGTGGAGGTCTGCCCCGCTTGGGCGGAGCACCGCCGTGTCCTCGTAGAGGCGATCGGCAGCGGCGGCGGCCTATCGCGCCCGGCCCTGGTGCAAGCTATGGTCCGGAGCGAGAGGGAGTGGGAGGCAGTCACCTCCTTCTGCGAAGCAGTCAGGCGAAGGAGGTGGCGGGACGGATGAGGGAGAGAGCCTCCCGTCCCAGCCGCCGCGGGAGACGCTCCGGGCGTCGGGAGTCGCGTGACGACTTCCGGCCACCGTAGGCGCGGGTCTGCGGGCGGAGACCAATGGGTAGCTCACCGCCCGATCAGGACCAGGCCCGTGCCGGACGGCGCGTAAGTGTTCCACGCGCGCCTCAAAGAGATGTCAGCATAATTCGAGGGGCCCCTTAGGGCCGAAGCCTGCCGGGTCAGCGGGATTGTCCGAAAGGGTTACCGCTACCCCGGAACATAAAGGGCGAATGAAGGAACATGGGTGGGTTTTAGTCAGTAAGAGTCTGACACTCCCTTCCGCTCCACCCAGAGCGGGAGGGGTCATTTGATGATTTCCCACCAGAAAAAAAAAATATGTAACTGAGTTTGCGCAATCTCGTTACCAGGACGTCTACATATATGTGGTTTGAGGCTGAGGAATTGATCCAATGTAACTCCAAGGTATTTAATGTTATCTGCCCTTTGAAGAGAAGGACACACGAAAGGCTGGTAGGTTGACTAACACTTGTGAGCCGTTAATGACAATGACGTTGTGGGTAGCACATGCGATCGAAGTGCAAATGCCACGTTTTTGGTTTTTGTGATATTGAGAGTCAACACATTATTCACACACACAACACATTATGAGCCACACCAAAGACCCCTTCCCAGCTATCATTACTAAAGAAGAGAGCAGTGTCATCAGCGAATGTAAACATTTGACCATTACTAAGGTGAAGTTGGCAAGGTCGTTGATGTAGATCAAGAAGAGGGTCGGTCCGAGTATACTGCCCTGAGGCTCTCCGAAGGTCACCGGCTTTTCGTTACTCACATACCATCAATTCTAACTTTCTGTTTCCGGTTAGCTAGGTAGTCCTGGAATAATTTTAGGGGAAGACCCTGTACTCCCATATTTTCCATTTTGCGGAATAAGTGTGGGATCCAACCTGGGAAGATGAAAGAAGGTTGTTAACCTCGAGGAACCTAATCTGCCGGTCATTCACTAAGCACTCCAGAACTTTTGAGAGCGTTGGAAGATGGGTCTAAAGTTGTTGACACAGTCCCTGTCCCCCCCTTTGTGTATGGGTTTTAAAAGTGCTGATTAAAACGCCTGTGGAAATGTCCGTGTAGATATGGCGAGGTTGCAGATGTGGGTAATAGCGGGGGACAGAAAGTGAGCATATCTTTTCAATAACCGGCCCGGGATCTAGTCAAATCCGACAGCACGATCTCAGATTCGTCCGTGGGAAGCATGACCAAGGAATGAAGAGGAGCGGTCTCCGCGAGACTATCAGCCTTGTTTCTGGGCGGGAATGAATGACAAGTGATTTGCTCGGCTAGGTTGAGTCCAACGTTTGCAAATAAACTATTATAGACCTCATTGATACACCTTTCCGGGTTGACGCTTGAGATGAGACAGGAGGAGTGATCTATTGCCCTGTTGGAGGCGCTAATCTGTTTTATAATATCCCATAGCTTCTTTTTATTGCCACTTGCGTTCTCAATCTCTTGTTTTTCGTAGCTTCTTTTAGCTTTCTTCAGAAGTGCAAACGTTTCTGTAACGCTTGTATGTTGTGTGAAGTATTTCGTTTTTTGGGTCCCTTTTCATTCAAGCATTCGGAAAGAACTAACACGTCCCATGCTACATTAGACCTATGCAGAAGCGTAATGAAGCAAACTTTAACAAAAATATACGTAGTATTTCATGCAATATGCCAAAGCATATTGCATGAAATACTACGTATATTTTGCGAGAGAATGTTGAGATGGTGATAGTTATGATTTACATGGGTTTTTATATCGCCTATATCACATCTAATAACTCGAGCTACCGACAATGTGTCCAGATCCAAGTGAATAGCTTCAATGTTTTCCATCATGTGAAAACTATTATTATTGAAAGATGCAGGTCACGTATAAAGCGTGACCCGTTAAGTATATTACCTATGAAGTTGGTTGTCACTCAGGTCTGGTATGAGGGCGGGCGGCTATTGTCATTATAATGTTATGATGTGAAATGATAAGTGGATTCTGATGTTTAAACATATAGTTATTATTAATGTTAACAGCTCGATTTACCAAATCTTGATTCAAATTGTGCGTTGTGTATTAGGTTTATGTTGATAATGTGAAACCGAAAGTTGTGTACGCTGTGTGAGACTGCAATTAGGTTTAAAATAAGGTAACAAATAAGTGTAAGTAAGTTTTTCGAACGCCATGATCCAAATTGAAACTAATCTTAATACAGATAATGACAATGCCGAAAGAATTATAATAAGTACAGACGCCAGCACATTAAGCTACTACAATCTGTCAAATTTCTTTAAAAGATTTTCAACTTTATCGCTAAAGCATTAGGCTCAAGACTGATTGGGAAAATTTGACAGTTTCGGGTAGCTTGATGTGCTGGCGTCTGTACATCTACCAGTCACAAAATGAGTTTGTTTAACTCGGACTCATGATTAATACGCACTGGCGATGACCCTTTTTCTTTCTTAATGTAGACCTTCCCGTAGGATGTTCAGGCCGCAACAAGCTTTTTATCCTTGACATTTAGGCGCGCAACATAGAACAACCTTCTTGCTTTGCTTGAATAGTACTCTGAAATAAATAGTGTATGTAAATCGCCCGGAACGAAAGAAAGAAGTTCCTCAAGTTCACGTCTAGCTTTGGGTTCTCTATTGTTTTACCTAACTTTTTTGTCCATAATCTAGTGTCATATTTTTTTTTGTCCTAATCATCATTTGTCCGAATGATAACTTGCCCGAACTTAATGTCACATAATATCACATGCCATAAAATTGAAATCCCTAAATACAATATGCCCTAAATTTGTTTGTCATAAATATTACAATCAATAATATACAAAATACTTAAAATCGTTTTCAATAAAAGTTATAAGTCCTAAATTCAAATTATTTAATGTTTATTTATCTTAATAATTAAAATAATTGGAGAAACCGAAGGTTTTGTCTGTGCAATTATGGACGAAGTTATGATGACGAACAATTACCGGCGATTTATTGTGAAAGTCGGCACGGTTGACATCTGTCGGGCATGCCACCGACCGGGGGAATCAATCAGGCATATTATCTCCGGGTGTTCTCGTCTAGCCAACGGAGAGTACTTGCATAGACACAACCTTGTAGCTAGGATAATCCATCAGCAACTTGCTCTGAAATACAACCTTGTGGAATCGGAGGTGCCGTACTATAGGTATGTGCTCGACCCAGTTCTCGAAAATGGAAATATCACATTGTACTGGGATCGATCCATCATCACTGACAGGACTATTGTTGCCAATAAGCCTGATATAGTGGTGGTGAATCGATCAGAGCGGCGCGCAATGATTGTTGACATAACAGTCCCGGATGATGAGAAGCTCGTGAAATCCGAGAAAGATAAACAAATCAAGTATCTTGACTTGGCTTGCGAGGTTGTCGACATGTGGGATGTGGACTCAGCGATAATTGTGCCGATAGTCGTGACAGCCAAAGGCTTAATAGCCAAGAGCCTCGACCAACACCTGAGGAGGCTCTCGTTGGGCAGCTGGATCAAGTTAGATTAAAAATATAATTTAAGTATATGTTTACATTGAAATAAAGGAAAAAAATAATAAAAAATAAATAAAAATAAAAAATAATTAAATAATAATAATTAAATTAAGTATAAGTAATAAAAAAATGAAATTAAACATTATCTGATTTTGTATTACAATTGTTGATTATTTTACCAAATCCAACTCATAAAATACATAGATATTATAGATGCAAAAGCAATATGGATTTTGTCACGGCTCCGGCAGCAAGCATACAGCATGCAAGCAAGCATGCAGCAAGCATGTAGCATGCAAGCATGTAGCATGCAAGCAAGCATGCAGCATGCAAGCGAGCATGCAACAAGCAGCAGGAATGGTTTCTGTTACGGCTACGGCGCTGCGGGTCTCCGGCGGCTCGCTCGCAGCCTCCTGCTCCTCAGCCCGCGGGCCGCCTCGCCCCTACGCGCCTACGCGATTTAAATTACACTTTAGGGGTAGGGCAGACAAGACTGCGTGAAGTCGGGTTTACAGCGATTCGTTTCTGTCACTAAAACCTAATTTTTAGCAAATGTTTTAGGGCTAACAATTTCATTATAAATGAACATTCGGAATGTTACACATTATATAATACAATACTTAGGACATACTTATTTCATGCAAAATTAGGAGATTAAATTATTATAGTATAGGTACACGATATTATGACAGAATAGTTTTAGAAGTAATAGTTATTTGTGCAACAAGAGAGCAAAGTAGTTTTTTGCTGTGAGTGCTGATTTTGAATCCTGAGTGTGGCGAGGGATTCAAAGGCACGAGATGCAAAAAAACTTTGCTCTCGTGTAACACACATAACTTTTCACTTCAGCAGCGAGAACACTTTAGGAGATAAAATAATAAACAGGAATAGATTGAAATAACTATTTATTGTGAATCAAAATAATTAACATTGTAGGTAGATACCAATTCTATAAAATGGAACATTTTAAAAGTTAAAAGTAAAATTACTGCAATTCTGCAAATTAAAAGTAATATTCCCGCTCTTTTATTTAAATTAAGGCGTGTTCGGAAATAGCACCCATGATATTTTATTATTCAAAATATGTTACGTACCTAACATTTATTGAAACTGGAAATAAATATTTACGAGTTAAATATCAGTTTTATTTGTAGTAAATACTTATTTTCGTTTAAATACAAGTTAAAAATTCAATAAATTACATTAAAAGACATAATTTTGTTTTTGCAAAATTTGTTTAGTTAGTACGAAATTCCGAACGTGTTTGTCTTTGAGGTCGAATTCAAAATCCGAACTTCGAATCGAAAGGGCTGGTCTTTATCTCTCTCTCTTTCTAATGGCGGGAAAGAGATAGAGTGTGAATGTTTCGAATTGTATGATTAACCCAAGGCTGAATAATATATTCGCGGCAAAAAAAAATTATAAAGTTACTTTGTCTCACTCAGTGAGCAAAATCGCATTTTGCTCACTGATTTCACGCAGCAAAACCTACATGTTTGAGCTACTGAAGTGAAATAGTTATTTGTGCAACAAGAGAGCAAAGTAGTTTTTTGCTGCGAGTGCTGATTTTGAATCCTGAGCAAGCGAAGGATTCAAAGATTGAATCACGAGCGTAGCGAGTGATTCTAAAGTTGAATCCTGAGTGTGGCGAGGGATTCAAAGGCACGAGATGCAAAAAAACTTTGCTCTCGTGTAACACACATAACTTTTCACTTCAGCAGCGAGAACACTTTAGGAGATAAAATAATAAACAGGAATAGATTGAAATAACTATTTATTGTGAATCAAAATAATTAACATTGTAGCTAGATACCAATTCTATAAAATGGAACATTTTAATAGTTAAAAGTAAAATTACTGCAATTCTACAAATTTTATTCCCGCTCTTTTATTTAAATTAAGGCGTGTTCGGAAATAGCACCCATGATATTTTATTATTCAAAATATATTACGTACCTAACATTTATTGAAACTACAAATAAATATTTACAAGTTAAATGTCAGTTTTATTTGCAGTAAATACTTATTTTCGTTTAAATACAACAATAAGTTAAAAATTCAATAACTTACATTAAAAGACATAATTTTCTTTTTGCAAAATTTCTTTAGTTAGTACGAAATTCCGAACGTGTTTGTCTTTGAGGTCGAATTCAAAATCCGAACTTCGAAAGGGCTGGTCTCTGTCTCTCTCTCTTTCTAATGGAGGGAAAGAGATAGAGTGTGAATGTTTCGAATTGTATGATTAACCCAAGGCTGAATAATATATATTTGCGGCTTTCTGAAAAAAAAATTAAAAAGTTACTTTGTCTCACTCAGTGAGCAAAATCGCATTTTGCTCACTGATTTCACGCAGCAAAACCTACATGTTTGAGCTACTGAAGTGAAAAGATAATTATGTAAAACAAAATTTCGAATATTTGAACATTATGGTTACTGAAGTTTACCTATAGCAAACGTGTTATGGATAATGGCGCCGATTCCCTTGTTCACAAACTAAACTAAATTTAAGTTCAGTGCGTCTTTTTCTTTAGGACAGAAGATAAATATTAGTTTAGTCCTGTCGAATAGTAACTTGACATAAATTGTCATATTTTTAGTAGCCATGTTTTTAATCACGTCTAAACTGTCCATGGAGAGTATCTTAATTTGACAGGACTAAACTAATATTTTATCTTCTGTCCTTTTCTTAATGAAATAGAAAGAAAAAGATACACTGAAATTAAATTTAGTTTAGTTTGTGAACAAGGGAATCGGCGCCAATGATTTTCGGACCAACAATTTTAGGAGAAGTAAGGGAGTACCCTTACTTCTCCTAAACCCCAGCTTTGTTGATCGAAATTTACTTGGAAATTACGAAATTACAGACTCCTTTCGCATTGTTGTTCGAACTCATTACTACTTATCACATGAATTGCTGAAAAGCGTCCTATCGAATAATTTTGCGTGAATTTGGATGATACCTAATAATAGGTTGAATATTATAAGCGACTATCGTTGCTGGCCCTATAATTTAGATCTAGATTGATTGATTCCAGTGAGCATCTACATACCTACCAACGTAGTTGTTCTCTGTTGGTTAAAATCTATAGCAAGGACCTACATACATTATTTTTTCGATAACGATTAACGATTTTAAATGAAATCAATGAACAATTTTGACTATTGAACCTTATTATGTCAAACATTATACTCGCAACAATCGCTCCACAACCGACTATGACCGTTATGTGTCGCAATCAATAATGTATTATAGGAAAATAATTTCAATTTGGTGTGTGAGTGGTGGACAGACGAATGCATTATTCAGCTCACGTATATTGCAGGCGACTGTGCCACGCAGATAAGCGAGTATTGAGCCGAAAATGCCGAAAGTCCGAAACACTCCGGTGTCGCCGGGGGGCCTTATCGGAAACGGCTTACGGTGACCCCATGCAAACTCCCTAATGCGACATCGCTCACCGGTCCCTCCGCGCGGTGCCCTCCAGCGATCGATCTCGATGCAAAATTGCCAATAGGGGATGCTAGTTTTGTTTCTTGTACGTAATTTTTTTATTGCGCTATCTCGATACTCTCGATGTAACTAGTTACTTGGAGCCAGCAGGTGGGCCTTCGATACGGATCTCCGGCTTAGAATGTTGTTCGAACACAATCAAAGTTTTTTTAAGTATAAGAGCTATAAAGTTAGTTTTGTCTATAAAAACGTATTTTTGTGAATATTCACGATAACTTTATACGGTTAGTGTTAGTGTTTGGGAAATGTAGAGGTTGCCCATAAAGTCCGATAGGTTTTTATACGCCACTGAATATTGAACAGTGGTCGGCCGTATACATATTTTGCAATGAAATACACGCCTTGGTTTTCGGAAGGGTGAGATGGGGTAAGCGAGGCGTACTGTGGGTGGAAAAGAGAATGAATAGGAAATTCGCTTGATTTGATAGCAATCAGATGAACTTAAGATAAATACTAGACAACTCTCAATAAGATTTTTTTTTGTTTCACTTGTCTAATCCCCTTCATTACGTTAGTTGGTACCTACATCTACGCAAATTGATATGAGTCTATTTTAAAATACTTTTTTACATAACTAGGTAGGTATAAGTTTGCTAGTACTTAAGTGGTTAACCAATCCGACAGTGAATGTATTTAGTGTCGCATCTGACTATTTATTATTCTAAATATTTAATGAACACAGTTGAAGAGGTAAAGTTCGATTTATATGTGGGTAGGTAAGTTCGGTATAATGTGCAAATCGGTTTTACTTCCTGAGTTATTGACACTCCCCCCAGCACTGGCCAGTCTGGCCACCGCCGACGCTTCTCGCATATTTATTCATAGGCCTGCGCGTATTTTTTACTTGGTCATAAATATTTAAGGCGGTTCGTGCCACTAGGATTTTCAATTCGACAGCGACGTCGGATCCCCTTAGATTTTAGGCTTTCTCTCTTTCCGCGGATTAGAGCGGTTTGATGTATGGCCGCGGGTGGCGGTAAATCAAATTTTGATTGCTATTTTCTTTGTGGAAAGTCGGAATCCTCCGCCTGGGACGAGCGTCGTGTAACGTGGGTTAACCGATCCCCAGGCGCGCCCCGCCCGACTTATGTGGATTGTATGTACAACGCGTATATTTCGTATTTCTTACTCGGGGATTGACGTAAGAGCGATTTCCTGTTTTCAAAACTATCCACCTACTGAAAATTTCACTTTTTTAGGTTTTGTTTGTGAATTATTCGACTTCAGATTCAGATGCTCGATCGTCCTCAGTTGCAAGATGTGTAGTTTATAGAACTTACACACAAATTGAAATCATTACAGATGCATGACGGATGCCCGATTGATTGCAAGTTCCTCTAGCCGACCGTTGGGACGAATTGAAACTTTAAGTTTACTTAGGGCCTTTGAAATCAAATTTATTTGGATAAATTGATTTTAGCGAAACAACTCCAAGTTCGGGGAGACGGACCATAGTAACCGCGTGTGTGATCCAATTGCGGACCGCTCTAGAGACGATCCAAACGGATGGAATCAAATTCAGCCGCCCTTTAAATATTTGAACTGATGCTAGAGGCTGGCGAGGGACGCCTCGCGTAGGGGGATGGGCGTGTAGGGGATACACAAATCACAAATTTCTCATTTTGAATTTACTGCTGCTAGAATGTGTTACTAATGATAAATGCAGTTTAACTTAAATTAAGATGATCATTTTTGTTTAAACCATTAAATAGGTACATACTTAAACATAATACAAGTAGATTCTCCATAGTTAAGTTGAACGAGCGGCCGGCGCGAGTCGGTTGCGAAGGGTGGGCGCCCACCTTCGGATAAAAAAGGATCTCGAAAAATTCTCGACCCTTTTTATACTAAATAGATAGCTAACACGGCCTGAGTGGAGTTTCAATAGATGCTTTCTCGACGGAAGAAGCGACCTGTAAGGAATCGAGGGGCCCAGTGAAAAACCGTGTTATATATCTACCGTCTTGTGTAGTGCGTGTCACACAGTTTTTCCTTTTATTTTTTACGCGTGCCCTCCTCTGAGGGATAAGAGGAATTCTTTTTAAATTGGAAATGTTTTCTAAGAGGATTACGATTTGCGGAGGTGTGCGCCGATGTTGGGCGTTGGGAATAAGGGATCGCATTACTCTATTTTGTGTTTAACATTCTTAAAATTTTCTTTTTATGTGTTCGTATCAAGTGGGATTTGTTTTGTGATTGAAAGAGATTGCATCTTTATTCTACATTTTGTGATTTCATTCTTGTCGGATTTGATATTACTATTCCACTAGAAGGTGCTTACTTTAAATGATTTTCATTTGTGTTGTTGAAGCTCGTCACGCCCTATCCTGTAGGTACCTACTTCATTTAAGCCTGCTCAGCAGAAATCCCACGTTAGTATAAAAATATCGTGTAACGAACAATGGAGCCGATATTCCAAGTGACCATTACTCGTGTGAAGTTGATGTAAGCACAAAGCTCGGGACGATTGCCGAATAAGGAATATTTTTTCAATGGCTATTTTAAACGTGCTGTTGAGGAAATCTTTATTGTGGTCGTGTTAAAGGCTACGTTTCTATAATTTTGTGCGCTTAGTGTGACGCTGGGAACGGACGCTATTATCCCCTGCAGTTGCAACGTCAGCGATGGGGATTTACTTTAAATTTTCAAATCGCCCCCGCCCTTGTTGCTTATAGTTCGCACAATTTGGAAGCTTTTGTTGAGTGCGATAAAAAATGTGATACATAATAATATTTATTGGTCAATTTACATTCGTTGTAAAATATTTTTGGTCGATTTTTATTGATGTGTAAGCCATACTTAATCTAAGCAGGTACATATTTTGATTCGATGAACATAAAATTGTATGAATTGTAACGTGAGTAGGTAGGTAGGTTCGAAACCAGTAACGATGTAGATGTAGATGCCTACATCTACATCGTTATTGTTTGTGAACCTACCTACTAATAACGTTATTGTTTGTGAACCTACCTACTAATAACGTTATTGTTTGTGAACCTACCTACTAATAACGTTATTGTTTGTGAACCTACCTACTAATAACGTTATTAGAGCGACGTAGGCCTACGCCTAACATCGACAATATATTTTAGAATTGCCACTGAAAGAAAGAGTCGAATATCAAACTAACCGGTACATTAACGTCGTACTTCTCATAACGCGTAATCTATATTGTTTCCCAAATGGAATCAAAATTAGAAATGCTATAATGAGGACTCGAATATCCTTGCTAAATTGCAACACAAAACTTAAATAAACTGCCAGAATAGCTAGCTAGGGTGCGCAGTACGTATCCGGCTGATTTCGAACAAAATATTTTTTTTGCTGCAACAAGGGGATAGCACGCTTTAAACTATGTCCGCCCTTGATAATTGAGTTTTATACACCCACACATTCGTGTTACGGTTGTACGATAACTATAATGGGTTCGTGGCAGGTGGTCACACGTCGCCAGTACCTACCACAAATATTCGGCAGGAGGTAGGCTTTATTTACGAATGCGAAATGTCAATCGAATTGCTAAAATTAAGATGCATGCCATGCCGTTACTTATATATTGTATAACTTTTCTAGCTATTAGGTACTTTTCAATCTTTGCTTGCTTAAATAAAAAGTTGATTTATAGTTACCTACATTTTTTTAAACTCCTCGGTTACTTAATAGGAATTTAGGCCATAAGAGGGCAATGTAAATGTAAACTATAGGTAGGTAAATAATAAAGTTCTAGCAGGACTAAGTAGGTACCAACTACTTAACTACACACAGTTAATGGCTGTCATATTGTTCCAACAAGGTCTTGGTCATCATTATTAAGTTTGGGTAAAGACCAGGCCAAAATGGTGGCAGTTAAAATGTTTTAGTAAGTGCTATATCATGTCGAGTTATATCATCGCCACCGGACGTCGCTAACAGAAGTAATGTGCGGTTTATGCTGTATTAAGATCATTTTACTATTACTGCTACATCTTGCTAGCACATAAACCGGCCGTAACACTACACCGGTCATTACGCGAAATGTCACCAAACGAAGAAATATTCTTTTACATGTCATGCTGTTGCCAAACGACAACTTGCACAAATCCAAATTTTATCATTTTAATAATATTGATATATTTAGTAAAGTTTTTTTTTGTCCTTTGAATACGAGTATGTACTCTTCTATCTAAAAAAAAATCTGTAACAATATTATAGAGATTCAATACGATTTTAGAACTACGTTTTTTACCATAATAATATTTATATTGCAATTAGAACAGCAACCTATTTGATATTTATTTTCCCTAAAGAGATCCCGTCACAGTCTTGCTTTCATTTGCAAGTAGGTACGATTGACCAGATATATCTATGGACAACTATTAGGATGTCATCATCTGCCTAGCCTTTTCCCAATTATGTTGGGGTCGGCTTCCAGTCTAACCGGATTCAGCCAACACGGACAACTATTGGGATGTATCTCGATATAATACTTAGGAACCCAAATCAAACAAAACGATAGCTTGCAAGTAATAAAACATCGCTCGGCTGGTTACATCACTCCGCCTCCCTATGGTAATAAAAAAAGATACATTATAAATGGTATGGGATATTGTCCACCGTTGTTATAGTCAGAACGGCCGCCACGCGTGTCGTAGTTAAATCGTTTTATTGTTTTTTCACGGCGACGTATCGCAGCATTAGTACTGCGTTATAATATTTTGCTTAGTACACAATAACCCGAGGACATAAACGATGTTATGTCGGACCGTGTCCACGGAAATTAGGCTTCGTAAAACGTTTATAATATCTTTTTCCACGTAGATGGCACACGCAGGGAAGAGGCTATAAAATTGTTTGTGTTCGAGTTCCAATGATCTGTTGCCAGCAAGACTCGACGATGATGTTTCATTCAAAACCTGTTTCTTGATGAATCTTCCTAATCAATTGGAAGTGGAATGCTTCAATGAAGATTCATTAGAAATCGTTCGGCCAAAATCGAAGCCCCATTTTGGGATGGTCGCAAGCTTATGGTAACAAAACCACAAAGAATTACATTCTCCGCAAGTTTGATTAACAGTTGATTTAAGAATTTTGGTTGTAATTATGTATTATTAGAACCTGGAATGAGCTTTAGTATTGAATTCCTTTAAATGTACATAACTACATTTGTACTCTTTTGGCGTTATATCCAATACTGGCCTTCGCGATGTTTGTTTTCGTAAATGGTTTATCCGATAGTACATTCAGATAATGATGAATGACTGATGGAGATGACTGATCTATGTATTGACATGCGCCCGAAGTGATCTCCAGTAAAAGGGTTGTGGAGTCTCTTCGACGCATTAACCGTAAATGATGGATGAGTCTCTTTGTCTCCTCGTGACTTGATATCGCCATTAGGTGCCACATCTTTGTTTTATTTACTAATCTTCGTTTGTTTGCTGCGTACTCTATATTTAATAGATATAGATTGCTCTTCTAACTTCTTGCCAGAAATTGACCATGGGCCATGCCTAACGCTTTTTTTTGTTACGAGCGAATAATGGGAATTATCAGCATTTACACCCTTCACAATAGAGTTTAAACCTCCAACAGCTTATTCTGTAACTGCATGTAATAGTGAAACTCATAAGACCCATGACGTTTATTGATAAGTAAAGATACTTTGAATAAATATAGGTAAATTAACTAACCTTAGTAGGCATACATTCGTATTAAATTAGCAACAACATATTTAGGACATACCTAGAGTCTGATTTATATACCACTAGCTTTTTCCGACGGCTTCGCCCGCATAGATGTCGGAAAATTTCCCACGGGAACGTAATACCGGGATCAAAAGTATCATCTCCAGGTTATAAACTATCTGTGTGCCAAATTTAATTCAAATCTGTTCAGCCGTTTTTGCGCCAATCCGAAAAATACATCCAGACAAACTGACAAAAATTCTAAAAACTTTTTATTAGCATCTGACTCGTTCCTACACTTTGTAGCAATGACTTTTACCAAAAACTCTCAACGTACAGTTTTGACTTCGTTACTATTTTACATGCAAGTATAGAAGATGTAGGCTGAGATGTGTTACCCACACGCTCTAATACAAATAGCTACATTTTTATCCACTTATCACAGTTTGACGTGAAGCCACCGACTATCTGACTCGACATGACTGTGCACCCAGCCAATCAATTTATTCCATTAACATATAGTTTCTTTGTGAAATTTCCCGAGGCCTGAAACGGCTCCATGATTAATATTTGAACCGTGACTGGCCGGGCTTAACCGAGTGGAATATATCGCTTATCTCATACATACATAAAGCTGTGTATATATGTTACAGTTGGACACTGTCCTACATACATGACAATTTTCAAGCATTGATTTATGATGCAAAATATTGCTATTAAATTGTATGTGTAATGGCAACAACATTACTGAAATCTTCAAAATACATCATTACAAAACACTTGAATCAATTAAACGTTTTTGTTTTACCAAAAGTAAATATGAAGGTTATTTGGGCGATCATTTTTTATGTGGTCCAGCTAGGGGTGGAGACGGCACGCAATCCATTAAAGCTGAAAAAACACTTGAAATTCAGCGACTCATACAATAAACATCGTTTGGTAAGTCGAGCGACGTTTTTGTCGCTGCGACACAACCGCGCTTTTTTGCTGAAGTTTCTTCTGTACAGTTTTTGTGCAACCGGGAGTCGATTGCGATACCGCGTTTCTTTTGATATTGACGTAATTGTATGATTTTTGCGTTGTTACCATTCTTCGTATACTTACACATTATTTTAAATGTTCGTACAAAAATTGTATTTGCGAAGGACTCGCCATACCATGTATAGGTAGACATCACTGACAGTTTTGTTCAATGCAAAAGTGTGTATATTAGGCATTCTCGTAGTGTGGTTTTCAAGACTCTTTTGCAAGCATTCCATTTGTCAATTCCCACGTTTATCAAGTAAAACCTGATGTGCAGGTGCAAGTGGTTGACTAAAAATACGGACAGTGGCGCCGATTCCTTAGTCCTGTCAAATTAGTCAGCGCCTGACGTAAATTAGCAGCCACATTTTTAATCACGTCTAATTTGTCTATGGAGTATCTTAATTTGACAGGAGTAAACTAATATTTATCTTCTGTCCTTTTATTAATGAAATCGAAAGAAACAGATGCACTGAACTTAAATTTAGTTTACTTTGTGAACAAGGGAATCGGCGCCATTGACTAAAATTGTCTTCTTGCTTATGATAAGTAATATTCGAAGTCAATGATATCGAAGTACAGACGCCAGCAGGTCAAGCTACCCGAAACTGTCAATTTTTCCCAATCAACCTTGAACCGTAATGCTTTAGCGATAAAGTTGAAAATCTATTAAAGAAATTTGACAGATTGTAGTAACTTGATGTGCTGGCGTCCGTACATCAATCCAAAACTGGTTGCAGGTACTGCGGTCTTATTCCGATCACACTTATATTGCGTATGCGTATTTTTCGTCAAAAACATCTTTCAAAGCATTCAAGCTCAAAATCGTTGGTATTATATGTATGTTATTCCCACAGATTTATAAACTAAAGTTTTAGTTTATAAATCTGTGGTTATTCCAGTGTCCAGCTCCTGCGGTAAGGGTCTTATTATTCAGCGCATAAACCGGGGAATATTTTAGCGACCAGCCGACGACGCCGAGGGATTTTGAACGGCGGCCGAAAAAATTGATGCGGCTTATCTCACACGCGTGTTCCCGCCATGATAAACGTATGACATGTTTTATGTATGTTGGGATTTAAGTTTTCCACTATTGACTATGCGTAGATACGAGAGGGGAGCATCAAGAACTGGGGGTATTTTTGGAGAAGTTTTTGTAGACGAAGATATGAATCTTTCTATGATTCTTTATTATTTTTCTCAATTTTGCCCCTCATTATTAAAGATCATAGTTAATGTAAGTGGTAGATGACGATGGGCGGGCGATCTTTTTACGATTTATCAACTTTCCAACTGTCATACAGCACCTTGGTTGTAAGAAAGGCGCACAGTGTCGTAATATCATAACCTACAAATAGGTACCTACCTACCTACTTATTAAATAATTTAGAGTTTTAGAATTCGTTTTATTTTTATCTCTAGGTAATTATTTAAGGATCTAAGTATATTATTTTCGTCTGTCGTCATCGTTGAGTTGCTATGATTTAATTATTTCTTCGTTGTGTTGCTATTTAGGTAACTTTTAGCATTCATGGCAGTCACAACATTGAAGAAATAACGTTATATTTTCTCTCTTCGAAATAAAAATAACAAGTTCAGTTCAAACTGGAGATTTAGTTTGAGTCGAGGGTTAGTTCATAGTCGTGTGTTGTCCCGTCACCCTCCGAGTCGGTCCGAGTCCTCTTGACCTCGCATCTCGGTGCGGAGTGTGGACTCGGGGGTAACTTAGCATTCACGGCATTGTTCTGTTATTGCACGTCCGATCAGCTTGTGTCGCAAGGGGGAACTTTGCCTATTGATGACGTACAGGATACAAACTAAGCATTTATGCGATCCTTTTATAAATATTTTCTATTTTGCTTGTTGTGACTGCCAAATTCAGGAATGGATGTTTGTGTTTGTTGAAAGCGATGTCTTGGTAACGGTAGCTGTAGTGTTCGTTCATAGGTATTATGTACTTAGATTTTGGTAAAGCTTCAATGTGCAAAAAGTGCAAATGTGCAGAATATGTTTCTCTGTAGACCGGAAGGCCAGACCAAATTAAATGAACTTCACCGAATTTATTTCACACTTAACGCTAAACGCTTGTCTCCTTCGATTCGTTCATGATCTGGTCTTTCATCTATTTCTGTGCTGTACGAGTATTACAACTTGTCACTACTTTGCACTCCATAACTTTTTCATGTTGCTCTCTACAAGCTACAAACTCTATCTGCCTTATGAATAGATGGAATTGCCCAGCTCAGAATTGCCCAGCTCAGAATTGCCCAGCTCAGAATTCTATTATTTTGCGACATGAACGTATAATCACGATAGCTTATTACTTACCTTGACCATATTTGTATAAAGCGTTTCAAGTGAAATATCAGCAGTTTTTATGAGGCAATTATTAGCATATTGTGTGTCGGCAGGGGTCCGCGGGCAAGCTCCGCGGTGGTCCGTTGGGGACCCCGCTGGGCTCATAGATAAACATGTCTGGGCTTCCGAATACTTGCGCTGTGCACCGATATTGATTTTGTTTTTGTTACAACAATATATGTAGTGCGAGATACAGCTAATTTGTTCGTTGTCTGCTTTCGCTTTTAAATCAAAACGTGTTTTGTTTTTGTGCCGTTTATTACCATTTGTGTGTTTAAGTTTTTTATTGTAAATGTAGTTATGTGTGAGGATAAGTTATTGTTTTAGGCAGTTTATCTCATCTTACCAAACTACACTTACGCTCATAAAAGTCTTGAGTGATATTTGTCATAAGACTACAGGTACTAATATTGGCAATATTAATAGTAGGCAACCGGTAACACACCAGCAGTAACTAGTTCTCTGCGATGAGCTGCAACATATACATAGTTGTGTTACGTGCGTGCTGTGTCGTGCCGATGCCGCGCCGGTGCCGCGCCACAGATAAACTATAGTTTAATTACTATTAAACACAATTAAACGCTGTGCATGCTCGAGAACAGATATAAAGCGTAACTGATGCGTTTCGGCGGATTTCATTGGAGATTTAAAAGTATCCATATGTTTGGGAGGCAGTCGCCTCCTTCTGCGAAGCAGTCATGCTAGCGAAGGAGGTGGCGGGTCGGATGAGTGAGAGAGCCTCCCGTCCCAGCCGCCGCGGGAGACGCCCCGGGCGTCGGGAGTCGAGTGACGACTACCGGCCACCGAAGGCCTGCGGGCGGAGAGCAATGGGTAGCTCACCGCCCGATCAGGACCAGGCCCGTGCCGGACGGCGCGTAAGTGTTCCACGCGCGCCTCAAAGAGATGTCAGCATAATCCGAGGGGCCCCTTAGGGCCGAAGCCTGCTGGGTCAGCGGGATTGTCCGAAACGGTTACCGCTACCCCGGAACACAAAGGGCGAAGGAGTAAGAGTCTGACACTCCCTTCCGCTCCACCCAGAGCGGGAGCGGTCATTTGATGATTTCCCACCAGGAAAAAAAAAATCCATATGTTCAATTTTAATATGTTTTGTTGTTGTTGTTTTGTTTTATGTTTTATTTTCAAATCTTGGTAGATGATTTCTGCTTATTCGATGTTCTTCATCAGTCCATCATACTAACTTGACTTCTCAGGCCATTGACCCATAATTATGAATAGCCAGTATTGTAGTGGAAGATTATGATCAACCCGGTATCGCCAGCTTATTTACTTGAAATTTGTCACGCGGAGAGGCTTTTTGACTATCCTACATTATAACGTAGGTAATTATAGAAGGCCTACACGTCACGGCATGGTTTACCAATTCCTTATAGTCCAAGAAATGCAAAATCGATGCGAAAACTGTCATTACATATTTCGCCTCAGCCAAGTTACGTTCTGGTGCTATCTACATATATCCAAATTCCTCTCAGCGATTTATGATCGTTGAGATGCGCACGCGCAATTTCTCAGAATACTCTAACCCTCCGTCCCTCGTTCCCCTTCGCCCGACCGATCCACGGGCGGCACGGCTACGCTAGTTTATTTCATGACCTTATGAGTACCATACCTTACTTTTTAATTATAGGCACATTACATGGTTCTGACGCCGATAAAGCCTAGTTTTAGTAACTCAATCATATTTATAAAGGAACTTTTGTGTAGATTAGTAGGATTTCTAGAAGGAAATAATATGATGTTTTTAACGCTTTTAAGAAAGTTATTGCTTTGGATAATTTTGAGGTCCTATTGTTTCTTCTCCATAATTTGGGCCTATCAAAGCGTCATTGTTTAACTTTAGATTTACCATAATTACCTAGGTTCGGAAATACTATAATATTCTTGAGTATATTTATTTTTAATAATTTATAAGTATTTTGTATTAGGTACCTAACTGCGCTACGTGCCTAGACATTTAAAAGGGCTACTGTAATGTAACAATTTATTATATCATGTAATGCTTACCATACTAATGATTTATCATTTGGTATCGACGTATTACGCTACACTCGGTATTACGCTAAATGTGGCGGTGTGTAAGGTGCGGTGGCTGCGGGCGGCAGCTTTGTGAGCACCGCAACATCTGACGAGACCCGGCCGGCCAGCCCGCGAATGTCTAATGAGTTCCGAACAGATAGGGCTACCGCACGATTCTAGGAAACGTCGTAGTTTTTAGTTATTGTTTCCTCAACACTTGATATCGAAAAAATTGATTAATGCGTTTATTGGGTGTTCAAATTAGAATAGGCGCCAAGTTTTGTGGTGAGGAAACGTTTATTATTAAACTAGCAATAAATATGCCAAGTATCGCTTGCGGGATAAATATGCCAAGTATCGCTTGCGGGATAAAATGTAGGATGTGTGACTAATCTATGATGACAATTACAATATTTTTTACCATAACAAATTATATCATAGAACAGACGATTTGAGATCACCCATTAACTGTCGCAATACTTCTTTGAAGTAGACTAATTAAAGTCATGTAACATTCCTGGTCTGTTTCTAGATTATATTTATTTGAGCCGGCCCTGGTCCTTTGCGGCGCCGACGTCACCTGTCATCCATCAGTCGGCGACAACGCGCATGCGCATACCGGCCGGCGCAGATTGCCCCGCGCGCGCGCACAGTCGCCTCGCGAATTCAAATTTAACGGTACAAAGATGGAACGCAATAAAACAGTAGCAGCATTCCGATTTGGAGCGGTTCGACTAGTTCAGATGACGGCTGTGACAAAAAAGGGATGCACCACTTAGGAATTCTCTTGATCATGGTCAAGCGGGATGAGTGTTTAGGGTAATTTAAGCATACGAAAGTTTTGGCGCGTTAGCTGAGTAGATGTGCTTTTGACAATATTTGATAGATTTGTATAAGACCTTCGATAATCCACTGTTGCCCACTTTTGATATTCATGGACTTTTACTTTGACGTTTAAAAAGTGCTGATTCGCAGCCTTATATGAATAAATTACTTTTGATTTGATTTACGGGATTGTACCGTTTACGTATTAAAAATCAATTGAGTCTTTACGTTACGATCAGTCCTAGTTGGGATTCTCTGCAAGTATGCAACTTGACGTGGCTCAATACTTAAGTATTGTTTGGAGAGTAATTTCAACATGTCTTTCTCATTGCATCCCACTTTATAAGCAACTCAAAGCGATTGCCGAGGAGTTACAGTCTAAACAAGGAATACAGTAACGAGGTTGTATGCATCAACTCTGGTAATCTTCGCCATCTATCTTAATGTCACAATTAACACAACGGTTTATGGACTTGTAAAACAGGTATCAAAAAGAAAATTACTGTCATAAAAATTATCGGCTGCCATCATGAATACTATGTACACCATTCAAGTAATGTAATTGGCACAGACAGGCAGGCTTATGTGTATAAAGATCATAAGTTGGACTTTTGAATACGGCTTACCTACCAGTGCGAGAGTGGACTAAACCATTTCAACTTCGTTAGAAGTTATTTGAAGACTGCAGATTATAGGGATTGCAAAGAGGGTTATTTAAAGTAAATGGCGCGGCCCAAATCGATATTCAATTAACTATTTGAATCGATGACCTCATGAGCTGATGAACCCCATACATACCCAGCAGCATACCTCTAGGTACAGGCTGATGAATGGCTCTAGATACAACATGATGAAACACGTGGCTTCTTTTATAGACCAGGAACGGTCAATACATGCAGCTACGTGTTTTTTTATTGTAGCCTACTAAGATCATGTCATGGTATCTATAAAGGTACACACGGCTACACATCAAGCTATGCATTTCCAGTTTTAGCTGACCTCGCATTGTATAGGTTTTTCGTACAATCAGAAGGCAGCTTATACTGGTTTTGTATAGCTTGATGTGTAGCCGTGCGTACTTTATATTAATTATTAAAACGATCTCGTATTGACTAACCAATTAAAACAAATTCGCGAATCATATCTATCTAATGCATGACATATTGTTATAAGCAATGTGTCGTCATAGCTAATCAACAAATGGTCAGGCACATAGTCGGATACAATTGAATCATGACATTGAGCGCCTAAACCGTCGCGTGTGACCCTCCCAGCGCGCCGCAGGTCGAGGCTGTCTTATCCTCTAACATCATCAGTATGCCGCCGACCGAGCGAGCTCCCAATTGCCTGAATTAGCATACTTATGTTGAGGCGCCGCCGAATTCGCCTTGTATCACTACTATCAAAGAAAAAACCGACTCTAAAGTATTTTCAGCCTTAACTGATCCCCATAAAATTCATATTTCTTTAGCTTGTGTTGAGTTTTATTGATGTGAGTACTGGCGAACAATCTGCATTATCAATCTTATGGTCTCTGAAACAAGGCTGGTTTCGGACTGTTAGGTGAAGTTTAAAAGTGTACATATTAGGATCGTCAAGCGTCGAACTCTGACCTGCTGGTAATGGGCACAAATTGATCGCAGAAGCAAATTTTTCAAGTGATTATGCGGCGCGATCGCAACACGAGAATGGTCGGTAGATGGCGGCAGCTCCCTGCATCGGGAATGTTTCATGTTTAGTTTATGTAAAAATGCTCCTTTTAAACGGTTATATTTAGCATTATTTAGATTCTGCAGTTGTTCAGAAACATTTATCTGACGATAATGAAGATTTTTTTGTCAGGATTTAGCTAGAATCGACATGCTATCCGGAATGCAAATTAGTTACGGCGGAGTAGGAATTATTCCTATTAGCTCATTAGTGTTTCTCGAACATTTCTAGAGAAACGGAATGTTAACCACAAGGACTGTAAAGAATTTGTTGAAAAAGGAAATATTCGTGAATAAGAACATTTAATTATAACTTTAGTTGGAATTGAAACGACCTCCTCGCAAAACACCACCGCTTTATCTAATTAGACGTCCGATTGTGATGTTGCCATTAATTACCAGTTAACGATGTTTCATAATGAACACAAATGCAACCATGACACGGATTTGTATAATCAATAGTTTTATTCGTATTTTTTTTGTAACGATGTTAAATAATTTACAAGTTGCAGTGTAGGTAGAGTCAAGTGCAACCATAATTAAGTAGTTAATAGGTACTCCTGCCTCTTATAATACTCTCTCTTAAATACCTACTACCAACTAAATTCAAGACTTCATCAGCTACTATAATTGCACATGTGTACGTGGGTGTAGGTACTTACCTACGGTAAGATGCTTTGTGCATCAATTGTTTGAGTTCCATTCTCTGAATTCTGATTAAACTGCAAGATGAATAGATAGTGCGAAAATGCACGCATGTTTAAATTCAAAATGTCTGATAGTTATTGGTGTAAAATGGCTAAAGGCGTCGGAGCAGGCGTGGCCTGAGCGTGAAAGCTGTCAGTGTACAGACGCGCTCCCACACGCGAGCGTTGATCAAACGGCGAAGAATGCTTTCAGAATTATTTGCAATTTAATGACCACCTAAACATAAAAATTTTCAATAAAACGCACGCTTATGTGCAGCGTATAAAATAATATGATCATTGCGCTGAAATTAGTCCTTAGCACTTAATTAGGTAGGTAATACGGTCAGAGGAAAGTCGCCGAGTGACAAGCTAGTCAGTCTCACAAGCCCAGTGCCCTTTACGTGCTAACAATGAACACACTTTACCTTTACACTATTTTTTGCGTGGGCTGAACACTCCATTGCCTACCAACTATACTTTCTCCTAATTAATGATAATTTACCCAGCTAACTGTACTCTAGTTTTATGAGCGATAATGAACCTTAAAGCTGAGAACGTCCGAGTGGCAGCTTGTGACCTGCAACCTTTCAAGTTCAAGGACAAAGAAAGGATGCACTTAATTTCTCGCTATTCAGAACTATAAATAAACAATGTTCTTGCAGTCACTCGTGTGATGATTTAAAAAAAAGAAGAATAACTATATTGGTAACTACCGTTGAACCTGAAACATGTACTCGTATTTAGAGCAAAAAGAAATTCGAATTAGGTGTTTAGTATTTTATCTCATTAACTGACAAATCAGAGAGGGAGCAATAATGATGTCTCTTTAGTTTCAGCAGTTGTCAGTCAACATTTTATAATAGTTTGGAACTACGCGTACGGAATTGCAATTTGTAAATGCCAATAGCCTATTTAGGCCATCTGTTAAATTAGTATAATCGACTGCGATGGATATCACATCGACCTTTACGTTTGATGTATCGAAAGCAAATGGGGGATTTTAAAATAGAGGTCGGTTAACAACACCATCGACTTGAATTCAGACAGTTCTACATGCACCTGTTATCATGTAACTAAATGATGCCTACTGAGAGCTCAGCGCATTGTATTGTACATATTAATCTTTTCGACAAAAGGTTCTGGTTCGTGTAATGTGCACAATGTGGGCAAAAGACGCACCTTTTGTCGCTGCTATGCTGTGACTGCGCGAATGGTTAGAGGTTTTAACAAAAGGTAAGATTAAATAAATCAGGCTTATTACGAGTGAGAAATTAGTAGCTCAACCAACTGCTAGCTAATTATTTAGCTAGATAGCTCAACCCTTGTATCCCTAACCTTTTGTGATTAACAAGGTAGATTACTAACCTAGGTGCCTACGTTCTCGATCCGTAATAAAAAAGGTTTTTGACATGGTTTTGAAAATGCTATTTAACTCTAAAATTTTTCTGTCGTGTGTTATTTCTATGAATTGCAAAACGCTGTGTTTAGTTCCATGTGCATTGTGACAACAAATACGTCTGTCAGTCTGTCCCCTTGCCATTGTGCGCACCCCAGTCTGTCCCAGTCTGGACGGCTCATAATAACGGGAATTCTGTTTACACTCAAATTTTACTCGCGGTTCTTGTTGGACGCGACGGCTTTACAAAAATGTATGGCTTTTGTTATGACTTTCGAATAACTTTCTTCTCTGAAAAATTGCAAATGGATTGTAGATGTACTACCTTGTAATTTTTTGACGTTATGTTTTAAGCGTATCTTGTTATTGGCTAAAAATCAATTATTGACATTGCCAGTCAAAATTAGCAGAGATTTGATCTTTCTACCAAAAAATCTGAGGAAAATCGTTTTGCAGAAGGCACCTAATCCAGGGTTAATAATATCATTTCTTTTTTCCGAGGACAAAAAACAATAATATCACATTAAACATACAAAAACTCCGCATAAATAAATTTAACAATAGCCATATAGACTAGATCAACAATTTGGGACACAACTGACGAGCAATGTGATAGAGTAGCAACATTGTATAGGACGGGCGCTGTTTGCTCTTAAAGTTTGCGGTACCTTGCCTCGGGGCACAATTTAATTACCAAATGGTCCGTTTTTTGTGATCTTTGAGCCGTGTAAACAGGCCGTAACGATGTGTGTGGAGGGCTCCTTTATGTTGGAACTATTCTGTTCTTCCTGTACGTAGGCACAAGTTCACCTGTCCACTGGATCGTTAGAACTCTGATTTGGAATTGAAGTGGGCAGCTATTGTGTCGTAGAGGGCTTTTGTTTTGTTTTCGGTATTAAAAATGTAGAGATAGTTTGCTTGGACTAGGTTACAATCCCACCTTTCAGCTTTTTATGGTACCTATGTTAACTGGCTGATTTCATCTCTAAATAAAGGTAAAAGTACAGTTCTACGTACTCGTACATACCAAATTGTCTCTTAGTCTGAGTTCATTTCTTCTTTTGTGCAGTCTGCGCCTTTCTTCCGATCTTTTAAGACGGTAATACGTTTTCTCATTGGTTTCTACATCATTCAGATGCAGTTCCTCTTTTATGAGTTTCTCTCCAAAATTTCCAACTGTTTTCTATTTCTCTGAGGTAAACATAAAAATGTCCTATCGTAATATATGTACGCGCACGACTAACTGGCAACACAAACGGCTGGTCCCTCGTTATTTTAAACAATTCGATAATGGCGCCCCCTGGCGGGCCCTGATTGTGCTACAAAGGGCGCTGTCCCCTCTAATGAGTCTCATAGTCCTGCTACATGAAGTTGTGATGTTTGCCCAGGGCCAGTGTTTGCTACCAACTACGTAGGTACCTCACGTAGCTCCAATGAAAATTGTTCATTTTCTACGAGTAGCCGGTAAATGGACCTACCTATTAAAAGTTCCGCTGTTAGTGTCTTGATAATGTCTGGGGCAGAACGAGGATTACTAATATTTTTCCAAGAAAGTAAAATGGTAAAACTCAATGTCTCGAAGACAGTAAATTAAATCTCGGTATAGATAGATACGGTATTCATGAGGCGATTGTTTAACTGAAACGTATGTTACGAGTATCTACATATATACTTATAATAAATCTGTAGAAGTGAAAATTCTGTACATTGAAAATATCAAAAAAATAAATGGCAGGGGGTGTTACTAGGCCGACACCGAACCCAAAAATGTGATTAAAAAATTTTTTGTCTGTCTGTCTGTCTGTCTGTCTGTTCGTTCAGGCATCACGCAAAAACTACCGGCTCGATTACAATGAAACTTGGTATAATTATTCTTTAATATCCTGGGCACCACACTGGGTACTTTTTATCCCGGAAAAGTATATACAATAAAAAACAAACTTAATTTTGCGGGATAAAAAGTACCCAGTGTGGTGCACTGGGTACTTTTTATCCCGGAAAAGTATATACAATAAAAAACAAACTTAATTTTGCGGTTCGATCCCTAGACCCGATTACTGTACCAACCGCAAATAATAAGTTTGTCGTAGGTTATGTCACCTGCAGTGGAGTTCACTAAGGGGCGCTGCACACGGCTAAGATACTATAATATTTTATCTTAAGATACAATATCGCAAAATCCCTAAAAACTAATATCTTAGTTTTTAGAGATTTTGCTTATTTATTGAGTTTAGGTTAGTTGTCATCAGAAATAGGTTTATTTAGGTAGGTAGGTATTTTATTTTCTGTTATTGAGTTTATTTATTTTTTTAATTTGGTAGATACTTAGGTTTACTTTTATAAGGCGTAGACGTAAATAATAAATAATGATTAAGATCTCATAATTCATTCATTTTTGAATGAATTATGAGATCTTAATCATTATTTTCATAAACAACTACCTTTTGAAGAGTGAAGTGGGGTCTTAAAAAATAACAGATTTGACTAAATGCGTATGAAAATGAAAATATACACGCTAATTACTTATATAAAAAACATTTATTTTTATTTTTGTTTGTCTGTTTGTTGAGTTGGGAAAAGGCTAGGCAGATGATGATGATGTTTGTTGCGGCTAATCTTCGAAACGGCTGGACCGGTTCTGACGGGACTTTCACTGGCAGATAGCTGATGTTATGGAGTAACATAGATTTAATTATTTAAACTTTTTGCATACAAAAAAGATACAAAGGCTGACTTAATGCCTTAATAGGCTGTATAGGCTACTTTTTGTTTCGGTAGTATGTTCCCGTGGGATAATTTCCGACATCCACGCGGGCGAAGCCGCGGGCAGAAGCTAGTACCTAATAAAATAAGCAACTGACTTTTGGACTTATATCGAATTACCCGAACAATCCAAACGATTACTACTTACAACGACCCATTTTACACCGTCTTACTTGGTTGGAAAAGAAAAACGATCAATCATTTAAAATCTTAGAACTGATCAAGTCGAGCACCTACAACATGAGATCGCTATGCAAAACATTAACTAGACTCCCCTCCTCACCCTATCAGCATTTATGATAACCCTTGTAAAACGTGCACACAATGGCCCACAGCGAGACAATATGCAAACTAATCTACATACCTATCATTATGTACGACACGGCATCATATCGCGACAGCGAATCAAATGCCACGCTCCTTAAAATGACACTTTAAAAAACCTGCGTAGGTTCGCATTGCGCAGGACCATACGCAGATCACCGGCCAATGGGAGCCCTCCGCACCGGCTATGTAAATGTTCTATATTCAAATCAGTTTAAAATCAGAACGCGCATGCACGCGCCGGGGCTTTTTATTGGCGCTTTGCATACAAAGGGTTCTTACGATGTCTCGACATGACAGGCACGTGTTGTTAAAAAATAAGGGTTGTTTTCACCATGAGGGGTTGTAACCCTTCCACAACCCTTTTCGGTTGCAGCTGTTTTTTAGCATCATGCGTTAGTTGGTGCCACGCGACGTTAGCATTTGACACGTTTTTTTGCTCCTACACTGTTTTGGAGTGTTATAAAATCAAGTTTTAAAATCATGTGTCGAGCGCACACCTGGTGCTTGTTTTTGTTATCTTTGGTGATTTATTATGAACACGCGTCCTTTGTTGTGAGTGAGTTTTAGATTTTGGCAAGAGTTACGAGTCTGAAAGGAATTCAAAGGTGTTTGTATTTGGACAATGAATTAGTTCAGATTAGGTTGTGTTTGTTGTTGTGTTGATAGTGAATGAATTAAAAAGCTGCTATAAGTAGGTGCCTACTGCTTGAATCAAGACATGACAAATGGCAACTGAGTAGAATACTTATAAGAATAAGTGGTTCAGTATTCAAATACCTACCTTCCTGAAAAAAATATTTAAGTACTTCAAATCGGTTCATAATAATTATTGTATGGGCAAAAATATTGGCACAAGGAAATGAGTCCACCATTACTTAGTTGCGATAAAATTAATCGCCATAAAAGTGGGTAGTTTACGTAAAAGCTCGGAAGAAGGCGTGTGCGCAAATATGCGAGGTGTTGGCAGACAATCAGCTAATGTGCGACGTGCTGCGGTGTCGTGTTGCCGTGACGCATGGCGTGCCTTTGTGTGCTGTGATCTATGTGCAGGGTGCCGGGGTACTACTGCTAGCAAGTAGGTGAAGAAACGATATGATTTACGTGTGCAATTGCAACAGCATCAAGGCACCATCTACCTACCTTGTATAGTGCTGACGGAACAGCTCGTAAAAAGTAGGGAACGCACGCAGTGTCTAAAGATGCTTTGTAGGTTCATTACATACCTAATGTTCAGTTTTATGATTAATATTTCATTGAATCAGCGTCAAGAGAGTAATTTCTCAAGTGCAATACTGCCGGAACACCATAAGACAGGCCACTTTTGTAGAACCACCTCTTGATTAGTAAAATAGATCCTATAAGTTGAAAAAGCTATGTGGCATTAATCAGCTATTTATTGCTATAAATTACATGTTAAATAAATTACATATACCTACCTACGCGGAAGAATACAAGCAAAGTTGTGCTTACGCCAATTTCCAGGTTGAACAGCAGTCACAAAACGATTACCAACCGTTCAAACTAAATATTTGCGAAAGAATATCGTGTAAATATTGGATAATTGTGGCCATTAACGGTAATATCGGTGATATGGGCGCATTCAGCGCGGTAAATGTAGGAAATGAAATATCCGGCGCAACCGCTCAGGCTCGCCGCACCGCCAGCTTCGAGCGACAAGCACACTCACTACGACGAACTCGGTTTAAAGAAACTTTATTCCCAATAAAGACATAAGTCACTTACTTGAGAACACTACTAAAAATAAGGATTACAATATGTACTAACTCCAGTGGGCTTTTAGAGAGACAATGAAAAACCCAATGGAAATCAAATGTGACTAATTATGTAACCTACCAAACCAAAGTAACGAATGAAATCATTGTTGAAATCCTGTAGTGCGATTTTTAGTATAGCTTTAGTTATGTCCAGGCGATGCAAAAACTTCGATAAAAAAAAACGCAGCGTTTCCTCCGCCGGGTGTGCCTGGTAGCCCGCGTGCCTTACGTTTGACAAACATCGGAAGCATCACCCGACGTTTTTTCCCCAAAACACGATATAACGCAAATATTCCCTTTTTCTCGTATTTGCGTTCACTTTGCTATATTTGCCTTAAATTATTTTCAGAGACGGTTCATGTTACAGTGTTGATTTCGGGAAAGACATGACATTTTAACGTTAGTAAGCGGATACATTTGTTACTCAATTGGGTTTAACTTTGATACGTTTTCCTTATTGGCTGGCGAAATGTGTTGGTGCGATATAGCTTTGTTTACGATCTGGTCTATCAGCACTTACACATCTATCATATCTATCTGGTCAACTGCCGTGTGCTTGACAGAAGATTTTATTAATTTCAGTAGTTTTGTGTTAAAAGCTGCCGATAGTTGGACACATTACTACTTTTTATGTCAATCAAAACAAAGTGCTCAATGCTATTATCATCAACTGTGAAAGAAACTCTTCCCGACCAAGTCTTAATTTGCCTCCACAACAGAATATGTAGAACAATAAAACTTCACTCATATACATATCAACCAGCTACGGCGCTCGTTTCTAACGGCAACCGGAGGAGGGAGTGAAGGGGTGAGGGGCGAGGGTAGCAACCCTTTCCCTCCGAGAGACCATCCATCACCAACGACTAGCGAAATGTATTTTAATCCACTGCCCCACGCCCGTCGCTTCATGAAACGTGAAAAATGATCCTACTGCACACACACACACACTCACATATACACTAGATAATATGTTTTTGTGAGTGTGCGAATTGGGAAGTTATTGCGTGTTTGAGCCATTATTTTATGTTCGGGCTGTTCAATTTTAAGGTTTGTTCATCAATTACAGAGTTAAGTAAAACAGGCATTGATGTATAATCATCTCGGCATACAGGCTACTGTTCATAAACCTGAAACTAAGTTTTACAATTCTATTCAAGTGTACCTACTAGCAAAAGTGAGCACTGATATAAGCAAAAGAGAATCGATGTGCATTCTCAACTCTTCGCCCCGAGAATAATAAATCTTTCATCCGCCATTCAAAATCGAATATTCGCGAGTGGTTTGAAAACGATCGTTCTCTTGCGGAAACCTTTTCCTGGTGCGGCGTGCGTGAAAACTTTTATAGTTTGAAGCGGTCCCGCGGGCCTCCCAGATTTCTGGCCCCGACTGACGCAGTCATTAATCATACACAAATTGTTGCGTCCCTTCGTCCTGTCCCTTGATATTTAAGCTCCAATTGAGCCAGTCATCTTGTGCCCTATTGAGAGTTCCTCTGAAGAACGTTCACTATCTCAGCGAAGTCACTGACTGGAAGCGAGTGAGTGATGGGACCCGACTATTGTAGCCGGTAAATGATTAAAAAATTTCATGTCAGTGTGAAATGGCGTTTTTTTAAGACAAAACAAAATCTAGAATCTAGGTTTCCTCCTTTACTGTGAAAATGAAGCGTGTTGTGTCTCTCATTTCATCATGATTAAATGTCCTGCTAGCTATCAACACTGATGTCTACACGCAGCGTCTATTACATTGGCCAATAAAATAAAACTTTATAATATTGGTAATATACAATTCATGCTCCATTTTATAAGGTTTTTGGATTTTATGACTTAATAAATGTGAGCGCGGCGCGAGCGGGCGGGACCCTACCGAGTGACGTCATTGTCATAATAGTGAATGTTTTATTGTAACGTTATGCGCGCTATCTCTCCTTGAATTACTAAAACATCTGTCCCGGAAAATTCACTCTCGAGCCGTTTATCGGCTCCTCGAGGGTAGATAGATAAAAAACTGCAATAACGCGGTGTCATAACAAAGACGCCGCCACCGGCCGATAATACTATGATTAATACCCAGCGTTATCTGGAGAGTGCAGGCCTTGCCCGCCCTTAAGGAAACCGCACCACCTTCCGTCGCTTAAAAGTCCTATCCGCCGCGCGGCCAAACTGGCTTTGAACTCTGAAACAAGGGTGCAAAGTTGATTTTCGATTGAGAGTCTGCCTGTTTAAGGTATTCTCCGGACCCGACATAAGAGTTACGGATTTCGCATAATGCATATTATATTCGTGCGGGGGTGGCTGTGAGGGTGCGAGCTGGAGGAGGCCGCGGGGCGAGGCAGGGGGTGAGGCGGGGAGTGAGCACCCGGCGGGGGAGGGGGCTGCAGGGAGGACCGCGTGACCGCACGTCTTTTGCACGCGACAAGCTCTCGACATTTTTTTATTATTATTGCGCTTCGATGGAATTTATTCCAGCAAGGGTCGGTAATAGAATAGCGGCCACGCTCGTTTTGGCCCTAATAGCGATTTTGAATATCATTTTTAAATCACATAATGGAGTGTACTCGCCTTTTTAGAGTTATTTTTAAGGGGCGAGGGTCGTGATTCGTGAACTATGAATTTATGTGTCGGCATTAGTTCTCACAACCTTGTTCATTGGAGTAATAAACGTAGCGATAAATAACTTTAGGGCAATTAATGTAATGACTGCTCACTTTCAACCGGACTCGTAGTCAGAGAATGAATCGCTGGCCTCTCAGAGACTGCTCCGGAGGCGCCACAAATATAATTACTATAATTAATTTCTTGCTCCGCCGACCGCAGATTAAACAAACGATTAATTGTGCGCCAATAAACGATGTTAATCTCAGCCTTCACCGGCAGGTGGCGGCGATTGTCAATAATCGCCAGAGAATATGAGAAATGTGTTGAGCGGAGTGCAGCGGGGTGGTGTAATTATACACGGGGGAGGGGGAGGGAGGGAGGGCACCCTCCTAGACGGACCTCTCGCTGTCATATGCACTCATATTTATGTTAATTGTAGGTATTCTGCGCTCATTTTGTTTTTCTCTGAGGTCAGTAACAAGAGGTTTGTTGTTATCTTTAATTCTAGTCACATTCATTTTTAGGTGTCGATGTCTCATAAAATAGTTTTTGATACCAAAAATGTGAAAACATCTAAAATAATTATTCCAATGGATTTGACTAATTAGTAATTGCCAAGTACTCAACGGGTTCTGAATTTGGTTATAATTAATTACCAAGGCCTTACTTTAGCACAAAATGTTCCCTCCTAAATGCAGTTTCTTACGTAGTGATCCACTATGGTTCTTACGTAGTGATCCACTATGGTTTCTTACGTAGTGATCCACTATGGTTTATACGTACTTTCTTTGTCCAAAGGTACAACTCAATAAATTGCAAATTGAAACGCGCACTCATGTTTCTTGAGGCGATGGCTGGCGGTATAATTCGAGATGAGCTGAACAAGTTACAGGTACCAACATTCAAATATTCTAGATTTTACCAATTAATATAATTATACTGACATTCCAATAGATTACTATAGATATTATTTATTTTATTCTTTCAGGCGCCGAAAGATGACGGTACTATCTCGCATCCTTCTTGACTGAAAAACAAAAAGATCCCAATGAGTAATTGAAGGTGATCGGCCTCGCACAGTGAATTATTTGTAAACAAAATTGCTTCGAAGGACACTTGGTAAAGACTTGGTAAAACAACAGGTTGGTTGCAAGATTGTTGAAGGTTTGAAGACGACCCTGAGACTCTGGACTTCTGGAGGTAATTATGTATTTGAATTATTTGTTACTATTATAAAAATGATTTGAATTCTTAGATAATGGTATGTACATGTTTTTTATTAGTTAGTAGATAAGATACATTAACAATGTTAGTTGTTTTAGTTTGTCATATGAAATGGTAAGTTATATTAGTATTTTACATTTTAATAGAAAAAATGTTCCAAAATGTAAACTTTGCACAATACAGTCAGATAACATCGCAAAATAACAACATTGAACTTTATAATCCCATAGTTTATTACGCTATTCAATTATTTTATTTATATCTTTGTAGAACAAATATTAAGTGTTATATTACAAGTATTCTGACAAAGAGAAAGAAACAGTTATTATTGTAATTAAACGTCGGCAGATATTTATGGAGTCTCATTAATTTTCCAGGGCGGAGCGTGCTACGGCGTCTACGGCGTAGTGCGGCCGGTGGGCGCTACGGGCTACGAGCATCCGAATGTTAAGCTGAGGTTCGTAGCATGATCTAAGTTCGGGTTATTTATGAATGGAGTACAATTTAGCTCAAATAACATTACAATAATATAAATGACATTCTATTTGCGTTTAAATTTTCTCTGTTAAACACGGGAGACACACGATATTTAATTATGTAACTTAATCTAAATGCAAGTCCGTTAAAAGAAACTGCATTTAACATTTAATTTTACCTTTATCGCTTTGTATATTATTATCAAAGCTCACTCGCGCACAGTTGTCTAGTTAGACGTAATAGTGTCGATACTTGTGCTCTATACATCTCTTCTTCGCTTCCCAAGTGTGTGTAATGTCGCCGAGCTCTCCTGTGCAAAACGGCCGACATAACGGGACCCCTGGCGGCGCATTCTGTCACTCTGGCGGCGCGGTGCTTACAATGAGCGGCGCGCGGCGGGACAGGCCACGTTGTGCTGGTAATAGCTCGTACATATTTCTGCAATTGATTAGACGGGGGCGGTCGCCATGGTAACGGGCTGCACCGACCCCCCTCCCTCCCCCGTGCGCCGCCCCGCACGCCCCCGCGCCCGCGACGACGCTCATTACACCAGACATAAGTTACGTTCGTACTGACTACTGACACATCGCTTGCGAATATGCAATACTACGAGTATGATGATTGATTATATTCAAATAAGAGCCATTCATCCAGCGACACAGTTCTGCATCGGCGATAGCCTGTGGCAGTGGCAGTGTACTGTGATAAGATAAGCTGAGTTGAAAATAATATATTGAAATGCACTCGAAAAGTTTACTTTGGACAATAAAACGCGTAGAATTTAGACATTCAAAAAGAACGATGACCGCGAGCCATGCTACCGTACTCGCGTTAATTATTGTTTAATTGACTTCAGACACCGATTAAATATGCCATTTTTATTTATTAATGACCGCATCCGTTCCGCTTTCTTGTCGCGATACTTTAGTTTACCTTATTTTACGAGGTTACTTAGTTATTTACTGCCAATTTTACCAAACCTAGGAACGAAGCTACATTGTAAGTGTGAAACGAGGGCTATAACTTAGCTACACTGTGACGGCTGTGCTTCGTAATATTTTGAAAATAATAAAGCTGGTTAAAATGATTACTTTCTTAAATCCGGAAACTTTTTCCAGTTTTTGCAACATATTAATCATTACCCTGTTCAGTTGTTTGTTCTTTTCATAAAGTTGTACGGAAATCATTATTTAATTTATTGAGCTCATAAGTCAAAAAGGAGCAGTGGTGGCCAAGTGGTAACGGCCGTGACTTACGAGTTGTAGGTCATAGGTTCGAACCAAGACAGGCGTTTTACTTTGTGTAAATTATTTTATCACCACTGCTCTCTAAACAGTGAAGGAAAACGTCGTGAGGAAACCGGCATGTCCTAGAACCAAAAATTCGAAGACATGTGACATCTGCCAACTACAAACTGGGCCCGCGTGGTGGGTTATGGCCCACTCCCTCTCACAGAGAGGAGGCCTGTGTCCCAGCAGTGGGAACATTATAGGCTGATTATGTATGTTATGTAAGTCAAAATAGTAAAATCATCGGTATTCCATCTCTGAAAAAGAAAATCCATCTGTAAAAGAAATGTCTGCTCAGCTATATGGAGCATGTCAAAATGTTCAGAGGAATTAACTTAAAGTTCAATAAAATGAATACATTGGGATTAATTAATTAGTCTAATAGACCGGTAATAACTGGCATTTGTGCGTCACTCCATGAGACATTAACTTAATTTTTACATTTGTGCATCACTCAATGAGACATTAACTTAATTTTTACATTTGTGCATCACTCAATGAGACATTAACTTAATTTTTACATTTGTGCATCACTCCATGAGACATTAACTTAATTTTTACATTTCAACTTTTACAAAAATACCTGTTTATTTGATTGTGTGATGAGACCTTTGCGCGATATGACTGCTCAGCTTTAATTAAAACGAAATAAATATTAAGTAGCAAAACGAATCGGACTGAAATTTCTCAGAAATGCGCCCATAAGTAATGTAATTAACAATGAACACGTCCGTTTGGCCACAGACGAACGCTTGCGATGATTTATTTACTATGCTTCATTGAATTATCAAATACTTGTACATACGTAGTGAAAATGGAACTAAATCAGATATTCATAGAGTCGTGGGTTTATTGACATTGATTTTATTTATGGACGGTAAATCAACGGTGGTACAATTCGAGGCAGAGGTTATAATGAATAATAAAACATGTTTTTTCTTGTTGTCATGTTTATGAAGTAATTATGTCGGAGTTTAAACCCGTTAAAATATATCGAGACGTGTTGATGAATTAATAAAAAACAATTCTTAGTTTATCCATCGAAACGTAAATTTGGAATCAATCCCTATCCTTACAATACAAACCCAACACTACGCTCTTGAGTATTTGTCTCAATACGAAGCTGGTGCACATCCTAAATCTCAGAATGCAATAAACTCGGCTCCCGCCACACGAAATATTTTCAATCAGTTGAACGGAGCCAATCGAATACCTGTCTTAATTGGCGCGGTAATGGCGCCGGCGATTGTCTGCGAGCCTCTAAAATAGGGTCCCCGGGCCGGAAGCCATCCAGTTTCAAGTTAATTTCCTCGCTGGAGGCTAATCCTCCAGCCTAATTATGAGCCACCCTTGTCCCGCTGCCCCCACCGCCCCCACCTGCCACCTAAATTGATTCAATGATCCTTACTTTGGTAACTACGTGATTGAAGTTTGTGATAAAGATGGAGCCATGCAGTTGTGACATCGTAGAATTGGTTTTGGGACCGCTGATGGTTGACAAGGTTTTGAACTGATTATATTAACGTCTAACGTCACCTAATAATAAGGAAGTGATATGAATAATGTTTTTGTTTGCTTCCAAGGAAGTAAGTATTTGTGTGAAAGTATTTTGGTATTGATGTTATCGCAAGTGTCGGACAGCGTTGCCCAAATATTATTCAATTCGTAGATAGTTCCCTATGATACGCTAACTATGGTAATAACTGGACTGTCTGCAACTATTTTCCTTCATCTGTTTACTGTGAAAATGAGTAACTAAAGTATTTTTTCCATTGCGATGTTGATACTTATTGAATGTGTCATACAATGTTATACAATAATCTTTAGTTTGATTTTTACATTTATTTTATTTACTTATTAATGATTCGTAGGCCACTTAATTCACATTTAAATGAAATATAAGCCGTATTCATAAATCGATTACCGACCCAGAATGGATCTCAAAGAACTTCGTCCTCTTAATACCAACTGAATGAACTTCACAATGGATCGCATCGATTCAATGAGCTCTCGACGCGGCCCTAGAGCAAAGCGTCCATTTACATGGAGTGGCCGTGCAGGCACACAAGCACAGACGCACAAGCATAAATGCAAAAACGCTCAAGCACAGGCCGGACCTACCGTAACGAGCTGTTAAGTGTCGCGAGAGGCTTAATTATTTGCCGGGGGGCAGGGGCGGGTGCGCGGGGCGCGGGTCGCGGCACCCGGGGGGTCGTGTGTCGAGGGATGTACAGTGAGGTGTGTAGTACCTACCAAAGATGCTTTGTTTATCTCCATGACCAATGTGATACAGATGAAGATTTCAATTGGTTTTCAACTTTTGGTTCGTTTATGATATTTCGGCTACGTTTACACACACCACAATTCTTTATTATGATTATTAGCCTTTTTGCATTTAACGGTTAAGTTGGTAATATCTTGTTAATTTGCAATGCAGTGTTGCACACGGTTTCACTAATAAGTAGCTGTTGGAGTTTGATTGACAGCGGATGCCCATGTAGTGGACTCGGTAATGCCCACACGAAGCGCGTGGATATTTAAACTCATGCATAAGTGATGGCACGCAACTGCGTCGCCTCTTGAGAAATCCACCCATCAACGGGTTTATTAACATTGGAGTAGACTTCATTTGAAGTTTTTCATGCGATATTTGTTCAGTTTTAAAAGTTTTTGGCATATTACGAGTATGATTCGTTTTTGTTTCGAGAATATGAGTTCTTAAAAACATCAAAGATATTGATGATAACTATATGCAAGGCTTACCTAAATATAATTTATATGACTTATTTCTAGCGTAGATTGCAAATAGTTAAAAAAAAACACTAAACCCTAGTGATAGCGGACAGCTGGTAGCTCGGACAAAGTAGAAATACCAAAGTAACGTGAGTTTATCGCCCAAACACAAACACATCATCTGTTCGCACACTTGCGAAAATCACATTTGGTAATCAAATCACAAAAACGTGCGATTCTCATGAGTTTCTCCCCAACGTGTGCACATATCGACCGCGGGGGAGCGTCGGCACATAATGAACGCATCTCATCAGCTTATGCAAATAGTTCGCGCTGGGGTGCGACTGGGTGCGACCATGCCTTGCCGTGCGATACCGTGCGCTATCAAATAGTTCGCGCTGGGGTGCGACTGGGTGCGACCGTGCCTTGCCGTGCGATACCGTGCGCTACCGACCGGCTACACGCGTAATGTATGCACTGCCCCTCACTAGCGGGGTGCGTCACCACTGACTGAGATGAATGGTGCACTTGCATAGGTATTTAGACGCAAAAGCGTTATATCTATTCATCAATGTGACATTTTTGTTTTTAAAATAATTTTATCAGTAATTGTTTTTATGAAGTAAGCTATCTAGACTGTACTTCATAAAAATTCGGACCAACAGCTGGCTGAGCCTATGCTCAGTCAGCTGTAGGTACTGTATAAAGATTCGAAAACAAATAGTTTTCGGAAATGATCTTTATAAAGTTAGGCGTAAAACTTTATATAAGTATTTATATTGTTATATTCAGCTAGATAAAACTCTTTCTCAAGACACATCCAAAGCTTAATTACTTTACAATAACGTCTTAATTTCTGTAAAACAAGCTAGAGGACCCATTCCCATGATCTCGAGGTCAATTAAATGACGAAGGTATGGTCATCGCCGGTCGTTAATATTAGCAACATGGCCGTGTTTACGACGCCGCTGGTCGCCGGCCGCCGGTCGCTGGTCGCCGGCAGCGCTACACAACTTAAATCTTTCATAAACCGCAATAATAATAAATTTAAGTGCATTTTACAGCGACGGTGTTGCCGTCCGGTGTCGCCCCGTGCCGGACGAAGCCGGTCCGTTCCGTCACTTTATTAAATGACCTTCTTTATTATCTGTTTAACGCCGTTCCGATATTGGACCGGCGTTTATGTACGCTTTAATGCTCTTTAAGGATTTAATTGTTAATATTGTGTCATTAACGCGAATGTTACGCTCTGAGATTCAGAGAACTTGTAATTGCACGCATAGCTTTTAAGAATAACTACTAATGTTATTAGTGGGTACCATGCCCACCGTTGCAATTAGAACCGTGGGCAATATATAAGCTTCAAAATGATAGAGCCACCTTTCAGCCCAACTACTCGTAGGGGGCTGTTTTGAGGTATTCGTATTATGTGTGATTTAATCACAATCTCACGCGGTTGCAATGCGGAGGCAGCGAGGCAGCCGGGCTAGCGCGGCGCGTCGCAATAATTCGGCTTCAAACGCTCCTTTGTGGCGTTGAACAAAAGGCCCTAGTTGCCGGAATCCAATTTAAAAGTAGCGTTTACTTCGGCGTGTAATCGTTAGTGGACGTTAGGCTGCCGGCAGCCGCGCGACCGGCGCTCACTGGCCCGGACATGGAGAAATTCTCAAACATACTTAGGTGTTGAGAAGCCTTGTTATTTGATTCGGTAGCCTTTTTCCCGTACCTATACTTTTTTCCCGTACCAAAAAGAATTTTTTGAAAGAAAGGAATGAAAAAGAAAACAACCGTCCAATAATTGCAATATGTTAGATTTGATTATGAGAGAAGAAGAAAACAGTGATATTCACAGTGTTAACACTAGAAATAAGGAAATACTACGTGCCCCCCTTTCACGGGCTTCATAAGGGTCATAACTCATTTATTGGGCTTGGTATAACCTTTTATAACAAGATACCCTCTTCCTTGCTAGACTTGCCTTTTAATGCGTTTAAAGCTCAAGTAAAATCCAACCTTTGTTCAAAGGCATACTATTCCATCAACGACTACTTACACGATAAGAATAGTTGGTTGGTCGCCCTGATTAACTCAAGACAATGTTTGTTCTTTCTGCAGAATTAGCTTACTGACAGGTTATATGAGTTCATATAATTGTTTATTTTTATTTGACTGTATAAGTAAATTCAGTTTAATTTTATTTTAATGTATTATTGACATAATCTAGTCATTTTAATGTTTTTTAATGAGTTGATTGCAATATGTGGTTAGCTAGTGACCTCGACGATTGATCATATTATTCTTGCCTGAACAACCGGCAGCAAGTTCGTCATGCTCCCTTAGATGTCACTGCTTGCGGTAGCGTCGGGGGTCAGGTTGCCTCCTTCCCTCAAATATGGCGAGGTGGGTAATGGCTGATCTTTGCGTTATGCTCGTGAACGGGTGCTGCTTGTGGTGACTGGTCGTTTTGCTGACCATGGTTTTATTGTTGTTATTAGTATTAACTTATTTATTTGTTTTACTTCGATGGTCCTAGTTTATCATTTGTGACTTCAAGTAACAGCTATGTGAACAGAACCCAGCTGTGCTGCTGAGGAGTTTGTTGCGTCACTTCTTCCCAGCGATAGCACTAGGAAGTGGTGAAGAGTGGGCGTTTTTGGGGGACTGTCTTTTGTAATTTTGACGTTCGAAAAGTGCTGATTGTCAGCCTAATTTGAATAAATGACTTTTGATTTTGATTACATTTTTGTGATCTTATTATTGTACTTGGCGAACGACTGCCCCGTTAGTCTCGTGCGGTATGCATGGGTTCGATTCCCCAATAATTCGGTCGGGCAAAGTGTTATTGGGGTTTTCCATTTGGAATTTTTCAGTAACAGATCGGAGTTTGGAAGTTGGCGGTGTGATACCCCGTGGCTTGGTGCGCACGTTAAGTCGCTGCTCCTGCGCCTGATCTCAAGAGAGAGTGCACCTGTGTCTGCGCACAGATTGGCCGCCATGGCCGAAATACCTAGTACAATAATAGTCCTCCAGACCGGAGGACTATTATTGTACTTGGTGACAGGACGAGACAATTATTTTTAAAAGAGTAACAGTGGAGTTTCCTGCCGGCTCGTCTCTATAAGAAACGACTAATTGGAACAGTGCACCTTCCTTCTGACGCTTCATAAGTGCCCATATAGGTTGATGTGAAATAAAATATTCTGAATTGCATTTCAATTTAAACTGTTTGTCCGATTTTTGCTTTACTACTAATTTAAAGGTATGTAATATGCATGAATATCAAATTGAACTTTTCCACCTCGACTGTTTGTGAGTGTTCTAAGATGTAAGTTGCATCTTGCATCTGCGTCCAGCCTAAGTCAGTGCACGCGCCGCGTCACGGGGCGGGCGGGGGCGTAGGGCGGCGGGTTGGGTTGGGGTGGGGGGGGGGGGGGGGAGGCAGCCGCCCAACAGCCAATATTATACGGCCGTAGTTAGCGCGCACTGATATTAAGAATTCCACAGAGCACAGAGTAGGGGCAACTAGCTTTAAAACGTTTTACCTGAAGAGTATTTTTATGTGCTACTTGGTGTTAGTTAGCGGCTTGAATCCACCCATAGTATTAGTAGCGTTTCTTCAGTTTTGAGGAGGATAGCAATGCTGTTTCTAATAAAACATTGACGAATGGCTAATAGGATAGACCGACAAACTGAAAAACTAAATAAATTAGGATTTTTATCTATGTGTTAGGTACTTAGAACAAGCTGTCTCTAATGAACTGCCATTGACACGCTAAGACGAGTATATTTTGAAAATTAAATACAAACTAAACTTTAATTTGATTCATCGAATTATTCACATTGTGTATTGTGTAAACTATTCATGCTTCACTTGAAACTGACTTTCAAAATAAATTAATATGAAAATTGATCGGCAAAGGAAGAACAATCACACCACGGTTTTAAACCATCACTTAGTATCTAAAACGTCGCACACAAAAACAAACACATCTTCCCCTCATTGCACTAAGCGCGTCGTCTCTGAGCCGCGACACTACTCTACAATCTGAGATTGGAGCGAACGGCACAAAGTTGGTAATTGAAAAATCTTTCCGGTCTCCCCCCGCCGCGACCCGCGCCCCTCCCCCGCACCCGCGCCCCGCCGGGAATTAAACTTAACTGTAATTACATGTGTTATGTTTAATTGGGAAATGGACGCCTTGCACAAGTACCTACGAGACGGTCGAGTATCTAGCTAGGTAGGCTACGTAGGGAGGCTTCCCTAGTTGGCTGCTATTGATGATTATAGGAGGAAACTCGGCTAATGAAAATGATTTTAGATAAAATTAATTTTGTGCAATTGCCTATTATTCGATGGCTTCCATGGGATATTAATACACAAAACTTTTTCACATCTGCCGGGGACTCAGTTAGGCGTTCACAAGTTGATATAACTGGTCACATTTGCGGCCAGAAAAGTCCTATAAGTAACTTGTGAATCGAACCCTGGAACCCTGGAATCACGCCGCTGCGCCGGGCAATCGCATTCACTGAACTATGAGGTCAGACCCTGCAGAATACTGAAGAACAATAACAGTTAAGTTTAGACAACGTTTCAGTTGTGTTATTGTTTCCGCCGCTGCTTTTAAAGTATCGGATTTGTGCTATTGTCAACTTGTGCAGACGTTCATAATATTTCCCGAAAAATAATAAATATTCCTAAGTATTTCCTTCATCGTAATTGTGTTGTTATCGACTCTTTGGTACATCCAAGGCTGGTTTGAAACCTGCAAACCAGAGAAGAGGTGGGTCTAAAAACCTTTGTGCAACTGTCTTATTTAACTCATCATTGAAAACTACAAAAAGTAAAAGTAATAATAATAACGCTCAACAATATATTAAATATAATAATAATAATAATACGACATATAAAAGTGTTACTTACAACCCATTTACAAAATAATATCATTCTATGTTCTATGTTACGGGTTTGGTTTCCGCACTTAGTCCTTCAGGTGGACCATTGTGCGTGGGCGATGGCGGCCGTCCGTTGTTATTCCAATAATATCATTTATTTTATAGTTTATTTCGTCTCACTGAAAAACTTTAAATAACCCTACTACGAAAGCGCGTAGCCAAAACAACTCGAAGCGTAGCATAGAAAACTATACACCGTAGCGCATTAGAATATGTATGCTACGGAATGTCGTAGCATCATTACCTACGCTACGGATTCCGTAGCATAGGTAATTTGAAAACCACACAGCTGTCATATTACTATAAGGTGGGTCGTCGTGTCGTGGCATCCCAACCTACCCTTAGTGGACAAGGTGGGGGCGACCGGGGGGTGGTCGAAGTGGGGGGCAAGAGGGGACGGCCATTCGTCAGCTCTCCGCAGAAATGTTTTCATTTTTATTTCATAAATAAAGAGTGGAATTCCGCTCGCGACGTAATGAGGCTGTGCTACTGTCCGTCGCTCGTAGACTCGTAGCGGCTACTGAGCGTGGTTAGGAAACTTTGCAACTGTCGGTGCCGAGTCGTTAGTCGCGCGGCTTTGTTTATTGTGGGGTGGAATGCAATTCTGATGCAACAAAACTGTGATCATTATTAATCAATCAGGGGTAGCACACGTCGAATGAAACTTAATAATATTTTATGCATTTATCTCTCATCATTTCAAACTCTTATGAAATAAATACAACGTTCCTCACTCGTATTAAAAACCCAAAGAGCTTCGGTATGAATACATCAATATTTCCAATCTGTATGAGTTAGCTTGGTCCCGGGGGTCTGGGGCGGTTTATTGCTCCACCGTAGCGAGTAGTCATGAATACATCTGCCGCTCTCTAGTCTTTATGGATCATACAAATAAGGAGTATAAATTATATTATTCATCGTTCCTAAAAAATATTCAACCTAGATTTACTTTCGGTATTGCTTCTCAAATATTTATTTTATTTTAGCATCTAATAATCATCGTCTGCCTACGGTATAATACAATTTATTTTAAACAAACGCATTTTAATTAAATAATCTGATATATTTAAACAAAATGTAATTAAGTAATATGCAACATCATGATTGCATAAAACAGTGAAATATAGCGAAGATTTTTTTTCGTCAGTGCGGAGGGCACATGGCGTCAAAGCAACGTCATGTGCCCTCCGCAAGTACATATGTCTCTACTTGTACTCGTTCTCTACACGGGTGTCGCCCGGCGCCCCACCCGCTCGACCCGTGACTCTACCCGCTCTTTTATAACGATTCCCTCACTTTTTATGACTTTATCATGTTTTGTTTTTATTTCTTCATTTTGGCCGGGGTCGAGCAGAGAGGCGCGTGTTACTGTGTGTAGGAAAGGCATGAGTTGACGTAAAGAAAGATTTTGACCCCTTTTGAAAAATTATTAATCTGACAGTTCCTTAATCGTGCAGATTCTATGCTTACAGTTATGTCGATGCAGTGCATAGGTAATACCTTCAAAATAACATAAAACTAAAATGTTCAAGAGTAAACACATTCCTAATCTCCGTGTTCATTCACTAACATCATAAACTACTTTATCTGCGGCGACAATAATTCAAAACAACCTATAAATAAAGATAAAACATTTCCACAATAAATCGTTCGCCGAGAAAATTGGATATTCACATGATTTGAGCGCCATTCAAAGAATTGAATGAAAATTCAAAGCCGAGAGGGTCTCGACATGCGATTACGTTGTAAACAACAGCCTACATACACGCAGCGCTTCAAGCGGCGCCGCCACTCGAGCTGCCGACGCACCCGACGCACCCGACGCACCCGAGGCACCCGAGGCACCGCGCGAGGGCGAAAGGGCAAAGTAATTGGTCTCGAGAGCGGCAGCAAGGGGCGAAGCCCTACCTCCGACATATTCCAAACATATTCTCCGCTTGAAATTTATTGTAAATCGCGGCGGGCGGGGATTTGAATTCGGTTTCGGCCCCTCCGCTGTCAATAAACCGAATGGACTTTGGAAATTCGCTACATTCGCTACATTCGTCCGATGTTTGTGTTTGCTGCCTTCGCTTATTCTGTTCTTGCGAAAAAACCTCCCCTTCCCCCGCGACCCGCGCCCTGTACCCCGCGCCCTCGCCGCTTCCGATTTTATTTATCTAAGGTTTTCCATTCCGTCGTAATTGTGTGAGTTGCGAGCTCGATTGTTGCTAAAGCGAATATTTATTTGGGCTTCAGTTTGCTTTCCATTTGCTCGCGCCTCGCGCCTCCATCCTCTGTGTATGTATGTAAGTGTGTATGGATGTATGTATGGCGACGGCGAGCTCACTTTTAGCGGCATTGTGCTACAAATTGAATTTGCGGGGACTCAAATCAAATGTTGTCGTAAGAAATGACTTGTCGCCGCGACTGACACTATCAAAAAATTGATCGTCCGCTAGCTTATGAGGACACAATCGTTCGCTAATAGTACCCACTGCAGGCTATATCGGACATTACAATACAATCACATTACTAGCTATACTCAGATACTGAACAAACCTTGGACTATCAGATAATAAGGTACTGTTAGGTGAGTATCTATAACTGTTAGTTTTTCCTTAACAATAGTTATAGAAAACAGACAGACAGATGCCAGACAGTCTTAAAGTTTCCTACCTTAGAATACCAAAACTTACGAAATAAATTATGATAGCAGAAGATTTATGTAACATACTGTAATCAGCCGAATGAGGATAGACCATGCTCGTACCCAATGCCTAGTATCATGATATATGAAGCAATGACCTGTGAGTGCCAAACAATATAATCTACATGAACATTTAGGTAATTTGTCAATAAATCTTAGCAATAACATTAGTACAATGAAACGCGCAATCAGCATTAGCCGGAATATATTTGGCGTAAATCTTTCACGGCAGCTTTTATGTATATCGTAAAAAACGGCCAAGTGTCCGAGCGCGCTATAAATATGGTCGTAAAGAGAGCGAGCGGCGGCCGCGACCAGCGACCAGCGCTCCGCACGAGCCGACCAGCCGAGCGACACTTAGTTGTTAGTATTACAGTTATGTTATTGAAGTTTCGCTGTAATTTAAATACTTGACTAGAAAATAAAGAGCCTAATCTTACAAAAAGTTTTATGGAGTGTCTACGGGGACATCGACCAGCAATAGTTGTCGGTCAAACCGCCTCCTCGTCTCACTCCGTATTCGGTCCGTGAAGGGGAGAACAATGTGACGCATATCTTTTTGTAAATCATCGATGTTTATTTATTGACACATTACAATGATTACCTACAATGTAGCGCGATATAAAACACTAAACAGCGCCGCTCACAGCGGTCGGTAATGCTAATGCTGCAGTTGACATATTTATATAAGTGACATTGTGGTCTTATGAAGACTGAATCAAGAGAAAAAGTATTATAATATCAGACGTTCTTGCGAAGTTTTTCTAAAATCTGGTTATATGTTGTTTTCATTGAGAGCTTGTATGGTGGTTGATTCATTCAACAAGCAATCATATCAGCTATCTAGGAATGATATCCAGGCCTTGTCTGTCCCTGCAATGTTCGGTATGATGTTATCGCGCCGTTTTTACCTCCCCATCCCGAGGAAGAGGTTCCTGAATAAAACATTTGCTTTTTACTAAATAATACAGCTTATTACTTTATCAATCGACAGATGCCGAGGTGGTGACGACTGGAAGCTGCTCCATTCAGGTTCGGAGACAAGACTGAGAGAAGCCGAGGTATTTAGGTAAACAAACAAGTTTATTCCTAGTTATTGGGGAAAAAATACGAGCAATAGCAGATCAAATGCCAGTTAGTGTTGTATCGGTTCAATCACAGTAAAGCGGGCTCGATGGCGGGCGGTCAGAGCCGCCAGATCCGCGAGAGCGCCGGATCTCGCTCTCCACGATATCATATCATAACGCGCCGAACTTTACGTGCGCCAGCCAAGAGTAGTAACACGGCGATGCGGTATTTCTTGACATCTGGACCACAAAATAGATAAACTAATTTGAACGACAAGGAATTTAGTTCTCCTGTTCCCATAGTCCTCTACAGTCTACATGTATCGTAAAAGTTCGCTAGGGACATCTGTCAAGAGACACTTGATTGTTGCCATGCTGTTTTAATAAACTATTTAAAAGGAAACAACTGTCAAGGGTGTCGGGCAGTAACTAGATGGATCATTATCGCTGTTATAGTTTCCTCTTACTTGGCGAGAAGCACATTATTATGCATCTGGTGTATTTTAGATTATCTCCAAAGTAGGTGGATACAGGAACACTTACCATATCAACAGCGTCGCGTGTTCCGACCTGTAAGTCGCGATTGAACGCGATTCTCTCTAAGACAAAGTGTGTTATTTCTCGCGGGATCCGTCTGAGGGGGCGCGGGGGTTCCTCTGGGGGGTGGGAGTGGGCAGGGGGTGGGGGAGGGGGGTGTAGGTACTATGTAGTAATATTTTTACGAGCGCGTTTTATTGTCGCGGCGCGCGATAAATTTGTCATCGCGCCCTGCACCCCGCCTGCAGCCGGGTACTACTGCATGAATTGTAATCTATCGATGATGGCTTTGTTAAACTGTGACGGCTCTTCTACACGACATACCCAGAGAAAGTAAGCACAGAAATATTCAACACAGGTGTATTATGAGTAAACCTATTATTGTCGGGCACAACATTGCTACCTCAGCGAATTAATCGCAACATTCGGTTAGGCACTCTTCAGCTAAGTTTAATTCTTGAGATACTAAGTCTAACCAGCTACCACTAGAGAAGTTCTTGAAAAGGGTAATGCAGTAAAAAATAAAAATCACTAATAGGAGTCTGTACGTAGGTTTGTACTTTTATCGCTGGCAACAGATGAAGTGAGTGAGTGCTTCTAAAATTAGCGGCAGTTCTGTTAGCAGTTATCATGTAGTTTCCAAATAGGATGCTGATCGCTGCTGGGAATTATGTATAAGGTCGCCAGATCATTGTAATTGATTACCTACCTAGGGCAGCGATATATCTACCTAGGTAGTTAGAGGTAGGTCGAACAGAGCAACAAGTCAATAGACTACAAAGAAGGTTATCTAGGTTTTAAACTACCTTCAGGCTTAAGCGTACCTACGAGTAAGTCTTGCAAGCCGAGCCAGGGAAGTCTTGACAACTGCAGTTGTAGCTAATCAATTACCCAGACCAATTAAAATCTAGGCGTTGCTCAATCTAGATCGCTCAAAACCGTCACGTTTCTTGTGCCGTGTGTAAACCGGGCGTGATTTACGCAAACCTTGCGTACCGGCGCCGCCCCCTACAATTACCGCGTACTCCTTAGGTACTACTTACTTAGGTACTACTTACTACCGTCGGCACATTTATACACAAAAATCTTCGCCGCGTGTGTAAATTGTTGTTGTAGTCAGGGTTGTGCTTATAAGTAAGACGCTTTACTACGCCTCATTGGTGAAACTGAAACTCAAAGCATCTATTTAAATTAATTTGGCGCTGTTGAATTGTCAAAGGAATCGGTTAGTTAGAAGGATGAAGCTGGTTGCCCATTAGAAAGTATAGTAGGTTCTTATAGAAAATAACGGACAACAAAACTCCATGAACACTCTTTTAAATCACATAAAAAAGTCCTTGTGGTCTTGAGTTCCATTTACATATCCAACAAAATCCACTATCGAAACGTTGAATTTGTTTTGTTGAATGTAAGTACTAACTGCTAATAATATAGTTACAGTTTTTCCATTTTATTTGCCTGTGAAATTTGGTCCCGGAACGAAATGATGATCGCAGTACTGGATTTAAAACCATCGCCCTAGTTGTCCAGTAGCAACGCTTCACAAAAAGGTATCTCGTTACTCTGGCAGCCCTGTGATCAGAGTAGGTTCCCACAGTACGAGCGAGTAGCGGCCGCACATAACTAGCGCCGCCTGCATGACGCAGCAGTTCTCACGTCACATCTCACATCGTGTTGTTGCAGGCTGCCGGGACCTCCTCGCGACACAGCGCCGCCCAGCAGCACAGTAGCCGGGCAATATGTGTGTAATGTCTGTTACTAAAGTATCTGATGAAAGTGTAAACAAACCCTGTTCAGGTTAAATTTTTACTCATTCATTCATCAAAAGGATTATATAACACATTCATCCGTATTTAGAAGGTTTAACCTTTATATCTCACCACTTTATTCATTATTAAATTGTAAAAATCATCGACGAAAATTGCGGTTATAAACCTCAATTGTCAAATGAAAAACACGTTAAGGTGATTTAAAATTATAATTTCAGGTTTAAGTATTCAAATAAACAAATCAAAGCACTCAATTTGTAAGTAGTGCCACAAATTGACATTCACAGGTACGTTTTCTAATCCATTTGTTTACATTTCCATCCGATAGTTTTTGAACATACCATAGTCGATAATTATGCATGTTACAAATAGACGTTTACTTTGAATTGCCTTTTGTTTTTTTCTCCCAAGTTTTGGAATGTGGCGTGGGAATGTAGAGGATCCTGGTCGATTATGTCGTTATCGAAATTTGAGGATGTGAAATAACCAGAATGTTGTATGATTAGGATGAAACGATTGATATTTTCGAGTATGTGTTGTTAGTCGATAGGGTTCAGACAGAAAGCTACCGTGACAATTTCCTTCTGAAAAAAAGTTGCTGGAGTAAACTATCTACTTACTCATTTATTACAGAAAGGTGTTTTCCCTAAGCATATACTTGTTAGATTAAAACACGAGCTCAGGTGCTAAACAATAGACATTAGCACTTATTGATATTGTGGCAATAACAAGTAATGGAGGCGAGTCAATATTTGCGCGCGCTATCGGTTGATGGCGCGGACCTACCTGCCGGGGCACGGTAGGTACGTGCTTCATGAATATGTACCGCACTTGAAACGCGAAGGATTTGCAAGACATATCGATTAAACTATCACGACTGTTATCAAAGATGGGTTAGGCAAAGATAGATAGATAGCACAGATCGATAGCAATAGGATATACCTAGTCTTAGGTCAGGTCTTTTGTTAAACTAGAATAATAATACTTTGATCGTGTATTTTCCGTTAAAATAAATGACTGACACAGCCGTTTCATCTTTGGGAAGACAACCATTTGAAGAGTTACTATATTTGTATAAGTTTATTGCCTACTAGTTGTTTCCATACAATTGCCCCTAACATTCTGAATGCATGTTGTACACATAACATCACGCCTATAATCCCCGAAGGGTTAGGTTGAGGTACCTACGAGTATACTATACTCACATTTTTTAATATACTATAATAATAATATAATAAAAACTTTATTCCTCAAAAAGATACAGAGATTTTACATTGGCCCCAAACTAGGCAAGCCTGTATCTTGGGCACCAATATGGAGGGTTTACCATTTAAACATTTATTTTAAAAACATGTTCGAATCAATAAAAGTATAATACGTTTGCTTCAAATTATAAAAAAAAAACCTAAATTAAACATAAGAATCAAAATTAAACAAAACATAACAATGAAATCAATAATAAAACTAGAAAAAGAAAAACGCTATTATTATGTGAACGAGTGTGAGAGTGTGTGATCGTGTGATGGTGAGTTTGAGGTTTTTTAAGCGTGAGTAGGTGTATGTGTGACAAACGAATGAATTGTATGTGCAAAAACTATGTATTTAACCACGGTAATAATCTTTTCTGCTTCGTCATGTGACAAGTTTAGTAACCAGGATGTTAGTGTATTTTTTATTTGTCTGCGAGTGCAGTTTCTTATATTGCACTGTTTGATCACCGCGTTATAGACGTACCTATATACACGCCTATAACGCCGTAGAAAATGTGGGAGTCTTTGTGCGTATGCGGATTTTACTGGGGGATTTGGAACTCTGAATTTGCGTTTGGCCTGTAAACTACTTAAATCACTCCTTTTCGAAGTTTTGATGTGGGTATTCGTTGTTCGTCGCCAGTTAATTCCCATGTAATAGGGCCGAGCCTATTGCCATCAACCGGGCACAACTCCACACTCCGCGCTGCTACTGACAAATTACTGATGGAAAAACCCAACAACACATTGCCAAACCTGGGAATCGAACACAGGACCTTAGGCTCAGCAGTACCGCTTGCGACCGCCAGAGCAACGAGTCAGTCAAAACGTTGAATTGATTAGTATTTTTGATAGGATCAAGTTTTCCCGTCTTATTGATGACCATCATCTGTCCTTTTAACTCTCTCTTTTAGATCTCTCAGCAGCCATTTCATCTTACAAATGATATGGCCTGGTAATGAAATCATTGCTGAAGGGTGTCTGACCGACCCACACATGCGACACGTCCTGCCGGTGCCTGTGCCTGTGCCAGGTGACGGTTGGCACTTGTATGATAATGAGTGCTCGGTGGATGCGCCGCTCGCAAGCTGTTTGCTCGCGATAACTTTACGATAACTTTCTCGATACCCGCGCTTATCGAACGAGCAAACATTGACTATCTTCACCTCCATAGCACGTAAACTTTACGTTCACTGAAAAATTATATTTTGTGAATTTCTGTAAATGAGTTCGATGAAAAGTTAAGCTACAGTTGCGGAGGTCGGGTTGGATCCACGGATCATCACCAGGATGGTCATCCATTACATACTCTTAAGAGTCTTCCGTGCCTCGGAAAGCAGGTTAAGGGCTTCGGTCCCGGTTATCATTACGGGTTACGGTTACGGGCCGTCAGAAGCCTGAAAGTCTGACAACCAGTTATGTCAAGGTATCGTGTTACCAGAAACTGCATCCGGTTAGACTGGAAGCCAACCCTAACATAGTAGGGAAAGGTCTAGGCAGATGATGACGATTTTAATTTGCGTACTTAAATGCTGAGCCACATTTATTGGTATAATTCCATCATTTACATTTTGTAGTAGTATTGTTACTATGATTACGATCGGTAGCTTATATTATTTGGATATTATAAGGTAATTTTAGATATGATTTGTATATAAATAAAAGATGGTACGTGATTATTCTTGTTTATCTCAATAGCCCCATGAGCGTTACATTTTAAATTTACAGTAATATCAATTATAAGATAAAAAGAAGCATTTCGTAATCAACGTGGACCCTGGCAACCAACCGGGAAACATCAGGGTATAGGAAATATGCACAAACATGAAATATTGCTCAAACCGGCGCAATTAACAGCCAAAAGTACCGCTATGCATATTCATGTCGTATCATTAACTCCGCATAGATTTTAATTAAGTTAACAAAACGCACATACGCGGTAAACGTTCTTAACCGGAAGGAGCCGTTTGCCGCGAAAATTGCTGCAAACGTTAATAGATAGGAAAGTTTGGCAAGCATCCTGCGCGCGCGTCGTGAGTGCGACAGTTTACGCGCTAGTTGTGATGCGCAGGAGTGCGCGACGTCACCACGAGCAAGTATCGCCCACACAACCACACCTGTGTGCTGTGCCTGCCGTCCAGAGAGTGTCTGTGACTGAACATTGTGTGACTTGTGACGAGTGCCTGTAGTGGAACCGTGTGGATACAAACCCGTTTTGACTGCAGGAGCCTGCTGATCCGTGCCTATGGATTTGAGTCAGGTAGGACTTTTGGGTTCTTTGGTGACGGATAGTAATGGTAGATAATAGGTAGATAAGTTTAAACAAGGCTTTGGATTGAGGTCTTAATGAGCGGAGATATGCAAATGAGCATTTTTTTTGCTACTAGTTATTCTACTCTGCGATATAAATACTTCCAAATAAGTTTCATACAGATAATATCGTTTACATACAACAAACGGCATGATTCACAAATATAAATACTTATAGATTGCATTGCGTTGCCTACACGTCTGCATTTACATAATATGCCCATGAGAATACATAATACGAGAACATTTTCCCACTTTCATAAGAATTTCTTCAGAAATAGTCTGTTGAAACTGAATGAGGAATCGAACGTCAACCACAGAGCTGAGCCAACAATTATTACACCATAATGTTGAATGCACTACTCGAGCCGCTATCGAGTGAATATTATTACGTCGTTGATTTCCTTTATCGCCATCTTTACATGTTAATTAATTTAGGCAGGCATTCAGAAATTATGAACCGTTCATGAATATTGAATAAAGTGGATTTCAAAACATTCTTTTTCTAATTGATTATATAATAACTACTTTGCAAAAGAATAAGTAATACTTAGGCAATTACCTATTATTGTTGATTATTTGGTCGAGCGTGCTGTGCATTTATTCTTAATGTTGGCTGATAATTTAATTATATGTTTCGTATATCTTTTCAAGTTTGTCTATTCAGCAAAGGACAGATGAGATCGTTAACATTCTCATGAAAATTATAGCAAAATTATGCAACCTTGCTCATTATTTCATACCATAATTCAATTCTAAAGTCAATTAATAATACACATTTTGTAATTAATATCCCTGTAACGCACGGACGGTGGACGGTGAGCATGCAAATGTCAAAATAGTATGCAAATGATACAGTCTTACATTAACATGTCCTCGTAAATTACCTACTGAAAGTGCAGCTAAAATGTAATTATATCACGTTATTATGTAAATCGGGACAGGTGCTGCTGTCGACCTAGTTACATGTATTCAAGTTATAATTATTACAATAAGAACTTAGATAGATGCGTTCACCTTACGCGTCCGCATCACGCATGCAAGCGCGTTGCACCAGAATCTCGTCACACATGTCATAATTAGTTAATATGTAGACATACTCGTACCCCCGGAAAGCAGTTTTCTTGCATTTTTTATGATAACACAACACGCTGTAAAAGCTATAATGTATTTTTTTTGTAAATGATAATTAGTTATATCGTATGACGTATAGTGAATCTAGATGAATGTTTATAGGTATGGGTGTTCAAAATTTTTTTTGTTTCCGTAACCTAGGACTAAACACACCGTAAACCACTTCAATAAAGCCGGTAATACCTAAAGAATTCAATTCATTTGAATATTATCAAGTAGGTACACTTGAAACTTTCAGGAATTCAATGAGTCGATTTAAATATGAATATTTAAAAGCCGATTGAACCGATAACGTTAGAAGAATCGATTACTCACGCATAACGGTAACAACGTGTGTCCTTACTGCGGTGACACATGTCTTAACGGAGTCATCTACATACTGAGTTCATTATTGACAATATTGAATGTATTGATGTTGGTAATCTTACCTTAGCCCGTCATGGTTGTCGTCATCATTCACAGCCTTTTCTCAAACCACTGCTACGCACAATCCTTCTTACTTATAGATACGTAAACTAATATTATAAAGAGAGAAGATTCGGTTTTTTGTATGTTTGTTTGTTACGCATTCACACTAAAACGGCTCAACGGATTTGGATGAAATTTGGCACATTTATTGATTTTATTTATTTTATTAGGTCTACCAACAATTGTTCACACTGGATACAGCAACATAATTCACTCTTAAAATTAAATTACAGCGCAACAATTACTTATAGGTAAACACCACATGCACAAAACTATAAATTCGGAAAATTAGCTAACTTACTAGGTACTAAGCGCAAATATTAAAGTAAATAAAATTAAAATTGGAAATAGCGAAACACAGAATTATGACAAAATCGATAAAAAATAAATTATAAATTGATTCATTTTTTGGCAATGACAACATTGGTAAATAGGTAAAATAAAATTAAAATTATATTACATTAGTGAATTGATAAATTATAAATAAAAATCGACAAAAAATTAAAATTCTTTGAATAAAATTGATAAATTGTTAAACTAATAGGAGAAAAAACTATAAAATTAATAACAGCGGTAAAATTGACACAATAAATAATTGATTATGACTAGGGGTTGCTTGGTACACCATGACATGGATTAAGACATACGATAGTTTTTATTCCGATATTCCCACGGGATCGATACTTATGCGGGTGAAACCTCTGGGCGAATGTATTAGTACCTATTCTAGTAATTTCTAGCACTCATTTACAACATTATTACCTAACTGGTGCTGATAATCTAGATCCATCATCGCCACTACATCCTTGGTTAGCGACACAACAAGTTTCACTATTTACACGAAACGTTGCTCTGAAATTATTATTGCCACTACAATTCGTCTTTGAAAGGCTAATACTTAACGGTTTCAGGCCACTAAGGCTTAGTGATGTAGAGTTTTAACTTTCACTCAGTTGACCTTTATTTGACCCTGGATATGAATACCTATCATCGTAATCCCAGCACATTAGTCCTTATCTATTCAACTATTTATGAGTATTATAAAATTAGGTGAAGAATGAATCACAAGTGTATAATCATGTAGGTATCGGGCGGTATGTACCGCACCTACTTATTTCCAACTCGCCGTGGCGCCAACCTCACGTGGCCCACTTCCGATAAATCCATCGAATGAATAAATTAGCTTCGAACTCGAAGCGATACGTTATCTAATAGAAAACAGCGGAAACGTTATCAAGTTTTCACCAAACTGATCCGTGTTACGCTCATGTTATAGTACCGTGGAACAATCACTACTATTCTCAATCACTTGATTATTATGTCGTCATATTAATCCGCCTTACGTAATGAATCAGCGAGTTTTACCAGTTCGATCTGGTTGTGGCCCTTCGAACGGTCGGCTTTTCATTTTCCTACCGTGGTTGCAACTCCTGAACCTTTCTAAATGTTTACGTTTTACAAATAATGAAATGGTTTAACAATACTTACTAATTAGGATCCTACTTAGTGCATTGATATACAGTGTTAAGCAGATTCTTAGGCGCTTATTAAATCCGAGATGACAAAATGACATCTTGGTCGGTAGGTAGGTTTTTGTATTTTTGAAAATAAGTTCTTTCAGACGATCTCATTTCTAAATGAACTTGTCCTATTTAACCTCCTACCTCAGCCACCTCTCTCTGTTTAAGATTGTGCGTTTTATAAATCAGTGCCTGTAACATGATGTTGAAATAAATATACTTAGATGTATTATGATGATGATGATGATTTTGCTAAATAGCAGTTTAGCTAAAAAACTACCTCTTGAACCAAGTGAACTGGTCCGTCCGCAGAGCACGGCGCGTGGCAGGTTGTCGCTCACAGTCACAGGTGCGTCGCTGACCCACATATTTTTTATTTTTCAAAGCACAAACAAGCACCTGTCGTTATCGCCATGTTTATTCAACGATAACTCTGTAATATCCACGTGAATATTGATTTCGATACAGTTTCGCGAGTTTAACGCGAATTCTTAGCGAAGCCATGTTTGCTTAGCGATACGCGGCTCTTGGTGACTTGCGAAATATATGTAGGTCGACAGTATTGTGAGGAATTATTACTTAGATAGGGATAATGTAACTCAATCATATATTGATAGGTAATGTATTTGGATCAACTGAGTTTTTATGGCAGAACTGGCCCCTTTCTGAAACCCTTTCTTGATTGCTCTACTCTAGACTATTCTTGCCACCATTTAATTAAGTAATTTCGAGTTTTAGGTACCTATTATTCATCTTTCTATGTAAGTAAGATGAAGGGCTTAAATACTTAATTACTATCCAAAAGAACAAACGCTTAACTCATCTCAAAGATGAAGAAGGCACAGAACTCAGGTTTGAAGACCACGCTTAGATATTGATAAACATTAGGGACATAGCTACCTACTGCTAGCTTCGCCTGTAGCAATAATAGTCATGAAGACATCGCAATCAGTCAACAATACACCCTTTCAATTCAATTAAATAAGTCGTTCGCAACTTTAATGAGGAGCGTGACACCATGCTCCAGGATGTGTGTCCTGACAATAGTTGACTCTACCGAGAAAAAATAATTGTTAGTGCAAAGCTGCAAAGAAATAGTTCTCACAATTTAGACTTATATGTGCATCGTTAGGAGATTATTTGTGCATAGTTAGGAGACCGCGAGGATTATGATGAATTAGTGGTAACAGCTTGTAATGAGTTCATTTAGTAATTGAAGAACAACTAGCTTGTGTCTGTGCTGGGCTTGATTTTGAACCTTAGGTATGCTCACGCTCAGACTAGGTCACATCAAAATTACCTTATGAGTTACCAAAGAGTTAGGTATGTTCAATGATATATTACAGTTATCGAAGTGATGTATTGTATTTTTTTTTTTCAATTTCATATGTGACTTTTTAAACTGCAATTGTGAATATGTGACGCCTGAAAGATACTGAACTATCCTGAGAGAAACAGTCATTGTTACGTACCTATATAAAAATAATTCTGACAATTTAGAAACATTTGTGTTTCAAAAAAAGTCATAATACGTGTTTACCGGTTTTGTATCTCTTGGAAAATTTTGTGTTTCTGCGTAATCTGATGCGCACTTTTCAATTTGATATTTGAATTGAATAAACAAATAGGTGTTAAATATAGCCATAACGCACATTAGAACATTACATATTGAAGGCGTGTCTGAAGAGACTCATTTCATTTTCTCAGAAGCGATAGTATCAAGCTAACATGACCGATAGGTTCGAAGACAAACAACTCAAGTGAAGGCTGGAGAACAAGTGCCGATGCTATCGAGTAATTAGTCTAATACATGTACAAGACACGAGGCTATCGCGCCTAAGTGATCTATTGCGTTTCGTGGTTCGGCTATGAATATTATGATAAACTACAGGAAACTTGAGGAAACGTACTTCCTCATAGATTATTTAATGTAAATATCTATTGTTTAATAGGTTCAGATTAGTCATAATTATGTGGATGTGTTATTTCTTTGTCTGTGTGTATTTTGATGTTCATGAAATAGTGTACAGTCTAGCGTGGACTTTAATGTTGGATAGCTGAGGCTTATAATAATAGCCCTGTTTCAAAAACTGGTTTGATGATTGAAGCATTGTAATATTATGTACATACTCACAGTTATCTACATTCATTCCTCCAGGTCAGACAAGCATTCCGTTACCGTTAGGCGCTATTCTGACTATTCCTCACGACACCAGGTCACGTTTAATCCATAATCAGTACACAGACAGTCATCAAACTTTAACATAACACTACGACGATTTAGTGACATCCAAGGGCTGGAAATTTTGCACACATTCATTGATATCATTTTTCCTATAAACACTATACTTTTAATACGCTTTTAATACGAAATAACTATATATATTTAATTGTATTTTATTAATATATTTTATTATGACAGTTCTGACAACGACGTTTAATACGTCGCCATGACAAGTTTGCTTATAAATTCTTATCAGCCTGTAACTTTTAGCTGAAAATATATTCAACCTGCTGCAAATCAATACTGGCCATCAGCCTATTTCAAATTCATATTTATTTCTATTCTACGAGTTTACCTTAGGAATCCAAGCAATGCAAGGATCAGTTCGAGTTCGAGTTTCGCCTCTAAAGCGAACCCTCAAGATAGAGCTGGTACTCCGGAGTCACCTATCCAGGGAACTCGTGGCGTGTCCCTCTCTGACTCCGGTACCTGACGGACTAGCGCTACACCTCCGTCCTCCGTCCTCCGTACCAGTCGGACCGCTGGCGTGCCTCGCCGGAACCTCCTGAAACTACTGGCCTGCTCTCAACCGAGGGCCGTCTCTCCTGGCGGGCTGACCGCGTGCTGCCGTGCCTGCTCTCTCGCGCCGCCGTGCCTGCCCTCTCGCGCCGCCGTGCCTGCTCTCTCGCGCCACCGTGCCTGCTCTCTCGCGCCGCCGTGCCTGCTCTCTCGCGCCACCGTGCCTGCTCTCTCGCACCGCCGTGTTTGCTCTCTCGTGCGGCCGTGCCTGCTCTCTCGTGCTGCTGTGCCTGCTGTCTCGTGTGGCCGTGCTGCGACCTACTTCTGCCGCGTGGGCCCCCCTACGGGTATCCTCCGTGCCGCACACGCACCAGCACCTCACCACGCCCGCACCTGCACCTGTCACCGACACCTGCCTCGCGTCGCGTCTGCCTCTTCAGCCTCCTCAACCCACCAATCACTCATCTTCATCCTTCCTCACCCACACACTACACACCACTGTCAGTTCATCTCCATTTTTTATATAACCTTATCTTATCAATAAATCTGTAGTTGATTTTACTTCCCTTTCTTTAATTTCTTAATTTAGACTTAGTTTCTTGTCGCTACACGACAGCATAATAAGACAGACCAACTTAAAGAGGCACGGGCATTCCTATACCTACCTCTATTAAACTTACAGCTGTGATAAATTACGATTATAATTTTACTGCTTTATCCCAGAGATAAATCCCAACACTCTTTAACAGTAAACAATAGTTGAATCCCATAAAGCTTGCAAGTTGTTTCGATATTAAAGTTAAGTTGAACTTGGTCTGTTGAAGTGCACTGCACGTGACCGTAAATAATTATTTATTTTTATCAATTTCTTGGCCTGAGAACCAACCCTGTACTTACGATTACCTTTACTTACCTAACAACCTTGTACATACAGCTCCAGAGAAACCTCACCCCCTAGAATTGTAAAAAAGCGCGCCATGTCTGTGAAATTATGAAACTGCTAAGATATTCTAACTAGAAATAAAAAACTGACGGCGCTCACGCAAGCGCCCGCTAGGTAACATCCATCATATCCTACCTATTGATATTTTTAAACTTCCAAACGTGTTCCACAAACATTCTACTTTTTTTTACAAATTTCTAAAAACAAACAACATAATTTTAAAATTTATAAAATCTATATAGTCCGAAGTCAGAGTGGAACCTGGACCTTATATCTCACGAGGCAAGCTGCTATACCGCTGCGCCAATCAGCTACTTAACATAGTTGTGAAATTCATCGATATGTTTATGAATCATCTATCACATCATTCATGTCGGCCGAGTCGTTTTTATAATAAAATAGATAATGAAGAAGATTGAGGGTAAGCTTCTAATTTTGTCAAGTAAAACATGAAGTCGCATCATAGCATAATTACTCGTCTGCTTGTGCTGTTTGAATAACGACTTATAATTACCTACAATAAAATCATGCCTCGATTGAGTAACTTTTTAAAAGTGAAAATAATCGTCCGAACAAAATCAAAGTTTTGTAGTGCTTAGGTAGCGCGAGGTAGCGCGAGGCAATAATACTCCAGGTGCACGACGAAAGTATATTTAAAAGTAAACGAGGAAATGTGGCGTGTAGAGTGTAGAGTGTAAAAGTTGTATAGCGTGTGCTTTACAAAAATGTTACATATCTTATCCTAAACTTGGGTGCACAAGTAGTGGCCTACTTACAACATAAAATTAACCAATAGGAACGCAGTTGGAATATTCGTTGGAATATTCGTTCCTACAGACATCCGTGCGGTGGCGCGCAGGTTGCCGAAACTATTCCCGCGCACAGCGGCGGCGAACGGAACGTTCATGTATTGCAGCTACAGTTTAAAGAGTACTCGTATTGCTCGAGAATTAAAGGTCGACGTAAGTGTAATCTAAATTATAATCCGTTCATATATTTTTTTTCCATTAGAAATCTAACTTTTTAATTTACTTCCTTATAGAGAAACACAGTTAGTTTATGGGTGCGACGGTATCAAGGAACTGGTGAACTGAAGTGTAACCGCTAAGGGCCACGTCCGATTGCTTACACAAATCAATCCAACTGTCATCGTGATATTTTTAACAGCCATACCACGGATTCTTTCACAAGCACCCGATCTAGTGCTACAAGACATGGTATTTCGCTTACCACTGTGCGAAGATATTTACATGCAGCTGGGATCCATAATTATAAACCAGCCAGAAAAATTGAACTAACCGAAGCTCATCGTCAAGCCAGGATAAGATTTGCAACCCAATATATGAATTTAGATTGGGAAAATGAAACAGTCATTTTTACCGACGAAAAGACGTAAGATGGACGTAAAATACTGTGGAGAAGACCACCCTCAAAATGTTTTACCTTTGAGGATTAGTGGCAGGTTATCGCTGGGTAAGCAATAGTTAATTTAATTAAATATTAAAATTTACCTACTCACTTGATTAAAATATAAATACTATTTATTTGCTAAATTATGACTCATTAGCGCTGTCATCAATAATTTATATTAGGCTCTGCAAAACGAAACTGATTGACATGACAAGACAATGACATTTTCTTTTTATATGTATAGGGTATAGTAATAAAACTTTTGTGTGTTTTCAGGATATTGGGGATGGATGTCTTCAACGGTTCCTGGAGAACTTGTCGAAGTCGGCGCTCGAATGAATGGAAATCTTAAGAGATGTGATATGTAATTCCAACAGTGCGCAATGTATACCCTGATGGACATATTTATTTTATTCAAGATAATAGTTCGGTGCATCGGTCAAGTGCAGTTATGGAGTGGGTTTCTACACAAAGAGACATAACTTTGATTTATTAGCCATCTAAGCCCTGACTTAAACCCGAAAGAAAATTTGTGGGGTCAAATGGTGGTTAATAGGGACTCAAGTAAAGTCAGAACTAGACAAAATTTAGATGAAGAGGTTGAGAAAAATTTAGATGAAGAGTTAATCGCATTAATTCCCAAGGAATTAATGCGATTAAGTGACATTTGTTTTAATATTGTAAATGGAACGAGATCAAGATTAGAATAAGTTACAGAAAGTGAAGGTTACCCACTCCGTTCTTTTCTTAGTATAGGTTTGACCCCACAAGTTACAGTTAAGTTTTTTATAGTTAGGTAATAGTTTTTTGTAAAGTTTTAATAAATCTCGAGAGATGTAAATTGTTGTTCTGTTTGCTTCAAACGTGAGTAACATCTTGGTTCTCTTGTGAAATCATCAAAACTAAATTAATTATCAGTTTTATCAGTAAATAAATCTTTCTTATCTAAATTGGGTTGATATATTAATTAATACCATAACAATAATAAATAATACTTTAAATATAAAAATTAAGTATAAAAAAACAGTATACTTAATTTTTATATTTAAAAAAATATTTGAAAATTTAATAAAATAAGATAAGTAAATAAATAATACTACGTAATACGTATATAAGTGAATATTTATTCCGAAAGAGAAATACCACCTTGTAAGCACCTACTTGTCCTCTCAACCCACAACACCCCGCTATCGCCCTACAGTTACCACAGGGCTGCCTAAATAGCTGATGTTGGTTAGCGCATGACAATTTTGTATCAATAACGTAAACAGTTATTGTTAAATGGGTATCTTGCTCGCTTACTTGTGGAATCGATGTCAATAACAACAAAACACTAACTGCATTGCTGTCACAGAGATGGCGCGCACGTAAACATCGTAGTGTATCACCTTTTGATATATATCGCTTTTTAAACATTTCTGGGGGTGAGGTTTCTCTGGAGCTGTGTTTACCAAATCCTTCGAATAAATATCTTTGTCTTTGTGTGAAAGGTAGATAGCGGGTGGGTTTGACTGACCCACTGGAAAGACCACGTTACATTGCTCCATACATAGTAACAGCAATGCATGTAAGACCGCAACTACTCTTAAAGACTAGGTCATTAGGAGCAGTGCCAGCACTAGCGGCTATACTTCATAAGTCCAGCTATCGCTCGGTTATAGCCGGAGACACTAATGTGTCCGCTGACACATCGCGAATGCTCCAGCTATCCCTCGTGACACATTGCTGCACTAACTGCCCGAGCGTGGAGCAGGAGGCAGAGGGGACAAGGACCAAGGTCTGGCTTGTTTTGGTTTGCTGTAAATTATAACTGTTGCGAGACTACTGATTGCGCTCTGATTAAACCAGAAGAGGAGGACTTATGCCAAACGTTATTGGCGACAAGAGCATTCGTTTTATCTTTATTCGTGTGGAGTATTGCTCGACTGATGTCAACCTCTTTCAGAACCGACCGCCGCTCTTTCTTCGTAGTCTTCGAGCGCTTTTGCCCGTAGTAGGCATGAGATTGAGTGTCAAAATTGATATCTTTATTGGAGATCAATTTTATTTTTCCAGGTTCATGACCGTGTTCAGTGTCTATCTCTTGGTCTGTCCACTTCGAGTTCCTCGAGACTCTTGCTTCTCACTTCAGCTCTGTAAACATTAGAAAGTTCAGTGTTTCGAGTACCTCTGTTGTTTGAGTTGCGTGTTTGGGAACTTCAGGTTTCAGGAATGCCATAGGTACTCAAGTAGTAAGTAAATACTACGAGTTTCGAATGTATTCAACTGTTTTCGGGGGTGTAGCTACCGCCATATTAGCCTTATTTATGACACGGGGCCCCCAGGCTACAGGGGCCCGGATTATCCACAACCTAAAATTCCTATTAATAAGAGGCCCGTAATTAATGAGTAGGTACCTACCTATGAAATTCCTAACTAAAGTATTAAAATTTAGGCTTACAAAATTTTTAAACCATAGTTTTGGGATTATTTTCTAAGATACACATTAGTCGTGATGTTTATTAGCATTGAAAGGCTCTACTGATCCTGTCCTGTATTATTAACACTATGTATGAACGCAAATGAGGCAAATGGAGTACGTAAGGACCGTAGCACATGGCGCTCTGTGGGTTGTGCCGACTCCCATGGGAAGAAGGCGTGACTTTATGTATGTTCTTATGTATTAACATTTAATTAATCTTAGTGTTATCTGAACAGCGTAAGATTGGTTATTGATGCCCTGAGTTCATTATTTTATTAAAACACGAACACTACATTTTTGTTTGTTAAAACGATGAAACTTGATTAAGACGTTACGAACTAGCAGCTAGCTCATCAATCAACTTGCATTACAATTAGAACTGTTAAAAATCTACATGAAGATCTTGTCGCTCTTGCAGAAAGATAGTCATCATCCCTCGCTGCATCACTCATACTCAAGTCAAGATCACTGTCGGGAATGCACATTTAAGCGTATTAGTATCATGATAGTAACAAAGTGTTCGTGTGTGTTATCACTAATTATCACGGCACGTGTCGGCTCTGATCACGAGGGGGCGCCACATTAGCATACCGGCCCACGGACACAGGTGCTGGGGTACAAACTGGCCCCACCATGTCGGAATCACCGTCAGGTATCAACAATTAGCAGTATTATGAGATGATTGATACCGCGGTATCGCTGCATCGCGAATATTTGTACAAGTAACCAGAGGGGGTAGGTACCGCTTGTATTGTTGGCAGTCCATTTTGATGATAATTAGTCGGGGAGTTCTGAACAATGTTGTGAATAATTGGTTTTACTTACAAGTCTACACGTAATTTAAACATAACGCAGAGGTTGGGTGGTCGTCGGAGGAGTTTGACTAAAGGAGCACGGAGAGCAACACTTTAAGTTACATTTGAAATAGATTAGTATGATATTTTAGTTTTATTATTCAATCAAATATGTGTCGATGCAGGCTTCTGAAAATTATTGTTGCGATATTTTAGTTTGGCATTTGAGTTTTGCTTTCAAAGGTTAAGCTACGCTTCCCGAGGTCGGTCCTTACATGGTTGATCACCCATTATAAATTGAGACGGGAGACCCCTCCGCGCCTCGAAAGGCACGTTAAGCTGGTTGGTTCCGGCTGTCATTTGTAGATCTCTACAGTCGTTACGAGTAGTCAAAAGCCCAAACTTCCGACAGCCAGTTTTCCAAGAGGTAGGTATCGTGTTACCCAGTAACTAGGACGTGGATTGGCATTTGCTCCATGTCAAATACTGGTTTTCAGCTGCATCTGGATAGCTGTTACTTACTCATTGGTTTTATATGAAGCGTATATTACATGCCTGCACGTCTCTATTGTGGTACTTACTTAGAATGACGACTACCTGGCACAATACGACTAACAACATGCTTTATTAAAAGAAAGTGTCTCGTGTAATATGGATACACGATATACTAATAATATACAGTAAACGAACTCCTATATAATATGAAGCAGGACTAATGAAAGCCGGTTCGTTATGACATAAGTGGAAATTGTAGCCGTTTTAACTTTCGTTTATAGATCAGTCGTTCAATTCTGTAAAAACGTCATCGTGAAAACTTAGGTGTATTTAGTGAGTTTGAAGTAAATTGTCAATCCCTAGCATCTAGCTAGCAAGTGGAATGACAGCTCATTTCATCCAAGGATTCACGGTGAGATTTTTACAGAATAGACTGGCAGAGCTATTAGAAAAGTACATAGAATTCTAGACAGGATTAGTCTCTCTATCTCTCTTATCTGCTCCAGGATTACATAGTTAGTGATCCTGTCTGTGAGAGGAGGCCTGAGTCCCAGCAGTGGGAACATTATAGGCTGGTTTTGATACAAGCTCCTTGGTTTGTTGTTTAAAGCAAAAGGTGCTGAAGATGACGTCTGAGTTGTTTGTTTGTTTGAAATGTGTAGGTAGGTAGGTACGTTTATTGTAATTAAAATACTTTTGTAAGACCAACCTATGCCTAACTAGATGCAGCCATCTAGATTATCAAACAGTGTGTCGTAACAAGATGGGCAGGCCCACAGCTTCTCAGTAAACAGGCATCGGTTTACTCAAATACATGTATAGTTAAGACTAAAACTAGCCGACTAGATACCGCCTGGGAGGGGGAGGGGGGCGTGCCAGGCGGCCGAGGCGGCGCGCGCGCACTCTGCCGCTTCGCCATTGGCCCGCACAGACTTCCTAGTTCAAAATCCTTGCACCGGATTGGTTGTGGTAATACTAGATGTTTCAGCATCCCGATGTATTCAATGTAAATTGCAGCCGATTAATGCAGACTCCATTGTTTGGGGTAATTAGTTTAATAAGGTAATATAAATTAGCGGATGGCTCTGATTGCTATCTGAGTTGCGACACTGATCGTTGAGATGATAATAGCGGTTAAATGTAGACTCGAGATATTTAATGTATATTTATAGCTAGGTGCTTGTGTAGGCCGTGGGACCTCATCGGCTGCTCAAAGCATTTCAGCTCCTAATACTGAGACTCGCAATAAATCGTTCTCAAATCGGTCAGAATGCTGCTCATAATTTGTGAATTACAGTTTGGAACTCACCAAGGTAAGGCACTACGGTTTTTGATACTAAAAGATATATCTAGTTTAATTGTATAAAATATAATAAAGGTAAAATAATTGAGGTACTTAATGTATCCTATCACAATAACCTTACATACAAGTCCACATGTATCATCATTTCAGCCGATAGATGTCCACTGCTGGACATAGGCCTCCCCCACACACACACACACACACACACACACACCACACACGCCACATGTATACCTATAACATTACATACAAGTCCACATGTATACCTATAACATTAAAGACCGTATCTATCTTAATAGGTTACATTTGAAAAACATTTTTCTCTGCAATAGACACGGAATTAGGTAGATGTTTCATGAAACATATTTTTACTTAATACTTCAATTGAATCAAACGATTCCATAATTGCCACAATGTATCTATAATTATTTAATTACCTACTTAGGTATACAATTATACCTAACTTCTGACTGAAAACTGTGCACCTATTATTATATCCGCTGAATTTGCTGTAATTAACTATCAAAATATTTTTTTAAATCAAATATACCTATTTGATTAAAAAAAAAACCGATCAAGTGCGAGTCGGACTCGCGCACCGAGGGTTTCGTACAAATTTGTAGGTACTTTATGGTTTTAGGATTTTTTCCTTTACTTTTGCTATATGACATTGCTTCTTGCCAATTTTTTTTGGTTCTAGGTCAACGGGAAGTACCCTATAGGTTTTGATTCCGTTGCAAGTGTCAAAATATGCGGCATAAACAAAACATAAACTTCACACACAACACACACACACACACACACACACACACACTCACACATCGCACACCACATCGTCACATCTTTTGATTGCGTTGACTCAGAAGTTTGGTTTCTTCACTGCTTCAAGGGATTGCAGCCCTGGGTATTTGATATTAATTTCGACTTGATAACTCCATGCGTTCCTGAGGAAAAGGTTCTTGACAGACGGACAACGAAGTGATCTCTTAAGGTTTCTGTTTTTCCTTTTCAGGTACGGAACCCTAAAAATGAAAGTTTCTAAAATGTTTTGCAAATATTTTTATAGACGTACCTACAACAATCGAATCGAAAAATTAAACAATTTTACGCATAAGTTTAAATCCAATTAAAAGACCACTGTCCCGCAGTAAGCTATGACGCACAAAGCCCTAATACCAGCCTGTCACATACCCCTGCTGATGCCCATCTGTTTCCATTGCTGCGAGGTTGATGTAAGAGATGCTGGTGATCAGCCGTGCCCTTATCTGATGGGCTTGATGGCGCTGCGTCCGCGCCGCTTGATTAGTAAACGATGCGCAATTGATATGCGTGCGAGCATTTGGGATGTGGGGACCAGACGTGTGTTTTTGTTGATAGATGACACTGTTAATATTATTAGATAATCGAGAAAGAATACTGATGATAGGTGTGAAGGTCAATTGATTCTGAATCTAAACTAATCCAGATGCTACTCATCTAGATGCTACTCATAGATCTAAAGGTCGATGTAAACCGGGCACAAGCCCTGACTCCGTTACGTAAAAACATCTAATTAGAACCCAATACATAACAGCGTTTTGCCCGACCTGGGCATCGAACACAAAACCTCACGCTCAGCAGCACTAATGAAACGTAAAGTTACTAAAACACTAGTCCATACCTAATTGTAAATATATTGCAAGCAATTTTAAATAAACAGTAGGATCATAATACACTTACCTGCGCCCGGTTTCTGTTTCTGCATTTGAAGTGGCGAACTTGTCCGAATTCTAATTTTAAATTTCGCGCGCTACATTGAAAATCCCCTTAAGTAATGCTAAAGTAGTTTGCCAAGTTGTAAACTTCAAATATTTATTTATTTATTCACACCAATAAGTACAACATCTTACAGTATTCCAAGACGATGTTATACACACTTAATAAACTATCTATAAACATAAGATTCAACAATGAAAATAAAATAATAAAAATTACAATATTATGCCTCCTTCAATGAACTTTGTGCCCCTAACACAAATTTCGGCAGGCTATCGAACACATCTTCCGACGGCATATTATTTATAATACGTGCGGCCCTTGACAAAGGAGCAAACTTGAGTAATAGTTCATTTAGACCGGGTCACCGGGTGTTAGATGACTAGATATTCATTTAGTTCGGTTAATTAACAACAAACATATAACTCTAGGGACCTACATACACTCACTCCATTTAAAACCTTCTCTGATCATTAATCTTTCGTTAAGCGAGTGATAGCTATCGCCACGTAATTGCCGACACAAAATAACTAATTGAATACTAAACTACACATTATGCCGTTTAAGGACTTTTAACTAATTTGACGATTCCTATCGTTCCCCCTTCGTAAGGCCCCATTGATTTAACTAACTACCTGGTGACATCCATGGGTACATTATGGCTTTTTAATTCTGTCAAGTGGCGACCCCTATGGGCAGCCTACCGTCCTGCCGGTACCCAAATGTCCCTTGTTTATGTTTTCAATTAATTCATTAATGTCCCGCTGGTTAGCGAGGGTTAGTTATCAGCTTCATCAAAACGTGGACGTTTTTTGGTCAAAGGGTGGTTCGATGTGAGCGGTTCTTACTTTGTTTGAAAAACGTATGACGATTGTATGACGTGCTTGCGACGTCAGGTTGGTGTGAAAGTGTGTGATAATGTTAATTCTACGTCGTTTATTTTCTTATCTTATATGATTATTAGTGAACCACCAAAAATAGTGGGTATACTTCATTATGCTGAAAAGTTGCGATAGAAAAGTTGTTATAACGGATGGGCCATTTAAAATTTTAATTTTGAATCGGCTATAAAATAAACTACTGATTATTTTTTCAAATTTCTGATTTTATTGGAAAGTTTGAACTTTGTCATTTAAGAATGGAACACAATATCATTCATATGACAACAATGACTGGCTCGGCAGTACCCCATCTGATCAACCCAATTATTCAGTACATTTTCAATTGTTTCGGCTTGAATCTCTTCAATGGTAACTTCGATTTCATATTTGAACGCTTCAATGGTCTCTGGATGGTTTGCGTAACATTTATCCTTAATGGTTCGCCACAGAAAATAATCCAAAGGGCTCAAATCACAGCTCCGAGGCGGCCAATTGACATCAGCATTTCGGCCCTATATGCGGCAATTTTGCTTATTGACATAGCCACCGAGATGAAAATGAGCTTCATCTCAAAACACGATTTTTCGGTAAAATTCTTCATCTATTGCCAAACAATCTTCAGTCCATTGGGCGAAGCGAAAACGCATCGGATGGTCATGAGGCTTCAGTTCTTGGACCAATTGAACTTTGTAAGCCTTCATACCGAGGTCTTTATGCAAAATTCTTCTCAGAGAAGTGCGAGAAATGTTCAGTTCCTGAGAATGATGACGAGTTGATGTTGATGGATGTTCTTGCACATTCTGACCCACAGCAGTATTTTCAGTTGAACGCACTGGACGAAAACGTACACGGGTTGCTTTGTCCAATAACGATCCATTTTCACGAACTCGCTTCACAAATTGACGCACAAACTGAACTGAAGCCAAATCATTTCTCGAATAATTTCCAATTTTCGATAAATTTCTTACAGTTTGCGTTAAACACTCACTACTTTAGAAGTAAGTTTTTCCGTCCCATTTTGGAAATGTCAAACATAAAACTAACTTCCTGTCAAAAAAATAATGTCATTCTACCTTTCAAAGTCAAAGTAATCGGTACTTTAAATTTAACTGTAACACTAGATGGCTCACCTTCAAGCATGTTGGGAACCTATACTAATTATTAGCTAGTGTTACTACACATGTTGATCTGCCAATGTATGTAACTCTATAACTACTGATTTACAAGACAATACACAATAATATAAATAAAACCAGGTGATAGCACAGCACACCATGAAATAATCAGTCGTAGACTGCTGCTCACTTCGAAGGGGATCCATGTCTTCAAGCTGATCCAGAAAGCTACTAACTGACCACCCAGGAAATTGGATTGATGTGTGAGAACGAGTGAGTCCTCAGTGAAGCTATAATATTAACATTTAAACAACGCACTTAAAGCACGAATCATCAATCGATTGGGCAAAAAGTGTGATTGCTTAAAAGTGATTAAATTTTAAGCAATCACACTTTTTGCCCAATCGTTGTAGAGTCGTTTCAAGTCATTTGCAATGTGTGAATATTAATGAGTCTCGAATGGTCATCGGCGGGCCCTACCTACCGCGGGGAGGTATACCGCTAAATCGTAAATACCTGTAATTTCCCGGTATTTGCCATCAATGGACGATGATCGTTTCTTATCGTGGTCCATTGACGCATTGTTCAGTTTTTGTGGACACCGGTTTCCGGAGGCTGTGGTGCCACCCACCTGAACGCGACGTTTTGATGGGATTTCAATGAACATTAGGGAAACGCCATAGAGCACAGGGTTTAGATGTGCCATGTAACTGTCCGATTCAGAAGAATTAATATTATGTCCCATTTTGCTGATCCTACTAAACTACTGTAATAAATACTATTATGTAGGTAAACAGAGCCCGAAAGGAGAAAACGTTTCAGTAAACCTTCCCAAGTAACACGGACTGCCTCAAAAACCTTCCCAAGTAATACGGACTGCCTCATAAACCTTCCCAAGTAATACGGACTGCCTAATAAACCTTCCCAAGTAATACGGACTGCCTCATAAACCTCCCCAAGTAACACGGACTGCCTCATAAACATTCCCAAGTAATACGGACTGCCTCATAAACCTTCCCAAGTATTACTGACTGCCTCATAAACCTTCCCAAGTAATACGGACTGCTTCATAAACCTTCCCAAATAATACGGACTGCCTCATAAACCTTCCCAAGTAATACGGACTGCCTCAAAAACCTTCCCAAGTAATACGGACTGCCTCATAAACCTTCCCAAGTAATACGGACTGCCTCATAAACCTTCCCAAGTAATACGGACTGCCTCATAAACCTCCCCAAGTAATACGGACTGCCTCATAAACCTTCCCAAGTAATACGGACTGCCTCATAAACCTTCCCAAGTAATACTGACTGCTTGATAAACTTTCCCAAGTAATACGGACTGCCTCATAACCCTTCCCAAGTAATACGGACTGCCTCATAAACCTTCCCAAGTAATACTGACTGCCTCATAAACCTTCCCAAGTAATACGGACTGCTTCATAAACCTTCCCAAATAATACGGACTGCCTCATAAACCTTCTCAAGTAATACGGACTGCCTCATAAACCTTCCCAAGCAATACGGACTGCCTCATAAACCTTCCCAAGTAATACGGACTGCCTCATAAACCTTCCCAAGTAATACGGACTGCCTCATAAACCTTCCCAAGTAATACGGACTGCTTCGTAAACCTTCCCAAGTAATACGGACTGCCTCATAAACCTTCCCAAGTAATATGGACTGCCTATGAGGCAGTCCATTCCTTTGTCCAACCTTCTCAGTGTCTCTCAATTGATTTAAATACAAACAATCATTTAACTAATAACATTGGCAGGCCTGACAGCCCCCGAGCCCCCCCCGGCTATTAGCGATCATTGATTACAGTTGGACAGCGTTATTAGTTATTATTATTTATTTATTTCTCAGTATTATGGTACATTGAGGTCTTATATTAAACATTGTTTCACACATACTACCATTGCTGGTGTAGAAATATTAAAAGCTAGTTGCGTACGCGTCACTACGCAGCGAGAGCGGCGCGCGCGCAGTCCCACTATTATCAATTAACTTATAGGTACTCTTATTGGCTCAAAGCGATTAACCGCCTCTAGGAATGGACACAGCGCGTTATATTTTATTTTTGGCCATTGTCTCAACGATGATAATTAAGTTTTTCGGCACAGCCATGTGTGCCGGTCTACTTATTAATTGTTAGCTCGCCATCCATTTATGGAAGCAATTATAAGAACATGAAATTTATAACAATATTTTGTGTTGCATTCATTGAATATATGCATTAATAAAGAGTCAATTTATGAATGCCTCATTAATTTGAACAGATGTACTTAGTTACTGCATTGCTTACATTTTGGGGCTGTAGCAGTGTGGTGCCGGGTCTCTGCGCGCGGTGTCTACCGGCGCGCTTGTGTCGACGGTCGCGAGCGGCCCACCCACGTGGCATGTCACTGTACCACGGACCACGACAAACGGGAACACCATAGGCAGAAGGCTGCGTAACTGTTCTCGTACCTACTCACTAAATCATTTACAAGTCAATTAATAGAGTAACGATACTTGCATGAATGTTTCCATATCCAATAACCGACAGATTGGTCGAATAAGTGAATGTTAACTTGGAAGATTATATGAGCACATAAACCCTTCTGCTACAAGTCTACACCTTTCCTAATGCTAGCTTGTAATGAGCTTTTACTCCAGAGTCTGCGCAGTCAATTGAATGGGAAGCTCTATTAAGCTGAAGCTTTGTTAAGAACGATTTCTAATGATCCTGTTAACTAATTAATTGTAAACTAATTTGGCTGTACTGTTGCTGCGTGGTGGGCCGGTACCGGGAAGCGCGCCGGCTCCGGGATGCCGCGCCGCGTGTCCGGGATTCTCGCCGTGATCCCGGCCTTATCGCGGACCCCGTGTTTTTGCGCAACCCTACGTTACTATTAATTGATTGGAATTACATAAGTATGTGTATTTTTTGTATGAGTGCGCCATCGCGCCAGCTCGGCGGAGTATTCCTGCCCGCTAGCTCTAAATGAATTACTCTTGACTGGATTAGAGCTTCTAACTCGTGTCTAAGAAAACTCATCATTCACTTGCTTGACAATTTCTCAAACTCAAAGTATTTATTTCAATTAAACCAATTACAGGCACTTTTGAATTGTCAAGGGGTCGGTCAGTCAGAAAAATGAAGCTAGTTGCCCATTCGAAAGCGTAGTAGGTACCTATGGAGAAGAACGGGCAAGAAACTCCATGAACACTTCTCTTCCTCTTCGAAGTGAAATCCAAAATATGATCTTTGGACTGCGTTGTTGGGAGCTGCAACCAGTTTGGCTTTAGCTTTTAGAAATCACTTCTTCTTCGTGTCGCTGGCGCGATTGTATTTTAAATCTTTTATTCCCAAAAACTTTGCCACTTCCACGGCGTTGTCGGTGGCAGCGCAGAGGTCACTTTGACCTTTGACTTTAACTTACAAATCACTATCTTATTTCAAAGTCCATAAGGCAATATTGGTTCAAGGGTACGCCATTTCATACTTCTATACTTGTACCTGCTAATATACCAATGCGCTACAAAAAGCTCATCTGACTCTCAAACTCAATTATTTGTATAGCTAGGTCCACAGTTCCACAAGCCGCTCGCTGCCGGTCCCGGCTCCATATCGGAGGTTTGCGTGCCTCCGTGATTAAACAATCAAATAATCATATTAATCACAGCGCGCGCGCAGCCCGCCGCGCATGCGCAGTGATGCGCACACATACATACGTTGATGGCCAATCGAAAGATTATACTGATCTTCTTACACACAGATTACAATACCATCTGAATATTTGCAGATGCGTTGTACCATTTGTGAAGTCTACATCGACAAGTTAAAAGTGACCCAGGATTTTTCATAATAAACATTGTGCCCAAAGAGCGATGGAGCGTAGCATCTTAAAAATTAAACTCACCGACATTCACACAAAATTTGCAAACCACAACACGTTCCAAGACAGGGTTCGTCGATATTGCCGATAAGTCTGCGTGGCTGAAGTGCGACTGGGCGGGACACGCCTATAGGATGCATCCAGGCAGATTCATCACCGAGGCAGGCCTAAGAAAAGCTGGCGTGACGATTTGGACTCGTTCTTAACCGATTAGATGGAAACTTTATGCATTGGTTAAAACGGGAAGATTAATTTGCAAAGAACTTATCCTTGGATGGATTTATCAAGCATTGCCAGCCATTTTTATGTAACAGAGTCATCATATGCCTAGCCTTTTCCCAACTATGTTGGGGTCGGCTTCCAGTCTAACCGGATGCAGCTGAATACCAGTATTTTACATGGAGCGACTGCCTATCTGACCTCCACAACCCAGTTACTGGGTAATACCAGAACAGAACACAAACAACAACAACAGAGCACAACAGACACAACAGAGTACTGGGATAAAAAAATAATCTTGAGTGATCTCAATTCAGAACTGTCTCGCATCATGACAGTCGCAATCCAAAGTAATACGCGGAAATCACGTTTAAGAAGAAAAGGGAAGAACATTGGACTAATAAGAAACTAGAAATAATATATATATATATATATATATATATCAGTTCTACGTGTAGGTATTATTACGTTCTTCCGAAAAGATTTTCCACAGAACAACCGCCAGTCTCATCTACAGACTCACTCTTGAAGTAGTCCACGCAAACGGCTCAAAGGTTTCGTTAAACAATGGCCCCTCATTACTTCATCGCTTTACTGCACTGCCTCCACAGGCATTGGAGAACATGGCACAGAGGGACCACTTGACTTCGAGGTAATGAGTAACATGGATAGAAAGTACTGATAACTTAGTAAAATATTATGGATCACTCTCCTCGATGTCGTCTAGCTAACCGGATACTACTAATGTGAATTATAATCGGAAGTGAGAATGTTGGGGTGTCAAGATGTGAGTGGAGTGTGACTGCAATGGATTTTCTTTAAATTAGTTCTCATATGAGAGAGTGAGGATGACTATGTCAGATGAAGTGGGACACTCAGCAACATGTAGATGACTATGTCAGATGAAGTGGGACACCCAGCAACATGTAGATGACTATGTCAGATGAAGTGGGACACCCAGCAACATGTAGATGACTATGTCAGATGAAGTGGGACACCCAGCAACATGTAGATGACTATGTCAGATGAAGTGGGACACCCAGCAACATGTAGATGACTATGTCAGATGAAGTGGGACACCCAGCAACATGTAGATGACTATGTCAGATGAAGTGGGACACCCAGCAACATGTAGATGACTATGTCAGATGAAGTGGGACACCCAGCAACATGTAGATGAATTTTTGTGAGGGATAATTAAAAAAAAAGTTAACAAAATTTATTACTTTTTTTTCTTTGTCTGTAAGCTAACATCACTTGAGCCATGGTCCTACGAATAGACTAGTGGCTTTTTGAATTAGCCTTCCGTCAGCGTTATCACTGATAGAATGTCGCTTTCAGATGTGTTACTAGGGTTACGGCACTAAGTTTATAGAATACACCTTCTGAATTGCACGTTGTATACCCGCGGCCCATTACGTCTCCTGCGCGGGCCTGTGGTTAGATGCGCGTGCGCACCGCGTGTGCTTTATGCTTATTAAACTGCATCCAATCAGCCGACGCCTCGGATCATACTAATTAGAGATATTGTGGCATTACGTCAGAGTCGCTTCCTGCTGGGATCAGCTGATTACCTGGCGCGGTCTAAGTACAGGACAAGAGATGTAATGATAAGGCATTATCTTGTAACACTTGATACGCGCCGACAGCGGGATGGGATAATCTTTGGTGTTTCAGTGGAAGTAACTATGGGACTAGACCAATTAGATCATTTTGCCTTGATTTGACGCTAAGGTTCTTGCTTACGCTACTCCATGACTCGTCCTGTTGATAATCACTTTTTTCTTAGCGTACTTCATTAGGTATTCAGAAATGACCGTGCTCACAATAGATTACTTAGGCCAATTGATAAATTTCATGCAGCTAGGTCGTACATTGTCAAATACATTGCTCCATTTCTGGCGAGCTAAGAATAGCCACCAATTAGGATGAATAGGATACAATTACAATTTAGACGCAACTATATCGGTGGGCGATGCTCAGGCGCAACTCGTTTTAACTAAGCGGTGCCACAAAACAAATAGATCCATAATAGCCACTACATACAAAACTGTTTTCCACCATTCACATCAACACTCTTCCTGGCTCTGGCTGGCAGACAGCTGTGCTGCTGGGAAGTTTGTTGCGCTTTTGATTTTGCTCACCACTCTCAAAAGTTATTTAAGTAAAACCTCTCTGAGGTCGATTATTCTTTTAATTTCAACTTTTGCGTCATTATCATCACCATCTTTTAGCTTGGAATCAGGTCGACCAACTCAGCCTATCGCAGTCCACTGCTGCACAGGCCGTGCCACAACACCGTGTCCTCCGCCTTCCGCACCCAATCTGTCCCAGCCACCTTTTCAGTTCGGCGGTCCATCTAGCCCGGGGACGTCCCACATTACGCTTGCCGATACGCGGTCTCCACTAATTGATTCTTCTGCTCCACCGGCCATCAGTACTCCTACAAACTGCCTACTACCACTGCAGCTTGCTTACTCTGCAAGCTATGTCGGTTTTTTTCCAGATAATTTTATTTCTGATCTTATCCTTCAAAGAAACTCCGAGCATAGTCCGCTCCATCTCCTGGTTTCTTACTTGACATTCTCACAGTTCCACGCGTCCTCAACGTGCTTTCGGGTATCTTCGACGTTGGCCACCATGGTGAATTTTATATCCGTATGTTTTGATTTTCTGTTGTTTGTTCTGCGTGGCAGTCCCTCGTAGATTACATAATGACCAGTATCGTGGCTTTACATATTATTCTATTACGTTACATGTGTATAGATAATGTTACCTATTGTTTTGCTACGTAATCAAATTGGGCGCTTCCTGTGCTCGCTGTGTGCTGGGAACTGCACTTTCATTGCTTTCGACAGTTTGAACGTTGGAGACTTTCTAAGAGAACGGGAGTTTGGTAATACCTAGATTGATAAATGCCTCGATGAAGATACATAGACCTTAAGTTCAAGATGTTTACATACGCCGTATTAGTGGTAACGCTAATTTTATTTAGGAAGTTTACAATCTAGACCAAAATTACCTTGTTGTTGGGAATAAAAATAATTGACAATAGAAGTCTTGTTCAAAAACTTGAGGAGAACGTTACTAATAGTATGGTGTCACAGCGTATGTCTTTCTTACAATGGCTCGATGAAATCCCCATGAGTCCCATGTCACCGAGCGCCAGGTGGCACCTGATAGTTATAGAGACATTAAGCCGACGTCGTCACATTTGTGTCGAGCGATAATGTGCACAACAATGTTGCGTTACAACAATAGTGTAATTTAGGGGACAGAGGCCTGCGCTGGCGCATCACTCGTGAACGTGTTATTAAGGGCCGGCGCATAATGCGCGTACGCAAATCACGGCGCTCCCGCCCCGGACCGGACGCCGGATCAAAATAATTGCACCCGCGACCGCCGCGCTGCCATTATCTCAAACTATACACAATTACTGACCGCTGCCGAAACCACACGCTAGCTTACGACATTACACTAACACTGTAGCGTCAATATGGGCATCATCCATTGGTACATTTGTATGAGATTCTTCAAATTGTTGATAACTTAACCGGTCATGAATAGTGTTGAAATTGAGCCTTCGTTTGTTGGTACGAAGGAAGTTATTCGTCGTGCTCATTACAATATTAATCAATGCTTTCACATCCAGGGCCCGGGATAAATATAACCGATGCAGAATATTCTTTAATATTAGTTGCGCAATAGTAATGTGCAGGTGGGCGCTACAAATGATAGCCTGTGTTCGCGACCGACGACCAGCGACCGACGACCAGCGGCCGCGACCGTGCGATACGGCGACCAACACGCACAGATTTCGGGTTATTGCTCGTAACCTATCATTTGACTACATTACGTATGCATAATCAAACATGATTAGTAGTTTTTGTGGAATTATGTGAGACTTGCCGTGCACGCGGTACAAGAAGGTCGAGACTACCGACACTGACATTTCCGTGTCCGCTGTACTTATTTACAAGTGGTCTGTGATTTAATATGCACTGGCTGGTCGCATATGGTTGATATGCACTGGCTGGTCGCATGTGGTTGATATGCACTGGCCGGTCGCATGTGGTTGATATGCACTGGCTGGTCGCATGTGGTTGATATGCACTGGCTGGTCGCATGTGGTTGATATGCACTGGCTGGTCGCATGTGGTTGATATGCACTGGCTGGTCGCATGTGGTTGATAACTCCGTACTCGGTCAGTTAGTTACTAGTTCAGTTTATGTTGGAGCTGATTTATCTGTGTGTGGCTATCGTGACGATTCCTACTTTACATTATGCAGTTAATTGGTAATATGGAATGTTGTGAAACAGGATTAAAATTATACTTTTTTTTTTCTGGTGGGAAATCATCATATGACCCCTCCCGCTCTGGGTGGAGCGGAAGGGAGTGTCAGACTCTTACTGACTAAAACCCACCCATGTTTCTTCCTTCCCCCTTTATGTTCCGGCGTAGCGGTAACCCTTTCGGACAATCCCGCTGAATTAAAATTATACTTAGTTTTCTGAAAATCCAACAGAAAGAATAATTACTGAATCAGACGGAAGACAAGACAAGGCTTCTCGGGTTTGGATTTTAAGAAAGAAGTATGTGCGTCTCGTTGGTCAAGTAGTGCTAAGAATGGGCTACTGGGTTCGAATCCTAGCTAAGCAGCGTTGTTGGGTTATCCCATTAGGAGATTAATTTTTGGGATGATTCATTAGAGAGTTGCAGGCCTGAGTCAGAATGTTTACCCGGTTAATGCAAAAAGTTTGTTCCCTATTAAATGCATAGGGCAAGTGTAACGTAACTGCTGGTAAAATGTGGGTGAACCAGAACACCTCAGTTGTATGACCTACAGGCATGTGCACCGGATGAGGCTGGCACTGGAGCTTTCGTAGGGATTGGCACAACCAAAGAGAGGCCTATGATATATGGCCTCAGCAGGGGGTGGAGTCGGGCTGTGGATGATGATGATGACAGGCAGATGTGTGTACGTTTGTAAGAAGCATTCGTCGAAGAACAGTTAGCTACTGAAGCAAGGAGACATGCACTCTTGCAAGGAGACATGCTCTCTTGCAAGGAGACGTGCTCTCTTGCAAGGAGACGTGCTCTCTTGCAGGGAGACGTGCTCTCTTGCAAGGAGACGTGCTCCCTTGCAAGGAGACGTGCTCTCTTGCATTTTTCTTTATCTCCAGTTAATTTCCTTCGCCGGGACACTCCCTATTCAGCGAAGTGAGTTTTGATAATCCCCGTGTTTGTGCAGATAACCTTATTATCGCTCCGTACACTGATATAATGACACACGTAGTATTTGCTTTTACAACAAGCAACTTACATTAGCCACATTAAAATTGACCAAATAATGTTTAGTGTGCAGCTCGGAGATAAGTCACGATCACGCGATAGTTAACTACTTGCGTCGTTTCAATTAATTGTACAACATAGATTTGTTTGGTAAGGCCTGATTTTTCAATAGTCGGATAATTTTTATTGGAGGAATAAATATTGTGGTTTGACATCTTTTGTATAGAAAATATGTCAAAATGTTATATTTATACTTCAGATACTTTACGTTATCTCACTATTGAAAAATCAGCCCTTAGTTAAATTAAGTTTAGATACGGGTTTCGTGTCTGTTACTGGGTTTATTCACTGGGACGATGTTGTAAAAGGTGCTGACTGTAGTGTCTTCAGACTATGCACGGCACGGTTGGCGCAGTGGTTAAGCGATTGACTGCTGCGCTGCGTGTCGCGGGTTCGATTCCCGCACGGAACAAATATTTGTATGACCTACATGTATTTGTTCCGAGTCTGGGTGTTTTTCTATCTATAATATGTATGTATTTACAAAAAAAAAAATTGTATATAAGTAGTTTATCAGCCATCTTGTTACCATAACACAAGCATTAGGTTGCTTAGCTTGGGACAAATGGTGCTGTGTGAAATGTCCAGGGATTTATTTATTTATTTATTATTTATGTCTTACATACTTTGCACTATTAGGTTCTTACTTCTTACCCGTCCGTTTGTTTTCTATGAATGAATTAACTAGGTACTTCATTTTACCTGTGTCAATATTATTTCGTTGTTACAAGGTATATGCATTAATCTGTACACAAATTCAAGTCCTGAACAAGGAGTTTCTATCTAAAACTGAACGTCTATTGGCGCGACATGACGGCGCGACGCGACTCCGAATCAATTTCTATAAAGTTTCCTTAGAAATTGTCCCACCAGAGTCGCGTCGAGCCGTCAAGAGTTGATATACAAGTAGAGTACCTATCAACTCTACTTATATTTAAATTTAACTACACTGCTACAGGAGTTGCAATGCTATCAAAATCCATCTATTACTTTTAACTACACCCAGAAGAGAGGCCGAAACCCACAGGTAGAGGAGGACCTCACGAGAGGAGCGAGCAACCTACAACTCTATAGATAATATGTACATGTGTTACATGAATACTAGAATTCCCTCGTTATCGAGTATGTACACAAATAGTGACCGATTCCCCGCGGTTTACTGCGCGTCGACAAAACACTTGACTCTCTATGTCTCCACTCGAGGCACCTGAATATGTATTAACACAAGGATTACCGCCCTTCTAGCTCAACGGTTAGCTGTCACTGATGTGTTACTAGTAGACAGTGATTTGCGATTCAATATGATTGAACCGAGGTAAATTGTTTCAATTGTGTGGTTAGCGTCACTAGATGGCGCGAGTATCGGTAAAGGTACCAATATCGTTTTAGACATATCACAAAGGTTATTGTTTCCGGAACTTTTATGTCAACATGAGAACTTTTATTGACATTTTGATTTTATATTTTTTTCATAAATATTAGAAGCTTATACCTACCTACCCAGGGGGTGCCCGCAGGAACAGTTCGGTGAGTTGTGAAAGTGGGTGGTTTGATGATGAGCTCTTTACACAGCTAATGACGAAGCTGGATAGCAGCCTTTTCACTAACCTCAACTAAAATATGAGCCTTAAATGAAGACAGAACACCGAACAGACCAATATTGTTGGTAAGGAATAGCCGCAGTGACAGGCGTTAGATAACCGCGTCGTGGCGGTGCGGTGCGGTGCGGGACGATGCGGTGCGGTACGGTGCGGTAAATCACGTGGCGTGTTATGAGGCGCGGCAAGCGTGCGCGCGCGCATCGCGATAGCTGACCCACAGCCCGCGGCGAGGACGCACCGATATTCATAAAACGCGCAGCTGCGGGGTTGCTTGCTGCTCAGCTTCATAAATCTGGGAACTGGAGAAAAATCTGCGCTAGAAATAATTCACAAAATGTAACTTGAAAATAACATTGAACTCCAATCCAACAGTTTGAGGAGAAAAAAGGTAAATACATACATAAATGGTTTAGGTAGGTAGGCAAGTTTAGTGAAGCGAGTTACGAGAAAACATGTTTGGATGGTAGGAGGAAAGCTTCAATTTGAATTAAGTTATACTTAGGGATATTGGTACAGAGAGTTTGCATATTACTTTTTTTAGTTATTTAAGTTTGACAGTGGCGCCGATTCCCTTGTTCACGAACTTAACTAAATTCAAGTTCGTACAAATCTGTGCAACAGTCCCGGCAATTTTTAGTAGACAGCCCTGATAGTATCCCTTATCCCGATGAACTACGTCGCGTTACATATTTTAACATATTTAGTTGTGTAGTCGCCGCAGATCGGATATCTTCGGATCTGATACACATCGCGCGATATGTTCACTTATCTGACGATACGGTGGCGCCGCAATCGGTTCAATCGGACCCGATGTAGGACGCATATCACACAAGAATCGGTGATCGGACCGATAGCAGAGTAATTACTTATGTAAATTTTGTTAATGAAATCAGCGGTCACAGTCATGCCTGGCTCATTGTTCTAGCATTTGCTATTGTTTCAAAAATCTTGACTCTGTTTTTCGTCATGTCGTTTATAAAATACTTGGGCTTGGCTTTATTTTTCGTAGCACTTTCTTATGTTTTGTTGCCCTTTTTGAAGTGATGGTAATGAACGGCGTGGGGCCGCGAGGATGCCCGCGGGCCTCAATAAATAAATTTAACTAGATTATCAGTTGCCGACCGCCTGCGCAGGCGCAACACTGTAACTTACTGCCAGTTGCGCCGCCAAGCACTGAAATTAAATACACGAGTTATTAGTTCACGTTTTATATTACCTACTTCTCTATGTTCTAATGTAAACTACTGAAACTACACGTGATATCTTATTAGGTACTCTATTTGCAGCGCCGTACTTTATTTTTGTTATCTGCGAAGATCACAATCACGATAAATGTATAAATTTAATAAGATCTGATAACCCAAAAGATATCTTAATTACTCAATATGATGAACACAATATTGTTGTGTAGGTACCTACTGCTTACAATCTGCGTCCGGTCTGCAATAGCAATATTCAAGTCCAAAACACATGCTTTATGGTCGTAGGGACCACAGGCAATTACAATACTCAGCGCCTCCGCTGCGCCCGCGCAGCCGCGTGAGAAGATCCACTCCTTTACTGCGCAAGCTCATGCTCAACAATACTGCACCTGACACAAACCAAAACAAACTTTATGTCATCGTGATACTGTACACGTTGATGGTCACGGTAACGTGGTTTGTAACAATGCTAAATTGATCAGAGTTTACACAAATATTATTTATAAAAGCCGATTCACGATCTAGCGGTTGCTCTTAATGTGCGCCGGCGCAGTTTACACCAACTGACAACGGTCTTGGGGCTATTAGGCATCCTGAAATAAAGTTTGATATCAGATCCAACTTCTTAGCACCCTTAATTTTTTCTTGCCTACCATCCTTTCTGATTCATCAGACTCAATTTCATTCTCAAACTGCAGTTTCGGACTTTCTTGCTGCACAAGTCAATGGAATTCAAGAGCAACGGAGCTTGCAACCATTTGACCAAAAAGTCAGACTTATAAGTAAAAAGTGAAGAACGTGACATATTGCTATTTATTGTATTGCCGTTTCACTGACATAGTTATAAGTAAACCTTGATAATCACCAGCGCGTCACAATCGATACACATTTCTTACACGAAATACTTGATCAAATATAATCGGTGGCACTTTATCTTCGACGAAATCTCACGTTTGAATGAATGTGAATGGTAAATTTATTCAACACAGAACCGTTTCCGACGAAGCCATTGATGTTACGGCAGTGTATCACGGACAAAAAGTTGCCGACTTAAATCACTCGGAGGCAAATGACAAGACGGTGATTACGGCAATTAAAACGCCGCCGATTGGACGCTACGTGCTAGGGGAAGGGCGGGGGAGACAAAAACTTGCGTACGCGCATCCGAGCCCTCATGAATACGCAGACAATTGATCTAAAATTTGCGGGTTATTGAAAAAGCGAGGGTAATGGATGCATAGAGCAGCTATATCGGGAATGTTGCCGACGATCCCAGCCACTGTTCTCGGGAAATGTTCCGGAGAAGGTTCTTGTGGCAGCTTGCAGCACTTCTTATGTCTACGGTGAACAAAAAATAAACTTTGGTATGTCAGTTCTGGTAATTTAAGCACGTAAGAAATGCTCAACTTGGAACTGCAAGAATTTAATCGACTTCTAAAAACCAAATATTTGTTACGATGCCTGAGATCCGTTCACCCAAGACATCACAAAGAGAGAAAATTTGATTCAATAACTTAGCCGAGGGCGCTGCTTACGACAAGGTTGTACCACTATCTAGTTATAGTTAGGCGATCTTCCTCAGCAACTATCACTTACGTTAAGACAACACTTACTAAAAGCAATTTTGCAGCAATGGGAACCCTTTTATCATTGGAAGATGGTGTACATTCGTAAAGATACCCATAGAGTTACTCCACTCCTCGCACAATGTTTTATAAAACAAGTACCTATAAAAACTTCCACCTCTAATAGCCAAAAGAATACTCACAACAAAACATACTTAGAACGGGAGACGTTCGCACACCTTTCCTATAGACCAGCCCCAGCACCCAATTATAATAATCCAGTCGGACCTAACACAGCATTGCATAAGTCCGCTTTCTCAGCGCACCGGTCCGGCGACAATCAGTGCAGGCCGTCCGGCGCGGCGTCCGGTTCAGGTGGCATTTCCTCGATTATCATGCGTTTAGTTTTTGCGCCCGACAATTACGTCGCATCTGTATGCACGGGGCAGACGCGCGAATACCGCCCGCGCCCCGCGCCGCGCCGCCTCGCGCCGCAGCACAGCAGGACATGTCGGCTGCGTCTTTAGAAATGACAAACTAATGATTTCACACTGTTTTTGTTGAAAAGTGAGATCTCTGCTGCTACCGAAAATAGGGACAGAGCTTAGAAATGTTCCATCGTCGATGCATTTAAGAACATGCAAGAATGACGGATCTTTTCACCACGATGATGAGAAGCACAGCAATGATAACACTTGACATGTAGTCAGAACTCAGAAGTGGATAGTTGTTTATGAATCCTCCAATAGAGCTGGTGGCACAGATAAAGTTGGAGACATAACCGATGTACCTGCATGTTTTTGAAGTCTTGTTTGGTTAATAACCCACCGTGAGCAAGTAAAGGATGTCTTTGAAACCCAAAAAATTGTAAGCTTCTTTTTGTAGCCATCTTGTGTAGTACAAATAATCAGTGCCCAACATGGTCACCTGGTTCATATTTCTGAGGAGCCTCTGCAGCTGTACTACTGTGTGGTGTGCGTGGGCGCATGTGTTGGCCCGGCGCGTGTTTTTGCGCATGCGCGGCGTGCCCGCGGCGTGGGAGCTGCGACCGGCGCGCGCGCACTCCGCTCACCGCGCTCCCCGCCGCCCTCTCTCTCGTCAGCACAGAATTAACATTTCATCGCGGACGCTCATACGAATATGTGGCTGACGAGCATTCAAAAATGCTTCGTTACAGCAGGGGTTGGGACGTTGGGAGGTGGGGCGTTGAAGATATTATAGTTGGCTGCCATGTTGCACCGCCGCACGTTCAAGCGATGGGATAACTTATAGTTGTAGGTGTTGCTTTATTTTCTGTTTGTGTTCAGATATTTAATGTTAAATAGACACTAAACATTTAAAAGTGCAAAGGCCAAGTGCTCTTGCTGGTTGGTTACATTGAACTTAGAAAAATAAACACCTTACTGATTTAGTACCTTTAAGCTTTTGACTCTGGATACCTCCGCGGCATATGCGTCACATCGGTTACTTAATTTATGTAGGCATAATTATTATGATTCTTAGAAACGATTTAGATCACAATACATAGGTACAACGTGTTATTAACCAACCCATACGGACCAAGCTGCACAAGTTAATGTCGACTTGTTTTGCACCAGTGTATCGACCTTAAGATGGCTTTTGGCACAGTCTTTTTTCTTGGATAGTTAACTCTTAACTAATTATATTACTAGTATGTACTTTCTTTTTCTTTTCTTTTTTTCGACATTTTCCTTTATGATGAGTGGAGGCTTGTTATTAGCAATTTTTTTTGTACTTTCTTTAAATCATTGTTTTTTATTAGTCTGTAAGCCTTCTTTAAAATAAAATAAATAAATAAGTTGCTCTACAGTTATAGAGCATACTGGCTGTACAACTGTACACTCTTAGAATAAGAAATACTGTTCAAACTGAATCTGTCCATAACAGGTGAGTTTTTGTTTAATTAATTAATTCACCTCAACCCGGCAATTTATCATCAGATTTATCTTATGTCACACAGACCCGACCATGAAATATAAATGAGTTACTTTATGCTGAAAACTTCCATACATTCATATGAATTTATGCACTCCGATAACTTGCATACAATGAATATTTTATTTATTCAAACTGACCAAAAACTGGCTTGGAACATTCGGCTCGCATGTCGGCTGCTCGGCGGCAAAAAGTGACGCATTCAAACGATGTGCCCTTGTTAGGAGCGGGTTCGACTCCATTCAGTGCAGTATCGTCCAAATGGCTTCATGCGCGCTAACGTTAGCGTCATTACAGTTGGTGTGCGCACGCGCATACCCCGCTAAGGTGTGAACAAGTTGCTTAGCCGGGAGCTGCTTCCTTTCGCGCACCAGCCGGGCAGCCTCCTTGTTCAGAGAGAGGTAAATGGAATTGTCGACTCAGTACTACACTAATCGGAAACATCCAATTATAACTGATTTCCTCGTGGTCTCGTTTTTACTAAAATTTATTAATGTTTCTGGACCATTTTTTCCGAATTGGGAGTTGCAATGAATAACAAATTAAAGCAATATTGTAAATTAGCATCCACTTAGCCCTCAATCATCAGCACGGGAATGTTTACGCCTATAAGGTGTAATTGGTTTGGCACCGCAGGAATCTACATACTGTTTGTCCTTAACAGTAGATAAGGATAGCCATGTGAGTCAATTAATTGAATACCAAGAATAGCCGCGTGTGGTTAGTGTCGGCTGATGAAAGGAAGCAGCTACGTGTTTTAATCAATTAACATAAATTCTAATAGGCTTTCATTTACTGCATAATTATGCATCCAACGCTGTAATCACTCTAATTGAGAACAGAAAATAAGTGTGAGGTCGAACAGTACTGCAGTTCTGTGGGATTACAGAACTGCAGAACTGTAAACATTCCTTTTAACCCAACACTTTCCACTAAACGTCAACAAATCAGCACTAACAGAAGGCCAATTCCCCTACTTAGAAAACGTTCAAATTTTAGTCGAGACTGAGATCAGACTGTGAACGTTCTTAAAATTACGAGAATTACCATTATTATTGTAATAAATTCAAAGTTACCACGGCATTGGCAGGATTACTTGAAGGTAAGAACATTAAGTTTACACCAAAGCAACAAGTCGTATAAAACAATTTGCAACCCGCACAAACAATGGATAGGCGACAAATTCAAATGAGTTAGAATTCCTCTCATCAAAACACGAGCACGTCCCCGATAGACAGGTCGGCAACGCAAAACCTAACCTGCATAGGTAGTTGCGGACGCGCGGACGCATGGAATGCGTCGCGTTCAGGGCGCGGTGTGTCAAAGCGATGCGCCCGCGCTGCCGCCGCCGGTCATTTAAATATCATCGCTACTCATATTTGGAATGCCTCCGCTTGCCGCTCGCGGTTCGCCTCTGGATTAAGCGACAAAAATTGCTCCATTTTTTTTTGGGACACATTAACTTTGACCTTGTTCTCAAGCGCTGGCTGCCACATTGTGTTTGTTATTTAGAACGTTTTGTTTAAAGATATTCGCTCGCTGTGGCGATGCCTGGAGGGGGCTACAATCCAGTGGGAGACGTATTTGCCTAATTCGATGGCGATGATGACGATAATATAAATTGTTACATTTTTCCCGCAACTTGTTACTTGTACTACAGTCTACTCTACCAAGTTAACAACTTGTTACTTGTACAGACTACAGTCTACTCTACCAAGTTAACAACTTGTTACTTGTACAGACTACAGTCTACTCTACCAAGTTAACAACTTGTTACTTGTACAGACTACAGTCTACTCTACCAAGTTAACAACTTGTTACTTGTACAGACTACAGTCTACTCTACCAAGTTAACAACTTGTTACTTGTACAGACTACAGTCTACTCTACCAAGTTAACAACTTGTTACTTGTACAGACTACAGTCTACTCTACCAAGTTAACAACTTGTTACTTGTACAGACTACAGTCTACTCTACCAAGTTAACAACTTGTTACTTGTACAGTGAGTATTTTTAAGATTCGAATGTAGTCCCACCTCTCACGAGAATGGTATCTAACAGCTAAGGTCTACTATGATTCATTTCCGAAAAAACAGAAACTGTAGTGTTCGTTTTCCAGGAAATTGTAGTATTTTTGTAGATTTAAGGTATCAGTAGAGCTAAATGAGAATATTTTATCTTTAGGTATAATAATTATATGTGTACTCATCGTATACTTAGTGTGTCACTGGTGTGAAAAAGTACCAAATATGTCGGGCTCGGAGGCTGTGGAGCTCACCTTTATTCAGCACTGGAGTAGTATTTCCAAATGTGTTGATAAACACAACATTAAAGTCACCTAGCCCCGCTTGCCACATCGATGGGGGTGGGAAACATCTCGCTGTTTATCGTAACCCGAGCGCAACACTTTCGTCATCAATCATGGCAGTCTGACGGCTGGCAGCGTCACGACGGCTCCGCGTTAAATGTGCGTCGCTCATGATGTTCTGTTGTGACGACACATAGGTACGTCACGCACAGCCCATGGGGACTGAGCAAAGAAATGGTCTTTCGTAACTATCGTATTATAAGCACTATTACTTTTAGAGGTCGACCGGATTTGTTCTGCATAAAGTTACCTTAGAGACACGCCTCTATTGTGAACAAGCGATACACCTAGTACCTGGTACCTGGTAAAATTTGATAAAAAAATAAATCGAAATAATATATAAATATTTTGATAAATCTAAAATGTGTAATCATGTCGTGTTCATAAAAAACTAACTTTAAAGTAAGAAAATAAAGAAAGGGAAATTGAAGTTAATTAAAGATTTATTTATAAGATAAGGATGGAGATGAAATGACAGTGGTATGTAGTGTGTGGGTGAGGAAGGTTGACGATGAGTGATAGGTGGGTTGAGGCGGCTGTGGAGGAGTTGCAGATGGAGACCGACGCCCGGCAGGTGCCGGTGACAGGTGCAGGTGCAGGTGCAGGTGAGGTCAGGTGCTGGTGCGTTTGCGGCACGGAGGGTAGCCGTAGGGGGCCCACGCGGCAGGAGTAGGACGCAGCACGGCAGCAGGAGAGAGCAGACACGGCGGGGACGCAGTCAGCCCGCCAGGTGAGGCGGCCCTCGGATGGTGCGCGGCCCAGTATATCCCGGAGGGTCTTCTGAGGCGGCCCTCGGGTGAGGCGCAGCCCAATAGGTACAGGAGGTTCAGTGCTTCAGAGTGCTCCGGCGAGGCATGCCAGCGGTCCGACTGGTACGGAGGACGGAGGACCGAGGTGTAGCGGGAGTCCGTCAGGTACCGGAGCCTTTTAAGGGAGGCATGCTGAGTGTTCCTTGGATAGGTAACTCTGGAGTACCAGGTCTATTTAAAGTGTTAGCTTTAGAGGCGAAGCTGGAACTGATCCTTGCATTGCTCGGATTTATAAGGTGAACTCGTAGAATAGTACCATGTAGAAATAAATATGAATTTGAAATATGCTGATGGCCAGTATTAGTTTTGTAGAAGTATGAATATATTTTCAGCTAAAAGTTACAGGCTGATAAGAATTTAAAAGCAAACTTGTCTTGGCGACGTATTAAACGTCGTTGCCAGAACTGTCATAATAAAATATATATTAATAAAATACAATTAAATCTATAGTAATTTTGTATTAAAAGTATAATGTGTAAAGGAAAAATGATATATCAATCAATGTGGGCGAAATTCCCAGCCCTTGGATGTCATTAAATCGTCGTAGTCCTATGTTAAAGTTGATGGCTGTGTCTGTGTACTGATTGTGGATAAAACGTGCCCTGGTGGCGTGAGGAATAGTCAGATCAGCGCCTAACGGTAACGGAATGCTTGTCTGACCTGGAGGAATGAATGTAGATAACTGTGAGTATGTACATTATGTTACAATCAATCTGTCGATTTTGTTATCTTACCTACACTGCTGTACCAGCGTGGACTGGATTGGTACCTACATACCTAGGCATCATTAGTGGAGAGTACTTGTAAGCTAGTAAAGCGAGAACAAACAAATAGAAATCACGTCAGTTACGCCAGCACAACAAAATCTCCCAAATTGTAGAACATCCATCATAATTTATACAAAACATGTCTGTATAATTAAAATGGACCGTCAGCCGAAAAAGCTTCTAATAGTATAATTTTTTACTAATAGCGGCTCGTATTCAAAGGCACACGCACGGCACGGCACGGCACCGGACGACAGCTTGCGGCACCGTGCGTAATGCCGCGGCCCGAAGCGATCCATGCGCGCGCGCATCGATTAAGCTTAATTTGTAACAATTATCACCGCGGCATAAACACAATAGTTAAATTCGGTAACACCTTCATTAACACAGTCATTCTTTTGACCTTGTTCCTCTTCCAAACGAATTCAATCTCTGTTTTACATAGCCGAGAAGTGATTATGCTTTGCGTGGTCCTTCCGTCCGCAGAGGTGGCGTTATTAAAATCGCATTAGGATCATCCTCAAGACTTATGCGACGTCTTCAAATGAGACTGACCTCAAGCCTGTTTACAATGTTACACAATAATACACTTTAGCATGTACGTACTGTTGTTTTTCCCTTTAATAATCCCTTTATAACCAACATGCGAGATGAACACGAACCTGATCTAGTGGTCGGGCTAATGACGCTTAAAGTATCGTTTACGAAAACCTATTGACACTAAATACACTCAGGCCAATGATGTTAATAATTGTCCTGTTTAACAGCTTTATCATCCCAGACACTAGTAATTACTGATCACGAACATTCGGCTGTATTTAATCACAGTATACAGCCTCCAGACGGTCGCTGGAATTAAACCAGCAGACCGAGGTATGCTAATCGATGGCTGAATAGCAAACCATTTAGTTCAACTCGTCCCACATCGACCCAAATTATAGTAATTTGAATACGTAGCTTGATCAATGAGCAGCTCCCAGTCCCGTCCAACATACCACGGTAATCCTAACAAGTTGCTGGTAATTTGGTAAATTGCTCCCAAATAACAGTTCGCCTGAATGATATAAATTATACAGTACGAATGTTTAGAAAGCAGCTTCGCGTCAAACATGGACCGTTACGACTGTATGTAATAAATAGTGACATTATAACATAATAAATCGAGTAGGAAACGTTTCAATATTTTCCCAAGAGGTGACCGTGACAAATGGTGGGTGACCGTCTCATGCATGTGCATAGGCTGGCTGCAGGCGCGGTGTAAAAACGCGGCGTCGAGGCGCGGGCGGCGGCCGCGCGGGTAATGGTCGCGGTTCCCAGCGCCCGCGCCGGCGTCGGCGCGGGAAACGCTGCGGTTCCTTGAACCGCGCGCGACGCCGCCGCCGCGCCACCCCGCCACATGAATGACATACTTGGACGTCCATTGAGCGGCGCCACTCGACCACCAGGAGTGTAGAAGCGGAGGACAACCGCCTGCTCGGTGCTCTATGATTGTGTTGTGTTGTCAGGTTGAGAGGCAAAATACATTTCTCTTTTTCTTGTTGATTTTCGATAGGGTAGTTAACATTCGTAAACCATTAAGATCAATCAAAAGTTTTGTGATGGAAGATCTTTGGAGAACCGATATGTCTGCGCCATTTGGAGATTTCAAACGATATGAGAAGATGGGTTTTTACGTGTGCGTAACATCAGAGAGTAAAGAATCAGAGTTTGAATACGAAACAGTGAACGCGATGGAATGTAGATCTGCAATCAGTGGTCCTTAGCCCCGCTCTCAGGGCAGACGCATTCAAACGTCAAATAATTATTGAAGTGGACGCTAAGAGTGCGCCATAAATATTAATAGAGCGCTTAGATAATTATATTCTATGTGTGTCGCGGCATGAGACGTTTTTGCCGCGGAACAAACGATCTCATTCCTAGTGCCGGTTACATTCTCCGTGTTGCGCACACTTGCTAATGAATTATATTTTTTCTTCGTCTGTCAATCATATCTGTTAACGGGTACTGGGAAACAGCGGCGCCGTCGCAGGCTCACACGCCGGGAACTGGTCATTCAGCTACCCATACACTAACACAAGTGTTGGCCAAAGGATCAAAAATCTCCTAAAGCCAACAGCCTTCGTTTTAATGATATCAGAAGAAAAGTTACCTTACTAATTTCGTAATAATTTTATCTTAATCTGAAACCCCGACGTGACCGCGCCTCGGACGTTGAAGTACAGTCTAAGATTAACTTGCACAGTGGACACCGTGCCCGGCGACACGCCCATCGAGGTCCTGCTACAATGTTCGCGCACGGATACACGACACGACACTGTGTCGCCTGCTGGAATGCAGCCGACACTCGTCGGAGAGGTTCGGAGCCTTCATAATATGAGATTGAAACGATATTTCCCATTAGACTTTTTGCTTTGATAGTGTTATCTGCAAAAGTCAATTACGGAGTTTTTACTAAACAACTGGTCTATATGTCAAGCTGTCGGGGCCCTCTGAGATCTTGTTCTGAGATCTCGTGATTTATAAAGAATACTTACTGAACGATTAATTCAATACATTCACTAGATCTATTAATATAATCAACGTTTCTAATGTTTCCTGTAATGAGTTGAAATGATCCACTATTTACATAAGTTGCTTTATGGATGAAGGTTCTGAACTGTCTATTTTAAATGCGTATGTACTTGTGGTGCATGCAGCAGGGGTTGCATTTATTGTAAATTGCGTTAACTTGAGCTATAAATTCACATTATGCATTTCTTCATCACAAGATATAAAAACCCCGGGATTTGCGTGCGATGGTACTTGCTCGCCTGCTCAGTATTTATACTCACTTATATGCAATTAATATTCTTAGGCTATAAAGCAAACATAATAAACCTTGAGTGACGGTGTAATTGTTTAGTATTCAATATCTAGCGAAGTATAAATCAGTTGCAAAAAGCGCGCGACATGTAAATGTTAGCCATTAATCTAGGTATCGCATAAGGTTTGTATGAGCGCCATACGCGCTGCGTGTGTATGAGTATCAAAATTAATGCGCCACGATACGTATAACGCCAGTCGGCGCAACGTGAATGTTAAAAATTTGCAATGACATTCTGCTAATTACCGTGCTGCGCAGACGCGACACTTCATCGTAAGACCACGTACATTACTTGTCAGTAACGTCAGACTTCTCCCACTTTGGTAGAGAACAATCAATGTTATGAGAACTCGTGATATGATGGTGGTCGTGCAATGAGCGTATGTGTGCGGAGGCGGTATGTGGCGGTATGGTCTCACGGCGTTTCCCACGGCACAGATGCCCTTAAACGTCGGCTGCATGCGCCCGCGCATGCCCGTCACTGCCTGCCAATGCGCTGTGCGTACAGATCACACCAGATATTGATTGATTCCATCAATGCATATTAATTTGGATACTTTTGAACATGGTTTTCTTTCAAGTTTTAGAGGAGAGCTTTGTAGGTAGCTGTATGTACGAGTAGGTAGCTAATACAATACATCCATGTTTCAGTATTTCTGATTGAAGCCTAATTGAGAAAGAGAGCCGATGATAACGTAAATATGTATCTCGACTTTTGCTTTATGCAGTAATTACATTTTACTATTCTAAAAAACTGCTTGCGAGCAGTAACTGGGGCGTTTCCATACGAGAGCTGTAGACCATTTTTTAAAAAGCTAAAGGTTCTACTTACTCTATTTTCTACTTACATCTTAGAAATAGCCATATTTGCCAGGAAAAACTCTCACTTCTTCTCCACAGTAGCCGAAAACAATAGATTTGCAAAAAGGGACCCCACCAAGTTAAAAAACCAATTTTGTAATAGTACTCTCCATTACAGAAACAGCTACCTTATATCTATTAAAATATATAACCACATTCCAAAACTAATAAGAGCGCTACCATTTAATTTTTATAAAAAAAAAAAACTAAAAAAATGGCTTCTCCAAAATAATTTATACACATTAAGAGAATTTTTTGATTATAAGTGTAAATAAGTAAATAATATATTTTTTAATAATAAAGGTAGATTTATTTAGTTGTATAATAGAAATGTTATTGTTGTGTTTTTATTTTATGTTGTATATTAGGGTACAAATGTCCATAGTATAAGTGTTTTGTATTGTTTACTAGAGTATAAGTAGTATATAAGTTAGGTTATATACCCACGTGTACATTAGGTTCACATTGTAAATATTCGTATGGCCGCTATTAGCGGTGGATGTGTCGAACTTATCCATATGTACTAACCATCTTTATACCTACCATATCCGACGAATAAATGTCTTTGTCTTTTAGGTACTTATTTATATGGATGATGGGAATAGGATGCCATGCCAAGCAATCATGTGAAACCACGTGACCACCGTAACATGTTGCGTGTCATTTCCCATTACTGTTAAGAATGAATGAAATTATACTTAGAACTGCTTTTTAAATGTCAATCGACTTCCTTAGGAATTGCATAACTACACCAGTGTTTTTCAGATTAAATGTTATGAGCATCATGTATGACAACAGAACGTAGGACGTATCGTACCTACCTGTAGCACATGGGTGCCAGTATCTGCCTGTAGCACATCGCTACCAGTATCTGCCTGTAGCACATCGCTACCAGTATCTGCCTGTAGCACATCGGTACCAGTATCTGCCTGTAGCACATCCCTACCAGTATCTGCCTGTAGCACATCGCTACCAGTATCTGCCTATAACACATCGCTACCACTATCTGCCTATAACACATCGCTACCAGTATCTGCCTGTAGCACATCGCTACCAGTATCTGCCTGTAGCACATCCCTACCAGTATCTGCCTGTAGCACATCGCTACCAGTATCTGCCTGTAGCACATCCCTACCAGTATCTGCCTGTAGCACATCGCTACCAGTATCTGCCTGTAGCACATCGGTACCAGTATCTGCCTGTAGCACATCGCTACCAGTATCTGCCTGTAGCACATCGGTACCAGTATCTGCCTGTAGCACATCCCTACCAGTATCTGCCTGTAGCACATCCCTACCAGTATCTGCCTGTAGCACATCGCTACCAGTATCTGCCTGTAGCACATCGCTACCAGTATCTGCCTGTAGCACATCGCTACCAGTATCTGCCTGTAGCACATCGGTACCAGTATCTGCCTGTAGCACATCCCTACCAGTATCTGCCTGTAGCACATCCCTACCAGTATCTGCCTGTAGCACATCGCTACCAGTATCTGCCTGTAGCACATCCCTACCAGTATCTGCCTGTAGCACATCGCTACCAGTATCTGCCTGTAGCACATCCCTACCAGTATCTGCCTGTAGCACATCGCTACCAGTATCTGCCTGTAGCACATCCCTACCAGTATCTGCCTGTAGCACATCGCTACCAGTATCTGCCTGTAGCACATCCCTACCAGTATCTGCCTGTAGCACATCGCTACCAGTATCTGCCTGTAGCACATCCCTACCAGTATCTGCCTATAACACATCGCTACCAGTATCTGCCTATAACACATCGCTACCAGTATCTGCCTGTAGCACATCGCTACCAGTATCTGCCTGTAGCACATCCCTACCAGTATCTGCCTGTAGCACATCGCTACCAGTATCTGCCTGTAGCACATCGCTACCAGTATCTGCCTGTAGCACATCGCTACCAGTATCTGCCTGTAGCACATCCCTACCAGTATCTGCCTGTAGCACATCGCTACCAGTATCTGCCTGTAGCACATCCCTACCAGTATCTGCCTGTAGCACATCGCTACCAGTATCTGCCTGTAGCACATCGGTACCAGTATCTGCCTGTAGCACATCGCTACCAGTATCTGCCTGTAGCACATCCCTACCAGTATCTGCCTGTAGCACATCGCTACCAGTATCTGCCTGTAGCACATCCCTACCAGTATCTGCCTGTAGCACATCGCTACCAGTATCTGCCTGTAGCACATCCCTACCAGTATCTGCCTGTAGCACATCGCTACCAGTATCTGCCTGTAGAACATCGTTACCAGTATCTGATCGATTCCACGCTGGGAAGCCCTTAAGGCTAAGACGTAATATCTTCTCCTTTCTCATTCTTGCATCATAATTACATTATCTTATTTAATAACGCTAAAAAGTTAACTTGCGAGTAGCAGTAATATACCACATTTATAAAATGTTTGGTCCTTTGCTACGAAATAACTAATTCAAACTTCAATCAGCTCAAGTAGTAGGTACATATATTAGTATCACAAACCGTATGTATATTATGTACGTTATATGTACGATCACAAGTTTGCAATAATTTCCATATGAGTGTGTTTTTCTGTGGGTACGTCACCGCGGCCATTACGCGAGCATTCAAACGCACTGTTTATGCAAAGCCGTGCTGTCATACCCTGCGCGCGCGCATACTTGCGCGTCTCCCGCGGGCGCCCGCATCGCAATTAGCTAATATAATCGTACTGAATTATTTATGTATGCATTGTTTGTATTTAAACGCGGAGAGACGTATAAGGACAGAGATGCAGATGAATTGAATAGCGAGCGGCTCCTGAGGAAAATAATAACTGTTGACATTATTATTTGAATATTTATTATTTTTATAAATTTATTTCAATCAATGAATTAATCATCTCCAACTGAGGCACATTTATGAGAGTGTTTCCTATCTATAACTATGGGATTTTCATCTAAAATTTGTTAAAATATGAGCCAAGTAAAAAACGATGGACTGGTGGACTGCGATAGGCTGAGTTGATTGGTTGATTGAAAAAAAAATACATAATATAAGTTAATTGAATCAATAAGTAAAAGTGGTTTTAATTTCGAAAGTCAGTAATGAATGTGGGAAATGTTTGGCATTCACACTGCGAATACATTGCATACGGCGCATCGTGGGTACAGTCATACAGTGGCTACTGCACAAAACTCGTTCGATGCCGATTTTCCTTACTTACTTAGTCGGTTCTTAGAACTCGTCTGATTTTATATGCAGATGCGAATATACTTTATTTGTAGCTTGTTGCTGATGGTACACTTAGTATTGAGTCACGTAGACCAGTCACTGATTGTTGTGCAGGGATGTCGGAATAATCACCACCATTCATTGTGAGAATAGTCGCAGGAAGAGGGACTTGCTCCTCCTGATCGGTCCTCAAGTCATAAATCTTTCTAATTATTCGATTTCATTTATTTTAACTTCAACATAAAACGGTCTTAGTTTAATTACAGTCAATTCTATACAATAAACTACACAACAGTCAGTTGCAGTGGCCATCATGATTCATAAACAAACTGCAGGTATCTATTGCGAAACTTATAATAAGTTATAAAGCCATCACATCGCGACTGCACATCTTAACATAACTTGAGTTATATTCAATACGAATGAAACATAAACAACAACAGTGACATTGTTCAGCGATTCAATATTTAATTAACATTTAATATTGAATCGCTGAATTAAAATTACATTACAAGTAGTCGCATTAAGCGCTGTAATATAATGTATTGAGCAGTACGTCAGTGCAGGGCGGGCGGGCGTCCGCTAGGGCGGGCGGTGCAGCGCCACCTGCCGTAATATCCTATTTATGAATAATGTTTTATTCTAACAGCGTGCGACCCCCCCCCCCCCCCCCCCCCCCCCCCCCCGACTCGCTGCCTCAGGGCTGTGCGCACTGGGAATGTGGAGGTCATTTGTATTTAAATTACGGAGAAAGGTGAGATTGTAATTTTATTAAGGAGCAAAGTTATTAGTTACCACTGCTGCAGGGTTTCGGCTGGGCCTGTCACCGTGCAGCAGTGATGTCACAATCTGTTTTCTATTTTTGGTTTTGTTTTGTGAGTGTATTACTAACATAGTTTGTAAGTATATTGTTACTAACGCTATGAGTCTTGTTACTTGAATTAAAATTATTATTATTATTTCCTTTATTTCATTTACTTACTTACAGATTATATTTTTAAATATTTTTATTATTATTTCCTTTATTTCATTTACTTACTTACAGATTATATTTTTAAATATTTTTATAAACAAAAAGATAAAAAAACATTTAAAAATATAAAAAATAGTAGCCCACCGGTATCGGGAACAGGGTCCAAGCTACCGGCGGTCAGGGCTCCAGAGAGAGGAACCTCCTGACAATGCGAGCCGTGTCCAGAAGTACCGCTTTCTGAATCAAGCCCTTGATCCAGCTGCCCAACGAGAGCCTCCTCAGGTGTTGGTCGAGGCTCTTGGCTATTAAGCCATTGGCTGTCACGACTATCGGCACAATGACTGCTGAGTCCACATCCCACATGTCGACAACCTCGCGAGCCAAGTCAAGATACTTGATTTGTTTATCTTTCTCGGCTTTCACGAGAAAGATAAACAAATTTTTTATTATTATTATTATTAAGGTTACATCCATAAAGTATGATATGTATCAGCATGCGAGAATATTGTTTCGTTGTCTCTTTAAAATTGAGAAGAAGTATCTTAATATCTACTTACGACCGCTAATAACGTCTAAATGTTGCCTGTAACAGTTGGTATGTAATGTTAATTTGCAAGTGTACGTGAATGATTGATGGTGTACTCGTTATATACAAATGTCGCAGTGTTCACTTGCGATATTATCTTGATATCAAGTTTCCGTTTGATAGGGGTACCTATCGGCTGTGGTGTAGGGTTAGCAGCACAGTCGTCATCAGGGCCAGCAAAGGCCCCAGAAAATGATCGCATTCATTAATAGGTTAAGAAAACAAATTAAGCAAACCTAACAGAAAGAAAGAAGAAAGAAGTGTTCGTCGTCTTCGTGTTAGTTAAGATGCAAGGGTTGTTATTGAAGAGAAAATGTACCCAAATTGTCAAATGGCGTCAAATAAATATCTTCTTTAAATGTTGACATTAACATTAGCTCGCATTCGCAGAAGATATCAAAATACTAGCACCGGTAACTTCAGTCGTTACCAAAATAGTTGTGAACTTGTAAACTGACCAATAATAACTAATTGTTCGGAAAGAATGCTCTTACTTTTAAACAGTTATCATAAATCGACATAGTTGTGAAGTAGTGAGTATGGCAACCCTGCGCTCGTTATTGCTTGCTTTGTTTTTGCGCGGCGGGCGGGGGCCCGGGGCCGGCGGGGCCCAAGGGGTGAGTCGCGGGGCCCGCCGGGTTTAATTAATGGAATAACTCCGGCGAGTTCGCCCCCCCCCCCTCTCGTTGCACACCGACGGCAAATCTTTAAAGTATCGCCTCCAACTAATGTGTTTGTTCGATTTATGGACGAAGTGGTGCTCATGACGCCATCGGCCGTATCAGAGACCGCCGAGCTGCTGCCGGCTGGCACGCTTTTGTTCACTGATGCACCAATAATGCGTAATTTGAAGTGAAATTCTCCTAATGTAAGGAAGTGTTACCAACATTCCTACATTAAGCTAAGGGCTGATGCCCTTAGTTTAATGTAGGAATCTTGGTGTTGATGCTGTATCGAAACAGGTTCATAAAACACAAATCTCGTCAGACTTATGTAGCTTCATAACTGAACGTCGTCATAATATATCAACACCACAGCACATCTCAGACTAACAAAATGAAAATTCTCGTGATCCGAGTAACGTAGTTGTGGAGCCGCGAGACGGGCGGGAGGTGCCTCCTCCTTCCTATATATCACGTAAAAATAGTCGCAACTCCTTTCACGACCCGTATTCGCTCCGCACCTTACATTATTATGATTTAGTGGAGCACAGTTGCAGTGCTGCAGATGCCCCCCGCGGGGCCCGGGGCCCGGGGCCCACCCCCGGGGTGGCAAGAAGTCAGCGATGCTAGTAATAAAGCCGGCCATATTTCACACTTAGCGCGTAATGAGCTCGCGCCCAAATAATTGGATCACGTACATAACTCATTATTACCTCGCGCCTCACTTCGGCGTGCGAATGTATCATTACTTGACCCCCCCCCCCCCGGCCCTGCCCCCCGCGCGCACGGCGCTCCGGACTCACCCCCTCGTTCCGAAGTCGCCAGGCGACTTCGGAACGCGCAAACACAATAGAAGTTTGTTAAAGGTGCAATACGTAGCCCCTCAGGCCGGCTACCTCCGAGTGGCCCTGACACACACACCTCGTTACTCTCAGCGCGGACAGCGAGCGAGCAGGCATCTTATTTGCTTACCCTTGTTTGTGAACTTCCATGACAGCAGTTATTCAATTCTATTTGATAAATTTTACGGTCGCATAAGAACATTCAAAGTTTTCTCAACCGCTACAGCTCATAGCCATCGCTTCTGCCAGGCGAAACTTTTTATGAGAACATAAATATTTGAGCAGCTCCCAAAGAACATTAGTGGCTGCGACCGCTCAACATGAAATGTAACGATTATTCAAACACGCAGAAGTCGGTTAATTATAGTTTTTCATGGTTGTTGCCGGAGCAGTTGGTATAATTAATATGTAGATTACTTTCTATAAGTAGTGCGAATGTCTAATCCGGCCCGTCCGCAGCGCACGATCCTGCGTCCGCCAGCGCGCACACGACGCGCACGCAACGCGCCCGCGCCGCGCGTTGACGCAGTGTTATTCAACTTTAACATTTAGCACGCAGCCGCAACCGTTAGCATATTCATGGCGAGCAAGTATAATTTCACCCTTTCTTTGTAATGAATATGGAAATGGAAGAAAGTTCTCGCGACTTAAAAACTAGTTGCTACTGTAATTGGCGGTAGTTTGATGGTTTTTGTATCGCTGCCCCGCGCCCGCGCCGGCCGTAGTGATGCGACGCGCGCGCAGCGATAGTATCGATGCGCAGCATTACCAACCTCGACACTGTTCTACAATCATATTACACGTTATTGCTGTTAAGACAACTAATATTCATAGAGACTGACATAAGTAAACTTGAAGGACACGTCGATAAAATCACCGATATCGATATAAGATTAGGTTTCTATTAGTGAAACACACGTCGATGATCGCAGATAACTTCAAACACGGATCGTAAAGAACTAACTGAGTTTATCATCGTTTGAATCAGCAATTACTAGAACGATAGAAATTGCTGTAAAACTGAAAGAACGCTATATCATTTGTTATCAACGGTGTTTATCGAGTGGAAATGGCGCATATTTATCGATAATAATGTGTGGTGTGTCGCAGCGAGCGGGGTCGCGGCCGGGTGGCCGCACGCACGCTTGCCGCGTTTTTCTTCACTGTTATATTTGTTCGCGATATTTATTTGCGCTGTGTCCCGGCTCGGCCTGGCTCGTCGTGGCACGTCGTGGCTTGTTGTGGCTCGCCTTGGCTCGGCCGTAGCACAACCCATCCCGCCGACCAGCGCGACGGGACACAATTTACCTCATACTGGCGACCATTATCTAATTAAGTGTCGATCTGACGCATAATTGAGGGTGACCGCTCTCAATTAATATCAATGTTTTAATTTGTTTATTTATTGGCTCAATTCGTCTCCACGTCAGTGAGATATCGCAGCTTTCTGTTTGATCTGTATCACTCAATTGAAATGTATCGTTTTAAATATGGATGAATTGGACTCGAATGACTAAGTAATGCTTGTATCTAGGATTATTGATTACACATAAGTAGGTAGGTACGTACATGTTGTATTTATAGACAGCAGGATCACGTGTGCTGTGATGTGATAGCTGTTAAACAGCTATTTGTTAAACAGGTACTTTAATATTTATTGTTTCTAATGTTTAAAAAAAAAAACATTCCATAAAGGCTTTTTTTTTTTTTTTCGTGGTGGAAAATCCTCCTGGATGTCCGCCGCTCTAGGGCGGGCGGCGGGGTCTTTCAGCCTCTTACTGACCACCCCAGTGTTCCATCTCACACCTACGTTGCCCTCACACTAGGAATTACTCCTGTATCGTGGGTGCGTTTACAAACATTTAAACTCATATCCACAAACAGCCAGACCCGGAACAACTACCTATCACACCATCCACCATCCTTGACACCATCTATCTATCGTTTTTTTGCTGTTCTCCTATTGTTAAAGCCATCCACGTCCATACTCAAACTTAACCTCACGACAAGTCATGCCTACATAATTGTTAGGAAGTTAATAGAAAATAATAAAGTAATCTGACAATGTGAAAGTAATGTGATCGGGACCACCTCACACTATTATATGATAAGCACAATAAGCAGTAGCGATAACATTGGGCACATTATCTTTAATTCGTTGAAGAGATAATGTAACGGTGCGCGCGCAGTTCCACGCGGCCGCTCAGTCGCGGTGAAAGCGCACCGTGCGTCCGTGCGCGCTACCCTTTGCGCCCGAGCATCCACTCCCTATCACATGACAACTAGACAAACAAACATCTAAGACATTAATTACTCTAAGATTGATAGCTAAATTGTTGATGGTTCTATCATAAAAGACGGCGATTTAAAGTTAATCATGAATTGAACAAAACAATGTCGGGAGCTTGAGTTTGAACTTGTATTGACAACACTATATTAGGATTGCTAACAGAGCGTGCGATAGTAAATGTCGTCGCGGACAGGCTGGCTGCACTGCCCATACTACATGATGACTCCGTACAGTCCGTACATTCACGAGTACTGGGTGAGTTACAAAGTTAATTAGTGATTAGCACGACTGCGTATCTTGTTCTACTTCAGTTACAAGGAGATCAGCTTTATTTAAAGAGTTTTGAGTAACACGTCGGATCCATCATCAATCCGTCGTTTGTCTGTTTACTTGTAGCTAACTATGATAAAAATAGAGTTTTGTATGTAAGGTACTCTCAAAATAATTATCATATTAGTAGTTAAATATTCACATAAATATATAAATATATATTGATAAGGATATCTATCTCATCATCATCATTTCAGCCGATAGACGTCCACTGCTGGACATAGGCCTCCCCCAAGTGTCGCCACATTGACCGGTCCCGTGCGACTCGCATCCAGCGGATTCCCGCAACCTTCACCAGGTCATCGGTCCACCTAGTGGGAGGCCTTCCAACGCAACGTCTTCCGGTTCGCGGTCGCCACTCCAGAACTTTTCGGCCCCATCGGCCATCCGTTCTGCGAGCAATGTGCCCTGCCCACTGCCACTTAAGTTTGGCAATTCTTCGGGCTACGTCGGTAACCTTGGTTCTCTTGCGGATGTCCTCATTTCTGATTCGATCACGCAAGGAAACTCCGAGCATAGCCCTCTCCATTGCCCTTTGAGTGACTTTAAGCCTTCTGATGAGGCCCATTGTGAGCGACCACGTTTCAGTCCCGTATGTGATCACTGGCAACACACACTGGTCATAGACTTTCGTCTTGAGACACTGTGGTAAGTTGGACGAGAAGATACCGCGCAGCCTCCCGAACGCCGCCCAGCCGAGTTGGATTCGACGATTGACCTCTTTCTCGAAGTTAGACCTACCTAACTGGACCGTTTGTCCCAGGTACACATAATCGTCTACAACTTCGAGTGTTGAGTCTCCGATCTTGATAGGAGTGGGTGTGACATGGGCATTCAGCATGATCTTGGTTTTGTCCATGTTCATTTTAAGACCCACTCTTCCGGAAGCTCTGCTGAGGTCATCGAGCATTATACTGAGGTCCTCCATGGTCTCAGCCATGACCACTATATCGTCGGCAAACCGAAGGTGAGTGATGTACTCGCCATTGACGTTGATGCCTAGCCCTCTCCAGTCCAGAACCTTGAAGACATCCTCTAGTGCAGCGGTGAACAGTTTCGGAGATATGACGTCTCCCTGTCTCACCCCTCGCTGCATATCTATCTATTTACACTAAATGCTAAATTAAATGACTAACTGTAAGTTAGTTACACAAATAAATACGAAAACAAAGGACACTCAGGCGTCGAAGTACTAGTCCGCATCGCTGTCATCCGGAAACGTGCTCAGAAGACTGGCAGCATAGCCACGTTGAATGGCAATGCTAATTCTTTGGCCAAAGAAAGACCCAGCCGGTCACGTAAAGTGTCGACCAGCCGGCGAGAAATTCCCTTAAAAAAGAGCCGCGCACTCGGGCCCCACGACCGAAGCGTTTCGACCCCAAACCTTAAAATAGTGGAAAGAGTCGTTTGTTTTTTTAACCTCGTCCTTTGCTGCCAATCGGTTCACTTGTTGAATACGGACGGAATAACAAAATACTTAAATTCAGATTGTCCTTTATTTTTAGTAGTAAGCTGATTCTGACATCGCTTGCAACAAGTGCTTCAACAGTACAACCGTATTACACGGTTGAGTGTGACGGTGACTTTTAACGGATAGGTAACAATACGAATAACGTTACAATTTCGATGACCTATTAAATTCTACAAAATTTCATTTAAAAATAAAATTGAAAACGTTTATTAACTGACTCCTGCCATCAAGGTGCAAAGTGATATAAAGAAAGTCTCTTCAAGCTGCCTTAATATTTGATATTTGCAATAATAGTAATTTCGCTACTTTCTTCCACTTGCGATGAAAGTTCACGCTCAAGGAGAAATGGCGAAAAAAATGCTCATCAGTGTGCGCAGGAGTCCCGTTAGCGCCAGAGAATACGCAGGGGAGGGTAGGGCAGAAGGACTGCTTCAAACAAAGTGTGATAGTAAGCTCATATCACAATTCATACAAACAAAAATTACAAATACAAGCAGCCCCGGAATTACACAAGTTCAGTGAGTGGTCACGCATGAAAGTTGCCATTAGCTAAATTCTCTTCTATTGAAGAAATTGGATTCTGAAGCATCAAATGGGACAGGAATGGCATGATTGAACGCTGCAGTTTATTTGCGCCATTATTAAATTAGCAGTGGTCGGGCTGGTTATGGACTAAACAATGAGTCGAGTTGTTGATCTTATTGAAGTGGCCCTTCGGCACAGCATAATGTAGTGTGTGAAGTGTCCCACGCGCCATACTCGCCGTGACATTTAGCGCGCACCTGCGCCCGCGCAGCCGCGGCCGCCACGCTCCCGCGCCGCCGCCACCACGCAGCGCGTTTCGGCACATCGCGATTAAACCGCTCACGATAAGTTTATTAATGAACTATTAACCACGTCCAGCTGAATATTCACTGTTTATAAATAAACGGCACATTTCTGCCGCGACACTCCGGCCTCGTTAATTCATAGACGAGATAGCGATCGGCTTCAACTTGAGTTATAGTTTGATACTATGTCAAATGTATTCGCGCTTATCTACATTCTTTTAAATGTTACACCGTCCTTTGTCCAAGTTCGGTAACACGGTACGTTGCTAAGGAATACCGCGAAGCGAAACCGCGAACTATTATTAAGTTTGCATTTATATTGATCGCCTCAGCTGTAGAATTTGTTTAATAAGACTCTTATCAGAGGGAGCCTGCGCCTGCGACGCTTACTTATAGTTTTTAATAAACTGTTAATTTTCTTTATTGCAATTTATTAGGGAGCCCTTCGATAGATAGGGGCCTCCCGCGCACCGGGGCTCTAATTGAAGGTGGAATCAATAAGTCAGTGTGGTTGTATCGCAATAATGATCGCGAGTTATGCGCAGGCACAGCGCCGCGCCGCCCGCGCCGGACCGATCGCGATACGGGCCGGTCACGAACCGTGCTAACTACCGCCACGTGAAAATTATGAAAATGTACACATATTTATCAGATATCTCAAACTGTTTCTGCTATGAAATATACTGAGCACGGGCGGGATGAGGAGATACTGAGCACGGGCGGGATGAGGAGATACTGAGCACGGGCGGGATGAGGAGATACGGAGCTCGCGGTAGTATCTCCTAGTCAAACAAATACATATTTACCATTACAAAGCCTTCATAACAGAGTCTACTCCGTCGTGGATTTCTGACGTCTGGCCTAACGATACAGTGTTCGAGAGACTTTCCTTTCTAATGTTGTGTCATCACTCAACTAATAATACTTAAACTGAAATCAACCTTTGCAGCATTCACGCATTGCAGAACGAACTCTTTCGTGACTGGTACTTAATTACTTCATTCAGTAAGTATCAAGGACCATGGAGTGTCTTGACTATGGATGTCAGAGTGAATTTTAATTTCTGTTTATTTTTTACCAAAACTCTTTGTAACATTGTACCATGGGCTGTCAACTTCTGTCTTGAGCACCTTAGTACCGTCAAGGAAGCATATTTTTTGGAACTATAGAGGTATGAGGAACAGGGTTAAAGTTCACTCTTCCCCTAAAGAACAGGGAGGATCCTCCGACCAGACGGTTGTTGTGTCTGGTGGGCAACTGACGGTTGTTGTGTCTGGTGGGCAACTGACGGTTGTTGTGTCTGGTGGGCAACTGACGGTTGTTGTGTCTGGTGGGCAACTGACGGTTGTTGTGTCTGGTGGGCAACTGACGGTTGTTGTGTCTGGTGGGCAACTGACGGTTGTTGTGTCTGGTGGGCAACTGACGGTTGTTGTGTCTGGTGGGCAACTGACGGTTGTTGTGTCTGGTGGGCAACTGACGGTTGTTGTGTCTGGTGGGCAACTGACGGTTGTTGTGTCTGGTGGGCAACTGACGGTTGTTGTGTCTGGTGGGCAACTGACGGTTGTTGTGTCTGGTGGGCAACTGACGGTTGTTGTGTCTGGTGGGCAACTGACGGTTGTTGTGTCTGGTGGGCAACTGCGCGACGTACGGACGTTGTATATGCTAGTTGCGCGGCAAACTCTACTTGTGTGATGCTGTATTTTACGTGACGTCATTGTGATGCATAATTCATGTGGCGATGTAGATGTAGGTAGATGTAGATGTAGATGTAGATGTCGCCACAGAACATTCAGTCCAAAACAAAACCAAACTAAACAAAATGTATATACTATAATGTGTTGTATTCAAATCAAAACTGACCCATTCTTTATCAGTCGAAGAAAACGGCTATGACACAAACACGATGGAAACAAGAATGTTAGAAACCAGTCACTCGGAAAATATAATAAATGTTCAGCTGTCGCTGCACGTCACAGTGTCGCTGCACGTCACAGTGTCGCTGCACGTCACAGTGTCGCTGCACGTCACAGTGTCGCTGCACGTCACAGTGTCGCTGCACGTCACAGTGTCGCTGTACGTCACAGTGCGCGACTCAATAACTTGCCGCTACTCTGCATAGCTCTATAAAGAAACGCGTGAGAACCGCCACTATTAGCATACGTAGTGTCGACACATACTTCAGTAAACACTATAGGTACTATCAATTACTAGCCAGAGGTATTGCTAACTACGAAAACCGCCCTTATTGAGGCCCAGTCAAAGTCAAATGCTACCATGAACGTGCGGTTGACTGTACACACTAGTAGCGAAACGGAAACCTTCATTACAAGAAAATACTTAAGTAAACGTGTGCGAATAAAACTGTTAATAAATTGTAACAAGCTGCACACTGAATCATTATGTATCTCACTCAGGTCGAATAACTTCCAAGCTAACGTCCGAGTGACCGACTCGTTCATTTCAACTGTTTATGGGTATATATTCTTAAATGTCACTCTTTATAGAAGACACTACAGAGGAATAAAAGCTTGAAGCTAATTTTCTTCAAAGATCGGAACAACACTCAACAGTTTTCTTGACTCCTTCGAGTGATGGGAGTTGCAGTTTACCATCAGTACTGACCTTACATCTAGGAGGGAAACTGAACCAGAAGAGGTTACCTACTTGGCAATTTTGCTAGACTGAGAACAGAAGGGTGTTTGATGTACAATTCTGATATTGAAGGACTTTCATTGATTTGAATGTGCCCTGGTGGCTGAGAGTATGTCATGCTCACTCTAATGTCTCGCTGGTGGTAGCGTGTGTGTTGGATCAGTAAGTTCCCTTCAAAATGGTTGAGCTGAATGGTGCTGATCCATACGTCATGTTCGTGAACGGGCGCCGTCAGTGGGGACTGGTGATCTCTTAGCTGCCGCGGTTTATTTTAATTTCTGTTTTTTTTTTTATAACTGACGCTTTTAACGTGCACGTCTTTCTACATCGTTCTCACGTGGACAATTTCAACATAAATGATGTAATCAATATTTTGTAACAATTTTATGATTTAAAAGAGTGTCCGTGGAGTTTCTCGTCCGTTCTTCTCCATAGGTACCTAATACGCTTTGGAAAGGGCAACTAGCTTCATCTTTCTGACTGACCGACCCTTTGACAATTCAAAAGTGCCTGTTTATTTGAAATAAATACTTTGAGTTCGAGTTTGAAGGCAGTATCACAGTTTGACATTGAATACCCTTCTGGTCTCGGTCCTTAAACTATGCCACAGTGAGGCAGAGGATGCCCAATCTGTGAGGACATTGGTACCTAATGGCACCTTAGTACTCTCTGATAGCCTATTCCATCAGCAGCCGCGTGCATCATCATAACTCTATGGTTGATGGTAGCGCGTGCTTGCGATGTGTATCAGACACGAGCGGCTGACGTACGGCAGCCGCGCCCGCGCCGGTGACGCGCCGCCACGCACCGCGCGCCCGCGCCGATATCCATCGCTAATTAATATCGTATATTATATCAATTACACACACACTTATCGTTGAGAAATAAAAATAAGGGTGAAATATCAGAAATTAATTTAAACTACTACCTATTTAATTTTAATGATCAGCTTTTAGTATCTATATAATACTCGCCAAACTTTGGTTTACACTTGTAATTACTGTTAACAAACTTAGAACACAAAATAATCTAGGATGCCTAAGATCTAGATAGATTAGAAATTAGGAACGCGGGAAGTTTAGTGCGGAGTAACAGCCAACCACGAAAAGATAAATGGCGTTAATTTAAATGGTTAGATACGTGATGTGCGCGTTGACGCTTCGCCATATATACACACAGGTATTGTCAAGAGGTAGATCTAAAACCTGTCATGAAAACCTCTGACAAAGTGCAAACATGATTATCTATGAGGAAATAGGAACAGCGAGTTACCGAGTGACTATATCTTCAGTTGGGTCTACAATAAGGCACTGCCCCTCATCCAGTAAGCACCCACAGTGCTTCACTAGGAAATGGTTTATAACGCCTGTGTAACATTGCTTACGGGACCTTAAGTGGAATAAAAAATAATTTGGTCCGTTGCATTCCAAGTTTATATTTGCAATGTTTATATTTCTTGCAACCCTTCCCTGATGTATACAACAGGTCCATCAACATAAATGGTAACTTCTTATGCACATACAGCATTAGCTATGCTAGTGCCGCTATCACCGTGCGTGCCCGGGCATGCTGGCGTGTCACTGAAACTGGCATTATCATACACTGTAGGACACGGAGAGAGAGTTAATACATCGTATAAGTGAACATTGTTTTCACAGAATCCATTTAACTAATTGAATAGATCGGTACTTCGATTACTTGCCGCAAAAACGTCGCATATGATCGAACGAGAGGCGTACGAGATGACAGTGAAATTAAAAACAATGCTGCGATTATAAATTCATATCAGAAGGCTGCGGCTGCAGTGGCAGGTTGAGAGAGATAATCTGTTGCATTTTCCATGCGTCGTCGGCAGCGCGGTAAAAACGAGCGGCGGTGAATCCGAGCTTGTTACATAATCAGGCGATCTGCTGTCGCCGACCGCCGGGCCGCTACGCTGACGCTGTTGCGAAGAGGAGCCTGCACCGGGGTGGTACGCTCGGTGGAGTTGTACGCCTATGACCTTCGGGACAAACAAACCGGCCAGCTCAAGGGTGACAGCTAGAATGGGAAAGCAATGTCATCTCACGGAACTAGGTATAAGACTATGAAAATTGTTTTTAAGAGTGGTCTCACTTAGAGCAATACAAAATTGTGATAGCTCTACTCATTATTGAAAAGTATCATCTACATGTTGAATTCAATGTTTTATAAAAGTGGGATTTGTTTGTTTGGTGCAGAACCTCTACAGTCCTAATTAAAGAAAATACACCTGTGTCGACACCCGTGCGCCACCTCATGTTCCGCACGGCGGGCTGCGCTGGCGCCGTTGCTGCGTCGACACCCGTGCGCCACCTCATGTTCCGCACGGCGGGCTGCGCTGGCGCCGTTGCTGCGTCGACACCCGTGCGCCACTTCATGTTCCGCACGGCGGGCTGCGCTGGCGCCGTTGCTGCGTCGACACCCGTGCGCCACCTCATGTTCCGCACGGCGGGCTGCGCTGGCGCCGTTGCTGCGTCGACACCCGTGCGCCACCTCATGTTCCGCACGGCGGGCTGCGCTGGCGCCGTTGCTGCGGCAACGGTTGACGACACGGTTGGCGCAGTGGCTGAGCGATCGACTGCTGCGCTGCGTGTCGCGGGTTCGATTCCCGCACGGAACAAATATTTGTATTGCCTACAGGTAGTTGTTCCGGGTTTGGCTGTTTGTGTATGTGACTTTAAATGTTAGTAAACGCACCCAAGATACAGGAGTAATTCCTAGTGTGGGGCAACGTTTTTTAAACTAAAAACGAAACAACTACAGTGTTGAGCCATTTGGGGTCGAAACGCTCGGGTCATGGGGCCCGAGTGCGCGTCGGCGAGAAACCTTAAAAAAGAGTAAGGTTTCTCGCTGACTGGTCTACACTTCACGTGACGAGAAGTCTGGGTCATTCTTTGGTCAAAGAATTAGCATTGACATTCGACTTGGCAATGTCATTCGACTTGGCAATGTCATTCGACTTGGCAATGTCATTCGACTTGGCAATGCTGCCAGTCTTCTGGACATTGCTCTGCACGTTTCCGGATGACAGCGATGCGGACGAATACTTCGACGCCTAAGTGTCCTTTTGTTTTTGGATTTATTTGTATAGTTAGTCATTTAATTTAGTATAGTGTAAATAGTTAGTTAGTGTTAAATATTGTAAAAGTTATGTAAGTAAACAAATAATAAAAAAAAAATTATCATTTAAGAAAATTGGACTTACCTTGTCTGTCGAAAAAGTCTATGATCGTTGATGTAGACGAGTCGACGAGTGGAGATTAACTGGACGTAGTTTAGCAAAAAGGACTCGACCCACATTTTTCCCAATAACTCGAAAATTGCGTTAGTCTATGTAATAAAACTTGACTCATAAAAATATTGGTATGTTTGCCGATAAGTGACAATATTTCAAAATATTACATACATATACAGCATCATTACAGCAATACACATCTAAACGTAAAACCTCGATAACTTAAAAATTACTTGTTGTGGATTGAGTCCTTTTTGCTAAACTACGCCCAACTATAAATCAGTCAACGAACATAGTTTGGGATCTACCTGACGACTTGCTGATGGAGACAGCCGGGGTACGGCCACAAGCTAGAGGCTTGATTCAAGGCTGACTGAGATGATGGATTGAAATTATTTACAAACATAATCTGGGTCCAGGAATCGTGCACGAATCACGCTCAAATCATGAGCTTCATTATGGGCAAGGTAGATGGGACTCTTGTCCCATCTACCTTTCATTCACGATTCACGAGGTTAGGAGACCATCCGTAAGGTCTTCCTTACGGATGGTCTCCTAACCTATGCTTTAATACCACCTACCTGCTTCCCAGTTGCAACCTTTCAGGCATGTTCAGAGCTCAAACTCAAAGCATTTATTTCAAATAAACCAATTACAGGCATTTGTGAATTGTCAAGGGGCTGGTCCTATGGAGAAGAACGAGTAAGAAATTCCACGGACACTCCTTTAGGTGAGGTTTAAAGAATCTTTGTTTCTCATAAGAACATGGTCCAGTTCACTTATATGAGATTTAACTTTTAACATTAATAATCGTCTAATGACGAAGCATGCAGATCAAAAAACAAAATATTGTAAAAAGCATCGGTACTGTTTATGTGAATCTGTAAGGTCAGTACCAGGAGGAATTCAGTATCTTTTAAACCAAAAGTCTTCCATTGTAGACACAGGCCACTCCCCGAAGAGTTGCCACACCGACCGGTCGTGGTCCTTCGGGATTTATCATAGTAGGATCAACAATCAGTCGTCCAGCGAGTGCAGTGATTGACATGGCGACGTCTTAGCGCTGCAGCGCGGGCGCAAAAAATCGCTCCATTCATATGCACGGGGAGGAGTGCGGTCAGTTTTTGCGCGGCCGGACGTTCCCCGCGTTTTATTTGTAAATTGGGCGCGCGGGCGCGGGGCAGCGGCGGCGGCGCGGCTGCGGGGCGGGAGCGGCGCAGGGACGCGGCGGTAACGAGACCGAGCGCGCGTCATTCAAATGCGCGACTAGTTTTTGCTCAGGCGCATAATTGAATACGAATGCGTACTCGGAAGGATTCTAATGCGTTCAGATGAGACGCGTAATGAACGTTATTTATACAGGCGCGAGACGCCTGGACCTGCACTGGGCTGCAGGCTGCTAGCCAGTCACCCCTGATGAAGCACCTAGGTGTATGGTATTGATATACATGTAGCTGGATCTTGTCCGCCTCTCACAGCGACTCCTTCCAGACGCAACACGGTAGGTACTGGTCAAACAAATGTATGATATTGCCTCTACTAGATTCAATGGGATTGGTGTGGCCATCTTGTACTACTTATGACATTGCCTCTACTAGATTCAATGGGATTGGTGTGGTCATCTTGTACTACTTATGACATTGCCTCTACTAGATTCAATGGGATTGGTGTGGTCATCTTGTACTACTTCTTGTACTAAGTACTTACTAAGTATTTTAAAATTCTCTAATTATTTTGCTTATATTTGTCAGTCTATTGTGAACGTACATTTGTGTTGTATTTTCTGTGATATTATTAAAAGCCTAATGGTCTAATGGTTCACCGCGACGTCGCCTGCATTTTAATAATAATAAGGTGCATTCATAACAACTTATTACTACGCTCGCACAAGAACTGCTGCAATTCTTGTGGTATTTCTAGTGTTGTCTGGTTATAGCGGGTAATGCCCGATACAAGGTTTATAATTCTGTATCAAGGGAATAACATATTGAAGGTATGCCTTCAATATGTTATTCCCTTGATACAGAATTGCATATTAGAAATGTGAATGTTATTCTTATAAAGCAATTTGTATGATATAGGTGAGTAGAGTGATATGATCACATGTCTTAAATCGTGTTAACATATTCAGTAATTCCCACCAGGTAACTGTGACTGACTCGTGTGACTCAAGAAAAAACCTGTGAGATATTATACTGTACCTACAATACAAGTTCAGGGTAAAAGAACTGGTATATTTTATTATTCATTTAACAATAATACGCTATTTACAATTCAAACCTACGCAAACACACCACAATACCGTCCATTATTACTAAAGTTAATCAAGTTTACACAGCAATATTACAACCGGCCGCGGGGAATTGATGCCAACCGATCAGGAATCAAAACGTACGGCTTGTATACACCAGTCACCAGTACACCGGCCAATGTAAATAAGCACATAATTGTGTTACTAACGTGCTGGCGGCCGGCCAGCGCGCGCTGCCCCGCCGCTCCGCCCTGCTCGCCAGACAATTTGCTTACTGCACTAATTTAGGAATCCTCGCCGCACCGGAATTGCACAATGGAACAAAGTGGCTCCATTGACCGGCCCGCAACGACCAGAGTACCATAGTGCACGGACGATTAGGTAGCGGCACGAGACGCGGCGTTCAGACCGCAATATGATAGGTATTAGCATTAGTTTGTGTGTTTGTCTATATTTCGGTATATTAGCTGCAGAGCGCGATAATGTAACAAATCGCTCGGTCACGTACTTGCGTCCGTTAATTTATTGCTGTATTTTAATTGAGCGTAGCATCCCGACGGCCCGGCACGGCGGCGGCGCGGAGTGCCGTCGTAGCGCATTCAATGTAAATGTGATTTAAAAGTAATGGCCCTGTTGCCAATTGACTGTGCTCACATGCTCTAAGAGCTGTGCAATTTAAACGCGCCGGGTTCAGTACCCGGCCGGGGCGTTTTTGCGCCGCCGGGAAAATGCGGCCGAGTGACGACAGGCTAAACGATGTTAGGATAACTAACAGGAGTGGGAGCTGCGCGTGCGCTCGCTCGCTCCTCCAGGGGGAGGCAGGGGGAGGGGAGGAGGACGGTGAGAGGACTCGCGGGGACATAAATCGCAAGTAAAAAGCGCCGCGTCGTAGTCGTCCGGCCTTTTTTGCAGTTTCTTGTTATGCGCATTCCTTAGTTTTTGCTCGCGCGTGTTCCCGACAAACGAGCTCGGCCAAGTTCGCCAGTTTTTGCTTCGGGAACAATGGTAGGTCCACGATGGCAGCGGCCGTGATTGCGCGCGCGCAGGCGGCGCGGCGCATTTGCATGCGGCGGCCAATCGCGAAGCGAGAACACGCCCCCAGCGCCCCGCCCCGCGCCCGTCGTTCTAGCGCGCGCTATCTAATGCTAATGCGTATGCGCGAGTGTGTGCGCACGCCTCACGCGCTAGTGACAGACGAACAGACATCACACCAGCCATTGTTGCACCTACGCATGTGCCGACGAGACACTCGAACATTCTTGAGAGATTGTTCACATGACATGTTTAGCTCCGCATAACTAATGATTGATGTTCCTTGTTCACATTGGATTATCACCCAAATCAATTCAAATATCTTTGCTTTAAATCAGCACAATCTAATCTCCCATATCTATTGCACCTTCGTCTTATATTCTCGTCACATACGCTCTGTATGCAAATGTCTCCCACTAGCGTGCGCCGGCGCAGGTCGCGCACGATTGGTGCGAACGAACGCGACGCGACAAATCGCGACGAATGCTAATCAGCGGCCATTAGAGTTGCAGTACACAACATGTGTACATAACACAGATATACAGTGGCACACGCGCACGTCCGGACAGGCCAGTGACTGGCGTGTGACGGCAGTGCTCGCAAAAGTCATCGATTAGCTTGTTCCACAGGCCTGCCGATGCTAACTACGATGCAAAGCAGCTATTACTGAGCGCGCTGCGGCTGACAGGAGATCGTTATCGGTCTGCTTCAAGCGCCAACGGAAAGTATTTGTGTTAACATTATAGTTCCAATTATTCGGTCAGTTTCAACAAACTCGAATAAATATTTAATAATTGGAAGTGCGTTCACGACTGCCGCTATAAGTTTTTGCTCGCGTCACATCGGATCATGGAATAAAAACGTATTGTCTCGAACTCGAGCGGCCGCCGTTTTTATAATGTTGTGATGTTTTGCTGTCATCATTCTCATATTATTGTGTTCTTGCGATGCTTTGAGAATTTCAAGAGGTTTCAATAATGAACTGACTGTAGCTCAACGGTTGAGGCGTTGACTGTGAATACAGAGGTCATGGTCACCATTCAGAAACAAACATAGATACCTATTTAGCATAATGACGATGACGTGGCAAGGATCTAATCATACACAATAAAACTTGCAGATGTTTCGAAATATTAATAAAAACACCCTTGATTATATCACTTAGCACTCACAAATGGCTGGAGACGTAAAAGGAATCAATACAATTTAATATTTCCTGTTTTTGACTTGCACAGAATATCAACGGGATTTAAAAGGAAGTACTGCACAATTTTGTGATGTCAGAAGTATAATCATTAGTACCTTGGTATTCTATATTAAGAGATTTGAAGACATAACAGAGAATGCTGTACATCTTTTGTAAGAGGAATAAGAATCTTCTGCTTTAAAAAAAAAAGGTAAGTTATTTTCTAGCAGCACAATAATAAGAGAGAGAGAGAGTATAAGAGAGTGAGAGAGTATTTATCAGTTACAAGCCAGGGGCCCGGTAGGATTCCCCGTCAGCTATCTAACCGGAAAAAATCCTTTATTGGTGCTTATTTTCATAAAATAAGAAACTCTTCTGAAACATTTCATGCTACTGAACCCAGTGGTTTAGGCATTGCGTTGTCTGTCAGTGAGTGAATGAATGAATGAATTTAAGTTTTTTTTTAAATACAATTCATGCCAATACGTACCTAAGGCTGGAATTCCTCAAAATAAGAACACCTTTTCATATCCATTATACATAGATAACGCCATTAAATATAAAATTGCTCATTTTGTAATTTTCCATACGTAATTAATTCTTAACTTTCAACACCTATAAATGGTCTAATAGTCAAATTAAAATAAATGATTTGCCTCTGCCTAACAGCTTACAAAACTGTAACAATTCTACGTCCGTAGCCACAATTATTGTTTTATTGAAATTAAAATGGTTCACTACAGCCAGGTGTTCACGACTCATATTCAAATGAGGGCAGGCAGCCCTCCAACTCGCCTCCATTACGATCGATTAGTGAAACATGGACCCCAGGAGAAAAACTGTTCGATGGAAAATTGATGGCGTGCCAGGACTGCCAGGGCGTATGTTTTACTTATTGACGTATTAGCCGATGCAGGCATATTATTTATGGCACTCGGTAGCTCTTTGTATGCAGAACGAGGTTTTTCTAAGCTATTTGAATTGTTAATGATAGAAGTGTTGTCTATAGTTTTATTTACGCCCAGTGTGCGATGCTTTTTTGTCGAAGAAATATTTGCCTACGTTTGTTAAGTATATTGTTTGTTAATAAATTGTGTAGATGCAACCTGCGGAGAAACATAAAATAGCTGACGTTAAATGAAGGGTTACCTTGCTAATAGCAACACTAGCCTTTCAGTATTCATTATGTTTGTTAAATCAATGAATCTAAATAAAATAAAATGCACACCTAAGTAGTAGATGGCATAGGGCACGCCGCGATAGCGGCGATAAGACCCCTCTTTGAGGAGTGGCTAGAGAGGCGCCACGGCGCCCTCACCTACCGCCTGACGCAGGTCCTCACCGGACACGGAAGTTTCGGGAGGTTCCTGCACATGATCAGGCGGGAGGAAACGCCCGGGTGTCACCATTGCCAGGATCGCCCAGAGGACACGGTGGAGCACACGGTGGAGGTCTGCCCCGCTTGGGCGGAGCACCGCCGTGTCCTCGTGGAGGCGATCGGCAGCGGTGGCGGCCTCTCGCGCCCGGACCTGGTGCAAGCCATGGTCCGGAGCGAGAGGGAGTGGGAGGCAGTCGCCTCCTTCTGCGAAGCAGTCATGCTAGCGAAGGAGGTGGCGGGACGGATGAGGGAGAGAGCCTCCTGTCCCAGCCGCCGCGGGAGACGCCCCGGGCGTCGGGAGTCCATTGGAGACTACCGGCCACCGTAGGCGCGGGCCTGCGGGCGGAGAGCAATGGGTAGCTCACCGCCCGATCTGGACCAGGCCCGTGCCGGACGGCGCGTAAGTGTTCCACGCGCGCCTCAAAGAGATGTCAGCATAACGAGGGGCCCCTCAGGGCCGAAGCCTGCCGGGGCAGCGGCATTGTCCGAAAGGGTTACCGCTACCCCGGAACATAAAGGGCGAAGGAAGGAACATGGGTGGGTTTTAGTCAGTAAGAGTCTGACACTCCCTTCCGCTCCACCCAGAGCGGGAGGGGTCATTAGTAGATGGCATAGACATAGTAAAGATTTATAGTTTAATGCAAAGTTATGTATCTATTACATACCAATTACAGACCGTATTATTATTTTCTACAACAATGAAACTAAAACCTTTTCCCCTCCGTTAATGACGCCCTTCTTTATTCCTTTATTCACGACGAAGGAAACAGTTCCACAATAATATATAATCTGTATGGTATGTAGTTAGCTTTTAGTAAAAGTGTTGATTAGTGTTTGTATGTGTGGTTGTCACTGTTATCAGCGGTGTAATGGCGGGTAGTAAGACGTTACGCGATAGCATCGCGCACGCATGCGCCTGCGCAGCGCAGGTCGCGGGGTCGCGAGCACTTACACTACGTACAAGTGACGTAGCCCGAAAATCCAGTCCATGGGCTTTGTGGCTGAATAGAACATACTCGGATTATTTGTTGCAATTTTTTTTTTATTTTTTTTTTTTTTTTTAAACGTTGCCCCACACTAGGAATTTCTCCTGTATCGTGGGTGCGTTTACAAACATTTAAACTCACATACACAAACAGCCAGACCCGGAACAACTACTTGTAGGTCATACAAATATTTGTTCCGTGCGGGAATCGAACCCGCGACACGCAGCGCAGCAGTCAATCGCTTAACCACTGCGCCAACCGTGCCGTCGAAATTGAAACTCTTTGCGTCAAACAAAATATGGAAAGCAGAAACAGAAAGCAGTTTTCTTACCACCGACACCCTGCCTTATCTACTTACTAACCATGTCTAGTAACAGTGACGTGCTCGGCTGCAGAGTATCCAGAGGTGTCATGTTAGTGTTCGCTTTGCTAATCGTTCTCGGCACAGTTTGGCTGCACCACTATGTACTGATTATCACTCCATATGTCATGTACCCGCCGCCTGTGCACACTGCACACGCGGCGGGTACATGACATATGGAGTTCTAGAAAGAGACTGTCACACAAGTATGAGTGACAGAGACGACGAGAGACAAAGCAGAACTTCGTCTAAAACTCGATGCGCCGTATTCCCGGCGGTTACTGTGTCACAGCAGTACGCGCATCGACTAATTACATATATCGTTTAAAGCAAGTCCCGCCAGCTCTAATTGATTTGCACTGTAAGAGCTTTTAAAAAATTAATTATAGTTCCCTTGTAATTGGTGGAAACTGTACGTGAACAAAATGTAGTTACATACTTTAACCATTAAATAGTGGGATGTGTGCGCAGCATAGCTGGCACATATCTACTTATGTAATGATTAAAGATCGAAATAAGATTTGATTTCGAGAGACACTGCCATTTCTACGAATCTTTGGTATGTTACGTGCTTTACTCTCGTGAATTTGTTTTAAGGTCTTGGTAGTTTACGAGTTGTTATCAAATATAAAAAAGTAAAAAGTAGTGGTAAACAAGGCACAGTTAATTAGTTTACATCGCGCATACATCGGTAACTGTCATTATTATTGTGGGTACGTAATATACACACGCGCGGTTAACGATAAAATAAACGGGTTTACAATGAAGGAATATGAACCGATATTTTGGTCTAATATAACTAGGTTCACATAGCTAATTGGTGTAAGCGCCTGCGATAGCTACTGATGTAAGCTAGACGACGTGAGTTCGATTCCAACCAAGGGATTTTGTTTTGCTGCTTTTTACGTTTTGTTTTCTATTAAGTTAATTTTGTGGTCAAAAAATCACTCAAGTAAAAAAGTAGATAGTTAATTAAATAAAACCAATAAAATCATTTTATTTTTTTATAAGATAAACATTGGTATTGGTTGGAATGAGCGAGCTTATCGCTTGGGTCATTAGCAAATGATCCGTCTCGTTTCTTCCAATATGTTCCTTCCTTACAGTGGTTGTTTTAAGGTTCAATTTGGTGTGGCTGTATGTTAGCAAAAAAAACTTGTGTGGCCGATATAATGATTTAATGCAAACTGGTTTTAAACATGAATATTCTTTAGTTATTCATACTAGATGTTCGAATGAGTAAGACACTGTTGTTTATCAGTTATTTTGACACAGACAAAGTTTTTTGTTGGTTAAGGATGGACGTAAATATTTTGTCAAAGTAGGTAGGTATATAAATTGAAACAAAGTAAAATTAGAGGTGAAGTGAAACAACATAGCCGCGTGACGACTCCCGGCCACCGTAGGCGCGGGCCTGCGGGCGGAGAGCAATGGGTAGCTCATCGCCCGATCAGGACCAGGCCCGTGCCAGACGGCGCGTAAGTGTTCCACGCGTGCCTCAAAGAGATGTCCTAAAAGGTAACTAGGTCATTGCGAAGGCGATAAGCTGTTAAAATGGAGGGCTAGTTTATCACTAGCTAGCCCAGCAGGAACTGTGCTGACCACTCTACATGGCACGCATGATGTTATATTAGTAGGTAGCTCAGTATGTACTACCAATATTGGCTCATGTAGTCTCACGACCCATTACAGTTGGCGGGTAGGTAGGGTATACCATCGATCAAACGTGTCGATGCTCACCTCCACGTTCCCCACTACAAACACTATGATTGTACTATTAACTACCATGAATCATTTCGAAGATATATCATGTTTCATGCGTATTATGGCGAAAACCTGTATGTGTAACAAACGTATAAAGTTATTGTTTCCGTTGTGTCACCACATCGCGGTCGCTGTGCTCGAGGAATGCGCCCAAGTGTGTGTTATCAGTAAGGCCACCGCGAGGCAGCCAATTGACACACGCCCTGATGCCCTGCTCACCCTGGTGCTGACGGCTGATGCCCGCTGACTGAACATTTACATACATCGCATCAGTGAGTCATCAGTCGGCGGAGGGAGCTCTATCGCGACAATCTCGCAATCGTTGAGCTCCGGTGGCGTATCTTACATCGCCGGGCACCAAGCAGGGGGCTGCAGAAGGACAAGGTGAGCCACAGATCAGTGATACATGCAAAGGAATTAACCTTTTGTATTAGCAATTAGGACATAAACAATGCACTACATTATTTCCAACTCGTGAAATCTCTGTTATTAATAATAATAATAATAACGAGGTCGAGGCTTTTTAAACGCTAAGACCCTCCACAATCGCGAGATATACAGTCTCAGGGAATATTTCCGCGCCTCAAAGAGTTGGCAGCATGGTCTGAGGGGCCCCTCAGGGCCGAAGCCTGCCGGGTCAGCGGGATTGTCCGAAAGGGTTACCGCTACCCCGGAACATAAAGGGCGAAGGAAGGAACATGGGTGGGTTTTAGTCAGTAAGAGTCTGACACTCCCTTCCGCTCCACCCAGAGCGGGAGAGGTCATTTGATGATTTCCCACAAGAAAAAAAAAAAAAAAGAAAAGTGAAACAACATGTTAGATAGTGAGAAATTATGACAACTCCTAACCGCATAACAATAACATCACTTCATCAGACTTTCAATAATACGAGTTGTTGTCTAAAAATTTAAAGAGGATTACGGCGGTATACCTAAAAAATGCTAAGGTTTGTATTTGTTCACATTCGTTTATGAAATAAGGTTGAACATTATATGCATAAAAAATAAGGTTCATAGTCGTCTACTAATAAAAACAAATTCGACTAATAATGACTCGGCAAACCTTCGTTTTCTATCACCATATTGTTCTCCCAATCAAAATTAATGTATGACCTAGCAAACTGTAGTCGGTTTTGTCGGTGCGCAGTGGACAGCAAAATCTTCCGCGCTGGCTTGCTGCAACGTAAACCAGCTGAATGTAGATGATTTCTCACAGTTTGTAAGCACACATTGTGTGCTGTTAATGTTACGCAGGTGGACAAGAAGGGATCAGCCTTGTGCCTTGCCACGATGTCGTGGTGTCGAACCGATTAATTTGCCTTTGGTATTGGCCCACGTCGAAAATGTTCTACGTCTCTTGAATCCGCATATCGGCGGACGCGCAACTGCACGGTTCTCCTCTGTGGATACAAAACAAAACAGTATTTAAAATACTAACCTATAATAATAGTGGCACAAAATCTGCCCCCAAGCCCGCTGCGACTGCTCCTGCAGCCAAAAGGGCTCCAGCCGGCGGGAGGAAGCTGGTTCCTCCCAAAACCGCGGCCGTCGTGGTGACCATCACCCCGGAGGCCGCGGAGCGGGGCGAGACGTACGAGTCCGTCCTAAGACGGGCTCGTACTAATGCTGATCCCTCCCAGCTGGGGATCATGCAAGATGCCGGCAACTCTACGCCGGCATCTTGCAGAGTATGGCCCTGTACGGGGCCCCTATCTGGGAGGACTCCCTCCAAAGGAGGGAGAACGCCGCTGCCTTGCGGGCACCCCAAAGGGCCATAGCTCAGCGGGTAGCGCGGGCCTACCGCACGGTGGGCTCCGCGGCAGCTTGCTCTCTGGCCGGCACCCCGCCTTGGGAGCTCGAGGCGTGGGTGCTCGCCAGAGTGTACGAATGGACGGTGGGGCGGAGGACGAGAGGAGAACGCCCAGCCCCGGAAGAGCAGGAGGCCGTCCGGCGGGAGGCGAAGGACGCCATCGTCGTCCATTGGACGGGGGACCTCGCCACCGCAGCCTTCGGCCGCCGAACCATCGACGCGATCGGGCCGGTCCTGCGAGACTGGCTCGAGCTGTCGCATGGGTTCCTCTCGTTCCGTCTGGTGCAGGTGCTGTCCGGACACGGTTGTTTTGGATCGTACCTGCACCGAATCTGACGGGAGGAGACGCCGTCGTGCCAAGACTGTGGCGCGGCGGAGGACTCGGCGCAGCACACCCTCGAGGTGTGCCGGCGTGGTCCGAGTCGCGCCGCAGTCTCATTGCGGTGATCGGACCGGACCTCTCACTCCCCGGTCTGGTTAACGCCATGCTGGGGGATGAGAGGTCCTGGGCGGCAGTCGCCTCCTTCTGCGAACACGTCATGTCCCAGAAGGAGACAGCGGAGCGCGCGCGGGAGGACGATCCTCACGCGGCGGCGCTCCGAAGGCGAAGGAGGGGTCGAAGAAGACGTCAGTTTGACAGTCATCTCCGACTCCACCCAGGTGGAGGCTAGCAGGCAACGGGTGCGGGGGCACCCTTGCCTGTATTGCACAGGCCTCCACCAGTGTCGGACGGGAATGGCCAGGTGTTCCCAGCCATTCCCGTAGCCCCCCAGCCAAGGGGGCATCCGGGGCCCGCCAGCTAGGCGGGCATGCGTCGGGAGGGTTGTGGCTGAGCCGGTTTCCCATGGCCCTCCCATCACGGCGTTGCGGGAACACCGCTGAGTTTTAGTGGGTATACTGTCGGTGCGGTTTCGACAGGAGTCCCACATACCCCGTCTGGTCCCCCCCGAGCGGGGATGCGTAATGCATTTCTCAGCGATAAAAAAAAAAAAAGGTTTACTACGTAATATCAAACTGTTACTCACCGATATCATTAGGCGCCTTGTAATTTCACATAGAGAAACGTTTTGCTCATGCAGAACAACGAGTAGCCATCAATACACTCAGTAATGCAAATACTCGTAGACTGCCAACTAAGAACGCTCATTTTTTATAAAATAGGGTGTTTGAAAACAATATTTATAAATTGTCGGTAGTTATTTTCTAAAACGTCAAAATAAAATGGCCTGAAAGTTCCGTGGCTGTCTCAAATATTGCAAACTTCATTACTCACCCATGAACGGGATCGAATCGTTATAAATTCAACTTTTAAGTAATGTTTTAACAAAATAATGAATACAAAAAGAAAAAGACATTTGGTATTTTTTTTTTTTTACTACATATTGCTTTAAATTGGTATGATGGATAATTAAGTCACTTATTTTGTTATTTTAAATTATTATTTTTAGTATGTCGTTAGCATAAATGACTAGAAATTTCTTATTATAAATGAGAATATAGTTTTTAACACTTAAATCCTGGAATCGATGTTTTGGTCAATGTAAATAGAGATTCGTGTTAAAATAGACATTTTTATGGGTGTAATGAGATTAAGACTACGAGTATTTTTATGGTATTTTAATAAAAAAAAGACAAAAAAAATAAATTAATAACGAGTATGACCTCCCCTTGCAGCGATTACGGCATGTAATCGCCTTGGCATTCTTTCCACCAGGCTTTTGATGGTGTCCTGTGGAATGTATTCCCACTCAGCCGAGATCACACGTTTAAGCTCCCTGATGTTTTGTGGAAGTGGTTGGACAGATCGTACTCACCGTTTTAGGAGGTCCAAGACGTGCTCAATGGGGTTAAGGTCGAAACTCCGCGCTGGCCAATCCAAATGACGAATACCGACCTCTTGCATATAAGCATCTACGTCGCGAGAACGTGGGCCCGAGCATTATCGTCCATGTAAATGGCATCCTCACCAATTACAGTCAGTGCGGGTTGTGCATGTTAACAAAGGATTTCAGTTATGTACCTTTGCGCAATTAGTGAGCCATTTTCAATGAATACTATCTCGGTACGATAGCTGTAAGTTACGCCCGCCCAAAACATAACGGACCCTCCACCATAAGGGGTGATTTCTTCAAAACACACATCGGCGTAGCGTTCCCCTGGTCTTTGTAACACTCGCCGACGTCGGTCCTCTCCTTTCAGACAAATTCGAGCCTCATCGGAGAAGAGTACGCTACTCCAGTTACCTAGTGTCCAAGATAGGCAATTTCTAGCGAACCGCAATTGAGCAATCCGGTGCTCACGGAGTAACTTGGGGGCCCGCGCTGGTCGTCAACTGCGTATATCAGCCGCTAAAAGCCTCCTCCTCACTGTCCATAGGCTAACTTGTGTTCCTCGTACCTCTTCAAGGTTTCTTTTGAGGTCTATGTAACTGCATTTGCGGTTCCTCAGCGCCTGAGTTACTAAAAAGCGGTCGTCCAGGTTCTTTGGACGGTTGAACGTCTCACGTTTAACCGCTGTGAGACTTAACATTGGCTGCACCCCTCTTCCAGCAACGCTATAATTTTACTAGCTCTTATTGCTTTTTCTGCCATTACAACAAAGATATCTGTTTTAGTCACAATAAGGCAGGATTATGCGACTAACATAAATTATTCTACTAAAAATAACGAGAAGTTAGTTTTAGTTGCCTGAAAACCCTTTAACCGCTAACCCGCGAAAAGTAAGTGACTTCACCCACACATAAAATGTAAACCAATTAGTTCAACGTATATCCACACAATAATAATGACAGTTACCGATGTATGCGCGATGTACACTAATTAACTGTGCCCTGTGTACAATAGACAAACGTAGAATTCAAAAAGTAATTCCCTGTGTGTCCGCGGAGCCTACGCAGACGAAGCAAGTTATCATATTTATATTCGTGAAAGCAAGCAGAGTCACCCCCTGAGACAATCAATCAGAACCCGATCCAGTCGCCCAGTGCGCGGTGGTGTAAACGCGCGTGGCCATGCACGGCCATCCATCACCATGTCCATTACGACGCACGGCATATTGTTGCCCAGATAACAATCATAAAACACTGGCCCTTGTGTGACATACCCTTCTTGAAAGTACCACGGAGGTAGGCTAAGAAGGCTCACTAAACGCAATTCATGAAAAGAAGCATGTACCTACCATACGAGTGGATAGCAATGCCGTGGCTGTAGATTTATGTACATATTTTAATTTTGTTAATCTCGTGGCATTCACAGCACTGACGTAGATTTTCGTAGCGTGTTCATTTTAATGCAAAATTACTAATCTCAATTCAACTTTATGAAGGAGATATGTGTACTGCTATCGTCAAGTAAAAGTTATACGGAATACATAAGTATAACGTGCATGTACACATTTGTGGCAAACAATATAACGTGCATGTACACGTTTGTGGCAAACTACGTTCCACGACTATATTAGTCGTGGAACGTAGGCCTTGTAAACTCACAGGTGATTCGATTGGTTGACCATTTTCTATTTTGTTAAGTACTTGATAATCTTGTTGATTGGCCTGCACTCCCCTTCCAAACCCATTAACAGTGTAATTTAGATTTTTTGAAAGGCTCTTCTCCATAGGAAACGACCAATTGAAACCGTGGACCTAGCTACAGCACGCTTCATAAGTGCCCATAATATAGGTTTATGTGAAATAAAATATATTTTGATTTTATTTTTGAGACTTCTGTCCTTTTCTATTCCATGTAGGGATTGCATAAGAACGGGGTGTCGCGCACCCTTCCGTCTGAACGAGGTGTTAAATGGTTATAAGTAGGCGAGTACGGCTCGGGCCGGCTCGGGACGGGACGGGACGGAACCGGACGTGACACGTGACGATGTTTAAAACAGTTTACTGGCTGAAGGGGTGACGTGTTTTGACAGCAGGTGGATTGTAAGGCATTCATTTTTAAAGGGGATCTCTTGTGATCTTGTAATGATCCTTTAGAACAGGTTTTTATAAAATATTTGTGGATCATTTGCAGTTCCAAGGGGGTTTACTTAATGGGGAAACCTCAATATTCGCGACTGATGGAAAACAAACTGAAGTCAGTACTTTTAGACAGCAATTATTTGTAGAGAGTATTTTTTTCCGTTAACCTATTTGTCCCACTGTTGGGCAAAGGTCTCCCCCATATTTTTCCACTTTTCTTTGTCCTGTGCCTTCTCCGTCCAATCGGTTAGAAACGAGTCCAAAAAGAGATAGAACGAACGAACAATAAAAACAATCAACGACAAAGTTATTGAATGCAATGCGTTAGGCCATATGGCAGTAGTACACAGAGCCCTCGGCCATAATTAGGTTGTAATTACAAGTAACACTGGTGGCCATACGACATTGCGAGGTAATTAGAAGCCCTCTAATTAGTGCATTCAGTGAGTTTGTCGCCACTGTTTATGTGCTACCCTGTCACAAGGGCGCGTTGGTTACGAGCAGGGGAGCACGATCGATCAGAAGCTGCACTGTGAAATGATATCAGTTGGACGTGTTTAGTGTCGCAACGAATGTGCGGGTCGAGCTTAGAACGTTACTTATTACTTGATGACAACGCAATGTTAGCCTGGCTCTTTTTATTTGACATCGACCACAAGTTAGATTTATTAAGTAATTTATATATTATATTATAAGTCTGTGTTGTCCCATTACAGGGCAAAGGCTTCCCTTCCCTCCTTCCACATTTCCTGGGCTACTGCGATTGTGGGCCTTTAAGAAGGAGTCCAGCTCATCCCGCCATCTCTTTCTGGGCCTGCCGCGCTGTCGTTTCATGCCATTTAGGATCCACTGAGTGGTGGCTTTTACATATTGCTGCTCCGACATGCGACAGATATGGCCAGCCCAGTTCCACTTTAGCCCAGCAGCTGTGAAGTATAGAGTTTTTAATGCGGTCCGTAGGTGAGGGTCCGTAGTATGACACCTAGTATACTTCGTTTCATAGCCCGTTGGCTGACTCCAAGTGCGGACTTTTGACGCTTTGTAAGAGACCATGGTTTGTTGACCATGACCATATTTGCGCTCCGTAGGTGAGGGTGGGAAGAATTTACAGGTCCATGAGCTTTTGTTTTAGTGAAAGCGGGAGAGGTCTTTTCATGAGACGTTTCATTAACGTTCTTCCAGACGTTTTCTGTGCGTCGAGCGACTTCTTTGTCCTGTCTCGCCTGGAAGGACACTATTTGGCCGAGGTAAAAGTACTCAACACAGGACATATTCAACCTGTACACCCCCAATTTCTACGTTGCGTTCGGTGCTGTTCGTCATCAGCTTTGTTTTCGATATTTTCATCGTAAGTCCGACTTGAAGACTGGCGTGGCTCAGTTGTTCGAGCATTTGGCCCAGCTCAGCTGCTGAGGAAGAAAAGAGGACAATGTCGTCGGCGAAATGCAGATTGGTCAATCTCCTTTCCCCGACGACAATACTCTTGTCCTGCCAGTTCGTATTTAATTTCTGGAAAACTTCTTCTAATGTAGCTGTAAATAGTTTGGGAGACAGCGGGTCGCTTTGCTTGACTCCTTGTTGAATTGGAAAGGATGGCCCGGTGGTATTTATGCGAATGGCTGCTGTACTAATTTATAATAACATTTATATAATTTCACACAAAACACTTAATAAAGAAAAATACGTAAAGATAGAAAAGTAAAGACTTAAATGTTTGACTTGCATCCTATCAGGGCATTGTGTTTCGGTAGCTACAGTCGACGGCCGCTGTAGGCTGCTGCTCACTTGTGTGCGAGCACATTGTAAAGCAGCAGTAATCACGGTCAGTAGCGATTTATTTGAACGTTTCCATTGAGACGCACATCATGCTTCCATCGAGTTTCACATGTGTTCTGCGCAGTCGCAGTATAAACTGACGATTTGCTTTAAAACATGTTTTATGTGTTAAGTGCTCGGTCTGATTGTCGTGACTACTTACAAACACATCAATCTATAAAACTTGCCTGTCATAGCGCAGCCATGGGAAAACCGAAAACTATTGATGTACACTAATTATGTAGTAGTAGGTACCTACAGGTGATTTCAAGTGTTTCGAGGAGCGATTATATAGTTACCTGTAGAGTTATTTGTTTCTCGTCTTGCGTCGATGTGAATCGTATTCGTCATTACGGGTCCCACGGTCGCCGCTCCGAGCACGTTAAAAATTAAATAAAAGTCGCGCGCGCCGTAATAAAGTGTAAATGCGGTATAATGCGCGCGCGCAGATCGCGGCATTAGTTCCGCGCTCCGCATTCGTCAGGCGCGGTGTGAGTCTGCGCTGCTCGCCGCCGCACCGCACTGCACCGCGTCACACCGCACCGCACCGCGTCGTAACATACGGTACTTGCACGTTAACGGCTTTACGAGCGTCTCGGATATGTTTATCGATTGAGACTCAATCCTCGATTCCTAGACGTCATTCAAGAGGAATTTATCTTTAATGTAATTAGGTTTTTCTCTTATTATGAGCGGCTCAATCAAACTGAAGTTATTCCAGAGACAGAGCAGTTCGCAGAACTATTTATTATTATGCGTTACTGACACAGAACATCAAATAGAAGGGGTCCTTGAGCCATTGTGCGCCCTGCGAAACAGCAATGTCATTCACGTTTTGAAGCTTAATAATGACATGTTGATAACTCAATAATAAAAACAAATTGAAATCGTCTTCAGCACTCATATTATATTAATTTCCAATTCGTTTCAATTTACTCCATATGAATGTTGCGACGCTGTAGGTGGTGCGCGTGCGCGGGTGCCGGCCGCTCGGCTATGTTCGTGTGAAATCGGAAATGATCGCACGCCACGCGCCGCCATCGCCTGCGCATTATAAACACATTAGCGACAAGCGACAATTGTTTACGGCTCATCTTTACATTTGAATAATTTAGATGGATTGCTGCAGCTGAGCCCCCATGACACTTTGTTGATATTTATCTTGAGAACAATATTAGCCAGTGGCACGCACGCACTAGATACTACCAATACCTACTTCATGGTCCAATAACGACCCGCTGAAGTGAAATAAACAACTCGGACGGTTAGAAACCGAGACATCGTTTGTTTAGATAGAAAGGTAACCCGCAGCGACCGAAACTAACAAAGGCACAGCAAACACAATTTATTACTGCATTATTATTTGGTCCATGCTTTTAATAATCATCCACTTATTTCAAAGATTTTTCTAAGTTTTCAGTTCATTCCTAAAGAGTCGGTACATTAGGTACCGTCTGACCTCTGCCAATCACAGGAGGAATATGTCTGTCGGGGAATCCGCGCCCCTCGGCCCTCTCGAACACTTGCACTCCAACCTGTCTCGTCCTGTCTGTAGTTAAAACAATAGTTTGTGCGATCAATATTAATTACGAGACGCGAAGTATGGGGCAGGGCGACGGAGAGGGGGAGGGGGTGGAAATGGTAAAGTTTGTAGTTTGTAACGCGGTTATGGCGGCCGGAAGTTGTTCCTAATCGCGTAACTGACGTCAACATAACCAGCTCTGATTTACTTGCCAACTATTGATATATTAACCACTGCACAACGAGGGCACAGAAGGCTTACTTAGACTACACGGAATATTCTACGCAACGCTTCATGCAGTGCCCTACAGTATACGCTACGCGCTACGTAGTGATACACGATACGAGCTACGATACACGTTACGCGCTCCGGTATAAATAAGGTACTCTCCACGCTATGACGGCATGTGCTACGCAACGCTACGGGCTGCGTGCTACGCAACGCTACGGTCTATTAATTTGACGGATTTGTAAGAGTGAAGTATTGACATGATTGTGATTTTGTGATGCCGAATCGAATTTATTTTATATTTGGTTACTATTTTGATGTGTGTAACTATGACTTCTTTTTATTTATTTGGTTTTCAGTTAATTGATTTTTTATCTTGCTATTCTTTTGATTTGTGTTGACTTGTATCAGCACGTATATTTGACTTGTAAGAATCCCTTGAAATCCAATAAACTTCTATGAGTACTATAACTACGTGTGATGTTCAAATGTTATGTTACTTTTTAGAGACTTCTAATCAGGTTGTATCGGTATTGTTCTTTCGCTGGGCATCTATGTGTAGTGGAGCTACTGCCCGTGCTCCTGCGTGTAGGACGACGAGATATGAACGTGTTGCGACGTGTGCGTCCATTAGCGCTCCCGAGTGTGACGTACAAGATGCGCGACTTGTGTGCAGCACTTGCTGGCGAAGAATATTTATTGTTTATATGAATATTGCGTAAGAGAGTAGAATCCGATTGATAATAATTCTTATAAGAATACCAATGTAAGTCTATACAGATCGACACCATTTTACCCCTAGTAATCTATTTTATTCTGCTTTTTTAACGGATAATGACGTGAAAGACATGTTTTCAACATTATTCCTAAACCAGCCAGTGCTAAATTCATAGCTAAATAGTCCAAAACTTTCAAAGCCTATTGTCATGTTCCGAATACGTTTCACCATGATTATCAGTAATCCTGTGTTTAATTTAACCGGAATACAAGCTCGTTGCGAGCCGTTGCTACAGATGACTTACTAGTAGGTGCCACTCTTATATAGTTGCCACATATAAGATTGATATAAGATTTATAATGGTAATCTAATACATAAGTAATCCAGCAGTGTTTATTTCCCTTTAAATGGGAAGTACAAAGAAGTTGTAAAGTTGTGATTAATATTTATGCCACATGGTTGCTCAGTGATTCAGAAAATCAACCGTTTTCTGTTCGCAGTGAGATACACCGAGTCTGCTATATACCAATACACATACTTATTATATGTAATGTAATAAGAACATTCAACACGTAAACGATTTCGAAGTTTGGTCGTATTTTTGCAATATGACTAAACTTCAAATTGGTTTATGTTTAATATTTTAATAAGAATTAGAAATAGCTGCTCATCAGTCTTGTGAGGTAACGACCAGGTTCAGATCAGAGTCCCCTTTACTAATATCTGCCTAGATTATAAACACCGTTTACCTAGCTTGTTAGAACATGCATGGTATTAACTCGAGTCCAAGTGGACCATCGATGATAGCTGGTTAGCATTATGTTATGAATAGGGTAAGTGGGCACCAAGCTGGCGGCTCTGCGCTGTGCTCATCGGTCCGGTTACTTGCTTTATATTGTAGACGGATCGTCCAGTTTAGTTTACTGTACAAGTTAGTTCGTTCGATCATTTGATCGATAGTTAGAAAGTGTGCTCATAACTTTAGACTTATAATAGTCCAGATTTTGTTTCACTCGGCGCTAACTGCGCAACATCCATGATGTGTCAGGAAGTGAAGGTTGTCACGTTACACAGCTAAAGTACCAGCTGTTTACGTTTCTCTAGGAGGGCTACACGTTGTTGAGATGCTAGTTCACTGTTGCTCTGCCCCAATTACACACAACTTCTAGTAAGCTGGTTCACAATTGTCATGTAAGTAGATAATATTTACTGGGTACTTTTGTAATACCTAATCTGTCAAGTCTGCGTATTCTCCGGATGGCTGTGGCCCATCAACGGCAAATCTTCTCCCTGGCAAATTGGCAGTAGCCATGGTTGTTCCGAGGTCTGCCTAAGTTCTGCTGGTCACATACATAGGTATGTTGGCGCGTCGAGGTAGGACTCTATTCACCGAGGATGACTATATGAACTAGTTCGAGTCAAGCACTAAACTGCGCGACGCGCGGCGGCCGCCCGCGCGTCGAACACAAAGTGCATGTTCCCGTCCCGTGCCTGTACTTATGTTACCGTCCCGTGCCTGTACTTATGAGTTTTCCAATTAAGTAAATGGTAACCGCCGCTTATTGGAATAACAATTTTCAACGGAATATCTGTTTCGATCGCGATTAGAGCCCATCGCAGGAGATGCGCCTGTAATTCCAACTAAATTTATTAGAAAACCGATCTCGCCCTTCTCCGCTCGCCAATTTACTAATCGTAACTCATCTGCGATAAGCACGGGATTACCGCGTGGCGTGCCGGACCGGAGCGGCCGCGCCATCCGGCGGCCGGGCGGCGGCCGACGCGCGGCGCATTATCGGCCCATCGTCCGGTAATAAGGAGCGAGATTGGAGCGCTTTAAATAATATCGGCTGCGATCGGTAACGGCCGCTGACGGTCGTTCACCGCCCAGCCCCCGACGCGCGCGGCCCGGGCTGTGCTCGCGGCTGTCTCTCAATCAATGTGTAACACAATGATGTTCATGCTAAACACCTAATAAATTCATTCCGGCGTCATTCAAAACAAATGACCACGAGGGGTGTCTCTGAAGTGCAGCAGCTGAGTTCTTGATGAGTTTGCAAGCTACTGAAACAAGCAACTGTAATTAGTAATTACATATTATATCTAACACTATTGTTTTTATATTTGAACTAATTAACTATAATGTTGCGTACATTGTGTGTGCAAGTACTTTAAACAGACGTTCTACTTTGTCGTGTCTCAATTAATTACAACTGACGACAAGTCGTTTCCGTTGCCGAGACGCATGCGCCCGCGCATCCTTGATAAATGTCAATATCAACTGATGAAATATTACTTACCAAATAATAAAGACCTGACAAATAAAAACTATTAAAACTTAAATTTTAATAGTTTTTCATTCAACACATAATTATATTTAATATTGACGTTAATCAAGCCTTTAGCCTTCACTGCAAAGATGACAAGAATATACAGAGAAGAGGTGTGTGGTCGTGGTGGCGCAGTGAGTGATGGTGAGTGGTGACTGTTCTCATGGCAACCCACCACCACCAGCAATTGATAGCCGCGCAATTATACAATCAGAATGCAGCTCCGTGCCCGCCCCGCAGCCGCACCGTAGCCGCGCCGCGCCCGCGCGAGACCGCACTAATTGCTGTGGGTTTTTGTCGATCGACTGTTCCCACTTGTCTTCACAAACCACTTATAAATTGACGCCATTCTCCCACAATACGTATTATCTTAATCGCTGATCAAAACGACAATTTAACAGTTTCTTGCAGCAGTGAGATTATAAGTGAATGTGATGGCGACGGCGGCGCTGGTGAGGCGCTTTCTAAAACAAAGGGCTACGAATTATGCTGGTCCCTGTGATCAGCGAGATGATGAGCACCCTTCACTATCATTACGTAAAACTTAGTTGCGCCTGCAATCTGTTTGCCGAGCGTTATCTTATGAATTGAGGATTATTTTTGATTTGACTTTCACCGTTACAACAAGTAGTCCGTATGCGGAATGAGAGTCAAGTGTATTCCCAGTCACCAGGTCCAGTTGAGTCACTCCCATCTCTCTCTACAACATAACACTCATTAACTTTAATTTCATTCTTCCTGTATTTCCTCGCTGCATATTTTTTGTCCAATTTCTTCTAATCCCACCAATAAATTATGTCAAAGGGAGCCGCCGCCGAAACGCAACGGCCACGAAATTGTGGGGTACGTTATTGTTCTTATAATCGACCGCGTGATTAATAAACGACGGCTTTAAACACACAAATCACAATAAAAGGCGCCTGCGCGTGCACGTGTGTGTGTGTGCGGGCGCGCATACGCAAATTATTTAATTGTCGGCGGCGGCGCTGCTCTATGGTTATAAGCCATAAATCTAGCGGAATCATCCGCGAATTATTCAAAGACGCCGCCTCCCAGCGCAGGCTCCGGCAACGCCTGAGCGCTGACCAGCTGACCTCCGCTAACTGCGCTTGATTATGCCTAGCACAGCGGAGGTGCCGTCCGTCATGATCACACGAAGACACACGCCGTACTCAACATGTTGGGTTCGACTTCCAGTCTAATCAATATTGTAAAGTATGTGTGCCCTGTGAAACAAAGCCTCGTCCACACACAACCGCGTGACAAGAGTCCGACCACATCTCTCACAGCACGGGACTGCACCGATACGTCGACAATGGTCACTAATCCTACCCGGCCAACTTTAAAGTTCGCTGTCCACTTTAGCCATTTCGCCAGCCGCCTTCACTGCGCTGGATATCGCACCCATTGTTACGCAATTCAGAACAAAGCTCTAGTTACTTGTGTGGCGGCTGTCGCGTTGATTCATAGCGTTCGTTTGTCCTTCCTGCTGTGTGTCAGTGATAGCGCTATCGCTGCGCCCGCGCACAATCGCGCTCTATCGTGCCATCTGCGTGAAATATTCCGCCGTTGCCACAATGCTCTGCCCTACCCACCAGCTTTACTTCTACAGTTAACGACACCCTTATCGTTAAGAAAATACAGTTTAGTCTGCATGGGTATAGCGACAAAGTTGTGTTGGTTTCACAATAACGACCTGTGGCCGCGTAATTCACGCCACCGCGTTCATCATGCAAAGTGACTGCACTCAAACTCTCGAGCCATTTCCAATTTTACTCTTTTAAACATAAGGGTCATTTTATGGTTGTGTTCGAGAGATTTATGTCGCGGGGGAGTTTAGCGTTTGGTATCGGAATTTGAATTTTGCGCGGTGTGGTCGCTGCGTCGCTGCCGGTGCGCAGGCGACAGATACGCATCGTCTTGTTAGCGCTATCTGATGCCCGATGCTGTAATTGGCACGGAACTGCGCGTGCGCAACCAACCTCACATTCATACAAAATGAATTTTAAAACGCGTTTTATCATATTTATTCTAGCGTCATAATGGGCGCTGCCCGCGAAAATGATAAGTTACGAGTGGGAGACAATATGGCGTCGACACGTGTAGCTGGGAGATCTTCCCGAGACAAGTGGAAGCATTCCATTATTTAACTATGGCGGGGCATTAAATCCATTGAAAAAATCTGGCGTTGGTTAAAATCACTCAAGACGAAAACGTCGTGAGTGATAACAAGCGAGCCGATTTGTCTTGAATCGATGCAATATTTGCTGTAATAGATGCGCGGGCGATGTGTCGGACATTTGCATACAATGCGTGCGCGCCGATGTGCCGCGATATTGTTGCGTTGCGCGCGTAATTGCGCCGCCGCAGCAACAATACCTGATGATGTGCGCCACCTATTATGTGCACCACTACTGCTGCCGCGCGCAACTTCTTACTACACAGCTTCTAACAATAGGGTTGGAAAAGTAGCTGAAGCTGAAACAATGTTTAATGAATTTTCCGATTTAGTTTCTATTCCTGTATGGAATATGAATAGTATCGATGAAGATCAAACGAAAAGCTCTCTTGTTTGTGTCCCATAAAACAACTCTATGTGTACTTAATTGAAACTGGTTCGAGTTGCTTGTGAACAGGAAGTGTCGGTTTAAGCGAATCTCATTGTTCCTCTAGAGACGAAACTAGTTCGCGAGCTCGGCCGACGCCGGTGACGACGGAGACTTGTCAAAATATTGAGTAACTCGACTGAGTGATGTGACCGGTGACGTCACGAATGTCGCGGTGCATGCGCAGTGATGCGCGACCTGCGGGCTGCGAGCTGCGGGCAGGGTTACAACACAATCACTTTTATGAGTTACATATAAATCCGCGTCACAGTATCGCTGAACTCTGAATGTGATACATGAGAGAGTTCCCATATGCATATTAAACTAAATAAATAACGACTTTAGACTTTTATAAGATCGCACCAGCTCGTTTACTCATGTCTAGCGTCCCTACTGCCAGTGTCCACTAAACTGAATTAATTCCGTCGGATAAAAAAGCAGTCCATGTGATGCGCCGACGCACGGCAATTGCGAAAGACGCCGACAATTGCCGAAGGCGCCGCTACGAATATGGATGAGTTTTATATTTGAACTGTAATTAGAGCGGGCGACACTTCGGCATTAAGTGTACTTTGAAGTCGGCGGGCGCACCAGCGGGAATTGTGCTGTGCGTTTGGGGGGGGGCATGTCATTTACAATTACGCGATAGAGCAATATTTGAATCAATTAATACCGTGTTTTTTTTAATTAGGTACGCTGAGATTTGCCAAAAAGCATATTTTTTCCAAAAAGTGATTAAAGTAACATAAGTATAAAGATGAACAGATACAAATCAAAGACGTTAAAGGGGACGTATGTCTAGTCTCTTCAATATTTCTACTGGTTTCACAAGTCCACTTTACGTGACATGGCATTACAAGTATTGTTATCACAAACCTAATTATACAAATAACTAAATAGCTGTGATTCGTAGGTATCTAACAATTGTAGGTAGACGAGTCGTAACTATTATATATCCAGAGTGTCAATGATTAGCAGTGGAACGTGAATGAACTTATTTATTTATTTATTTATTTATTTATTTACCATTTATGTACACACATATATAAACAGACAAGAAAAACAGAACAGAAAAAAATAGGTACAGAGGTGATGCTTATATTAAATGTTACGCTTTTCTCTCCATTTAAAAAAAGTTTTTACAATTGAGTAAGTATGAGAACATTCGTTTCGAGCAAGTTTGAGTAATTAAAACAAGGTGTTCCAGTCAATGGGCCGGCGATCTGTCTTGCGGTTTATTGAACTAATTAAACAACTAAAATTGCGCTTATAGCCTTATTTACGACTTCGGCATCGTTCGCGAACACTCGGCGACAATCGTTTGATTCGCAGAGTACGTGACAGCGGACGTCATAATCTGAGGATCATGCACAAGTACGGTTGTCATGGCGTTAATTGGCGCCGCCATGTTGCGGGCAACGCGGCGGAGCGCGACTGCACCGGCGACAAGACGACACTGCGACAACCACACCGGATCCATGACACAGGGATACGCAGAAGGGTTGGTTCTGTTTACACGCGAGATGGATTGGCAGAAAGTGTTGGTACAATATAAGTTCCTAAGCGAAGAGACACAAGAATGCTTCTGCTTAACACTATTTTTACTATATACATGGACGATATACTCAACATTACCATCCCAAACGCTGACCTCATTTGCTACGCAGACGACACTGTAATACTATTTCACGGAACCGATTGGGAAGACTTATACAAGAAAGCAGAAGCAGGAATGATCAGGATCGCTACATGGCTCAACACTGACACTAAATGTCAAAAAGACTAAATACATAACTTTCAGAAAAACTCTTGCTACCAAAGTACCTTTATGGAATTTAAAGTTTCACGGAGAAAATTGCCATAAAATATTTATTACATCATTTGCCATAACACCAATAATCAATGTTCATGCAATGACATTGAAAGAGTAGATGAAATAAGATACTTAGGAGTTATTATAGACCGACACCTTTCATTCAAACCACACATTAGGGAACTTGTTAAACGCGTTCGGAAGCAAATCTACATAATGAAAATGATACGGGACAGTGCACCGGTGGATGTAAAAAAACTCGTCTATATAGCTTTATGTCAGTCGCTAATAAAATATTGCATTGTAATCTGGGGAGGAGCGTCAAAATCTCATCTATTAATCCTCGAAAGAGCGCAATGCGCAGTGCTCAATTACATAAACCATACCGTTTTCCTACAGAAATCCTATTCGCAGAAGCTTCCCTGCTGAGTGTAAGAAAATTGTATATACTGAACGTAACAACGAATACCCACATCAAAACTTCGAAAAGGAGTGATTTAAGTAGTTTACAGGCCAAACGCAAATTCAGAGTTCCAAATCTCCCAGTAAAATCCGCATACGCACAAAGACTCCCACATTTTCTAAATCAAACAGTGCAATATAAGAAACTGCACTCGCAAAAAGGTGATCAAACAGTGCAATATAAGAAACTGCACTCGCAGACAAATAAAAAATACACTAACATCCTGGTTACTAATTTTGTCATATGACGAAGCAGAAAAGATTATTACCGTGGTTAAATAGTTTTTGCACATACAATTCATTCGTTTATCTCACATACACCTACTCACACTTAAACACCCTCAAACTCACCATCACACGATCACAAACTCTCACACTCATTTACATGATCACACACACTCACACTCATTCACAACACACATGATCACACACTTATACTTACACTCATTCACAATAATAGCGTTCTTCTTTTTCTAGTTTTATTATTATTATTTCCTTATAATTCTCGATTTGATTGTTATGTGTTTTTTAATTTTGATTCTTAAATTTTATTTAGTTCTTTTGTTTTGTTTTTGTAATTTGAAGCAAACATATTATACTTATAATGATTCGAACATGTTTTTAAAATAAATGTTTAAATGGTAAACCCTCCATATTGGTGCCCAAGATACAGGCTTGCCTAGTTTGGGGCCAATGTAAAATCTCTGTAATTTTTTGAGCAATAAAGTTTTTATTATTTCGTCGTTTATTTATTTAGTTGTCATATTTTAATACATTTTTAAATATTAGTATAAAAAAAACATATAAAAATATTAAAAAATAGTGATCCACCGATGTCGGGAGGAGGGTCCAAGCTACCGGTGGTTAGGGCTCCAGAGATAGAAACCTCCTCACAATGCAAGCCGTGTCGAGGAATACTGCCTTTTGAATCAGGCTCTTGATCCAACCGCCTAACGAGAGCCTCGATAGATGTTGATCGAGGCTTTCGGCCATCAGGCCATTGGCCGATACGACAATCGGCAGAATGACAGCCGAGCTCACATTCCACATGTCAACAACCTCGTGTGCTAAGTCGAGATATTTAATTTGTTTCTCTTTCTCAGCTTTCACGAGGTTCCCGTCATGTGGAATGGTAACATCGACAATCATTGTGCGGCGCGCTAATCGATCTATCACCACTATATCAGGCTTATTGGCGACAATCGTCCTGTCAGTAAAGATAGACCGATCCCAGTACAACGTGACATGGTCATTTTTAATAACCGGGTCGGGCACATACTTGTACCTCAGAATCGACAAGTTTATATTTCAAAGCAAGTTGCTAGTGAATAATCCTGGCTACTTGGTTATGCATGTGCAAGTACTCGCCGTTAGCCAGTCGAGAACAACCAGAGATAATATGTCTGATGGACTCACCCGGACGGTGGCATACCCGACACACGTCAACCGTCCCGTCCTTCATAATATGTCTCCGGTAGTTATTCGTTGAGACAACTTCGTCCATAATTGCACAGACGAAACCTTCAGTTTCCCCGAAAAGGTCCCCAAAACGTAGCCAGGATACGGACGCTAAGAAGTCTACACCGGGCTCATGAAGAGCCCGATAGAAGCGCCCGTAAAGATCCTTGCTTTGCCATAACTTCCTTGCGATCATCGGTAGTAAGTATTACAGGTTTGCGCCAGTTCTCTTTAGCCATGGAGAGCCGGGTGAGTCCCTTGTCCACTGCAACCACATGACGGTGCATACCCACTTTGGCTTTTAAAAAATATTGTCTGAGAATGCACACCTCTCGGTTGTGGAGGGTCTTCGCGTTTAAAAAGCCTCGACCCCCGCATTTCCGCGGGATGTACAATCTCATCACTGATGATCGTGGGTGATGCATCCGGTTTGCGGTCAGTAGTGTACGGACCCTTCTATCCAGGACATCGAGTTCGGTCTGAGTCCATTTGAGTATGCCGAAAGAGTACATCAAGACCGGCATGACCCAACGATTGAAGGCGTGCACTTTGTTTCCGCTTGAAAGAAGGCTAATTAACACCTTCTTCAAGCGACCAAAGAAGCGCTTTTTTTTTTTCCGGATGGGAAATCCTCAAATGACCCCTCCGGCTCTGGGTGGAGCGGAAGGGAATGTCAGACTCTTACTGTCTAAAACCCACCTATGTTCCTTCCTTTGCCCTTTATGTTCCGGGGTAGCGGTAACCCTTTCGGACAATCCCGCTGACCCGGCAGGCTTCGGCCCTGAGGGGCCCCTCAGACCATGCTGCCAACTCTTTGAGGCGCGGAAATATTCCCTGAGACTGTATATCTCGCGATTGTGGAGGGTCTTAGCGTTTAAAAAGCCTCGACCTCGTTATTATTATTATTATTAATAACAGAGATTTCACGAGTTGGAAATAATGTAGTGCATTGTTTATGTCCTAATTGCTAATACAAAAGGTTAATTCCTTTGCATGTATCACTGATCTGTGGCTCACCTTGTCCTTCTGCAGCCCCCTGCTTGGTGCCCGGCGATGTAAGATACGCCACCGGAGCTCAACGATTGCGAGATTGTCGCGATAGAGCTCCCTCCGCCGACTGATGACTCACTGATGCGATGTATGTAAATGTTCAGTCAGCGGGCATCAGCCGTCAGCACCAGGGTGAGCAGGGCATCAGGGCGTGTGTCAATTGGCTGCCTCGCGGTGGCCTTACTGATAACACACACTTGGGCGCATTCCTCGAGCACAGCGACCGCGATGTGGTGACACAACGGAAACAATAACTTTATACGTTTGTTACACATACAGGTTTTCGCCATAATACGCATGAAACATGATATATCTTCGAAATGATTCATGGTAGTTAATAGTACAATCATAGTGTTTGTAGTGGGGAACGTGGAGGTGAGCATCGACACGTTTGATCGATGGTATACCCTACCTACCCGCCAACTGTAATGGGTCGTGAGACTACATGAGCCAATATTGGTAGTACATACTGAGCTACCTACTAATATAACATCATGCGTGCCATGTAGAGTGGTCAGCACAGTTCCTGCTGGGCTAGCTAGTGATAAACTAGCCCTCCATTTTAACAGCTTATCGCCTTCGCAATGACCTAGTTACCTTTTAGTTGAAGTATCATCCATTCCGCAGTTTGAATGTTACAGTCAAAAAAAAAATAACAGAGACCTCTGTTCTTGCAGTTTTATATTGCAGTTTAATTATAACATCAATGTTGCAGCTACTCACAGTTTGTGAAACATTTGCGTTTAGTCGCGACAGATGCGCGTGAAATCGCGGGTAATGGTCGCAGTCGCCCCCCTTCGCCCCCGGCCCTCGGCCCCGCGCCCCCGCGCCCCATCTGCCCGCGTCATTAAACGCCGTCTAATCTATTGATTATTGACTGCTTTTTACCATTCAATTAGTTTTATGTCAAGCGATACCAGTTTTTGTTAGAAACATGTAAATGAAGCATCGGTTTACGGTAATTAAGTCATCAATTATACAAGCTGCGTTTTAATATTTCAGCTTGAGTAGGGCTTAACATCCAATGCAGTCATCGTGTGAGAACTTTGTGCAGAACATTGTACTTTATTTATAACTGTCTGTGGCGGTTCTTTTTATGTTATCTGTGAGAACAGTCGAATACTGTTCTTAGGTAGTTCGATATACTCTTTATGGCTTCAGAAACTAAACTTTGACTTGATAATAGCTTGTATAAGTAACGTTTAAACCTAATCTTGAAATATAACAATTTACCCGTCCCGTCGCTGGTTATATGGCTACTGGTGGTCAGACCATCAGATGCCCTGGAGCATGTGGGCTGAGACTATTGGTCCGATCGCACCGTGAATGATGACGTCAGGCTGCGCCGCCCCGAGCCGCGGGCGAGTTGCGCCTGCACCGACACCTCGACTGACTGTGCATACACATATATGTATGTACATAGTATTATTAGACTTCTGTTGTGTTGGTATGAATCTATGGACGACATGTAAGTATGCCAAAAACGTAGCTAGTACTAGTACCTATCTAGTGTTCACAAAAATGATGATTAGTTTGGGACAGGTTGGTCCAATATCCTAGAAATGTCAATGCAAATCTATTTTTATATTTATAATCTATACTGGCCTGCAAAACTAAGTAATACACGTTTAAAATTTCAATTTATTCTAAACTATAGAAGTTAGAGATTTAAAATAAAAAAACGTTTAGTAGCAAATTTTATCAACTTTCTTTGAAACTAGTAAACTATACATTAGTAACATAAGTATTTAACTTAAAAAAAAGATAAAACAATAAAAATAGACATTTTTAGCCTTAGTGTCAAAAAACTTAATTAACATTTTTAAGTATGTTTAACATGTTATTTAATTTTTAATAACTGGTATTGCCTCATCGGGCTCTGACTACAGTTTCGAGCCGGTTTGGCATACTAAACACGAGGTTTCGGAGTCGATGTTGGGGAATATTCACCCATTCTTTAATCAGGGTCTGTTTCAGTGCCCTGAGGGTGGTAGGTGGTGGTCTGCGGCTTCTGACTAGCCTCCCTAGCTCATCCCAGGCGTGCTCAATCGGGTTGAGATCAGGACTTTGTCGTGTAGCGACAAGAAACTAAGTCTAAATTAAGAAATTAAAGAAAGGGAAGTAAAATCAATTACAGATTTATTTATAAGTTAAGGATAAAAAATGGAGATGAACTGACAGTGTTGTGTAGTGTGTGGGTGAGGAAGGATGAAGATGAGTGATTGGTGGGTTGAGGAGGCTGAAGAGGTAGACGCGACGCGAGGCAGGTGTCGGTGACAGGTGCAGGTGCTGGTGCGTGTGCGGCACGGAGGATACCCGTAGGGGGCTCACGCGGCAGGAGTAGATCGCAGCACGGCCACACGTGACAGCAGGCACGGCAGCACGGGAGAGCAGGCACGGCGGCGCGAGAGAACAGGCACGGCGGCGTGAGAGAGCAGGCACGGCGGTGCGAGCGAACAGGCACGGCGGCGCGAGAGAGCAGGCACGGCAGCACGCGGTCAGCCCGCCGGGAGAGACGGCCCTCGGTTGAGGCGCGGCCCAGTAGAGGGTGTTCCGGCGAGGCACGCCAGCGGTCCGACTGGTACGGAGGACGGAGGACGAAGGTGTAGCGCTAGTACGTCAGGTACCGGAGTCTTGAGGGGGACACGGCAAGAGTTCCCTGGATAGGAGACTCCGGAGTACCAGCTCTACTTTGAGGGTTCGCTTTAGAGGCGAAACTCCAACTCGAACTGTCACTTGCGTTGCTTGGATCCCCAAGGTAAACTCGTAGAATCGCAACTTGAAGAAATAAATATGAATTTGAAATATGATGATGGCCAGTATTGATTTGCGAAAGTCTGAATATATTTTCAGCTAAAAGTTACAGGCTGATAAGAATTTATAAGCAAACTTGTCATGGCGACGTATTAAACGTCGTTGTCAGAACTGTCATAATAAAATATATTAATAAAATACAATTAAATATATAGTTATTTCGTATTAAAAGCGTATTAAAAGTATAGTGTTTATAGGAAAAATGATATCAATGAATGTGGGCGAAATTTCCAGCCCTTGGATGTCACTAAATCGTCGTAGTGTTATGTTAAAGTTTGATGACTGTCTGTGTACTGATTATGGATTAAACGTGACCTGGTGTCGTGAGGAATAGTCAGATCAGCGCCTGACGGTGACGGAATGCTTGTCTGACCTGGAGGAATGAATGTAGATAACTGTGAGTATGTACATTACGTTACAACTTCTTGATGGCCAAGCCATCACGCTGATACCAACCTCCTGAATATACTCTTGCACGACCTGAGCCGTATGTGGCCGGGCATTATTCTGCATCAACATCGATCCATCACCCATATTCGCTAAATACGGCCCTGCATACTCGTTGAGAATCTATTGGGCTTATCTCCCTCCAGTCAGAGTGCCATTTTCTATAGCCACTAACTCTGCGCGACCTTCTTAAGATATGCCAGTCCATACATGTACCGTACTGGACTCTTTCTGAGAAGCAGTCTTGAAGGTATCGCTCACCAGGCCGCCTGTAGACACTTCGCCTTCCATCAGAAGTGTAAAATTAAGTGTGTGTGGGAATCGAGACTCATCTGTGAACAAAATTCTTGACCACTCTTCTTCATCCGACTGTATGTGTTCACGGGCGTATTGCAGTCTCGCTACTCGATGCTCTCTCTCGAGTTTGGGGCCACTCGCTGGTCTTTGGGGTTTCAGATTTGCTTCAGGAAGTCTTCTTCTCACTGTACTGTCACTAATGTAGTCCCTTCAGCAGTGCCGTAACAATAGGGTGGCAGGTGTGGCAATGCCACGGGTTCCCAGTCGGAGGGGGCACTAGTATACCTGGGTCTGCCATTACAAAGTCTCCTCAGATGGTTTCCAGTCTCTTCGCACCTTCGCTTCACCTTCTGGACCGTTCGTAACGTCACACCTACCATTTTCGCAGTACAACGCATACTGATGCCTAGTTCCAGGAAAGTCATGATCCTAGCACATTCTTCAGGTGAAAGAGGCATCATAAATAAAATGTATGTTCTGTTGTCTAACTTAGCTTTTGTAACAAGATTCATCGATCAAGAAAAAAATTGAAAACAAAAACAGAAACAAAAAAATTAATGGTAAAATTGTAATTCTAAAAGGATTATTTTTGTTTTTAAAGCTTTTTTCGGCCATTTCTTAAAAGAAGGTTCTCAACTACGATGTGTTTATATACAAAATTAAACTCTTTTTCGAGTCCTTTTTAATTCGAAAGTATATCTTGTGTAGGTACTTAAAAAGTTATTCCAAATTTAAAAGTGTGATATGTACTTTGTTTTGCTGGCCAGTGTATATATGTATACTATCTTTATACGAGTATATGTATTCATCACAATCGGTCCAGCCATTTAGGAGTTCAGTAACGTACACACGTTACTGAACTCCTAAACGGCTGGACCGATTGTGATGAATTTTGTGTGTATTGGACTGGTCCTTGGATGGTTTAGATTTACAATTGAACCCAGTACGTGGCGCTTTTGGGGCAGGATAACGTCTGTCCGGTCAGCTAGTGTTAGTATATAACGTCTGTCCGGTCAGCTGGTGTTAGTATATAACGTCTGTCCGGTCAGCTAGTGTTAGTATATAACGTCTGTCCGGTCAGCTGGTGTTAGTATATAACGTCTGTCCGGTCAGCTAGTGTTAGTATATAACGTCTGTCCGGTCAGCTGGTGTTAGTATATAACGTCTGTCCGGTCAGCTAGTGTTAGTATATAACGTCTGTCCGGTCAGCTAGTGTTAGTATATAACGTCTGTCCGGTCAGCTAGTGTTAGTATATAACGTCTGTCCGGTCAGCTGGTGTTAGTATATAACGTCTGTCCGGTCAGCTAGTGTTAGTATATAACGTCTGTCCGGTCAGCTAGTGTTAGTATATAACGTCTGTCCGGTCAGCTGGTGTTAGTATATAACGTCTGTCCGGTCAGCTAGTGTTAGTATATAACGTCTGTCCGGTCAGCTGGTGTTAGTATAAAACGTCAGTCCGGTCAGCTGGTGTTAGTATATAATATTACACAGAGAGACATCGAGCTTTGTGAGTTTTTGTATATATGGAGGCACGGAATAGAAAAAACAGTCTATTCCGTGTATGGAGGGTAATCTCCGGAACCATAGCTTGTTCCTATTTGAAAAAATATTTTACGATATGAAAGGTACATTATTCCAGATGGACATAGGCTATATATTATATAAATATATGCAAAAAAAGTACTTAGTAATTGCAATTTTGAATTCAGGCAAGCCTAGTACTTTATGTTAGGTTACTGCTCAGAACTTGTGCACAAGGTGTCGTGAACAGAATACCGTCTTCACATGTAAATTGCACCGGAGCGAAGCCGGGGTGGGTCGCTAGTCTATTATAAGTACAATTTTAAACAAAGTCTGGAAACCTTGAATATTTTTTAGGAAATGGATGATGGTTTAACGTTTTTACTAGGAATTTTATAATTGCATCAGTATCTTATCACTAAAACTGATAAGAGCACAGCCTTCGCAGTAAACGTACTGAATACCGAAATGTATATTTAAGAGAAAGTACTAACGAGTACTTTCTCTTAAATATACATTTCGGCATTGCATGTAGCGGGAACTTATCGTAGAATAACAATACAAGTAAGCAACATTTAGCGGTAAAACGTCGCTCGTCAGCCAGACACGACACCGGACAGCCGGACACGACACCGGACAGTCGGACACGACGCCGGACAGCGCTCAGCAGGGCCTGACCTTTCCCTAAAACACCCATTAACATCAATAATGTGAAAGGGCAACCTGCGCCCGCGCAACTAATTAGACAACTCGTTACGACTCACTGAATACTGAGTTTTATACTGCCACGAGAATTTACTCAAAATATGCACACATTATTACAAGTAATTATTTTAAATAAAGCGTAAAGTAATCTGGAATCTGGCGCGCGCCGATAAAGTGCAGCCAGTGCAGGTAATGCACTCGTAAAACTTGAATGCAGTCATACCGCGGAGAGCACACAGGTCCGCTCTCGATACAACATCGCACGATCAGTAAGACGTGCGTTACTCATTAGCATTGCGCATAACTCGCTCGCTGCATAATCCAACCACTTAGTGCTGTGCTGACGAGTGTGACGTGTGGCGTGTGTGACATGGTGGTCATCGCTGCCACAGATTTGACTACAACGTCGGGTTTACAGGGAGCCAGACGAGGGAGAGAGGGGTATAATTGGTAACCTGCGCAGGTGTGCTTGCGTCTGCGCATCGATCATTAATTTTAATAAAAAAATAAACACATTAAAAAGTCAAAACCACTTAAACATATTGAAATTTGTGAAATGGCATTCATTGTTTACATAAGTCGCGTGCGACCATCACGTATGTTAACGACGTGATAAAAAGCGGATGAACAGCGAAACACTTTTAATGACGCGTCGTCGCTCGCCGCTCACCGCTCACCGCTTGCCGCTCGCCGCTCGCCGCGCGACAAAAAATCGAAACGTTCACGGAAATTAACCCTGTTAATGCAAACACTCCCGTTTTGTGTCGGCCCAGTACTGACACCCGCCATCTTTGCCAGCAACACATTTAATGGCCGGGACGTGTGCTTCACCCGCGTTTTTCTCGCCGGCTGTATCCGCAGCATCCTAACATGGATCGATTCGGAGGTGATTGTAGTCATTATCACCTCATGACATTAGGCATACTAATGTTAATTACGTTTGTGAATTCGTTTAAAGCTTTTTTTAAAGGCTGCTGTGCGAAGGTGTTACTCGTTGAAGCTTTTACGTTGGCGGCCGTTTGGTTCGACTCACACCTGACCATAATATTGGATAATAAATTTATTACGAAACGACGAAATATGGCTATTATTGTTAGGGCGGCTTGCAGGTACGAGTTAAATCTCGATTTAGTGGGATTTAAACTCAGTTTAACCTTAAGTCGAGTTTACTGCATTGCACGGCGTCGATTTAGCGTTAAACTAGATTTAAAGAAATGTCAAATTTAAACCAGCGTGGTAGGCGGTTTAAGTTGTTAAATCTCGATTTAGTGAGTGTGGAGTGTTTGTTGTTATTACAATTTACTGTGCATTTTTACAAAAATGGATACATTTTTGGATTATTCAAGTGATACTGATGAAGATTTACTGTCTGATGATGATGAAGTATTAATCCAACACATGGATTCCCCATTTTTCTCTAGAAAAGTGAACGAAAGAAGCGACTTAATAAACACTTTGCGTGACGATGAATTTATAAAGAGATTTCGCTTAAGCAAACAAAGTGCAGTATTACTTTTGGATGAAATATATCATGAAATAGATACAGGTTGTAACATGTAAGTTAGTTGACCCTTTTTCACCAGGTTGAGCCCAATAATTACAATTACAAAAGTACCAACTCCCACTGTACCTACTGTACTCATTCAAACTTATTTTAGGACCAACACTGTTTCTCCAATGAATCAGCTGCTGTGTACCCTAAGGTATTTTGCAACAGGAAGCCAATTCTAGCTATAGCTAATTCTCTCCATGCTTCTTGCTTTTCCTTCACTGTTGCGCCGTCTGTTTTTTTATTTTCAATAATTGGATACTTTTCCACTAACAGCAGCAGATGCATGAGTTCCCTGTTATTGAAATTAGGCGCTCGTGACCTCTTCATCGTTGCCATTATTTTATAAAAACAATCACCACACAAAACAAACAACCACGACTACGACGATTTGACTCTGACAATTTAGCAACTGACAATTCGATACGTTCCATTTCACGCAAAAAGTTTGAAGTGTACAAATTATTGGGTCAAACTGCGAAAAACGGAACGCAACGGGACATACGAATGCAATGGAACACGCTAAACTGAGTTTAGTTAAGTCGAGTAGAAGTGACAGTATTGCAAGACATATTTAATCTAGATTAAGTTAAATCGAGTTTAAGGCTTAAAGTGAGTTTAGTAAAATCTAGTTTTAAGTAGAGACTCTGCAAGCCGCCCTTAGACTTTTGTTTAAATATTTGGATACAAACTATCCAACTGACATATTTCACATGGCTGTTGTCTTCTAAACATGATGTTATTTCCACTGCCTCGTGGCAAGTGCGCGCGTGTTGATGTGCCATGTGCACGCCTCGTACTACTACGTACTAGCGGTAACTATCTGTACGAGCGACGGGTCGTTATCTCGGCTATCTGCGACTGTTCGGCGGAGCATCGCTCTCGACCGGGGACACCAGTTGCGCGCTGACGTCACAAAAGGATTCCCTACTGCTTTGACGATTTTGTGAAAGCCTTTGTTTGAATGTTTCATTAGGTTTTAAACCCTTTATGAACGACCCTTGTCAACATTGAAATAAATCATCAAGAGAAGGATAAATAATTTCATTAAAGAAGTGGGAACGCGTCCGGGAAAGGGCCTTTTGAAATTACCTATACCAGAGCAGAGGACACACATTGTAGAGCTATTGAAATTGAAATTGTTTATTGAAATAATTGATTTACAAAATAAGGCCTAAAACTAGAGGTAGGTAAGATATAATTGGATTCTACCTGAACTAGGAATAAACCTGTATCTCAGGTATCAAGTGCTTTTATACATAAGTATTATCTAAAATTCCTACAAATAGTAAATAATTGATCTACTTTAAGTATGGTTATATTAAAATTGAGCAAAATACCTAGTATGCTACTTTTTTGCATCATCGTAAGTCATTTTTGCAAACACATTCTATTATAATTTTTGCAATGTTACATTTTTAGTAAGGTCGCGTTTATTTTGTCATACAGAAAAAATTGCCGTGTCAACAAAAAGTTAAGATTGCATGTTTACTTATTTAGATACTTATTACTTTGTATCTTTAGATAAGTTATTTGTTTTATATTATCACTTTAGTAATGTCTGATATGCATGTGCTCTATTAGTTTGTATTGAGGGTGCAGGTTTAATAGAAACGACCAATTACGACTGCAGTTTATTTGCGACTGGAAAACTTCTCTGTATAAAAACTATAATTAATATTACGGACTATAATTAGTAAAAGACAAAATAAGAATAATTATATAACATAAAGTAAAAAAGGCTTATAGATAAACTTAGGCTCTCTATATAATTGATGTATCTTGTCTCAGCTATTTCTTTGCAGGGCATTCTTGATCGCCTGTTTTGTGGTTGCTCGGTTTTTTAAATCGCAAGCATGTTGCACAATGCTAGCTATGCTTGCAGCATGTACTCGTACAGGGAGCTCATGATATAGCAGCTGTTGCTTTGCTTTCCTGTTGCTGCTCATGTCAGCTGTAACCTCATGTGCTCAGGAGAGCTGACGCCGATGACGTGACGGCATAACGTGCTACTTTCTCCTGCTATCTCCATGGATATTCATTCTCACTGCGTGACACCTGCCAGACAGTCGTGATGCGTGGGAACTGTGATTGGCTATCAGCAAGTATCGCGGGCTACTACTAGCCGCCTGGCGCGAACGTGCGAGCGATTGTGGCGCGACTGTGGCGCGATAGTCGCGACACGTCTGCTGTGACATACTGAAGCATCTAGATTGTAATATATGCGTGTGCGGGTTCACACGTTGCTTCATTTTTGAGAAATTGTGTCACCTTTATTTATTTATTTATTATTTATTAAATCTTTTCGCACAAAAAGGTACAAAGGCGGACTTAATGCCTTAGGCATTCTCTACCAGTCAACCAAGGGTCAGAATCAGAATCAGAAATATTTATTTGCCAACAATGTAGGTACAGGTTTGAGGTGGTACAAAATACAATTTTTCCGCTACATTCTACCTTACGGCGTGCTAAAACATTAGTTAGCATTACCATGACATTAAAATAATAAGACATCAAAAAATTTATACACACAAATAAATTGTCACAATAAAAAGTCATTACATTAGAAAAATTATGTTATCAAATTATAAAATATTGCAAAAAGGTGCGAAGAGCGTCCCTCTCAACCAAAGCACTTGCCATCCGCAAGTGCTTTGGTTGAGAGGGACAATGATAAAATAAAAAAATAAACTCTTAAAACTAGGTAAACAAATACATAAATAGGTTATATACACATACATACTATTACTATAAGATATACTTATAATATATATATATATATATACAAAATCAAGGGAGAGAGGTGTTGAGATGACTCTACCCTATTTGTTTTGAAAATAACTGCAATTTCCGCTTAAAAGCAAACCGACTGGTGGCCGTCCTGATATCAAGAGGAAGCGCATTCCAAAGAAGAATGGACTGAATATGAAAAGAAGAATGAACAAAGTCAGACGTATGAGAAGGACAGAGTAAGAGAAGATTGTTAGAAGAACGCAGATTCTTAGCGTGTGAAGAACATAGATATTGGAAGTGAGATACGAGATAACAAGGAGGAGTGGGAGAGTTGAGAAGGGAGAAAAGCGTGGTCAAAGCGCGCAAACTACTTCTTTGGCGAATGGACATCCGTTTGAGCTCAGACCTACAGCTGGACACATGTTCATATTTCCTGAGGTTGAATATGAACCGGATGCCATTGTTGAGCAATCTGTTGAGCTTATCCAGCAAAACCGCATTCAAGTCAAAGTAATACACGTCACCATAGTCGATTACAGGGAAAATCAAAGTCTGCACAAGCATGGTCTTCGTCTTAGCGGGCAAAAAGTTTCTCAGACGGTACAGGGATCGCAGAGTACCGTTGACCCATTGACTAACACTAGAGACCAGGCGTTGCCAACTAAGCGTTGAGGCAAGATGCAATCCGAGATCTTTCACAGTAGGGGTAATGGGTATGACGTTAACCATTGAAAATACGAGTAAGAGGTGGAAGAGAGCTAAACGTCACCCTACCCATCATGCGTGAGCTTCCAATTACAATGGCCTGACACTTCGAGGGGTTTACTGACACCCCGAAACTATCAGACCATTTTTTGATAACATCTAAGTCTCGCTTTACATCTGCTATAGCGTCCGATAAATCTTCTACCCACCCAGCTGTATATAATTGAAGATCATCAGCATATAGATGATACGAACACCGAAGGCAGTGAGTTATAAAATTAATGAAGATGGAGAATAATAATGTAGAAAGAATACCGCCTTGTGGAACACCAGCATCCAGGTCACGCCAACTCGATGAGCTCTCATCAACGCGAACCGACTGCTGACGTCCCCGAAGATAAGAAGAGAACCATTCCAGGGCCACCGACGAAACCATAAGGTGAGAGAGGATAGAAAGGAGAATATCGTGGCTGACGGCGTTAAAAGCATTGGAGAAATCGATTAAAACCAAGACGGCAACTTTAGTATCCTCCAACGCCTCTCTAATGTCACCAGTCACTTTAAGGAGAGCGGAGGCTGTACTGTGCCCAGGCCTGAACCCAGACTGAAATGAGCTAACGAGGTTGTTCCGATGAACAAACCCCGTAAACTGCTTGTGCACGCAGGCCTCGAGCACTTTCGATAGGAATGTAAATGGGTCGAAAATGATTGGGTAGGGAGGGATTTGAAATTTTAGGGAGTGGGCGGACATAGGCCATACGCCACAGGGATGGGAATTGTCCGGAATCAAGAGAAAAGTTAATGATGTGGGTAATCGGAGGGAGAAGGCTATCAAGGATCCAAAAGACCATACCACGACTGATGCCATCACAGCCCACAGCCTTGGACTTTATGGACAGGATGATCTTTTTAATATCGTCCAAGGTCACCGGAGAGAAGTGAATTGTTCTATGATGGGACTCACTAGGCCAGTAATGAAACCAACCGTCTGGGACAACGTTTGGGAATCCAAATGACAAGTGGTTGTAAAGTAACGATTGATATCATCAGGCCTATTGTATTAGGAAAATCCACATGCCGTGGTCTGCCGATACCAAGAGTACCAAGGAACTTCCAGATATCAGCAGGTGAAGAAGAAGATATATTCTCGAGAATGTGGCGGCGTTTAGCGTTGCGTATCATCTGATTACACCGATTCCTAGCAGCTTTGAAAAAGTTACGATTTTCATCACTGCGATCCTTTTTAAATTTACGAAAGGCCCGATCCCGGCGCCTCATCGCCATTCGCACACCTGTCGTCATCCAAGGAGCAGGAGGACGCCGAAGTTTTATCAGTTTAACAGGAGCGTGTTTGTCGTAGAGGGCAAGGACCGCCTGTTCTAAAATTCGCAGTTTTTCGTCTACAGCTGTCGCCGCTGCCAGGTGTTCCCGATTGAGGTCTGACGCATCATGACGAAGCCTTTCAAGGTCCATACGCGCAAAACACCGCATGTGCAGAACTTTTGGGATAGGTTTAGGTAGTTTTAGGACATATGAGAGGAAAATGAGGTCATGATGGGAAAATCCAGGCGCGGGACACTGACCATGAGAGGAAACAAGGGAGGGTGTGGAGGTGAGGATTAAGTCGAGCCAAGTGTCATCGCCCGAGATGTTAAAATGAGTAGGTTGCAGTGAAAGGATATGGAGACTAACGGACTCAATGATGTGAAGGAGTTTACGGGATCGGGGAGTGTGATGGGCAAGGTCAGTGTTGAAATCGCCCATGATGACGCATACTCTGAACCTATGGATTCAAGCGCCAATTCGAGGTTGGAAAAATAGTCAACGGCGGGTGGACAATAGACAACACCAAGAAGAGTCTTGACGCCTTTGACGTAGACCTTTGAGAGGGAGATGAGGTAATGATTTTAAAAGGAAAATCGCTACGAAGATAGATAGCTACACCACCCCCTCCCTTACCAATTCTGTCATTGCGGATAAGAGTGAAGCCTGGCAGAGAGTAGGTTGTGGAGAGAAGATGAGATTTGAGCCAACTCTCAGAAACCAGAACGGCATGGACATTGGTGTCAGTAAAGGCGTCCAACAGATCACTGTAGTGACTAGGGATACTTTGTGTGTTTATATGACCTTTCTATTTGTTCTAGTTCTGTTGTTACTGAATGCTATACCATTCTGGAAAAAGTTTGCCTGAATCACCATGTTGGCTGTAAGTGATAGATAACTTGATACTGTGCAACATTCACAATACCGTCACAAAAACAAGGATTACAAATAATTATGGGTACTAGTTCGTCTCATCTCTGGGCGATCGGAGGCGTTGCTCCGGTAATGTGGCTTATTAAACAAAAGGCCATGTTCCGTATGATATAGTAGTCTTCTTGTTTGTATCGTACGATGTGATAAGGTTATCTAGTGCATGAGTCAGTTTTGGGAAGTGCATTAAATTATGAAGCCGCGCGCGTGATTTATCGGAGCGGCCAACGATACCGGCCCGCAGAACACAGCGTAGCCAACACAGAGGGACAACTACGGTACGTCTTGCAGTGGTTAGAGAACTAGGTAGCTATAGGTATAATGTGAGCTGAACAATGTTTTGTTATTGTTTCTGTTCATCACTAACCTGTTTTTGTTTCTTAGACTTTAAGATTCTGCTCCTCTTCCACTTACCAGAAACTGTTTTCAGAAGAATATTTACAAAATCTGTTGAACACCAAGTCTTAAACAGACTGAAAATAATGTCATTCGGGTTCAACTTTGCCAACAAGTTATATTGATTTCAGTATTACTACTGCACGGTTACACTGTGTATCGGCAGCGCAGATTCTGTGCGCTCGATATGATATAATTAAAACGCTCGGCGGCGCACGAGCGCGCGAAATATTACCATACCCCGCTGTATCGCGGATCGGCGCAGGCGCAGCGCGTCGTACGTAGCGCGGGGCGAGAGTACCTGCTGCACTTCCAAATATTAACAATATAGGAGGTCAAACGGCTCAGGTCAACACTTGAATTAGCTGGATATGAAAAAAACTGACTGTGCCTTAAAGTCAGTAAAATGCCTGGCGGAGCGGGAAATCGTTGATACCGATATACAGATAGAAAGATTTTGCAGTTTCTATGCACTCACAACACACTTTGCCAATACATCCACCATGTCATAGCCGTATCCTGTATCTACTCATCCTGTAATTTACGACAAGTGTGAAGGTACTTATGTTTTTCTTCAGAACGGTTGAATATTCCACTCGCACGTTTGGTTCATAGATCTCACAACTTATCATCCGTGGCGAGCTCTATATTGAGCTGTTACACTGCTTACCCCCAATGAAAGCGAATGTGCACACAACACGGCACTCGCGTAATTTACGCAGATTCTGTTGAGCCTCTGTTATCGCGTCTAATCGCAGCTAGTCGCGCTCGGTCGCGTCGACGGGCGCTGCGCCAAGTGCGGCGTCGCATCGGCTCGCATCGGATCGTCGCTGTCCGCCGATTGTTGCGCTATAACGAGTGGTGTTAATATTCGACACCCTACGATTTACGTGGCGGTTCTTAGTATAGTTGATGCAAACATTGGACTCTAGCAATATAGGGCTGCCTAGGTTTGCAAATATTCAATGAAAGCGATTTATACAAGTTTAAAGTAATCAACAATTAACAGTTTTAAAGCTAAATTTAAAAGGCTGCATGATTTATTACGTGTAGGTAAAATCGCGCCCTTAAAATGATACAATACGATTAGCCACCAGCACTTGTCACAACAAGTGCTCATAGGTACACGTTACAGATTTTGGCTACGCGGCTCTACGAAGCTCTACGCCTACGTAGGCGACTGCTACGCCAAATAGCAATTAATTATTTTGAAGTACAACATTCGTTTTGTAACTTTAATGACTACTCATATTCTGTTTGTCTTGATAAATAATGTTTTCAGTGATTTAGACATTTTTTTTTCTTTCTAATAAAACTACGAACTTGGTCATGTATTAAGATTTTGCTTACCAGACGCAAAGTGGCTGTTCACAGGTGGCGGACAACCCTACTTTATAATGAGCCCATTATAAAATTGTAAATGTATTTCAAATGAAATCGTTTGTAAAAACAACTGGCGAGATCTGCTTCATATTCATGTCTCGTCTGCGTTTAATCTGAGGAGACTTATCGAGAACAAACAAAATACACCTCCAGTACAATGTAGGTACGTAAACTTTGATATCGGGACCGAAATACCCAGCGGTACTGCTTGTAATGACAGATTCAAGTCTTATTTTCGAGTATATAGGGTTTTGTTTAGCTTGTGTGTCTCTGGTGATGTGTTTGTAATGCTGCGCGCGCGCCGCACAGCTGCGCAGCTCGTGATACGCATGCGCACCGCGCACCGCGTCGCAGTGATTCACTCGGGCACCTGAATTAATATACCCATTATGATAACATTAGGATTATCTGCCAGGAAGTAGACCAAAGTGTTTATTGCGTCCGTACTTGATGGGACAATGAGCTTCACTCATTCATTAATTACGTTAATTGTCCGGGGACACCTGTTCAGCAGGACAAGTATGGCGCGACCCATCTGAACTGGCCTGAACGTTCAGCGGTTGAATGGATCGACCACCCATCCCGACTGATATGTCTACACCCACACGCCCGGGTTAAATTAGTTACTCTCCCTGCTGGTTAATTCTGATGGTAAACCTGATCGTAGTCGTACCTATGTATATGTACACCGTATGTTGTAATATGTACTCCAGATGTTGCGCTAGAGAATATAGAACTTAAAAAAAAACCTTGTTAAAACAAGCTTTTATTTAAAAGCGCTAAAAAGAAATAAATAAACTTTTACTTTAAAACTTTCACTATCAACTTATAAAATCATTACACAATTTATATGATATAAAAGCTTGTCGCGAGATTTAAGTACCCGTATTTACTTAGTTTGAAAATTTTAATAGTTAAAACCAATCACATCAAGTTATTTAATTTACTTGTTTATCTACACAAGTAAATCTCGCGACAAGCTTTTATATCATATACATTGTGTAATAACGTTATAAGCTGATAGGAAACGTTTTAAAGTAAAGGTATATTTTTTTCTTTTTAGTGCTTTTAAATAAAAGCTTGTTTATTAAAAAGGTTTTTTACTTTTACTTTATTTTTTACTTTTTAAATATCGCTGGACACGTTTCTCAGTCTATTTATCTCATTCAACGTATCATTGTTGCAAGGTCATTTGCCGGTTAATTTTGAACAGTCTAGCTCTTCAATAAGGAGACCTTCTAATGATTTTACCCTACTTGTTTTAAACTCGCATTCGTATTCTCAGTAAATCCATTCATTTGATACCCATATTGTAGGCAAGCACTAAAAACTTAGTCCTCCATATTGGATTTAGAGTGACGGCACATTATTTTTCGATTTATTCTCAGCAAACCCTTTCATACGATACCCATATTGTAGGAATGCATTAACAATAATTTTATTAGTCCTCCATCTTAGGTGTTCCACCATGTTGGATTTAGAATAACGTCACACAGCTAACCATGTATTTCATAGATATAGGAATGAAGGAGACATGCCCCGGGCCCCGGTAGTTGAAAATGTATCAGAACTCCATGTCGCTAAAACGATCCCACTACTGCGCAACTACTACACATGTAGTTCAAAAGCAATAGATACAAAGTCGCGCACACACTTGCAATTCATAAATCAGAACGTACTACACAATCAATTATAAACCTTAACTCATCAAACATAGCGTGCATTTACCATGCACCGTACAACTTACACACACAAAAACATCTGTCGCTATCGTTGTGCTGTGCAAAAGCCATTTATTTTACATATATGCTAGTGATTGACTAAATCGGAAAGTTATCAATTCTCCCATGAATTATTTATTGTACTAAAAAAGTCCAGAAAATATTATATTATAAACTAATAAAAAAAGAAGAATGAAAGTAAATAAAAAAAAATTAAACATTATTTTACATCTTCTCAAGGGTCTTCCAACCGGATTTAAACGTCATCTTTTTAGGTCTTCCAACTGGGTTAAAACGGTTGACAAATTGTAAAATTAACTACATATATATTCGTTGGGTAATCAACATTGTTGTCGATAGCCTACGTTACTGGATCTGCACAGCTACATCACTAGATGCACCGCTTAAATAAAGTATCGTTTTGTGATTTTTACATTGCTTGTCTAGTCACTTAGCGACATACTTAAGTAGTGGTTAAGGAGCAATGAATTTACTGCGAAATAAGTACAGTCGCTGCGATGTTTGCAAACAAAAGTAATGTGGTAAAAGCAAGGAATATTTTACAATTTGTTGTTTTTCATGATTTTAAATACAAATATAGTAAAATACTTTTATTTATATAAATGGTAAGTGATTCCATGTTTTACAAAGTTTTGGTTTTGGCTTCAGTTTTTACAAGAAACCACTCAACAACACCGCATTCTTATATTTTTTCACGATCACGGTCGAAAGCGCACTAGTTCGCGGAGACGGCCATTTGACTAGAACATGGTCATTTTTAACATACCGCGACGACACAGGTACGCCCCCTTGCCACTTCTTCTGTTTTTTACATTTCTATGATGTATTGTCATCCAAACTGAATGTGTATACAAAATTTCAGCTCAATCGGTTGAAGATATCTGCTTCAAATTCGATTTTCATGCTTTAGAAGTCCGCCATATTAGATTTAGAGTGACGTCACATTATTTTTCGAGTTATTCTTAGCAAGCTCTTTCGTTTGGTACCCATAGGTATTGTAAGAGTGCATTAAAAATAATTAGTCCGCCATCTTGGGTGTGCTGCCATGTTGGATTTAGAATGACGTCACACAGTTAACCATGCATTGTCATCCAAACTGATTGTTTAAACAAAATTTCAGCTCAATCGGTTGAAGATATCTGCTTCAAAATTGAGTTGCAAGATTCCATCCGAACAAACATACATACATTGCAAGTTAAATAAAAGCTTGTAAAAATACTAACACCGTACTATGTAAAACTACATCGTTATAAATAAATAAATTGTAATACTTATTCTAATACTTATTGACTTTCACCTATGAGTCACTATGAGTCACTATGACAACTAGAAAATCATAAAGAATGTATCAAATAAGTACAATATCACATCATTATAAAAAAGGCCTACCAATCGCGTTTGCATTGATAGCTACAATAGAATGTAATTGCATGTATCACACGTCGGTATTGAGGTGACATTCTCATCTGCTAGTACCTAACGTCGCAGACCAGAGGGGCAGTTCTCGTAATTTTAAGAATGTTCACAGTCTAATCTCAGTCTCAATCTGTCAAAAATACCTCTAATTTCCCTACATTTTGACAAGTTTTTGACATTTGTTTGTCGCCGAGATGAGCCTGCGACTAGATTTTGAACGTTTTAAATTACGAGAATGGGCCTTTTTTTTTTCAGGGTGGGAAATCATCATATGACTTCTCCCGCTCTGGGCGGAGCAGGAGGGCGTGTCAGACTTTTACTGACTAAAACCCACCCGTGTTCCTTCAGTTGCCTATGCCAGGGACCACGGTATCTCTTTCGAACAACCCGCGGCCCTGGCAGGCATCGGCCCTAGCGGACCCCGTCACTTCGTGCTGACATCTCTTTGAGGCGCGCGTGGAACACAACGCGCCGTCGACTCGGGCCTGGTCCTTGCTGGGCGGCGAGCTGCCCATTGCTCGCCGCCCGCAAGCCCGCGCCTACGGTGGCCGGGAGTCGGCTGGTGACTCCCGAAGTCCAGGGCGTCTCCTGCGGCGACTAGGGGCGTGAGGGCGCAGAGATTGCTTCTCCCTCACGCGCTCCGCCTCCTCCTTTGCAAGCATTACTGCATCAGAAGGAGGTGACAGCTTCCCATGCACTCTCGCTCCGTACCATGGCCTGGACCAGGGCCGGATGCGAGAGATCGCCGCCGCCGATCGCCGCCTCGAGGACGCGGCGGTGCTCCGCCCAAGCCGGGCAGACCTCCACCGTATGCTCCACCGTGTCCTCCGGGCGATCCACACAGTGGTACCTCCCGAAACAACCGTGTCCGGTGAGGACCTGCGTCAGGCGGAAGGTGAGGGCGCCGTGGCGCCTCTCCAGCCACTCCTCAAAGAGGGGACTTGTCGCCGCAATTGTGGCGTGCCCAGCACTGGGTTGCGACAATCGCACTCTCCATGTCGCCATGAGATCCCGTCGGAGCTCTGTCCGCTGTATCGTGATTTCTCGCGGCAGCGGAATTACGCCCCGGCGTTTTGCCTCCTCTCGCCACTCCCATATGTGGGCAAGGGCTTTTGCCTCCAGATCCCATGGCGGCAATCCGGCAAGGAGGCTCGCCGCCTCAGCGGAGACCGTGCGGTATCCTCGGATCAGCCGGACGGCCATGACCCTTTGGGACGCGTTCAACCGGCGGTCTGGTCGCGGCCTCAAGGAACGCGCCCACACCGGTGCCCCGTAAAGGGCCATGGACCGCACGACCCCCGCATATAGCCTCCGGCAGGAGGCGTTTGGACCCCCTAGATTGGGCAGGAGCCGCCTCAAGGCAGCCCCGGCCCGCTCTAGTCTGGGAGATGAGAATTGGCCTTCTGATGTCTCAGGCCCGAAGTGAGAGGTGAACCTCTCTCAACAGGCTCTATTTAGCGAGACAATATGAAAATATCATCTCAATTTCATCAAGTGACTTACATTTAACAACATAATTTAGATGATGCTTGATAAACAAATCAGTATCAAAAGTGTTATCGAAGCAATACTTGAGATCAATCTGTGGTTTGCTGTGATGATATCGCGATGATTTCGAGTGCAAGCCGACATTACCTGTAGTGCAGTAGAACACGGTCGGTTCCACGCGGTCTCCGAGCTCAACACATCGTTCCTAAGTTCCTGTATATTGTCTTATATTGACAGCAGCACGTGCGCGAGTCTTTGAAAATATTTCAATGTAATTTAATGAGAGTTAATTAAAATAATTTACTGTTGAAAATGGTCATCATCACATCACTACGCAGGTATGCAGCGCTGGCCAATCAGTTCAAATTAACTTAAGCTACGTATGTACGTGCTCAGATGTACCTACGTATATTATGCCTTACATCACAATTGGCCAGCTAGTTAGGTAACGAAGACCGTCTCATTAGTATTCATATTCAAGCCTAGGAAGTCCTAAGAATGAGAATGAGCACTGCCTACCAACCAGCGCGGTGCTGCCAATAGTCTGCCTCGGTGACATTATGTAGATGTGGTAATTGCACGGCCCGACCAACGGCGCGGTTCGACTCCCGGCCGAGGCTCACGTCGCCAAGTATATGGTCAGTTAACGAGCTCAGTTCGGAGAACAGGCAGGCATTACGTATGTATGCAGCGAGCTACTTAACGTAATGTGCGCGCTGCCTTACATTCTAAACTGTTACACAATACTGACTTATAGGAAATAGATAAACGCAGGTGGCTTGATTTATTTTTGGTTCCTGATACATTTACATAAAAACGGCTTATCTGGAATAATCTAGCAAGATACAATGTGTTAAAAGTAGTTTGTGAATATTTCTGCATGAGTACTTAGATTACAAAGAAGTACGTAGCGACGTTTATCTCAGCCTCTAGTTGCCGCAGTTTGCAGAGTTTACCTACCCAGTGGTCATGGTGTTTGTATTTCATATGTCCATCAGATAAGCCTTAAGATTAATCACACCGCATGGTATTTAAACAAAGTAAACATCATTACCATTATAGAACAATACATTCACAGTAACGTCGGCAACATTAAACAAATATTTCATGGGAACTTACTTAGTAGTAAGTGAGTGAGTGTAATGAGCGTAAGAACACGCGGCTGTAGTAACAGGGAACAGGGCGCGGCACGGGAGGCGCATGTTAATGACGAACTTATTAGAAATATTGTGATTTATCGATTAGCATCGCCTCACTCAGCTTGGTATGTGGAGCGTGCGCCGGCGCAGGTGGCCGGCAGCGCTTCCTTCCCCGAAGCGTCGCGACGACCATTGTCAGTTACACGCGCCACACATACATATCGACCTCTAGACTGCTGGCTAAGGGCCGCTGCACACTGGACGTAGCCACCTGTCAACAGAGTTAGCCGAGCGAATTGCAAGGACGAATGATCCACCAGCAACCCCTTCGCACAGGTGCAGGTGTTATGCATTGCAGGCCAGCGACGGATAGAAATAAGCAGAGAAAGCTAACCACCAAAAACATTTCATGTAAAGTAGTTAGCTAGGGGCTAGCTACTTAGGGGATTCGCTCTACATTAGATCTAATAACTCTTTAACAGTGAAAACGTTATGTGTCTCTTGGCAACCTACTTTACATGAAATGTTTTTGGCGGCATTTCATTTCTTTTTGTAGGGTGATTTGCACCTTCCTTTAAGGGGGTTGCAAGGTGAAAGTATTGTATTCCTCAACTCATGCACACCTACTCGCCGTGGCAATGCGCATACGCCGTCGTGCACTTGGTTTCGTGTGAACATTTTTACTACAACGACCCTCTTACTATATCCTACTGTAATGTTGTCATAGTACTAACCCACTTCGCCAATCGGCTTTATGTATTTTTAAGTTATAATATTGTATTTTCTCTGTAAGTGATTGTGTAAATCTTTTGAGAAAATAAATGCCTAAAACCGTAAAGTTAGAGTCAGATTTCTTCATTTTTTATTGACAGTGGGCAAATCCTAAACTGCATACATATATGAATTACAGTTTTCTAGGACGTCGAGATGTGCCCTAGAGGTTTTAATTAGTGTATAAGTAAATCAGTGACCAAATTGACGTGTTCTAGGTATTAATAGAATCCAAAATATACTGTAATGGTCGACTTCTAATTTGACGCATTCCTTCCAGGACGTGATAGTGTGACCCATCTGCAACAATTAAGAACCCCATTAAGTCTAGGTGAAAATTCATAGAGATTCGAGATACCTTAATTTTTATTTTAACAATTTCCCATCGTAATTAAATATCACTTATCTCTAAACTCTCAATTTGAATGGCCTTCTTTGCTATTCTATTGAGTACCTAGACCTTAAGAAACCTTTTATCGCATTCAAATGTTCTAAAACACCAAACAGTTGAAAGTGAAAGGAAGAAGTATTCAAAAATCCTGAGCATTTGAGCTCTCTAGCATTATGAAAACCGAAGCTATGGGTTCGAAAATACGACGAAACGCTCCAAGAAAAGGTAGGTAATGCCTCCCTAATTTTTCTTTATGTCATCTTGGCGGGGGCACCCCCGTGCCACCAGATTTAATGGTATATAAATAGAAAGCACCTGTAGACATACTATGTTGACGGAGAGACAAACAGTATTACTACCAGATGCATCACGTCACAAAGCGGCCTGGCGGGGGAGCCTCCGCTGATCGCATCTCGGAACATATTGTATCGCTCGCTATCACCGCCGTCACCGAAAGTGCAACACGCGTCATTGGTATGGGACACGTCAGGCGGTGCTGCCGCCGCACTATGGGATGCATGCTGCCATGGGTTTGGAGTTTTTATTTTAAACAATAGTGTTAAACTTGAATTCCAAAGTGTTTTAAGCTTCAGAATCAGAATCAGAACTTTACCTACCTTACGGCGTGCAAATTAATACATAAATTAAAATATTAATAGAAACAAAAATAATGTTAACAAAACAAAAATTACAGTGAAGTCAATTAATAATATTTTAGTCAGTCACAAGTCTTATATGGTCAAATTTGCAATTAATTATAACAATCATAATCAGGATAAATTTATATCATTCAAAAAGTCTTTTACTAAGTCACATTGTGGTTTTACATTTGTCTAAAAGTAGTGCAGTTACCTTAGATTTGAAAATGTTAACGGAATAATCCTTAAAACCATGAGGTATTTTATTATAAATGACAGGTCCCATTGTCATAATACTTTTCCTTAAAAGTGCTGTTTTGTAATTACCCGAAAATGTAACAAGTTCTTGTACTGCGATCTCAAGGGGCCATTGCGTGTCCTTATATTGGCCAGTGACGAAAATAAGCTTTATTGGTTTTTTTCAAAAAATGCCACGTCCAATATGTACAAACATGGAAAAGTCAGTATCCTCAGAGACCGAAACGCAGGTTCACAGCTGCTGTGTTTTTAAGGTTTGACATAGATCTAATACATCGTTTCTGGGCCTTAACAATCTCCTCTCTCTCACTACAGTTACCTCTCACTACAGTTACCTCTCACTACAGTTACCTCTCACTACAGTTACCTCTCACTACAGTTACCTCTCACTACAGTTACCTCTCACTACAGTTACCTCTCACTACAGTTACCTCTCACTACAGTTACCTCTCACTACAGTTACCTCTCACTACAGTTACCCCGAAATATAATTCCAAATCTTAACACTGACGCAACCGACATGATAAGCTAGTAGAAGTGTATCATTGCTAAGTTTGTGTGATAGGTTAGACAGTACATAGGCTATCTAGCTAGCTTGTCCCGTTACAACAGATCTACCACAAACGTTACAAGACAGGGACTGCCGATGTATTAACTGTGTTCTAAGGTTCCTATAACCGATAAGAACGGTTTATGTTTAAAACATTCAAGACCCGAAAATGTAGAATGAACTAAAGCCTACTCTTCCGAGGAATATACGTACAGGGTGGTTAACAAGCGCGATTTATAGCGATGCGCGGGCGCATCATAAAGCGCAGGACGCGGCCGAGCCGCACCGCGACCTCGCCGCGCAGAGACGAGCAATTAAACGCGATTAGCGCATGCGCAGCCGACAGATTGGAAACACTGGGGACGAGGGCAAATAGAACAGAAGTTGCATTCATTGCAATATGCTTGCTGACATGACAGAGTCACGTGACAATATGACTGCTGATGTATAAATACTACAATACATGCAATCGCGACTCGTGTGTATCTTCAAACAACTTTGGTATTTTGCTAAAAGCCGAGAAACAGGATGCTCTTTCTCGACTTTAACTACATAACACATAACAAAACACCCGTGTTCCTCAAAGGGTTAGGCAGAGATGTACTCATAGTACACCCACATTTTGAGTGGACGGCTTTCGGCTGAAATGACGATGAGGATGTAATAGGGGCCGAGCCTATTGCCATCAACCGGGCACAAATGCAGACTTCTGGCTGCTACTGACAAATTCCTGAATAAGTAACTAGTTATTAATGTAACTACTGTAGCGACATAGACCAAAAAAATAGCCTCAAGTTCAGAAGTCTAGGGACATGCGACTGTTCCGTGACCGCCGTTTCGAGTATACTTTGCAGTGGGTCTTCTGCCTGTGTGCGTTCGGTCTGCGTCACCTTTACACCACCGGAATAAAAACTCAGTGCAATATAAATCGCAGACATTGCCTTTAACAGTCACAATTTGACATACTCCGCACTGATCGACCACCTTGGTTTAGTACTTGTGTTCCCGCGACTGTTACTGGTGCTCAAGCGGAAATAGATACATTGATAGACGGAGGCAGGACGAAGTATCAAAGTAATGTTGTGTGATAACTTTCAGCGTATGTTGTCACCTTAGAGTCAAAAGCATACCACCGTATACCAGACCACCGATTGGTTGATATTATGGTTTTTAAAGCTTCATCGACTGGAATACAATATGGTGGTCGGTGGGCTTGTGCAGATGTAGCGTAGTGTGACACTCACAGAACAGATTTTATCTGTTCTGTGGTGACACTCATCGATTTTATACGCTTACACGGTTTTATCAGACATCACTCTATACCTCTTTACTGTGTAGTTGCATTCGCGGAAAATGAAAAACCTGAAATGGCAACATTTAGGTTTCAGACTCTCCTAACTGTGAGGTGTGTGGTACTGTTGAGGATGCACAGCATGTGTTGGTGGAATGTGTCCGATATACTGACAAAAGAAACGCACTTCTCAACTCTTTGAAAGTGTCAAGAATGGATGTTGGTATTTTAGCCAAGTCTACTTCTAAAGCAGCAAAAATATTGTATACCTTTTTATTATGTAATAAATTAGATTAAGTTAATTTTTGTATGATTATGATTAGTTTGTTTAGTTAAGTTAGAAAGTTGTTATTTGTAAAAGCACGATGGGATTGACATCGTCGCATAAGCTTACAAAAATTCCTTAAATAAAACAGATTTAAAAAAAAAAAAAAGTTTCAGACTACAATTTGTAGCGTGTCGTTCTAGAGAAGGCTGTTTCGCTAATTGCTCCACTTAACTGTCTCACACAAAATGCTAACATGTCGTGTGAATGAGCGGCGACGGCGGCGGGAGGCGGGCGGCAGGCGGGGGTCGGCGCAGGCGCAGCCGGTCCCGTTACACGACGTGTGACCTTTGCAGGCAGTTAATCGCTCCACTTGGGCTGTCCTTGACCTCGCGCATGCACATGCCGCAATTATCCTCATACTAGTGTTGCCTCGCGGGCTCGGAACAACGGTAAGCAGCATTAAAACTCAATTTATCGACGTTTAAGCAAGCTGCGCGCGAATGGGACTCCCTGCAAGGGGCTCGTAACGCATGTGCATAGTATCTTACTATCTGGAATGATAAGTGCATAATGATAGAGAAAGGTGGTCCTACAATACCTGCACATAGTGGATCGAACTGTCGCTGTCATTTAATATGATCTGATAAACGGTTGGTTCAGCTGTGCTTCGTGTAGCGTAACTGTAGGTAAAGCTAGATACTAGCTAGCTAGCTACACTAGCTTTTTTTAGTTTTATCTGCAGTATTTACAGTCTTGCTGGTATTGTATGTGTACCTATATGTATCACCGCTGGCTTAAAAAAGTTTGATAAACTATAACATTGACACAAGGAACTCAGCCAGTGACATTCTGCGCCAGAGATCCTCAGGTACGATACACAGGTAGCTTACTAGAACGTTTGCTAGTGATTAACTGTAAAGCTATACTTTAGTACAGTCTGTCACGCTTCGTAGCACACATTTTAAACTAAAGTTCAATATTTAATCGAGCTCGTTCGCTAGCGTGCTTACCGAGCTTGACTGAAAGTTTAACACTCTGCACTGATCTCGCAGAGTGGATGCTTAGGTAGCCCAGGTAATGGCTATGTATGGGCCGCTTATGGGCCACGTATGGGCTACGATGGGCCAGCTGAAGCATGCCCGGCCATGTTTCACACTCCATTAACTATTTCTCACCTCGAGAGCGACGGAGAGGGAATCTACTTATGTATGTTACTTACTTACCTTTGGATTACTGATTGTGGAGTGCCGTCACGAGCTGTTTATTATTAACCTTAAAAATCCGCTGCTGGCTAAATTAAACTTGCCCTAAATAGAAAAGCTTATTTTCTCAAAATAAAACTAGTTGAAAATAAGTAAGTGCGTAGTGCCATAGATCACACCAAGAGCCCCTTGCTTATAAACTCAGAGAAGCTGTGCCAAGTGTAACCCTCGAAAAATGTTTAGTTAAACCGAAGTTAGTACTAGGTGTATAACTTTATACCTTAACCCATTCCCTGTCCCATATGATTCAGGTTGATTGTTTAACAGTGCACTCTCAATAGTTACGGATTGGTTTACGTCAAATAACCTAGTTCTCAATACGAAGAAAACGAAATGTGTAATATTCGCCTTACCGAATGTTAAAAACCTAGGCCCCAACATCGTCTTAGATAAAGAGGTGAACAATAGATGCCAAACTTCACCGGGGACCTCATATATCAAGTCTAGCAGGAAGACTCAGTTCGGCTGCCTACGCCGTCAGGAAAGGAAGACAATACACTGACGTTGATACAGCTCGTTTAGTCTATTTTAGTTATTTTCATAGCGTTATGTCCTACGGTATTCTGCTGTGGGGTAAAGCCGCTGATATACAAAATATATTTGTTCTTCAAAAACAAGCTGTTCGAGCAATTTACCAGCTAGGTGCCAGAGATTCTCTAGGATGTTTTTTAAAGATATTGGTATTCTCACGGTTGCATCACAATTCATCTTCGCCAACATTTTATATATTAGGCATAATTTATACTTGTACACTAAAAACAGTGATATTCACAGTGTTAACACTAAAAATAAGGACAAACTACGTGCCCCCTTTCACCGGCTTCATAAGTTTCATAACTCATTTGTTGGGCTTGGTATAACCTTTTATAACAAGATACCCTCTTCTTAGCTAGACTCGCATTTTAATGCGTTTAAAGCTCAAGTAAAATCCAACATTTGTTCAAAGGCATACTATTCCATCAACGACTACTTACACGATTTGGTCGCCCTGATTAACTCAAGACAATTTTATGTTCTTTCTCCAGAATTAACTTATATACACATATGTGTTCATATAATTGTTTATTTTTATTTGACTGTATAAGTCAATTCAGTTTAATTTTATTAATCTATTATTGACATAATGTACTCATTTAAATGTTTTTTAATGAGTTGATTGCAATATGTGGTTAGCTAGCGACCTCGACGATTGATCATATCATTATTTCCTGAGCAACCGGCAGCACGTTCGTCATGCGCCCTTAGATGTCACTGCTTGCGGTAGCGTCGGGGGTCGGGTTGCCTCCTTCCCTCAAATATGGCGATGGCCGTCAGTAATGGCTGATCAACTGGTCGTCTTGCTAACCATGGCTTTATTGTTGTTATTAGTAAGTATCGGTGTACCTCAGGGTGGCGTTTTATCTCCTTTACTTTTCGAAATATTTATAAACTCCATTACCAAAACACCTCTTCCTTCCTACCACCTTTATGCAGACGATTTGCAAATTTATAAACAAGCTGGCCACTCGAATTTGGCTGATGCTGTTCTCATTATCAACAAGGATTTGTTTTCAATCTGTGAGTGGAGTAAGGCGCATGGGTTGCAGGTTAACCCATCGAAAACTCAGCTCATTGTTGTTGGCAGCTCAAGGATGATCCCGAAGATAAACTGGTCGCAGCTTCCCCAGGTTCAATTTAACGGAACTGCTATTCCATTCCGCGAAAATGTCAAGAACCTTGGGGTTTGGATTGACAAACATCTTTCACAGGAGGTAAGTCGTAAAATGTTTGCATCTGGTAAGTCACTGAGACGGTTGTGGAACCTTCTTCCAACTGCCACTAAAACTGCGCTTGCACAATCCGTTCTACTTTCTATCCTTGACTACGCTGATGTCAGTTATCTAGATCTTACTGAGGCACAACTAGATAACCTTGAGCGACTTTAAAACTTTTGCATAAGATTTATATTTGGCCTGCGCATATCTGAATTTCGTACCAAGCTCAAGTGGCTTCCCATACGCCTTCGCCGGAATTCTCATATCTTATTTCAGCTCTACAGTATTTTTTTTAATCTTAAAACCCCCTCTTATCTTAAAAAAACGTTTCAAGTTTCTTCATGACACATATAATAGATATCTGAGGTCATCGGAAAACCTGAGACTAGAGATGCCGATGCTTTCCACCAGGTTTCAAATCTTTTACTGTTCAAGCAGTACGGTTATGGAATGACTTGCCCGTGTCGGAAGGCGTGCTCAATCTTTGTCCACTTTCAAAATTATGATAAAAAAGCACTTCCTCTCTCCTTAAACATCACCATTATTATTATTTTTTTCTTTGCTCTTGTTTCATGTTTATTATTATATGTACATATATAATTTATTTTTATTATTACAATATACTTTATGTATATATTAATTGTAAAATGTATTATTTGTCTCTCCTTAATTTTAATCATCCAAAGGTTGTCTTTAAAAGATCGCTCTTAGCGATAAGACCGCCCATTGTGTCACCCTTTGTAAAATGTTACATATTTATGATCTGTAATTTGTTTGGTGTACAATAAAGAGTATTCTATTCTATTAACTTGCTTATTTAAGTATTTTACTACGATGGTCTTATTTTATCATTTGTGACTTCAAGTGCCAGCTATGTGAACAGAACCCAGCAATGCATAAATATTTATGTAAGCTGTCACGTCCATTATACCTGAAGGCTTTTATTTAGGTAGTAAGTCTTTATTTACATTTTTAATTTTAATTAATTTTTTTCCCTTGTACAGACGCCAGCACATCAAGCTACTACAATCTGTCAAATTTCTTTAATAGATTTTCAACTTTATCGCTAAAGCATTAAGGTACAAGGTTGATTGTGAAAATTTGACAGCTTCGGGTAGCTTGACCTTTTTTTTTTTGTTTTCGGGGGGAAACCTTCAAAAGGCACCCGACCTCCGGGGAGTGAGGTCGGGGAGTGTGGGATTTTTACCTCACTAAAACCACCCCGGTGATCACCATCCGCACATAGGGATGGTCCCGGTTCCTCTTAAAAGACCAATTCCGGAACCACCCCTGCGCAACGCCTGTAAGGTAGCTTGACCTGCTGGCGTCCGCACATGTAGTTTTTATTGTATTTGTTGGTATATTGGCGTGACTAGCTGACATATGGCAAATAATTTAATTTAATGTTCTGTGTCTTGTAATGTTAATTACTTTAGATACCTAGTACTCGTATTGTATACAATCAAGTATTTTCTAACTGAACTTACAACTGTGCTGCTGGCGAGTTTGTTGTGCCATTTCTTCCCAGCGAAAGCACTAGGAAGTGGTGAAAGGCGGGCGTTTTGGGGGACTGTCTTTTGTCACGAAGTGGCTCTTGACATTGACCTATATAATAAGACTGAAGATTTACTACAGATATCGTTCGCCTAATATAGTTAATAAAGTAATATATTCATAATTATTTTTTTAAACGGACTTACATAAACACAAGTTTTCTCCATATTTATCTCCCCTTCACACACACGAATACACACACACATAGCTATACCTAGTCTTGCCATAACTATTGTCCCGAAGAAAAAAAATTTTTTTTTATTGCAAATAATATTTATTACTTTTACAATATGTTAGTTTAATACATAAATATAAAACAATTAAAAATATAAAAAGCTTATTCAAAGTGGTCTCCATTGGCTGCAATACAGTCCTTAAAAGGTTGAGGCCAGTTATCAATAGAAGCACGCACTCTTTCCATGGGAAAATTCTTCACTGCCAATCGTATGGATTGTTTTAGGGACTTCAAATTATCATGGCGTTTAGAGTAAGCCGTACTCTCTAAAACTGACCATAAATCATAATCCAGCGGATTAACATCGGGACTAGACGACGGCCAGTCTTCAGCTCTGATGAAGTCCGAAACGTTCACTTCCAACCAAGACTGCGTGGACCGAGCTTTATGGTCTTGTTGGAAGGACCATACTTGTTTATTGAACATGGTGTTGTTAAGGGGCTTAACTACCTTCTCAAGAATGGTATCTTGATACACTTGTGCCGATGTTTTGATACCTTTTTCACAAAAATATGGCTCAGTCCCTCCTTCATAGCTAACACCCCACCAAAACATCACTGAAGTAGGATAATGCCCACGTTGCACTCTGTCGACTAATTGGGAAGCTTCCTTATAGCTTTGAGCATAAATACGGTTATTTTGTTTGTTAAAATGTTGCTCAATTGTAAAGATTTTCTCATCCGTAAACAAAATGTTTTTGTGACGTCTCTTTGCGTACCGCTTCAGTAGTTGTTTCGATTTTACCACCCTATTCTTTTTTAAATTATCAGTTAAAAAATGACCAGTGCGTCTCTTATAGGCTGCAAGTCCTAAGTCATCCTTTAAAATACGCGACATGGTTCTGGGTGCTATCTTCATCTCCCGAGATAAAATCTTTTGATTTCCGTCAGGATTTCTTCGAATTCTTTCCCTTACTGCTTTGACCACCTTTTTCGTACGAACACTACGTGGACGGCCAGATCTTTTTCTGTCACAAACAGAGGAGGTCTCATTGTACCTATTAATAGCCCGGTACACAAACATTTGACTAATACCAAGCGTATGGAGAGTTTTAAAAATTGCATTTGGCTCCATACCAACTTTGTGTAATGCAATCACAGCGATTCGGTTCTCTTTATCACCCCACTCCATTTTAATATCGCAAAATATTCTACAATGTATTGCTGCCAAAATTAGAAAACTCAATGAACAATCGTATAAAAATGACAGATTCCAAATTCAAATGTAATTTCTTATTTTTAATTGTAACAGTATTTATGGCCAGACTGTGTATAAATAGGACACAACATTAGCTTGTAATTTAATGATGCCGTACTTTGCTCGTCTTACAACTACTGCTACATGTTCAAATCTTAGGCGAGGACGCTGGCACCCCTAAACACAAGTTATATCTTACATTGGGTGCCAGAGCTCGTCGAACACACTCTGTTTTCCTAGTTGTAAAGCTGCTGTTTAGATAAGTGTTTTTTGTAAAATTGAAGGTAATAAAACTTTTTTTTTGTCGTTTGAAAAGTGCTGATTCTCAGCCTAATTTGAATAAATGACGTTTGATTTTGATTTAACTATTGTGTCTACTTAGTGGACAGTGAAAGTGTTAACTTGGGTCAAATAAACGCATTTTCTTTCCTTCTTTCTTCTCTTTCTTTCCGTATTAATAATCTGACATGCTAACGTGGTACTTGTACTCGCATCGTGAATATAATACTTCCACGTCTCTCCGATGTTTGTAATAGTCACGGTTTTACAAAACTCGGAATTTGTTGAATAAATAATAGCGTTACTGTAATATAAACGTAATGCTACATGATTGTCTTGCCACTTCCCGTTTGTTGATAACAAGCAATACATATAAGAGACATCGCTTGTAGACGCGCGGGTCTTATCAGATAAGCCGATATTATTAACTACATATTATTTAAATCACTCGGTTTTTTGTCTTGTCTATATTTACAGAGTGTCGATAACACTTTGTCATGAAAACACGTGTCTTTCAGATTCCTATCACAATAATATTATAGGTTCAGTGGTGTTCATTAGGTGTTTTGTGAAGGCCCTTTGGATGCTTTCTACTCTTTGTGAGTGTACTGCATAGTGCGGGCTCCACACCACGCTGGCAAATTCAAGGTGGCTCCGAACTAAGGTGTTATATAGCACAATTTTTGTTCTTACCAGCTTAAACCCTTTAGTGCTTCTCGTATGAAATCCTAGTAGCTGTGCCGATTTGGTAACAATACTATCAATATGGCTTCTGAAGTTGACTATACTGTCCATGATGATGCCAAGATCACGAACCTCATTCACAGTTTCCAATAATGTTCCTTTTATATTATATGAGATAGTATTGGATTGTTTTTTCCTCATGAATCGTATATGGCTTATTTGTACTCGTACATACGGCATTTTTGTACATTAAGTTTCATATGGTTAAGGTTGCACCAAAACTCAATCCTGTCCAAATCCTCCTGAATTAGGGTAGTATCTTCTTTTGAAGTTATAGTTTTATAAATTTTAAGATCGTTAGCAAACATTAGATATTTACAGTGATGGATTTGGGCAGTAATATCGTTAATGAAGAGTAAAAATAGAACCGGTGCAAGGTGAGAATCCTGAGGAACTCCTGAGTCGGCATAGTACGGGTAGGTTTCGTAACCATTAACAACAAGAATTGGCGATCTATGGAATACATAAGATGAGATCCAATTTAAAAGTGAGCCATGCACACTATTATATTCTAACTTGGATAGCAACAGAGACTTGTCAACTTTGTCAAAAGCACTGCTGAAGTCCATGTACACTCACAGGCACAATTAACCGCCCACCTCTATCATTCGTCACCCTGTTTGTTTATGTTAACTATGGCTTATCCACTGTTTTATTTTTTATCAAGTGGCTACTTTAGCAATTAACTAAACACTTATACCCTTATTTCGTTTAGTAAATTTGTGTCACCGAAGGGTTTTTGAAATTTAGTCGTTGTTTGACATTCTTACCGCTGCGTTACCGTGTTAACATTTCCTGTTCTTTTCTGCCATAATGTGTGAATATTATTTAATTTGAGTTTGTAGTGTTCGCTTATTGTTTGGGACTTTAAAAAATACTACTCAATGCTACTGGTGTAGCTAGGGCAGTGGCTTTAGCTGACGTTGGGTACAGCCAACGTCGCATCGCTCGTACACTCGCTGTACCTCGAACCACGGTACGGGATGCCATTAAAAGAGGTGTCCGAGCAAGAGTACTAGCCCCTACGACCCTAGGAGAGCTCAAGACGGCTCTGGTAGAGGAGTGGCACAATATCCCCCTGTCGAATATCCAAGATGTAATGAATGGATTGCCAAACCGGCTCCAAGAAGTCATTAGAGCCTGAGGCGGCAACACCCATTATTAATTGTTTTTTTTTTTTATTATTTATTGGACGACTTTTTTCAATATTAAAATGGTTAAATTTTCATCAATGATTTTCACAAAATCGATTTTTGGTATGAATCCTTTAATAAACGACTTTTTTTAACTTTTATGTTTTTTTTGCCTTAAAGGCCGCTTTCAACGTACCTACCTTTCATCAAATGTGGTCTAAATTTGAGGATTTCTGCAAATTGAAAGAAATACAAGGTGGGCGGTTAAGTGTGCCTGCGAGTGTACTTCTAGTCTTTTGTCAAGAGCTAGCGTCACATCAGACACAAACTCAACGAGGTTTGTTTCTACGCTACATCCAGCTTTGAAGCCATGCTTTCTTGGTGAAACAATTCTATCAATGTGGCGAGTCATGATTGGACAGACCCTCTGGTCTGTCCAATTTATGGAAAACCGCAAAAATTGTCCCGGTTTTTAAAAAAGGAGATCCTGCTCTGCTAATGCCAATAATTACCGCCCTATTTCAATATTATCATGTTTTTCAAAGATCTTTGAGTAGAGACTCAAAGATCTTTGAAGAACATCTCCTTTTTTAAAAACCGGGACAATTTTTGCGGTTTTCCATACATACAAGTACACAAATATTGATATATGTGTGTACTTGTGTGTGTCTACAGCTACAGCTTGAGGTAACATTGATATACGTGTGTACTTGTGTGTGTCTACAGCTACAGCTTGAGGTAACATTGATATACGTGTGTACTTGTGTGTGTCTACAGCTACAGCTTGAGGTAACATTGATATACGTGTGTACTTGTGTGTGTCTACAGCTACAGCTTGAGGTAACATTGATATACGTGTGTACTTGTGTGTGTCTACAGCTACAGCTTGAGGTAACATTGATATACGTGTGTACTTGTGTGTGTCTACAGCTACAGCTTGAGGTAACATTGATATACGTGTGTACTTGTGTGTGTCTACAGCTACAGCTTGAGGTAACATTGATATATGTGTGTACTTGTGTGTGTCTACAGCTATAGCTTTTTTTTTTTTTTTTTGGGATGGGAAATCATCAAATGACTCCTCCCGCTCTGGGTGGAGCGGAAGGGAGTGTCAGACTCTTACTGACTAAAACCCACCCATGTTCCTTCCTTCGCCCTTTATGTTCCGGGGTAGCGGTAACCCTTTCGGACAATCCCGCTGCCCCGGCAGGCTTCGGCCCTGAGGGGCCCCTCGTTATGCTGACATCTCTTTGAGGCGCGCGTGGAACACTTACGCGCCGTCCGGCACGGGCCTGGTCCTGATCGGGCGGTGAGCTACCCATTGCTCTCCGCCCGCAGGCCCGCGCCTACGGTGGCCGGTAGTCTTCACTTGACTCCCGACGCCCGGGGCGTCTCCCGCGGCGGCTGGGACGGGAGGCTCTCTCCCTCATCCGTCCCGCCACCTCCTTCGCTAGCATGACTGCTTCGCAGAAGGAGGCGACTGCCTCCCACTCCCTCTCGCTCCGGACCATGGCTTGCACCAGGTCCGGGCGCGAGAGGCCGCCGCCGCTGCCGATCGCCTCCACGAGGACACGGCGGTGCTCTGCCCAAGCGGGGCAGACCTCCACCGTGTGCTCCACCGTGTCCTCTGGGCGATCCTGGCAATGGTGACACCCGGGCGTTTCCTCCCGCCTGATCATGTGCAGGAACCTCCCGAAACTTCCGTGTCCGGTGAGGACCTGCGTCAGGCGGTAGGTGAGGGCGCCGTGGCGCCTCTCTAGCCACTCCTCAAAGAGGGGTCTTATCGCCGCTATCGCGGCGTGCCCTGCGCTGGGTTGCGACAGTCGCTCTTTCCATGTCGCCATGAGATCGAGCCGGAGGTCCGTCCGCTCCGCAGCAATTTGCCGCGGGAGCGGACTTTCCCCCCGGCGTAGTGCCTCCGCGCGCCACTCATACAGGCGCGCGAGGACTATCGCCTCCAGATCCCATGGCGGCAGTCCGGCAAGGAGGCTTGCCGCCTCGCGCGAGATCGTGCGGTAGCCCCGAATTAGCCTTACGGCTACCACCTTCTGGGGCGCGTTCAGGTAGTGGGCGGCTCGCCGCCGCAGTGAACGCGCCCACACCGGGGCCCCGTATATGGCCATGGACCGCACGACCCCCGCGTAAAGCCTCCGGCAGGAGGCGTTTGGCCCCCCCAGGTTGGGCAAGAGCCGCTTGAAGGCGGCCCCAGCCCGTTCCAGTTTGGGGGCCAAACGTCGGAAGTGCTCGACGAAGTTCCACCGGCTGTCGAGGACGAGACCCAGGTACTTCATCGTCGTCTCGATGCCGATGTGAACCCCTCCTGCCGTTAGTTGGGATCCCGGTGGTGGCGCGTTCCGGGGCCCATGAAACGTCATGGCCTCGGACTTGTGCAATGCCACCTCGAGACCCAACTGCCGGATCCTCTCCACGACTATCGCAACCCCGCGTGTCATCGCGTCGGCCGCCGCCTGATGCGACCTCCCCTGCGCCAGGACCAGCGTGTCGTCAGCGTAGCAAACCACGCTGACGCCATCAGGGAGGTCGGCCCGCAGCACCCAGTCGTAGCCGATGTCCCACAGGAACGGCCCCACAACCGATCCCTGCGGGACACCGCACGACATCTCTCTACAGCTACAGCTTGAGGTAACATTGATATATGTGTGTACTTGTGTGTGTCTACAGCTACAGCTTGAGGTAACATTGATATATGTGTGTACTTGTGTGTGTCTACAGCTACAGCTTGAGGTAACATTTATATATGTGTGTACTTGTGTGTGTCTACAGCTACAGCTTGAGGTAACATTGTCGTTGTTGATGTCGTTTGCATTGTATTCGGTCTTTATTTAATTAAAATTGCCCACTCGGTCAGAAGTTATTACAATATAAATAAAAATTACTTGTAGTCATAAAAATTACTTGGCTAACGTACACGTAACATACGTACACACGGCTACACATCAAGCTATACATAAGCAGTATAAGCTGACTTCTGATTGTACGAAAAACCTATACAATGAGAGGTCAGCTAAATCTGGAAATGTATAGCTTGATATGTAGCCGTGTGTACACTTACATGGTCCGTGGCGGGGCAGTGTGTTTCAATTTCAAATGAATGGTAATCTTATTAAAATGAATAATTGTTATGTTTAGGTCCCTTACACTTTGGGGCCCTCTAGCGACACAAATCACTAAATACGTCTAGCGCTACATTGTCCAGCATTATTTGACTTGGCATCTATTGATACCAAAAATACTTTCCTATGTTTTGATTGAACGTTTTTAAAAGCAGCAGTGTGAAGCATGGTAATTACCTTACTCAAGTAATAGAGATACATTGTAACAATAATAAACACAGATTTATGAATGTGTCGCGGAGCAGGAAGGTTGCGAGTGAACCTCTCCCTCTCCTGTCGAGTCGGATATATTTGGGAATGAGGAAAATATCGCCTCTGAATGTCAATGTTGTATCACTTGGTCCAGTTCCCAAGTACAGACTTGGGAAATGAAAATGACGAATTTCTCTCTAACAAGGTCATAACCTCGATAGGTATGACCTTGATAGATAGGTATGACCTTGATAGATAGGTAGGGAGAATTTATACATTTTTTTTCTGAAACTTTATCCGAAAATGACGCAAGTATGTAAATGAACCTAAAAATATCATGGCGATTAACAAAGGCGAGCAGAACTCAAAGGAGATAATCTTTCCTGGAATATATTTGTATTGATGGTCCCGAGTCCCGAGTCCAACAAACAAAATGTCCCGTTAAATAACATTTCAAAAGATAAGGAGGATGGAGGCTCGCGGGTAGAGGGGAGGTGGTCGGGGTACGTGTGTGGGGAGGGGAGATGAGGACGGTTCAAGTTAAACAGCGCGCGGCTTTGTTTAATATCATACAAGTTTCAAATGACGAGCCGTCTCTGTTTTGCGTTCATTATTTTTCTTGTAAACACAAAGTAAAACCGGCAAACTACGTGTTTAAAAAAAAACACTGTTATTTCTATTCAGTTTGAAGACATGTGCCAACATTAACGGAAGTAAGGAAGTTTCTCAAATTGACCCGAAAGTGCTTTAGACAGGGCGCGGGGACGCTGCCTGAATATTTCCTTTAAAGGTACATAATTGGGTAGTTCGCTCTCTGAAGACTGTAGACTGCTCTATGTAGAGGGGATGTTAAGATTCGCGGCATGTCTCTGTCGGAGCCCGGCAGATGGCGCCACGAGGATCTGTCTACGTGGAGACAGCCAGGGTACGGATTGAACCATTAGTAGCAGTATTAGTAGTAGCTTAAGTTAAATCACTCTCAGGTTCGAGGCACAGCTCTGTGATTCAGTTTATCAATGTCAACACATAAACATATAACAATAGGTGGCTTTAATAATAATAATAAAATACTTAATTGCGTAAAACATGGTAGGATTCCGTACCTCAAAAGGAAAAACAAAACCATTATAAGATCACTTCGTTGTCCGTCCGTCTGTCAGTCTGTCAAGATTCTCAAACTCGTGGAGGTATTAAGTTGGCACTAATATGAAATAGTAAAAAAAAAAAGTAGCCCAATTCTGGGCCGAGTCCATTTAGATTGCTATCGACACGCTAAGAAGAAGAATATCAAATACGTAAGTCTACTGTCGGTGCGGGCCCTTACAGCTCTAAGAAGAAGAATATCAAATACGTAAGTCTACTGTCGGTGCGGGCCCTTACAGCTCTAAGAAGAAGAATATCAAATACGTAAGTCTACTGTCGGTGCGGGCCCTTACAGCTCTAAGTCCACGCAATAATACGTAAGTCTACTGTCGGTGCGGGCCCTTACAGCTCTAAGTCCACGCAATAAAAAAGATACGGCCAGTTACGTGACATACATATTTAGATACTCGCAAATAATTCAAAACCTATATAGTACTTCTCGTTAACCAGGAATCATCAAATTTGGCAAGAAACAAGGTTTCACAGCACAATTAAAACAAAAACTTACAATGTTAAGTTTGATGTTGGGATAAATTCATCCCAACTACGGAACCCTTCGTTGTGCGTGGTCCGAAATACATTTGGCGGTCTTTTTCTTTTTACTTCGGCGTTTTGGGGTGTGAATAGGATTTCAAGTAAGGCTTATCATTGATGAAATGGCTTCGTTTTAAAACGAAGAGTGGTCAGCTTGACGATCGTTGATGTGTTACCTAATGCCTAATACCTGTCGTGTGTTGTTGGTGTGTGTTACCTAATGTTCGGTAATTACTTATCGCACCAAAAAAAATTCATGCAAAGTAGGTTGCCAAGACTTACATAACGCTTTCACAGTTGAAAAGTTATCAGATCGAACCTAGAAACAGCCCCTAACAACACAAACAACACAGCCTCTCCAAACCTTACATCTTGCTCGAAGTGTGCGGCTTGAACATACATGTTGACTGTATCATGTACCTATGTGTAGTTTCGGTAACCTACTTTACATTTTGTTGGGATTTTATTTCTTTTTTTTTTTCGGATGGGAAATCATCAAATGATCCCTCCCGCTCTGGGTGGAGCGGAAGGGAGTGTCAGACTCTTACTGACTAAAACCCACCCATGTTCCTTCCTTTGCCCTTTATGTTCCGGGGTAGCGGTAACCCTTTCGGACAATCCCGCTGAAGAAATACAGACCTTTCTTGACTTTTTATTGAGAGTTGGAGGGTACTTTTATGAAGTTCTTAATTTTTTTGTTGTTTGTGTGCAAACCATGCATACCAAATTTCAGCTTTCTAGGACTTCGTTAAGTGTCTTAGAAGCTTAGAGGTTTTGATGAGTGTGTCAGTCAGTCAGTCAGTGAGTGACGGAATCGACCTATTTTAGGTATTAATAAAATCGAAAATATAAAAGCTAGAAATATGATGCTGCTGACTACATCTTATCCTGAGATGTTGAGCTCTCTAGCGTTATCCAGATCGAAGCTATGAGGGTTTGAAAATACGAGGAAACGCTTCGAGAACAGGTACGAGTTGGTAGTGCCTCTGCATTTGTTTGTGGCTCGTCTTGGCGGATACTGTCAACTAATGTGGTCGGCGTGTGTGCAACTCTTAGTTCAGTCATAGTAAACACACACTCAAATAAGAGCTGGGTAACATTTGCCATTCTAGTGATTACATGTTTCTAGTTTTTCTAGATTAATGTATTTCTCTATAAATACATTTAATGACTTTACTAGTGAAGTTATAAGAAAAAGTGATAAGTTGACTGTTTACCCGCAGGTACACGAGGTACACACGAGCCAACCTGCAGGTACTGGCTCGACTTGTCTACGGCCACAGATTTCTATTGATTACACAAAGCGAGCGTCCATACAATTCAATCTCGCACCGCTTCTCGAACAACTAGGTATTTTCTCTTGTCTCCAGATTATTGTCCAAGGAATGTTTCGATATTCGTGAAAATGTAGAAAGTTCAATACGTTATGATAATATGTTTCCGCGCTTTTCCAATTCCCTTGTTCGTGTATGATACTAGGTAGGTACACAAAACAATTCCCTTGTTCGTGTAAGATACTAGGTAGGTACACAAAACAATTCCCTTGTTCGTGTAAGATAGTAGGTAGGTACACACAACAAATCATCTCACCACGTATGAGTATTTAGTTAGGTGAAGTTTCCGGGGCTTACGAGAGCGGTCAAGCGCGAGAGTGTCCGCTGTCGATTGTGTATCGTGCTGGGCCAGGCATGGCCCAGCGCGCTCCGCTGGAGGGGCCACTCGGTGCATCTGTACCGGAATGATTAATGGGCAGTATTCGACAGGCACATGCAAGAGGCAAAATAAATATATATTTCAATAACCTCTTTTCAAGCTTTAGTGAAGCGTTCAAGACGAACCAAGATCCCTGAACTGCTGGCTAGGTGAGTGTGTCCGGCACCTATTTGGAACAAGGTATGCACTGTAGTGCCAACGTTGACTACTTGTAGGCACGACGACATATCAAGCTATTTTGTCCAGTATAAACTGACTACTCATTGTATCAGCTAAAACTGGAAATATATCGTCGTGTGTACATTAAGAGTTTAGAATGCAAGGACGAACTGACACTCTCTATCACCCATCTTTTATTGCAGTAGATATACTCAGGCAGACAGGCACAAGTAGGAAAAGCTAATTAAAAAATTGCAGTTTTCTCCAATTAGCTTGCCCAACGTGTTTCGGCAGCGTCGGCACAGGGTCAGTGTTAACGTGGTGTTAACAATGCCATAGACTTAGGCTTTAGATATGTAAAATCGCCGATTACCATGCTGCATGCTGACAGTGCGCGGCTGGCGGAGCACCGCCGGTGCTCGGTGGTAGGCGGCAGAAGATGCGGAGGACGCTCTTTATCGAGCCGCACACGCGCCCCCCTCACCCCCCACACGTAACCCACCACCGCGCTTCCCCCGCCGCGTCAACCCGCCCGCATTTCCCCGCGCGAATTTACAATGTAGCGAACCTCCCGCCCCCTCCCCGCGAACCTCCGTCCACCCCCCGCACACAGAGAAAACCATTCAAAGAAGTTTACACCATGGACCCTCCTCACAAGGTCCCAAGTAGCGTGGTATGCGGGACAGGCCGCGGTGTGCGTGAGATTTTCTCGCCTGGAAATTCTAATGCGCCGCGCGACTGCGATAAAAAATGAGCGGCTCGGGAAACGTGAATACATTACCGAGCGAGACGGAGCACCGCCTCCGCCGCGACGCCTCCAGCCCTACGTTCTACACCCGCTGCTTATGTACTTTACACTGCTTTATATTTTGATTCCTCTGAAGGGAAGGCTCGCGCTAGGTGCCGCTTTAAGCCTGTTCAATTATGTATCTCGCCGGGAGCCGGCCGAGCCGCTCTCTAAACCCTCTTCATAAAAGGGTTAGCGTCGGAGTTATAGTTATAGAATTAGACGAGCACAGCTTACAATAAAACACCGTGGGAATATAACAGCTAATTAGTTCCGGCAGGAGGGTCGGCGTTAGATAGCCACATAATTACCGTATAATAAAAACGTGCAATAGAAGTCGGGGACAAAGGGTTGTTCTTTTTTTGTGTCGGCACGCGCGTCCTTGTATTTTTCTATGGGTTTTTGCGTCTTCTAACGCCACCTGTGCGGAAGGGTTGCGCGCGCGCACCTCATCACACACACATGGACACGTTTTTTGTCATATGACCTTAATCTGTGACAAGTTTCGGCTGAGGACTTGATTTATGAGATCATGACCATATATTTTATTTTTTATTTCAATTAACTTATTTAATGCAATGTCTTTAATGTGTAACGTTTAATGTATATTTCTATGTAATTTGTAGTGCTTAACATGGGAATAACTTCCTGAAATAAATGATTATTTAATTTAATGTAATACAGACTCTTTGTTAAGAGCTTACTGGAAGACGGTTTAGGATGGAGAGGGCAGGTTGAATTAAATATTTCGTACAGAATACCGATTCATAAACTACAACTACCTAGGTAGGTACACTGAAAACAAAACTGTCCTACTAACTGACGTTGTACTGTTCTACTGTTGTTTGGTTGCAGAGACGACGGGAGCCGACCTCATGGCTGGTGTACCCGGCGTCGCGGCTGCAGCGGCTGCTGCAGTCGGCGTCCTGCCCACCGCAGACGCTGCGCAGGCCCTCCGTCATCACAGGTACGTCATCACACTGTGACGTCATGACTGCAGCCCTATGTGACCACAGGTAGTATGGCGTCATTGCTACGCCCAGCTTCGAGAAAGTATCACCTTGTACACCTACACAGGTATCATAGTTCCTGATGACAATTCCTCTTCATCCCTGACTCGTTCTCAACTTCACATACTGTGTCCATGACTCTAGCAGTAAGAGAAGCTTCAGTACTTGGACCAGGTGAGTGTCTGTTCATCCTGAGGATGTTGTCGACCGATCACGAGAGTGTCAGTCATGCTGTGGGTGTGCTGTGCGGACCTGTATGAGCTACAGTGACAAGTTGTTTGTAATAAGTAGATATGGTGTGTGGATGTGTTTGTAAACCAAATAAGACAATTGTGAGGAAATATTCACTGTAAGTACTACTCGTATGTTACAACAACAGACTAACTTTTCAATTTTCATATTTTACAATATCGTACTTACAGCCATGAGCCACGTCTTTATGTAAACTTGCTGAATGCCAATGACTATCCATTTTCACGTTGTTGATCTGAAAGTTAAGTTTCGCAAACAATTATTAATTCATATGGTCGGAGCTTTATTAATTCATATGGTCGGAGCTTTATTAATTCATATGGTCGGAGCTTTATTAATGAAAACTTTCAACATTAGAGCTTTATGTTCCATAAACTGCGCGGTCCGGCAATCAATAATATATTATTCTGAATTCACAATTAATTGCAACATTTATATTCAACGGTCTTTGACTGATTTAATTGTATTACATTCTACGATCACTAGCTGTGTATACTGGTATGTAGCGGAGCTGCGGCCAACCCGACAGATATTATACACTGAACCAGACACGTGAAGCAAGCCTGTATTATAAACACAATAAATGTTAATATATCAATTAAATGAGCTGGCAACACTGGTCCTGGGCATGTGGCGGGTGCCTGTGGCTCTAATAACGCTCAGAAAAACCCCAGCTAGTAGTTATATCGTTGCTAAACTGAATATATTTTAATAAACTGTAGCGGTTACTAAACGGACTCTGTTCATTATGTCTACTTGATAAATTGTTAGCATTTTGTGAAGCGATGTCGACAGTAAGAGACTGCCATGTTGCAAAGTGCTGGCGCACACACTCGCTGCTGAGCGTACGAGTGCGATGTGTGATCACTCAGCGCATAGGTGAAACAACAGCGCTTGGAGAGACCACGACCTGCCTCTACCACCGTCCTCAGCGCTAGACAACCCCGCATCGACCGACACAAACTTGTTAGTTCGAAAGATGTCGAGACTACCTTCCTGTTAGCAATATTACTTCTTCTTGATTCTGCTGAAGAGTGAATGGGATGGATATAATAAACATATAACAGATACTAGTACTATTTTTATTCGAACGCCAATTCATGAGCTTTTATTTCGTAGACAGTTTAGCGAGCCATCATTAATTATTCTATTCTTGGCTACAAGCTTGGCACCTTCAGTAGCGTCCATCAGCCCCTGTAGTGCGCAGACATCGGGAGACGCCGGGCACAATATTAAATGCCCCACTGTTGGTGGGACAACATCACTTCATTTATTTACATTTTAAAATCACCTGCTCATAGTGAAAGATAGAGCAGAGAGCATACAGCATGGAGCGGTGCTGGCCCAGTGGTAACGACCGCGACTTACGAGTTGTAGGCTCGAACCCTGACAAGCGCTTTACTTTGTGTTGGGGTCAGTCGTGTCGAGGGAAACCAGTTCCACCAAGCTGGTCTAAGTTGGTGGTATAGCCCGGGATGTGGGAGTACAAGGGTTAAATTATAGTAAACTAGCTGCGCCCTGCGGTTTCACCCGCATAAATTTCGATTCCGTGGGAATATCGGGATAAAAAGTATCCTATGTGTTAATCCAGGTTGTCAGCTATGTCCATACTAAATTTAATCAAAATTGGTCCAGCCGTTTGAGCGTGAAGAAGTAACAAACACACTCACTCACAAACTTTCGCCTTTATAATATTAGTGTGATAAGTGAAATCATTTATCTCAGATCTGTAAATGATTCCATCCCCAGTAATCCCAAAACGGTGAAGGAAAACACCGTGAGAGAACCGGTATGTCCTAGAACCAAAAATTATTCGAAGACATGTGACAGCTACCAACGCGCACTGTGCCCGCGTGGGGGACTGCTGCCCGCTCCCATCCCAGAGAGGAGCTGTGCCCCAGCTATCAACGCGCACTGTGCCCGCGTGGGGGACTGCTGCCGCTCCCTCTCCCAGAGAGGATCTGTGCCCCAGCTACCAACGCGCACTGTGCCCGCGTGGGGGACTGCTGCCCGCTCCCATCCCAGAGAGGAGCTGTGCCCCAGCTACCAACGCGCACTGTGCCCGCGTGGGGGACTGCTGCCCGCTCCCTGTCCCAGAGAGGAGCTGTGCCCCAGCTACCAACGCGCACTGTGCCCGCGTGGGGGACTGCTGCCCGCTCCCTGTCCCAGAGAGGAGCTGTGCCCCAGCTACCAACGCGCACTGTGCCCGCGTGGGGGACTGCTGCCCGCTCCCTGTCCCAGAGAGGAGCTGTGCCCCAGCTACCAACGCGCACTGTGCCCGCGTGAGGGACTGCTGCCGCTCCCTCTCCCAGAGAGGATCTGTGCCCCAGCTACCAACGCGCACTGTGCCCGCGTGGGGGACTGCTGCCCGCTCCCATCCCAGAGAGGAGCTGTGCCCCAGCTACCAACGCGCACTGTGCCCGCGTGGGGGACTGCTGCCCGCTCCCTGTCCCAGAGAGGAGCTGTGCCCCAGCTACCAACGCGCACTGTGCCCGCGTGGGGGACTGCTGCCCGCTCCCTGTCCCAGAGAGGAGCTGTGCCCCAGCTACCAACGCGCACTGTGCCCGCGTGGGGGACTGCTGCCCGCTCCCTGTCCCAGAGAGGAGCTGTGCCCCAGCTACCAACGCGCACTGTGCCCGCGTGAGGGACTGCTGCCGCTCCCTCTCCCAGAGAGGATCTGTGCCCCAGCTACCAACGCGCACTGTGCCCGCGTGGGGGACTGCTGCCCGCTCCCATCCCAGAGAGGAGCTGTGCCCCAGCTACCAACGCGCACTGTGCCCGCGTGGGGGACTGCTGCCCGCTCCCTGTCCCAGAGAGGAGCTGTGCCCCAGCTACCAACGCGCACTGTGCCCGCGTGGGGGACTGCTGCCCGCTCCCTGTCCCAGAGAGGAGCTGTGCCCCTGCTACCAACGCGCACTGTGCCCGCGTGGGGGACTGCTGCCCGCTCCCTGTCCCAGAGAGGAGCTGTGCCCCAGCAGTGGGAAGATTATAGGCTAATTAAGGTTATGCTTAAGCTGTCTATAATTATTCTGTATTGTGACCGTGTGTTCATTATTTATCAAAATCTATGCATATCCGTCCGACGTCAGTCAGTCCGACACACGTCTGTTCATCCATCCTAAACGTCGATGGACGTAACAGTATAAATCTCTACGGATTCATAGGTACTACGGTGCCACTATCGCTCCCGGCTAGTATCCCAATAGTATCCCCTAGAGAGTGGCATTAAAAGAAAAGGTCAGAAAATAAATGAATAACAACATTAATTATTATGTTGGTAAAGCACGAGTGATGGGGGCGCGGGTTGCAAGCGGTTTAGTCAAATATTAGTGAGTCAATACATCCGCGGGGCAGGCGGCGAGCGGCGGGGCGCGGTGGCGGCCAGCTCGCGGGACATTAATAGTGCAGCTCCCGACGTATCGCTACTACGTGCCACCGCGGGCGTACCCGGCCGGACTGGCTTGTACCTAATATCTCCAAAATAAACTCTTTTGATTGTCAGCTTGTCTTCAACTCCTATCAATTAAGCATCAGAATAATGCTTGGTTAACTCGTTGGTGGAAGTCCTCCTCATGTTCTACCAGTGTGCATAAAGTTCAAACAGTATGAATACAACTGATTTGATTGCACGGGACTATGTCCGAGCTGGTACATATTAGTAGAGCTCAGCAGTAGTTAGCAGTAGCCTGTGGCTGCGGTCGTTACTTACTGCCCGCCTGGCTAACTTGGAGCTGCGCCAAACTAGCCCACTTCATCGTTACTTTATACTGCATAGATAACGGTTCAACTTGAACCCTAAGCACACCTCGGGTCAATCTCAAGTGATCGGGAATCGAACTCGTTTACCTGCCTGCCACCCACAAATATGTCCGTCGTGTGAGGCTGCAGTAAATTGATTTCATTACCCCAACACGTGGTTTCAATGTTTAACTCATTACCTAATGTTTTATATTATGTACAAGACTTTCTCTCGTTGTCGCCCGGACTTGGATCGTTCTATAGAATAAAACGTTAATAATTCAGAAATAAAGTGATTCAAATGGAATAATTAGCAGACAATGGGACTCGATATCATCTCCGACCTAGTATGAATATAACAGCCCTTACAGCTGACTGCGACATTGTAAGATTTCAATTCAATAGTCAACATCTCGACATAGGAAGGGTAATCTAAAGATAAGTGTCCCTTAATATTGTGTGTTGTGACATGTCGGCAGGTCTGCAGGGGCCTTAATATTGTGCGTTGTGAAGTCTGTAGGGGTCTTAACTTGAAAGGGTAGCAAGTGGAGAGGGAGCGCGGCTTTTTATTATCATGTTCACTTGTTAACAAATTGCCTTTCAAAACGAGAAGTAATATTCCTCTGGGGTACCTAGATCAAATATTGTGCGGGACTGGGACAATGTGCTCCTCACACAAGTACCGAATGTCTTCTACATGTTTGTATTGGGTGGGGACATTCATCGCGCACCTATTCTACACTATTCCAATATGTTTAAACTCAGAAACCGGATTCGATACCAGGTGGAGACGATACCAGGTGGAGACGCCCATACGAAAATAAATTAAACTGCGTAATTTTTTTTATTTAATGACGTTCCCAATCTGCATACAAAAATTCAATTAAATATATCCACCAGCTTAGTCACTACAGCTAGTCAAAGATTGGCAAAATCCATAGTCGGCCTATATAGATCACTACTATTTCGTTTGTTTGAAGAAATCGCTTTTTTATTTCGATGTTAGGAGTTATTTCATAGTTCCAAAATAGTCTTCTGCATTGGTATTGCCAGTGTTTTCATATATTTATTGTCATTTTGTCGTCTCCACATTGTATATTATTCACGATCATATCCCGGGCTGATAGCATTTTTTTCAGTAAGTTCTTGACATGTGTTTACTAAGGTGTGCACAGCACACAGCACACGTGTTCCTTGACATGTGTTTACTAAGGTGTGCACAGCACACAGCACACGTGTTCCTTGCGTGAACTTAGACATGGACATGGTAGTAAGTATGTGTTCTCAAGAAGCAGGTACTTGGTCACAATGGCGAAGTGTGATTATTATTATTTGCAGCAGATAAGCATCGAATCTGTTTGATGGATGCCCCCCGCTTATTAACTTGAACTGAATGTGCCGTACTTGTGTGATGGTTGGCTAACAGCAAGGTAGAGCGGTGTGAGCGCTGTGCTAAAGTTTCGAACGAACTCTGTCAAGGGTTGAATAGATAGGCTCAATCTGCGATGCTCTTAATACAAATGAGTTCGATTCCGACTGATATCCGGTCTCGTGAGTGAGGTTCGAAGTCATACCACAATGAGCTTTACAGAATAGCACTACAGCAGCGCATGCGCGCATCCGGTACAGGCATGAATGACTCGTGTCCATCACAGTAATGTTACATTACGATGCAGACAAGCTCCTGCTATATGTTTGAAATGCTCATAGTCTGTCGATAAAAGTACACTCATAGAATTTATGATGTTTCTGATTTGTTGTATTTAGTAGAGAACAGAGAGCGATTGTAGATAGGAAGGAAGTACCGCGAGTGGTCGCAGGCACAGACGCAGCCGTCATCGACTCGTACGCACGATTTGTGTTACATGCGTACGCTCATAATATTACTCTCTGCGAGTACGTATGACTGTTGTGTCAAGCCAGTATTCATCCCACTTCAGGACAAATACATCCCTCTCCCTTTGCCACGTAGGCTACTTCTTCATTTGACTGTGGCTCCGTAGCATACTTAATAATAACGTCAGGGTACAAAATAATAACGTCAGGGTACAAAAATGGCTAAAATAGTGCTTATTTACAAATTTACGAAATGATTGTGTCACGCCTGTAATTATTATTTATTGGTACTCTTAGTTATTTGTTAAGACAACAACACGCGTAGGCGCAGGTGAGTGATCCTCTTTTAGGGCTCAACGACATCTCGCTTCACGTTATTAATGAGTCAGTCACAATGTAACCTGTCACCTGTCAGTCTTGTGCAACTGTTACTTACTACATTAACGTATAGCTGATATTTGGAACATACTTTCATACTGGTTCACCAAAGTATTGTCGTTGGTAATGTCTTCCAAATTGAGAAAACATTTATGGTCCTACGTTCATTTATAGATCATTAATTTAAATCATGAATGCTAGTTTAAAAGTTATTTAAAAGTTAGTAAAAATACGTAATATTGATGATTACAGGTAAGTAATAATTGACATAGATACACTTATATGTGTGCTAGACACACCTTTTTTTTTTTTTTTTTTTTTGTTTTCGGGGGACCTAATGACAAAAACAATAGCTCAAACAGCACTCGTCCTCTTTTCGAATCCTGCTCTCTGGTGGTTTTTGTCAGAAGCGCGATAATTGAGGATACCTTGATAAACGGACTGATGAAGTCATCAGCGGGCACTGACGGCAGACGCGCCGCGCCGGGCAGCCGCTGCCCGTAGGGCCTCCGCACAGGCCGCAGCCGTTGCCCGCCGTATGCGCCCCTCACGAGACTAACGCGCATCGGATGGGTGGTTCTACCGGGTGCGGCGATTGAAATGTCCGTATGCGAAAATGAAATATTTTTGTTAATTTTCAATATTTATTTATACACTTTTACTACATGAAAAAAAGAGGTTCAAAGTTTTATTACGACTTATTCTGATGGAATACAGCCACCTTTAGCCTTCACCACAAGCTCGAGTCTCTTTCTGAAAGAAGCGCAGGCTGCTCGAACGACGTCATCACTTAAACTATTCCATTCTCGCGTAAGAGTAGCTTTGAGCGCTTCAACCGATGTGTGTTTTTTAGCACAAGCCTTGGCCTGTAAAACACCCCAAATACAAAAGTCTAGCGGGTTCAAGTCAGGCGATGATGACGGCCACATATCTCGGTCGATCAGCACCGGAACGTTTGCTTTCAACCAATTTTGTGTTCCAATTGCTCTGTGCGATGGTGCCGAGTCTTGTTGAAAAGTCCAACGCTCAGAACCGAATGTGTTGCGTGCCCACGGTAACAGCCCTGGTTTTAACACCTTATCTTGATAAATTTGCTGGTTTATTTTTACTTCATTGCGACCCATTGGAAGAAAAATGAGAGGAGAACGGCCTTTTTCGGACACTGCCGCCCAGACCATGATTTGGTCGGCTCCTTGACGTCGAGTGACTCGCAATTCATCAGAATGATCACTGACACGTCCCTTTAACCAAACACGGTCATTTTGTTTATTAAGAAACTGCTCAACACAGAAAGTTTTCTCATCCGAAAACACCAAATTGGGAAGCTCTCCAGAGTCGAGCAAGCGAATCAGCTCCTTCGATCGATCCAACCGTTTGGTACGTTGCAAAGCAGTAAGTTCCTGAGAAAGGTTTTTTTTAAATGGTTTGACCTTAAGCTTTTCCTTCAATATACGACGTACGCTGCGGTCACTCACCTTGAGATCCTGCGCGAGCTGATTTGCTGAGCGCGCTGGATTTCTGTTTAATCGATGACGCACCTTTTCGACAACTGCTGGCGCCGTTGCAGTACAGCGTCGACCACCACCATAGCGTTTCTTAACGCTACCAGTCTCATTGTAACGTTGAATAGTACGATGAACAAATTTTTCGTTCAATTGAAGATTTGGCAGCGCTCGACGAATTTCAATGTTCGATTTTCCCGCCAAATGAAGCGCAATCACTGAATTACGTTTTATGTCCATTGTTCTAAATTCGAATGTGTTTCTCTCACGACAAAATCACTTCAAATAACGATAGTGAACATGTCAAAGACTACCCTTTGAAATTTTTACTGCGTTCGATTCAGTGGTTCGAATTTTAAAACAGTTAGAAGGAGACGGACAGTTCAATTGCCGGACCCGGTAATGTTGCACATAGATGTAGAGGCTGGAGACTGGATGCTCTTCCGTTTATGTGGTGGTTTTGTTGTGTGGTTGGACAGGACAGGAGATACTAAGAACTGTTTCTGTAATGTTGATCAGGCAAGTGTTGGCTAGGAAACAAAATTGATCCCTTCTTCTTACGACCTGCTTAATTTTATGTTATGAAAAGGTTACAAATCTGTAAATCCGTTGAATAAAGCAGATAAGAAAGCAACCAAATGGTATTATATATTATCAGCCGAGTTATTATTGTACAAAGTTATACTTACCTAAACACAAAAGTTATATCTTGATTTGATTAATTAGTAATGGCGACAAAATAGTTATGATCATTATCGCCCAGCTGTATTTCCGGTGTTTCTATATTAGATAGTAAATCTAAACTGCGCAAATAGAAAGCTTTCAAAACCAATTATATTATAAAAAATTAGATAGTACAGTAATAGTTGAGTAGGTACTAGATACAAAAGCAATAAACATTTCGATAAATACAATAAACATTAAAAAGCTTTTTTACTCACAAACAACTGACAGTTGCGCCGTATTTTGACAAAAACTGTTTATAACCGACAATTATTTGGGTTTTTTTATGAACTACTTGCAGAGGTTGTAATTGTACCGTAACTTGGGCCTTTTGTGTCTGCGCAGTAAAAAGCGGAAGTTTTTGTTAGTATTGGACCTAACAATAGATTCGCAGTATTTTGATATTTTAACTTATTAACTGATTTTAGCTGTTAGAATATCTGAGGTAGGTACTTTCTCTTATTCTTTTGAGGACGCTTGCGTTCGACAGCATTCGCTTCAGCCCCTTTGGATAACTCAATCTTGTTCTTACCGTTCGTTGACGGATAGGTGGAGCGCGACTTGAACTCTAAAAGTAAGTCTTGTCGTTTCTTTTGTTTCTCTATCCGTGTTTTTCGCATTTCGGGGTTATAAATCTGCATGCGTTGTGTGCGAGTGCGGCGAGGGGTGCGGGGTGCGGGGTGCGGGAGGCAGGGCAGATAGGGTCGACATGGTCCAGGTGCGGGGGCGGCAGATGTCAGCGTGATGACGTCATTGTGACCCACATCCCGCTGTTGTGACAGACGCACACCAAACAGCACAATATGGGGCACAGAAGCACTACGCAACTTACAAAACACATCGAACTGTTCCTTCAACTTTATGTGTATGGCCGTTGTTAAGAGTTGGTCTACTCCAACCTCAGTTGCTGAGTGGCAGGAGCATGAGGCACACAGCACGGGGAGACAGTCTCCCCGTGCTGTGCTGACGCTTGCGTCAGGCATGCCCGAGCACTATAGTGTTGCATAGGAATAGTTAATATGGAGGGTACGTGTCAGGTCACTGTCGTCAATGTGAGGTGTGGGTGACCGGTGTTCTGAATGTTCTGATATACCTTTGTTATATGAGTCTGTTATTGTTCCCGGCAGAGCTTACGTCTCTTCTAGTATTGTACCATCTTTTCCGAGCTCTCGGTACGGTGTCGGACCACGGTAGGTGCCATGTCCACCGGCGGAAGGCGATTATCACACTGCCACGCATCACGCTGCATGCTGCGTGTCAACGCAACGTCCAGGACATCTCAATGTTTCATCTAAACACTACATCCCTAATTTATGTTCCGCGAAAATCAGTAGTTTTGAAATTAAAATTTATTTTCTGAAAGTCTCTTCTCCAGTCATGTAAGCCTCTCTACATTAAAAGTGATAGCAATAAATCGAATCAAATGGGTAGTAGGTACCTACTGGGAAGAAGCTGATGAGCTCTTCTAAGAAATCAAACAACGTTACGATTTCATTTCGTTTATTTTGAGTGAACGTCTTTACATTTCCCCGATTAAAATATCACCTTTTTATTCTAAACCAAAAAAACCTAATACAAAATATTTGACACCTCATCCTGAACTTGCTCGACTGTTCGAATGCGACCAGAGCTAATCTATTGCCAGCCTGCACTTTACTTTAGCGGACAAACTTTACAGATGTTTGATACGTAAAAAAGATAGGTTTTCCTTAAAAACTATAAATTTCAGCGAAAGTGTTCATAGATGTGTAACGTAACAATTCGGGGCTGCAGCAGTGCACTGACCACAGCTCACAGAGCACTTGACGCTCGTGTGTCTACTGAACTGACGCCTCGCGGAACTTGAGCTCAACGACCCTATTTCTTGTAAACTTTGCGCTTTTTTTGTTGTTTCCAAAGATTTTATCAAAAGAGCAAATGACAAATAGTAGCATACCTATAGTTTCTATGAAATAATTATAATAACAACAACAAAATCTTACACGATCAGCTCCAAGGCATTTGACTGCGTTAATCACGGAACCTTACTCTTGATTATTGAGCATTATGGACTAGGCAAACTTGCGCTCAGTTAAGTAAAATCTTATTTAAATGATAGACAACAGAACGTTCAAATAAATAGTAAAAGTGGGTGTTCCACTAAATTCGATATTAAGTCCTTTCCTCTTTTTAGTATATATGAATGATCTAATTATAAAGTGCTCTGTGGATCTACCCCATTTATTAAAAAACCAACCACAAATGGTTTTATTTGCTGACGATACTTCCTTAATGTTTAAGATGACGTGCATCAAATCTTGACGTACTACTACAGGTGCAAAATTGGTTCAATGCTAATAATTTAGTATTAAATGGGAAAAAAACTAAGAGCATAAGATTTGCTTTACCGAATGTTAAAAGTAGTGATTGAGAAATAGTAGGTATTGAATAAAGAGAAACTAGAATTCGTCAGTAAAACTGTTTTCTTGGGGATCACGCTCGAAGGGGTCCTCATTTAACATCTCTTGCAAGACGGCTAAGTTCAGCGGCATATCCTGTACCAAAAATCCGTCAATTTACTAATGTAGATACCGCGAGGCCAGTCTATTTCAGTTACTTTCATAATAATATATTTTTTTTTAAATAATAATAATGATAAGCGGTAGGTACTTCTGGACACGGCTCGCATTGTCAGGAGGTTCCTCTCTCTGGAGCCCTGACCGCCGGTAGCTTGGACCCTGTTCCCGATACCGGTGGGCTACTATTTTTTTATATTTTTAAATGTTTTTTTTTTATCTTTTTGTTTATAAAAATATTTAAAAATGTAATTTGTAGGTATTTAAATTAAATAAAGGAGATAATAATAATTTCAAACTCTACAGAAAGCTGCTATCCTGAACACTTGCAGAATTGTTCGGAAATTCCTGCAGAACGACAATGATGCACAAATAGCACACCCACAAACATCATTCACCACCGCAACACAAAGTGAACACATTATATCACCACGCCACATATCATCATCAATTATCACTTAGGTTAGGACTCTCAAGGGTAGCACTTGGCTTTGGCCCGTGTTACCCAAAAAAAACCGGCAGATCAGTGCCGAGATACAAAAATGTATACTAACAAATAATAATAATAATTTATTTGTAGTATCATAGTATCATGTCTTACGGTATTTTACTATGGGGACGTGCTCGAGTCTATTTTTATTTTGCAGAAAAGAGTCATCAGAGCAATATATGGCCTCCGCAGGCGCGATTCTCTAAGGGTTTAAAGATATTAATATCGTGACGGTACCTTGTCAATATATCTATGAAAACATCATGTAACGTAAGGAAGAGTTGATTGATCTTTTCGGGAAAAGAGGCAAATGATGCTGTTCCATGCGTCATGTTCGTGAACGGGTGCCGTCAGTGGGGTTTGGTCGTCTCCTAGCCGCCACGGATTATTTTAATTTCTGAATTGTTTTTTTTTATCTTTTTTACTATGGACGCTTTTAACATGCACGTCTTTCTATATCGTTCTCACATGCATCATTTCAACATGAATGATGTAACCAATATTTTGTAACAGTTGTAACTAACGCATTAGGAATTTTTCCCTGTAATGTGAATGATTTAAAAAATTGTCCGAGGATTTTGTTGCGCGTTCTTCTCCATAGGTACCTACTAGCGTAGTAGTAGGTACTACGCTTTGGAATGGGCAACTAGTTTCATCTTTCTGACTGACCGACCTCTTGATAACTAGTTTCATCTTTCTGACTGACCGACCTCTTGACAACTAGTTTTATCTTTCTGGCTGACCGACCTCTTGACAACTAGTTTCATCTTTCTGACTGACCGACCTCTTGACAACTAGTTTCATCTTTCTGGCTGACCGACCTCTTGACAACTAGTTTCATCTTTCTGACTGACCGACCTCTTGACAACTAGTTTCATCTTTCTGGCTGACCGACCTCTTGACAACTAGTTTCATCTTTCTGACTGACCGACCTCTTGACAACTCAAAAGTGCCTGTAAGTGGTTTATTTGAAATTAACTAATTACAGGCACTGAGTAGTATTTGAGTTTGAGTTTGAATATGTAGATTGTTTTCCATCGAAGTTTCTTCTACGTGTAACTAATGACAACTTATTCATAACCGTCGAGCCTGCCTGTCTAGTTGTACACATAGATTTTGTACTGAAAGCTCTCCGGAACTTTTAACAATAATTGCTCAATTTCTCTACCTTCTTCAGAAACTTAGAAAAACCTTAAAACATTATAAACTTCGCAATAAAAACCCTCTAATTTTTATTTTTTTCCACTTCCGAGTCCCGTTACCGACCAATAGTCGCAGAATACTTAGTACCTACCTAATGACACCAGGACGACGCCGACGGACTGTACAAGTGTTGTAAAGTTAACTAGAAGTCACTTTACAAATTCTTTCACAACAAAATTTATCTCATTGTTTGTTTTAGTATATTCATGTAGGTACCTACGTATATTTATGTGTGTTAATATTCACATAATATAAGCTAACTCTTAAAATAATAATATGTACTCGACTCGTACATGTATATGTACTCGGACATGTATATGAATAAAAGAAGCAAAAGAATCACAACAAAATTGATTTAATACAAAAATGTTGGTGTTAGAGTTAAGTACTTACCTATAATTATTGGTAAGTACAGACACTGACGGAAGAGCACAATTGTGGTATTAGTACGTTATTAGGTACCTACGCTACTATAACACGACATGTCACCTGACAATGACCTCTTTACCAAAAAAATGTTATTTCTAAATGTATTCAACTTACGAGTAATTAATGTAATGAGTGTATTCAAAATATTTAAAGCCAATTAATTGTTTATCCCTTGCAATACTCAAGTGCACGCAGTTACATTATGGTAATCAGACTAATTAACATTGAAGCTAATAAACTAATGAATTCGTCATTGTTCTGATGAACTGCACCAACCGCCACTTGTGGAGCAGTCGCAGGCACCTGGCCGCCGCTCTACACGCCCCACACGCTCCACACGCTTCACACGCCGAGAGTCTTTGTTGTCTGCACCCGACCTGGCCAATACCCAGGAGACGAACAGCAGGTCTTAACTTTTGGCACTCTCTCTACAAGTCATCTCTTCAATCAGCTGACTTCTTTGTATGAATGTTAAAAGAACACGATCAGATCCCTTTCGTGCACAAATTAAAGACTTTTAATTGTTTGATGATACGACTGTGACTGTTGCCTGGTGATGGTGACTCAACGTGAATCATCCATATCTGTTATTTTAATATTATCGTCCTCAACATCTTGTTAATTGATATGAAGTTATTAATTACTAGTTACAACTTTAATTAACAGTATAAGTATTAAATACACATTGAGTTATTGTAATATTATACTTACTGATATTTTAGTAGAGATACATAACTTGAGTATCTAAGTATCTGATTCACGTAACTTAGACAGAATGTAGTCTTTATTTATGAAATTTGTAAGTTAAAGGTAACTTACACATATATGGTCAGTTCCCTCATTACAGCAGCAAACCGTCAGATATTTCAGTGTTCAAGATTCGAACATTTGTATTAGTATAATACGATACCTGGCCTATACCTACCTACGAAGGTGGTATAAAGTATAATACGATACCTGGCCTATACCTACCTACGAAGGTGGTATAAAGTATAATACGATACCTGGCCTATACCTACCTACGAAGGTGGTATAAAGTATAATACGATACCTGGCCTATACCTACCTACGAAGGTGGTGTAAAGTATAATACGATACCTGGCCTATACCTACCTACGAAGGTGGTATAAAGTATAATACGATACCTGGCCTATACCTACCTACGAAGGTGGTGTAAAGTATAATACGATACCTGGCCTATACCTACCTACGAAGGTGGTATAAAGTATAATACGATACCTGGCCTATACCTACCTACGAAGGTGGTATAAAGTATAATACGATACCTGGCCTATACCTACCTACGAAGGTGGTGTAAAGTATAATACGATACCTGGCCTATACCTACCTACGAAGGTGGTGTAAAGTATAATACGATACCTGGCCTATACCTACCTACGAAGGTGGTGTAAAGTATAATACGATACCTGGCCTATACCTACCTACGAAGGTGGTGTAAAGTATAATACGATACCTGGCCTATACCTACCTACGAAGGTGGTGTAAAGTATAATACGATACCTGGCCTATACCTACCTACGAAGGTGGTGTAAAGTATAATACGATACCTGGCCTATACCTACCTACGAAGGTGGTGTAAAGGTTCTCATACTTTAAAGAGTTTCAAAAATGGTCCGGAACGTTAGAAAAAAAAGACTAGGTATAAGTGTGGTATCAGAGGCGTTAATTATTAACGAGCGTATTTGTATTGGTAAGGAATGATATTGTTATTAATTATAATAGGAAACATATTATTTGAAGGCATGCCGTAAACGACATATGGGTGTCAGTAAAATTATGCTGATAGATAGTGTTCTGTTCAGTGGATGCTACATATTGTTACGTTCGTGGTATGTGCGTGACGTAATGTCTGCAAGTGTCTTGTAACACAGACTCTGCCGCTCTCCTGTGTGGCGTGGTGTGACATGTTAATTAGCGAGCGAGAGGTTCAAGTTCAGGCTTCGTCTGACCCGCGGTCACTGACCCCGCCGCCCGTGACGTAACAACAACCACTCATTACCTACGCCGACATACTCCACCCAGACGAGTACACACGGGCGACGCCGCTCCGACTTGCCGGCTGAGCACGACGCGCTGCACGCGCTGGGTGGCACGCCAGTCGTGCCTTCTAGTTTAAATCAGTGAACCTTGAGAAACCCAAACTTAAACGTAACAAAAACTGGAGCCGCCGACAAAATGAATGGACGACTGAAGCATGTTTTTGTTGAGGATGAACATTGTGCTTAGGGGCATTCCGGAGCGCGGGACGCGGCGAGCGACGCCCGCGCCCGCTTTACATACGTCGCCGAGGAAAATCCATAACGGCACGCGGAAAACCCTTTTAATATACGGCACGTAAATAAGAGTAGAGACGCGGGGGCGGCGGCCACGGGCGGGGGGGTCGAGCCGCCATTGGCCGGCCGCCTCGCCCCGCCCCCGCGAAAAAAACCGTCGGAAAAAAGCGGCGCTCGCACGGCAGTGTCTCACGGACGCGCTCGGTGGGCGGACGCTCGCTTCGAAGAGACGGCGCGACCCAGGACCGGCGGCCGCGGCCGCGCCATGCCCGCGCTGGCCCTGCGCGACCAGCCGCTCGACTGCTCCATGCGCCTGCGCGAGTTGCCCGCCTGGCCGCCGCCGCACCCGCGGCCCGCCAGCGACCAGCAGCGACACGGTCAGTAGACCAGCCGCGACCGGCGACCGCCAGTGCCCCAGTGTGTAGTGTATCCGCGACCACCGGAGGGTAAACAAACAGTGCTCCCCAACGCTCCGCCAGCCATTGTGTCGCGGCTCCCATTCATAAAGTCAGGCATCTCATTCTTGAGCCTTTGATCCGCGGTGCCGACCCACGTGCGCGGGGCTCGAGGGTCACGTCGGGGGCACATTGTTGTGACCCGGGAGTCGTACTCGCTATACAAATTGGAACCGATACCAAACCTCAGTCAAGTCATTGTAACCCGTTCACTTTGCGCCTAACGCGGGATAGGCGCATTTGTAATGCGCGTACGCAACTGTTATGTGCGATACTTGTCGTGTAATGGTTGGCTAAGAAGTCGTTAGTGTTTGTTATTCGCTCGCTACCGTACCGACGCCGACGTTCGTCTACCTTCGTTGTCTCGCATGTAAGGAACAGGCAACAGCTCTCTACCAAATTAATCCTTAACTGAATTATACGTTGTGATTAGTGATGTTCATAAAATCGCAAAGGTTAATTCCGTTCACACAGGACAATCGCAACGATGTCTATGGTAAGCTTTATGTTTAATACACTGACTGGGATCTTCACATATCACATCACATAAGTATACTATTTAGTAATTTCAATTTAGATACATTCAAAAATGCATTCAATGGGTCGCTTGCACGACGTGCGATTCTGCGCTATACAAGTGCTGCTTAGGTTCTGTTAAAGCGCAAAAAAAAATGAATTTTGTTCACCTGGAGAAAAACATAAATATTTACCTATTTTATCTGTACCTAGATGTTCCAGTTTAACTAATCTTCTATTTAGACTGGTATCTGTGACTTACATTTTAGCTATAATAGATTGTGTCGGTAAAAACTTAAAATCTTGTTAAAAATATTAATTTTATAATTTTTACGTACACACAAATTAATGGTAAAACTAAGGAGTTTAGTATTTAATTTCTTAGATAACTACATAATTATCCATTTTGTCATTATAAAACTAAATTTAATTTGATAGAAGTTACCATGCAAGCTGAGTTACAGCTAACAATAAGTCTATAATGTTTATGATGTTGATAACTCAAGTTGAAACTAACCATAATTAATTATTAGAAAAGAAAACTAATCATATTGCCTATCTAATTAGGTTATTTAAATAATTTATGTCGTGATTAGAAGCTAAGTATCCTTCTTGCTTGCCATTTTAATTACTTCTTATAAAACAATTGAGTACTTATAACAACTTATACCCATAATTTATTATATTCATTGACATTTCTTGGAAGTAGGATATTAGTAAATTAAAAAAATTCAAAGATAGCCCAAACAAACAGTTCGACTAGTGTCGCGTACCAACTGCCGAGGTGCACCTCTCGTATAAATAACTGCGAGCAAGTAATACGACAATAATCCCTTATCGAAACTTATGTGGGGTCAGGTGGCGTATTGTGATTTAGCGGGGTCAGGCAAGGGTTGTCCCTCGGGAGTCAGCACTCCCTCCGCAAATAATATTAACTCTCTTTATGCGAGCCTTTGTCACCTCGCCGGCCGCACCGCTCTCGCGCGGCTAGCTATCGCGCAACACGCCGAGTGTCGTCCACCTGCAGCTACTGATTTGTTTAATATTAGATAATAATGAGTCAACACGTCGCGCCCTCGTACCGCCGAGTACGCCGGCGCGGGCGCCGGGCGCGCCCTGCTCGGTCGCACCGATAAACAGATTTATCGTAATAACATTATATTAGTAAATCATTCGCTGATAGTGTTCCCGATTACATCGACAAGACATGTTCACGACAACATGTCAGTGTCACAGCGCGCGCTAACAAGTTTTCGACTCCACAGAAACGGAACACAAAGTACATCATCACTAATATCTTCATCTTTCCCCGAACTCTAGACAATACACTAATGGCGTTTTTATCGCTCTCCCCACGAATTATATTAAAATTACGATCGAAAAGGCATCAAATCACCGTAATGTAATCGATGTAAAATGCGCGCGGAGCCGCTCCGAGGTGTAATTCGGTTGTAATAATGTCATCTACGTAAGTGAATTAGCGGGTGATGGAGTCACGCGTTGTTTACGAGTGTAATAATACGTGTCGGCCGCGTCGCTCGCGCGGAGTCGAGTGAGCGGAGCGGAGCGAGCTGCGCGCGCGCATGGGAGCGCGCTGAACTTTGGCACGACGCACGCAACACGCGCACCTGTCGCCCAAATTGCCCGCCATCACAAACACCGTGTTTGCGACATAACGATTGCTTTTGATTGGATTCTTTCCTTTCGTTTTCACCTTTGGTTCCAGCCCCCTCGATTACTGATTACCACTGCGTTTTATTTTTCAATTCATTGAACTCAACAATGTGGAACCTAATATTAATTTTATTTAGTAAAGACTTATGTTAATTTTGAATCAAGCGCAAACACAACTGTAGAGAAAATTGTAGTACAGGTGTGCACTGTGTGCAGTCGGCTAGGTAGGAAGGGACGTACGAGTACATTTGCTCAAACGACTCAGTTACACCAACTTACAAATTAAATATCTTACACATTTAACGGAACCAAAGCCTGCCATTTGTTTTCATTCTCAAAATCCACTGTGCTAGCGGTATAGGAGTTGTGATAATGCTTTATATAGGTCATTTAATAAGTTTAGTAACATGGCGTGTTACTAAACTACGCACAGCACTATTTTTAAGTGTTACGCCATTATATTTTAGTTAAAGTCAATTGGGATTATTTTTGTAACCATGGGTGAAATTAGTAACCATGGGTGAAGTTAGCTAAGTACTCTAATAATATAATTTGTACATTTTCACTGTAATGTTCAACAGAACGTAGTCATAGTGCATTGGTAAGGCGTTAGTAGGAACAGTCATATAGTAGGAGCAGTTTTCATAATTATCTTAATAATAAATCAAGAAATAAGCACATACCGTCAGCTGATTCATATCAACACGACGGCTCGCTTGTAAAGAGATTTGAACGTGTTTTATGTGTGATTATTATATATTGTAAGTGTGTGTAATAACTAATGTAGACAGGTGAATACCGACTTGTAATGTTAAATGACGGATATAATTTTACAACGTTATGTAAAACAATGGATCTATTAGTTATAATATAATCATTATAAAAGCTTAAGTTTTCTAACTGAAAACAACAAACGAATGTTCAATGAACAGTAATCATCTATGATGAATCAACTAACGAATCAATATAATGAATTGCATTGTCAAGTAAAGTATTTAAAACGGACATGTCTGCACAGCGCTTGGTTATATCAGATTGGTAATTACCGGTAAACAAATCCGACTCGGAAGTATTGCATTATCTCTGTAGTGATTATAGTTCGAGCGAGCCCCTCTTAGTCCAGCTACAGTATCATAAAATAGACTTAACGAGTACTTCAACGTATTTCCTAGACATGAACGTAAAGTGTAGCAGGTATAATAGCCCCGTGACGGCGCGTCATCAATAATCCTTTAGCTCCGCTTTGCGCGGTCACCGCGCGGCCGCACCGGGTCGGGTCGGGCCGGGCCGTACTGGATAAAATAAGGACAGTAGGAAAGAACGAAGTTTTCACGGTATTCTTCGAATGCTAGGCACTTCTCCAATTTTTGTTCTAAATAATTTGCTTGGGGCTTAAATGCGCTCCCCAGGATTCACCGAGCTTCATTGTTTCGGCACTCTTCTGGTCAGCAGTCACAAACATCAATCTATTCTATAATGAAATAAATTACTTTTCGAATACATACCTACTACACACTTTGAAATAGTACAAGAATCCCATTAAGGTTCTTTCAAACGCTACTGGCATGTGCAGTGCTCATCTGTCACAACTTTCAAACGCTACTGGCATGTGCAGTGCTTATCTGTCACAACTTGGTCACAATACTCGCAAGTTATTACAGTTTTCAATAAAGTTTCCTTTTATTCAGTTTTCAAAGATTTTGGCACTCGAATCTTATATAAATACAGTACAGTAATCAGATGAACATCGTTACTTATTGTTTATGAATTTCTTAGTTAAAACCGATGACTCAAAGGTTTTCGTATACCGTATGCGACACCCACGAGAAGCACGCGTGACGGACTTTCACTGACGCACGACATTATAATTACCTATTTACTTTATTACATGAGACTGCTTTACCACCGCCATGTTTGGACAAGACAGTTGTTCATTTGACATAATATGTTATTAGAAACAACAAATGAAAATAAATATCTAAGTCAGCTTTTAGAGCAGGCGGAAAACGTATACCTAAAAATATTTTCTGTGATGACTTTCTGTCATTAACCAAACAAATGCCACATGCTCTTTTATTTGTTCACTAAGGCTTAGACGGAAGGTGAAGCAGCTATACAATATAAACCAAGACAGCGTGTAACTCGGAGTGCGGATTCCCTGATCACTATGTAGCTCTGCCCGCCACTGCGTCCTCGATATTAGCCCAAAATGTTATATCCATAGGTATCATACTACTTCCGTTCATAATTGCAGTACATTAAACTCGAGTGACTATACTAGCTTTTGCCCGCGGCTTCGCTCGCGTTAAGAAGTATTATTATTAATTAGGTATAGTTATTGCGACTTTACTTTTGTTTATTCAATTCAATTCAATTTATTTATTGCAGATAATAAAAATCCATAATATTACATAAAAACAACATAGAACATAAAGATGAATAAATTTAAAAAATACAATAGTTTAAAAATATTATAAAAAATAATCGTGAATGTCAAAACATGTATAAAAGAATAATTAAGTCAAATAATAATCATCAAATATAATTTAAACTGTCAAATAATAATAATCAAAATATAACTTAAACAAAAATAAATAGATAGTCAAAACACATAAAATATTATAGTCCCTATTATAAGTATGAGGGGCCGCTAGCGTGCAGCCGCATCCACCTCATCAACATTGGTGAGTCCCACCTCTGGTGAGTCCCACCTCTGGTGAGTCCCACCTCTGGGACAAAGCGTTAAGAATATCATTCGGAATACCATACAATGTTTAGCGTGTGTAACAAATTAGGGCCTACAAAACTTCTTTGTACACACGGCTACACATCAAGCTATGCATTTCCAGTTTTAGCTGACCTCGTATTGCATAGGTTTTTCGTACAATCAGAAGGCAGCTTATACTGGTTTTGTATAGCTTGATGTGTAGCCGTGCGTACACAATATTCTTAACTAATCTGTCATTAGGCGCTAAAACTATCAAGCTATTGGGTGAACTTACTCGTGAGCAAGCAACATAAAACTGTCCAAGAGAGAAGCAATGCTCTCTCAAGTCAATACCCGCAAATTTGAGAGTTTGCCCCTGAGACTTGTTTATTGTCATCGCAAAGCAGACTTTTAGGAGAAACTGTAATCGTTTAAATTCGAACGGGATATCATTAGGTATTAATGGGATTCGTGGTATAAATACAGTTTCCCCTTTCGCACACCCAGTTAATATAGTGGCTTCCACTATATTGCGATGTAACGCTTTCACTTGCAGTCACTTCCATTAGGTACTGATAGGTTCAAACTAATACATTTACATCCTCCATCATCCCTTATTTAATCCCCATGGGGGTTGAATTTACCAAAATCCTATTTAAGCGAACGTCTTCATCATAGTAGCTTCAATCTTTAATTTCAGTTCAATCAGTCGAAAATCTAAGAAGATTTATATAAACTTTCATGCCCTATTTTACCCCCTTAGGGGTGGAATTTATCAAAATCCTTTCTTAGGGGATGCCTACGTCATAGTAGCTTTATGCATGCAAAGTTTCAGCCCGATCGGTTTAAAATTGACAAAGTTTCATCCCCTATTTTATCCCCTTGGGGGTGGAATTAATCAAAATCCTTTCTTAGCGGATGCCTACGTCATAACATCTACCTGCATGCCAAATTTCAGCCCGATCCGTTCAGTGGTTTGGGCTGTGCGTTGATAGATCACTATGTCAGTCAGTCAGTCACTTTTGAGTTAGGAATATATATTTAGATGTAAGTGTCGTTGCACTCGGTTGTAGATCTGTTACTGATAGGCGTCGCCTATAGGCGCTGCTTAATGTTATTTTGACGTATTGCTGATTCTCCTCAGAATAAGCAAGTTTGATTTGAAGATATTATTCTAGCAATAAGTATTCCATGTCGTATCAAGGTGTGATCAGCGTCAGGGTTTAGTGGGATCCGCGTCATTCCCGTCGCCCCGTCGCACCGTCCCACGTCCCACGCCGTAGATCCGCTAATGTAATGTATTAGTGGTTGCTGCAGCCTTACGGATATGGACCTCCATATTACGGACATCCATATTTCGTATGTTTTGTGCCTGCACATGATTATTCCGTCGTGTGATATATTAGTCTCCCGTATAGAAATTGAATATTAGGTTCATTTAATGTTGTATCGGAAGAATTCTGGTTGATTGGATAATATACTATATTACGAATAACAACAATAATTATTCAATCAACAATCAATTCTCTCATTATCACAAATATAATTGGCATTAGCGCCACGTGTCAAAGCAGCCTTTCTTGACGTCTCATTAAACGAAAAATATCTTCACTGAAAAAGTGGCCAATTGAAGGGACTTTACAGTAAGTAGACAGATATACCTCCGTCACACGTACAGCAGGCAGAGAAAGAGGAATGGTTGGTGACTTGCCTCGTCACATTCACGTCCCCTTACACTATTATCGTAGAAGAGAAAATACTCACGATGCGAGAGGAAAATTGTAAAGGGAAAACAGGAGTTGAAACCTGACAGACACAGGAAACTGCCCATGCACTGACAGTGCTTAGTGCTTGCTTGGCACGTTGGACAGATATGGATAATTGGTTAAATAAGTAAAAAACTTGAAAATATTGTGATCCGACAAGATTGTTTGATACCGTTTGCGGATTAATTATGTAGTTGATGTTACATGTATGTCTTCTCACTGTTCATCTCTTAGCCATAGTGAACGCCGCGGTAGGAACAAGGTGTCCGCCGTGTGCTCGCTGTACCACTAATAAGTTGAAAATACATGACATTGTACATTGAATTAATAATTTATGTTTTGTTGATTAACACAATTATAATCTTAAAATAAACCAGTGTAGAAACTTGCGGGGAGAGCAGGTGGGGGGCACGGGGGGAAAGGTGCGCCAGTTAACAACCAGCTCGTAATTAGAATGACGCGACCAACTTATTATAATAATATATTCTTTAAAATAATCATGCAATTATTTTAAAAACACGAAATACATTTATCTTTATTATAAATCTGAGTGCAACATGCGATGATTATGTAAACACACTCTGTTTCCCCGCTGTTGTATTTGATATTTAATGCTGGAGTGTTTCGAGCCAATTATAATACTTTTATCGATGCATAATATTTGTACGTTGCACTGACGCGCGATCATTTGCATTAGAGTGGCGCCCCGTGCCCACTGCGCCTGTAGCCCAGTGCCCACTGCGCCTGTAGCCCAGTGCCCACTGCGCCTGTAGCCCAGTGCCCACTGCGCCTGTAGCCCAGTCCCCACTGCGCCTGTAGCCCAGTGCCCACTGCGCCTGTAGCCCAGTGCCCACTGCGCCTGTAGCCCAGTGCCCACTGCGCCTGTAGCCCAGTGCCCACTGCGCCTGTAGCCCAGTCCCCACTGCGCCTGTAGCCCAGTGCCCACTGCGCCTGTAGCCCAGTGCCCACTGCGCCTGTAGCCCAGTGCCCACTGCGCCTGTAGCCCAGTGCCCACTGCGCCTGTAGCCCAGTGCCCACTGCGCCTGTAGCCCAGTCCCCACTGCGCCTGTAGTCCAGTGCCACACACACGGCTTCTAACTCTAGTGTGTCTAATCGTCTACGATATTCATAATACAATGTTGGCGCCGCGACACCACCTGTGTTTCGCGTTAATTGATATTGACACGCCGACTTCCGGCTAAGTTATTGCTAACAATTAAAACACCTACTTTACAAGTTGCCAATCGCAGTTAATTTACTTACTATGTAGGGCTGTTCAATATTTGTGCGACAGTTCGCCGTCGGCGCCGGCACGCACCAGGCACCACGACTGAACATATTACATTAGAATCGGCTTCTCGTTGATGTCTTTCATTCAACCACTCGAACTTTTTAACAGTAATTACAAAATTAAAATCTAATTTAAATAAATGCATATTTTGGACTTTTACGGTAGTAACATTATTACTGAAACCTTCAGAAATGATACCAGTATGCTTCGTAAGCTGCGGCGCGCGGCGGGGCGCGCGGGCGTGCGGCGCTGTCGTTACGTTCGTAAGCTGCGGCGCGCGGCGGGGCGCGCGGGCGTGCGGCGCTGTCGTTACGTTCACTGGTCGCAGCGACTTCATCCCGATCACTGCCCCGGGGTAGTTCACAATATAAGATGGGCTTAAGGCGTAATTGGAGTACCTACTTATCTGTTCGTTAAGTCTGCGCGGTGGAGCGGCGCCGACGCACGACGCACGCCACAACGCACAGAACGCATCCACTCAGCGACGACGCCTAATTGTTGTTTTATGATGATATAAAGTCAGCGCAAGTGCGGCGCTGTCATAACTCAGCTTAAAGTTAAAAGCGCACGCCTCTTGGGCACACTTCCGAACATCGTAACTTTGCGTCGTCCGCACGCAAACAAGAGCAGAAGGACTGCTCCTCCATATGATGAGATTACATGAAGCGAGACTGACGAACGCCGGACTCAAGGTGACTTGCTATGTGGTTGGGTTGATCATGTTTAAGGCTTTCTGTCTACGCAAAGACTTTCTCTTCTATCAGTGACAGAGAAAAAAGCAGCGAAAGAGAAAAAGATTTGAAATTTTGTGAAACATTCTGAGAAGTATTCCAGAAAAGAAAGAATTCACGCGACTTGTATTTAATAAAAGTCGTCATTCCAAATCTACGACGAGTCTGACTGTTGCTCTTACATTTTAAATGATTGTGATTCCGAGTCTACGGGAATGTTCGTATATCTGCCGTAGACACCGCTCACGTAACACATTTGCATGTGCTTATAGATCTGATATGTATTTCCGTCTATAGGAGATGTAACCCTTCTGTTCGCGGCTTTTGAGTGGCGTCGGGAGATTAACTTGACTTCTTGAAGCTACCGATAGAATTAGTAAGTGGTACGAGTTATGTTCAGTTTCCGTTTAAACAAAGCGCACTTTACATATTCATTAGCAGCGGCGCCTTAGAAACTTGCCCACATTCGGATTACAGCATGTTAATCATCTGTATTGTGTTGTCTCACTTCTCATACTTTGAATGAAGGTATCATCACATATTAAGTAAGTATTTACATGACATGGAAGATCGTCGTGCTACTAGTAAGTCTATACTGTAAGGCTCTTAATGTAACTCGTAGCGCTTCTTGCCATGTAATGTCTGTTTCATCGCTGCTGAAAGGACGGAGCTGTCTGCAGCATAGTACAGACGCCAGCACATCAAGCTATTACAATCTGTCAAATTTCTTTAATAGATTTTCAACTATATTGCTAAACCATTAAGATTTAAGGTTGATTGGGAAAATTTGACAGTTTCGGGTAGCTTGACCTGCTGGCGTCCGTACACTCCACATACTAGACATACCTAGGATATTGAGATGGTCTGACATTGTACACAGACTTGTTGGAGACAGGTCGTGTGTCACCTGTACAGCAGCACAGCTGTATACCTGTAGTACCGCGCGGTGTCGTGTTATCAGTGACGTGTGTGAACTTGTGAGGCGGATCGATGCCGAAGTGGGCCAGCGATGTGGGCCAAATGTTGTTCTTAACACGAAGGTCTCATCTGCGGGGCGCCGGCGGGGCGGGGGCGAGCCGGGGGCGACGCGGGAGGGGGCGCAATTAACCGGCCGCGGTCATCGACCCGCGCGTTATCCTCCAATACATGCGATTTATTGTGACGACATCGATCCGTGACGTCACGCACCATTCATGAGCCGCTGATTGTGGACACTTAACTATTTCACTGTCACTGATCACTCGCTAGTTGCACCTCTCTTTTCTACTGTTTATGTGTTGAGCTGCCTTCCTCCTCCACCAAGTACCGCTCTGTACTATACGATACCATAATTATCTTCTTCTTTCGTTTTCTTATCTTCTGTAATTATCTCAAAACATGTGAAAGACAAGTGAATCTATCTCCTCTAAACGTGTATGTGTATGGCCAGTGTATATTACACACCACACCACACGCGGCCACATACACTGGCCCGCAAAACTAAGTATCACACTTTTTAAATTGGAATAACTTTTTGTAATGGCAGACCCAGGTGTACTAGTGCCCGAGAAGACCGTTATATTGTTTCCATTGTGTTAAGAAATCGCCACCTTAATGTAGTTGAAGTCCAGCAACAACTTCTTCAGACTCGAAGGGACTACATTAGTGACAGTACAGTGAGAAGAAGACTTGCTGAAGCAAATCTGAAACCCCGAAGACCAGCGAGTGGCCCCAAACTAGAGAGAGTGCATCGAGTAGCGAGACTGCGATACGCCCGTGAACACTTACAGTGAAATGAAGAAGAGTGGTCAAGAATTTAGTTCACAGATGAGTCTCGATTCTCACTTTACACTTCTGATGGAAGGCGAAGTGTCTATAGGCGGCCTGGTGAGTGATACCTTCAAGACTGCTTCTCAGAAAGAGTCCAGTACGGTACATGTATGGGCTGGCATATCTTCAGAAGGTCGCACAGAGTTAGTGGCCATAGAAAATGGCACTCTGACTGGGGAAAGATATGCCCAAGAGATTCTTAACGAGTATGCAGGGCCGTATTTAGCAAATATGTGTGATGGATCGATGCTGATGCATGATAATGCCCGGACACACACGGCTCGGGTCGTGCAAAAGTATATTCAGACGGTTGGTATCAGCGTGATGGCTTGGCCATCAAGCATGTCTGGGATGAGCTAGGGAGACTAGTCAGAAACTGCAGACCACCACCTATCACCCTCAGGGCACTAAAACAGGCCCTGATTAAAGAATGGGTGAATCTTCACCAACATCGACTCCGAAACCTCGTGTTTAGTATGCCAAACAGGCTCGAAGCTGTAGTCAGAGCCCGAGGAGGCAATACCAGTTATTAAAAATTAAATAACATGTAAAACATACTTATAAATGTTAATTGAGTTTTTTGACACTAAGGTAAAAATGGCTATTTTTATTGTTTTAGCTTTTTTTTTCAAGTTAAAAATGTTACTAATGTATAGTTTACTAGTTTCAAAGAAAGCTGATAAAATTTGCTGTAAAACGTTTTTTTATTTTAAATCTCTAACTTCTATAGTTTAGAAAAAATTGAAATGTTAAAAGTGTAGTACTTAGTTTTGCAGGCCAGTGTATTAGAGAGTTTTGCAATATTTACATCACGCTAGTTGATCTCAAATTACTTCATCATCAAAGTCTACTTTAGAATTACTTAGGCTGATTCCTTCAATTTCTTCAAAGTTAAATTTTCCATTTAGAAACGGGGTGTTAGTTTTAGTTTAAATCTGGACCAACGTAACTGTTAGGCAGTACATCCCTGTTCAACATCAAGGGTCTGGAAGTTCAGCCATCATATTATTCTCCTCAGACCCTCGCAAGATGTGTTAGGATATCGAGACAATAATCAAGGTGATGATAGTCATTACGACACGAAGCGCAACAAGATGATTAGCTTGTAATGTTAGTTAGGATTGCTTGGACCCCTGGGGCTCCACGATACTTTACGTTGATAAAGTCGTTGTTCTCATGTGTAACATGTACTATTGACACATGGGTTCTCGCCGCAGCGACGAGGGCGGCGCGCGCTGCGGCGTTTGCCGAATCAGGCGCATATTCACGTGATCGTTGTGAACGCACATTCATGCGCTCCGAACTGCTGCTTCTTAGAAACCACACGATGCGCGTACGCAGCACGTATGTCGTGCGCGGCAACCCTAATGTATGTAACTGAACATAACTCGTACCACTGTGCAAGATCTTCAGCAGGCCTTCTTACAACTCGCGCACTGCATCAAGTGGAGCAGTCCCGCGACTGTGTCGCACTTCTATGTAGTCGTCTATAAGTATCGTTTGATTCATATAGTCAGTAAGCCTTCGGTACTAACTGATTGCTGTGTCTACGTACCACGCAGATGTGAGTGCGCCGGCGCAGCATTGTGTTCAGTTCGGCCGCCATTAGCGTCGCTGCACAGTTTTTCTGTCGCTATTGCGCTCCGTGATTGATACTAATGAAACCCGCGGCTGTCCATTAACTAATTTCTGCATTCGAATAACGCTTGCATTAGCGACTGCAACCACCGCTTCTCATTAACGCCATTTGCATTAACAATCACTCGCTGGCATTGGTTCTGCGAACAGTTTTGACAACTAATCACTTGTTCATTGCAAGTTGGTTGTATAACGGTCGTTGTTTAGTTATCTACTAAACTATATTCTGTTGTGGCGCTCCCCTGGGGGAGGCAACGCGGAGGCCACGGTGAATACTGTGCGGTGACGTGCCCGCGTGGGCTCCGTAGTGAGGCGGAATGCGGCGCCAGCATATCCCGCACTCAATGTGTGCTAAAGCTCTTCGACCTTCACGGCTCTGGCTTATAATAATCAGCAGCGTTATCTCAGTATGTCACTGAGAGTACTGATTATAGGTCCACTGCCTTTTCATCAACTTTGGACTGGAGCTAACACGGCAGCCGTCGGTGCTCGATAAGACTCCAGGCTGCAGGATGTCCTGTGTCGGTCGACAGGAACACGTGTAGTGCTAGTGTCGCAGCACCCATATCCATGCATATCATTTCAAGTTTCTGCTCTGAGGCCTTCCCCCTCCTCGCACGGAGCCTTCCCCCTCCTCGCACGGAGGACTGTATTTGAAGCGATTTAGCTATTTTTATTATTCAGCATTACAGGTTCAGTTCAACCCCAACGCTTGGGTTAAGTTATTTCTTTGATATCGTCTGCCGGTAGGCGGTATATTAATAGCTTGTTAGATTACAATAATATTGAAAGTGCGATGGGGTCGGCCGCCCTCGCTCCTTTCAAATTGGATTTAAACATTGTGAATTACCTTTCTTTGATTCGCGGGTTAGCCAAATGGGGACGATTTATGGAGTAACGCAGCAGAGGCAGTCCCCGGGGACGGTCCCGCGGTGCTCCGGGGCGCGGGACGCGGGACGCTCCGCGGCGCGGGGCAGTAATTCACGCGCGCGATTTACTGCGCGTCCCGTGAGCGATGGCGGACGCACTGACCCCACTTTAAATGGAAACCGACCCACGGTCCGGGCCAGCGGCGTCCGGCCCGCGTCTCGTTTATACTCTCCGGTTAATGTGATCCTATCTTTAAACCTTCCGAAGAGGGAATTGTTTGTTTGAACAGAAGCGGCCGTGTGCTCCCTGAAGCCTGAATGGTGAGCGGTACTCCAGATCGATCGACGTAATGTCGCTCATTACTTTGCAATCCCAAGACAACTTGAGGTTAGCTGCAGAACGGTTCTAGCTACATGAGCGGTTCATTTGATGAGCGGTCCCTACAGTTAGTTGTCCTGTGCCGTGTCCGCATGCGGGCGCCGATCCCGCGCTGCGTCGTGTCTGCGCGAATGACGCCCCTCGTCACCACGTCGTGAAACATTCTGTTCGGCTAATATTTTAAACAAATAATGCAAGCAGTCTGTAGGGAGTCGTGTCATGCGAGTCACGTCGTGTGCCTCGTGCTTACCCTTCCCGCACATTTGGTGAAACATTCAATTTGATCAGTGTTTTTATAGTAATGGATGTTCTTAATGCAGCAGTCTTTACACTTAAACGGTGTTGATTGGCTGCATGAGCTAGTTACTTTGAGACTTCAAAACCATCTCGCTCCCTATTACATGAAAATTAAACATAGCTGACAAAATGTGGGTGTAATAAAAGGTACACTTCAGCCTAGTCCTTTACGGAATACGGAATATTATGTGTGTACAAAACCATAAAAGCTGTTACCAAATCATGGTCATTTAGTGTTACCGACGACGAACTACAAGTAGCGGCTCGTCTAACCTCCGAAGCGGCCGGCATCTCGGGTTCCATCACAAACGATTAGCAACGTTCGCTAGGTAATCTTGTAATGTTACTGAGCTCCTACATCTCAAAGCGATTTGTCTCCTCAGTGAGTGCTTTATGACCCTTAGACAAGTCAGGCCGAACTTGTTTTCCAGTATAACTCAATCTGCAGTCGGTTGCGATGTATGCGCGCGCGCACCGATCTCTATCACCCCCCCCCCTCCCCTCTCCCCGCGAACCACGCAATTACTGCATCATTATACCGAGTGTCCCCGCAACACACACACGTGTAGCGGGTACTTGCTACGGTGTAGAGCTTGTTAACATTTCGCGACCACTAGCTTTTTAATACAATGTTCGATTAAATTGTCAACACTTACCCTTTTTTATGTAAATATATTAATAAATGAGCAACTATTTAAATATTATCATTTCATTCTGAATAAAACGTGCTACATTATAAAGAGTTAGTCGTTCAAACCGTGTCAACTCGTGAAGGACAAAGCTGCATTAACTACAATACAATGTGATGCACGCGTTACACGTTGCACGCTGTTCAGAATGTTATCATCGGTGACCAGCAACGACTCAATCAACTATTTGAGTATCAATCTGCTGAACAATACATTTCCCTGACTGTTCATGGCAAAAGCTTTAAGCTCTCGTAATTGTTGGAATCGGGCCAAAAAATATTCGTCGATATTATTTATTTATTGTGGATCTATAAAATAATTCTAACCATGGATATCCTATTATTGTTTTATCAAAAAATAAGGCTACCAATTTAATATTCAATTATTAGTAATTGGTGTTGCCCGGTAGTCGGGCGAGTAGTGCCACAATTTAGAATGCAATAATTTGGCGGAGGTGGGGCGGCCGGGTCGCCGTCGGTACTTCGGTACGGTACCGCGGACGTGTGTTCTATTAGCTACGTGCGCCGGAGCGCCCGGAGCCGGCCGCCCACTCGTTTGGCGCACAATCATCATTATAATGGCGATGATTTCGCAACGGTCAGTGCACAATGCGTGCTTTGTTCGCTACGACGGCGACGGCGCGGGCAGCTGCGCCGGCGCGCCGTGCTCCGGCGGCCGGTAGCGCACTGACAGTTGAATGCGTGGGACTGTGGGGCGTCCAGTCTGCCGGCCCCCGGTCAGCTCCGACAATTGTGCAACGGTCAACAGCGGCGACCTTGCCCTCGGGGGCTCGCGGCCACTTCGCACATCAATATCTAAAAGTGTCACATCACACACAATGACACCTTCACGTCTAAAGAAAATCTGCAGGTTTCGGTTCAGGCGTCTGTGATTGGTCCATTGCTTTCATAAAAACTGTTCAATTGGCATTCATTCGGCGACACGTGTGTTGCACTTTAGGAGCACGTGGGTTTTGTGAACCTCCTAGGTCAGGGAGGCTTCAGTACTTTCATTAGCTACTCTCAGCAACACACTTATTCTTGTATCTGCTGGATCTTTTATATCTTAAAGTAAATCAATTTTGCTTAGTCTTAACTAAGGCAACATTCTGAAGCACATGACAACATTATTAAGGCAAAACTCGGGACTCACTCTTCACACACTGGGGCCAAAATACGGATTCACCATGATCGACATAGGCAGCCTTGTTCCACCCGCTGCTGGTGGTACAGGCATCCTCATCCTCCCGTCTCGGCTGATGGCCAAAATGTGGATTATGATGTTGATTTAATACCAAACTATTGTTGTTCATGTAGTGTAACTATGATTAAATGCCAGCTAAGCAGTACTTTGTTGTTACAGTATCGGGTCGCGGTGACGTCAGCCACTACTTCAACACACAGATGGTGCTCGACCTGAACGGTATGTACCACTCTTACTCATTATAATATTAGTGCGCGAGTTGAATACGTCACAAGCGCGTGCGTTACGTGTGGCGTGTGTCGGCACCACCACGGGAGTTATGGCTTCCTCCAGTAGGATAGTATTCCTCGGGCGCGGGCGCTGCGCAGGCGCCGAGCGGTGCCCGATTGGTCGCGCCGCCGTCACACGGCGAGACAAAACGACGATATAATTAAATTAATATAAATTCACAGCTGAATCGGTTTTTGTGCGGCCGCGCGGTGACACCGAAACATTTCTAATTTTCGTCTAGCTTCGTTTTTTATTCGCGTTAATTACGGGATGAATGGGCCGGCGGGTAAAAAGCGTGTGGCGGTGGAGTCGGGGGCGCGCGGGGGCGGGTGACGCGTTTTTGTGATGCGCGTGCGTCACGGAGCTCACCGCGCATTGTGCGTGCCGTCCCGCGCCCGCGCCGGGCCGTACCGTATTCACTACCCAGATCAGCACAAAAGCTCCGATCCGCACAACGTGCGAGCAACAGCTCAACGCAAGCACTGGCGTCAACTGGCGTTACATGACAAGCACAGTCGAGCGCCTTCGAGCGGGCAAGTTCTCGACTGTTGCGCTGCACTGGAAGCTATCTAGCGGAGGTAATATTTCCTTCGTCGCGAGTTGCAAGTGTTGGGCCTTCTGCCTCTCCGCCAGTGTACCATCACACCATTATTCAAATCTGTAGCAACAAAAACTCCGGCGATGACATCGAGATTTTCCATCTGTTACACTCCATGCTCGTAATTCTACAGTTTTTGTGTGACAGTATCCTCTTTATCGGCGCTTTATTCAGAGATTCGCTTTATTACCACCGCTGAGTGCCGCTGACAAACGACTACTGTTACCGCCTGCCGTACAAGGCCTTTCATTTGATTTCGTTCGTTTTTCAAGTGATTAATCACTTGAAATTTTACTGGAATTCTTAATTGCCATACGCACTCTCGTTTTCACGTGTGCATCACATCGTACCTACGTGCATGCAGTTGCTCCTCAGACCCCCGACACACATTGAGTAGCGGCGCGGTCGACAGTGCCGGTGTAGTCGCTGGTCGCACGAGGGCGACGCGGTCGGGTCCCACGTCGCGTGACGCAGCAGCTTCCGACCTCTGTCTGCCGCGCGCCGCCGCTCTGTGTTCACGAATTATACCAAATTATAGCCCTGTTTGTTATTCTACGATACACGACTACTGGTCTTAAGTGCGTATGGGAACCATACTCGTTGCTCCAGTAGGTACCTATATAACCATGCGTCAACGTTGTAAAGGGGTTCTGTAAGAATGTACTACTTTTCTGAGATAGACTCGCGGTTCTGGTGTATCACTTATCAGTTATCAAACAGGAGTGTTATTGGCCCTTCTGGTCGTCTTCCGCCATATTAACGAAGAGCTCGACTTTACCCGAGGAAAAGTCCGAGTCGTGTGTCAGTGTAGCATGTGCCGTGACGTCACAGCCGGGCCGGGCCGCGTCCGAGTCAGCCGCCGGAGTCCCGCGCCCGTACGTGCTCGGTCGATCACGACGAGATGCTTCTCGTCCGAAACGGTTCACAATTAAATGTTGCGTCCCTATCACACCTGAAGCACTTCTAGTAGCAGACAGCTTGCACAAGCCAAGCTTCTTATGTCACCGGTTTGCATAGATATCGAGGGATCTCAAGCCAGGCAATTACATTTGCATTTGCAAGTAGACGTCTTCCATGTGGGCCACATTTGCAAGTAGACGTCTTCCATGTGGGCCACATTTGCAAGTAGACGTCTTCCATGTGGGCCACATTTGCAAGTAGACGTCTTCCATGTGGGCCACATTTGCAAGTAGACGTCTTCCATGTGGGCCACATTTGCAAGTAGACGTCTTCCATGTGGGCCACATTTGCAAGTAGACGTCTTCCATGTGGGCCACATTTGCAAGTAGACGTCTTCCATGTGGGCCACATTTGCAAGTAGACGTCTTCCATGTGGGCCACATTTGCAAGTAGACGTCTTCCATGTGGGCCACATTTGCAAGTAGACGTCTTCCATGTGGGCCACATTTGCAAGTAGACGTCTTCCATGTGGGCCACATTTGCAAGTAGACGTCTTCCATGTGGGCCACATTTGCAAGTAGACGTCTTCCATGTGGGCCACATTTGCAAGTAGACGTCTTCCATATGGGCCACATTTCTGTTGCATGAGATTTCACGAATTCCAAAGTACTTGCAGCAGAGCGGGTGCTGTGCGCTGCGGGCTTCATAGAACCATTCGTGGATCAGTATTCGTTACTCTGGTTACCCGTCGAAAATCATTTGATATACATATTCACTTGTTTTCTAAATATCTTCATCAAAAATGGCAAACTGCTATAAATGCTAAAACGAAGTATAAATGGCCGGCCCGCGCGGATGTCTCAGCTCGGTAGCTGCTCGACATAACTCGCTGTAATTTCCTATGTAAATTTAATCACTCGAAAGCGGGCACACATCTCCAAGCCAGTCGCCTCGTGTGCAACCCGCCTAGCGCCTGCGCAGCACACTCGCTTGTTGAGCGCCGCGAGCAGGCCGGCGACACACTCAGCTGCTGTACTTCAACCTTACGCTAGCACCATACCTTGCTTGAATTAGCTCATTTAATTTTTGGGTACCTATGTAGGTATGGTCTCATATTACTGAAACTTGCAAAGAAAAACTGAATGAATCAATCTTAACAGTAAAAATATTAAGGAGGTCAATTTGACAACTGCGAAAATAACTTTTTGTGAGTTTGGAGAACAAACGTTACCTCGCTGTGTGATATCATTGCAGAGTTGTCGTCGTGGATAGTGAGGGATCGTGGCGCACAATCGTATTGTAGTGGTCAATGTTGGCATTACACGGCGTATTACGAGCGGCCCGGTGCGCGGTGCGGTGTCGCGGGGTTTGCGGCTGACCCGCCGCGCCGCGGCCGCCGCCGGCGGGTCACGCACGCGCGATTTCCCTATTCGGCGAGTGGCCACGGCGTGGCCCACACGCGACCGCCAAATGTCAGTGCGTGCCCTGATAATACTTCTCCCAGTCCCGTCAGTAGCTTCCGTGTTTTTTAAATCGCTTATAAGTGATAATTGCATTCTGCCCATACACTTTAGATCCCGACCGTTATTGCAGCTCAATGAAAATACACGCGTTTTTGTTCAGCACCTTATTTAGCTAACTGTAGCCACGGGAGTTAGGACACGCAGGTTTGGACTGAACTGGGCTGACTGGACGACCAAATCGGTTTAGAGCAAACCCACACTAGTAACGGTGATTGGGTGGGTTTATTAAAACTTAAATATACAAGTTGTAATAAGATTTCAAATCACAGACTTGAGAAACTTCGATCGCTGGAACTTTTTATTTGATTTAAGTCGAAGTATGGCACAGGCTGTGGCCGTAGCGAGTAGTGTGCGGCTGTGCGCGGTAACTTAGCAAGTTGCGAAATTTCACATATTCTATATGTTAATTAAACGAATACACCATGTACAGTGTTTCAGCGCCGTAGGCGCGGCGGCGCGGGCGCCGGCGCGGCCTAGCTAAGCTAGCCAGCTAGCTGTGACGATTCAGTCGCCGTTAATATCTTAGTTTCGTCTGCTACTGTGCATGTCCAGCGCTGTATAGTATTAATGTCTAAATAGTAATTATTAATGTTGCGTTCAAATTATTAATATTATGGAGAGGGTAATAGTGCGTTACTTTATATAGTTTATAAACAGCGCTCATTACGAGCGGCGCGTACGCACTGCGCTCTGCACACGATACTGTAAGTGTTTTAGTTTAGATTCATTATTGAAATTATATTTCTTGCATTATTAAACTATTATTGGTTTGTGTAGCCATCTTTGTAACTGCGTGTCGTTAATAGATCAACATAAAGAGCACAGGTATTGTGATTACATATTTGTCTGTCACCCTACTGTTGGTGAAGTTAGATGTCATCGCTTATGTAATTATGTGCGTGCGAGCTTAGTTGTCATGAGCGTAGCTGCCATCCACCTGTTCAACAAGGGGATTACAATAACGCTTACCACTAACACTAGCTCTGTTAAAACATTAATTTATAATAGGTATAGGTACAGGAACCTCCCACACCTAAAACAATGATTGGGAAATTGACATTCAAGTTCCAATATAATTCTAGGAAAGCGCTACTCATCGTAAAGGTCGTTTCAGGAAACGTTTTAAATTGTTGTTTGTCATTTCTTGTGACTTGTTAGGTTAGCGCTCGTTGCACTTCTCTGGTGTAGATCGGGTAGTATGTTATATGCCGTGTCGTGTCAGTAACACACACAGGTACTTGTGCAGCTCAGTGCTCCGACGCTCATCAAGGTCTCTTTATGCCAAAGTCATGACACGCAACAATGTTCGTAACAAGACAACGCAACGTTATCAAGCCAGATAAGTCAACGTCATCAACCGTCTGTACCCCGTCTAATGTTTTAATATCATGAACGAAACTTTTAAGCTAATTACAATAATGAAGCATACATGCATATCATGAAGCACGCGGGTTCGGCGGTCGCTTCGTGGACAGGCTGCCACTGATATGGAGCCACGGAATATGTATGCTTAGGTACTATATCTTGCAATAGTTTTTCTTTCAATATTAGGTACTGGAAAACCTCTGTTCCCGTTAACAATGTATCCCAAAAAGTATCCTAGTGTTTGGACATAAGTACGGTTCATGGTTCATATCCCATCTGTGTCCAGAGTTGTTTTACAGGAATCAATAGTGGTTTTGTCTTGTTCATCCCCCGGCCTCGTGCGTATGCGCACACCCCTGAGCGACTCATTGACGGCGCGTCGTCAATGGCTGCGTGCGTCTGTGGCGCTGCAGCGCTCTACAACAGAGGTTAACGCGCTTTTTAATTGCTTCTATAACATTAAGTACGCGATTAGCATAATATTTATTGCGTTACATTAATAATTATAATTAGCATAATGTAGCCGCGGCTAGACGCGCCGCTGGGCGCTGCGCCTTGTCTTAATATTATGTGTGACGTCACGGCCTTCGCCTTCACAGTACGAACTGCTCCACTTATGATCATCTCCAGGATTTTAATGAAACGATACTTTCAAGTTTTTATATCTCTGTTGTAAGTTCAAATTCAAATTTATTTATGTATTTGTGTTTATTATTTGTATTATTTATTTATTTGTTCAGTTGCTGTGTTCTGCATGACGACACTGGTGGCGACACCTAGTGGCGGACTTACTTTTTACATTCTTCTTTGACATAATCTTTTTATTATTTGATATTATATTCCCACAATTCTAATTTCAACTCTTTATTAGTGGACTAGCACTTTGCTCGCGACTTCGTCCGCGCAGGTTACGAAATTTCCTCAAAAAAAAAAAATATCAGCCCCTCCGCCCCCCTTATAAGGTAGTTTTCGAAATTTCATGTTTTCGATTTTTATAATGGTACGTTTCTATTGTAAGATTTAAACAATCAAAATAAATCGTATGCTCTACATCATAATAATATGTATGCAACAGTGCTCTTTTGGTTTTAAAAACTTTATTTTAAGTATTTTAAAGAAAAGTAGCATATTATTTCATAAAGTATTAGCGACAACCATATAATCATTTTGATTAATAGGAAAAACAGTCAATAAATAAAAGTTAATAGTCATTTAATGCATGTAACTACCTAATAATAGCATTTACTATCGTATAAAGCTAACTGCTTTATATTATAAAAATAACTCTTCTGTCATGAATTTTATTCAAGACGGCTGTCCTGCTGTTGCCCGCGACTTCGTCTGCGATCCAGGATGACAGATGCCTATGTCTTTCTTCGGGTCATGCTCTACTTTTGTGCCAAATTACATTCAAATCCGTTCAGCCGTTTGAGCGTGAAAGCGTAACAAACAAACAAACTCACTTTCGCATTTATAATATTGATTAGGATTACACTGAGGGGCTCGTGGCTAAGTAATAACAGCCGCACGGGTCGATCGATCAGGTTAAGCTACGCTTGTCGCGGTTGGTCCGTGGATGGGTGACCATCTTTAGACACCGAGAGCCCGTGCCTCGGAAACCACGTTAAGCCGTTGGTCCCGGCTGTCATTCTTGGATTTTAGACAGTCGTTTCGGGTCGTCAGAACCCCGAAAGTCTGACAACCAGTCTTACCAAGGGATATCGTATTACCCAGTAACTGGGTTGTGGGGGTCAGATAGGCAGGTGCCATGTAAAATACTGGTACTTAGCTGCATCCGGTTAGACTGGAAGCCGACCCCAACATTGTTGGGAAAAGGCAGACAGATGATGATGGTTAGGATTACACTGATGCCTACGAGTATGTACGCAAATTACAAATCACATCGGATACTGTGTAAAGTGTTAGGCACGGACTTCGTTTGTACTTGTATTGAATCGTAGAGTCCAGCGGCAGTTGCGTAACACTACCAGTAGCAATGGGTTTCATTTTGATAGTTCGACAACATTCATTGCGTTATTTACGTTGTTGCGTAGAATTACGAGCATATACAGCAGTGGATTAGTAATATCCAAATTATAGCAAATTATAAGCAACTAGCTTCTGCGCGCGATCACTATCACTTCGTTTTCGCTTAGCTCTCTTTCTGACTGTATTCATTTTGACTTAGCGTGATGTTGAACCGACCCGAACGTTATCATAGGTACCTATTTTGTTGCGGAGTTATTTTAAAATTATGATATCTCCTAAGATGTTGATTGAAATCAAGTGATGTCAAGGGCAACATTTTTTTCACAATTAAATACTTTTGATGAATAACGTATTTATTTGGATAAGGATTATCATTTGGATAAGGATATCATGTTGATAAAACATCTTCGCAAATAATGCATTAATTTCTAACAAATTTACCATAAAAAAGGTTATAGTGAGTCAATCTTAAAAGATAGACATGTGCTTTCGCGGACTTTTTTTTAGAACTTTTAAAGAGGAACAATTCCATCATACATGATTTTTGGGCAACTTAAACCGTTTACGCAGCGCACGCAACGGAAGCTCTCAAAAGGAATATTTTTTCCCATTTTTGCAACATTTTCCATTGATGCGCCGCTCCTATTGGTCGCAGCTATATATATAATTATATAGCCTATAACGTTCCTCATGATTTGGGCTATCAAATGCAAAAATAATTATTAAAATCTTGGTGGTACTTGTTGACAGGCCTACACTGTCCTCCCATACCTGTTAACACTGTAATTTGAAAACATTGTAAAAGCCAATTATTTTCGAACGAGTAACCGTAGAGTTTCTTGCCGGCTCTTCTCCATAGGAAACCAATTGGAACCGCGCACCTAGCTTCTGTCGTTTCATAAGTGCCCATGTCGGTTTATGACTTATGTGAAATAAGATATTTTGATTTTGAACTTGTTCACTTGTTACAGGGACGTTTTAAAATAGGTGAATCTTTACAGACGTGATGGACCGGGTTAAGCTTATAATTCAGTGAAAACAAAAAAAAAATATAATCAGGAAAAACAAATAAATAATCGAATCTAATCTAACTAGTCTGTATGTCCTACTGCAAGGCAAAGGTCTCCCTCTCCCTTTTCCACACCATTCTGTCTTGCGAGTGCCGGCCAGTCCCTACGATAGGAGTCAAGCTCGTCCCGCCATCTTCGTCGCGGCCTGCCACGATGGCGTCGTGCGTTTAGTGGGACCCAATCGGTGATTTTCTTAGCCCAATTGTCATCTGACATGCGGCAGACATGTCTGGCCCAGTCCTACTTAAGTTTGGCGGCTTTCTGGGTAACGTCTGTCATCTTGGTTTTGGCGCGCAGTATTGTGTTCCTTATACGGAAATCAGAAGTTCGAACCCCCAGGATACTGCGCTCCATGGCTCGCTGGCAAACCTCGAGTCTGGACCTCTGCTGAAATGTCAGAGACCAGGTTTGAGCACCGTATGTGAGAATGGGGAGAATACACATGTCCATAATTCTCCTTTTGAGACAGCGGTAGATCTTCTTTTAGAAGATCTTTCTTTGACCAATAGTTTCTCCAGGCGCTCTCGGTGCGTTGAGCAACTTCTTTGTCTTGTCGCGCCTGGAAGGAGACTATTTGGCCTAGATAGATATAGTATTGGTCATATGCAATCTCCTCACCCCCAATATATAGTCTCCTTTTGATGCTGTTGGTCATGAGTTTGGTCTTTGATATGTTCATCCTAAGCCCAATCTCGAGGCTTGCCTTGTTCAAGTCTGCGAGCATGTTACCTAACTCGGCCGCTGATGAGGAAAAAAGTACGTCATCGGCGAAGCGGAGGTTCGATAGTCTCTTTTCACCGATGACTAGTCCCTTGTCTGCCCAGTTTTGTACCCAAGTTAAAAAGGCTTCCTCAAGAGAGGGTGTAAAAAAAAAATAACACATGGAATAAAAAATACTAATTTCAATAGATTCGTTCACCTTCTGCCTTAGCAAGAAAGTGACGTGACTTGCTGTCACCGAGAAACCCTCCACACAATGTTTATCGACGCTGTGGTCACAGAGGACTGCTCCTCTGTGACCACAGCGTCGTGCCGACTACAACACAACATTGTGCCGACTGCTTGCCGACGTACTGACGAGCAGCATACCTAGTAACTGGCGGACGTTACAGTTGCGCTAGTGATAAATAAGTTGAAGTTATTAAGTAACCGTTACAATAAAAGCAAACGCGTGTATTCTTGCTTCTCATTCAAATCGTTGCTAATTACATCTCTAGTTATTAATTAGCATTGTTACACCGTTACTCATTTAAATTGTTAAAATATTCTCAGAATATTCTTCTTTAATTAGCTGCGGCAGGTTTTCAACAGCGGGAGGATTGCGCCGAGGTCCGTCTGTACCACGACATGGTTTTTACTCAGCGTGGAATATTGCCATGAGCGAATAAAGATAAAAACGCGGTGTCAGGCTCACGCACTCCCTATTAGTAGTTCCTCACTAGGTGTCGCTCGCAGCCGCCTGCAGCCTCCCACGGCTCCGTGCTCATATCGACGCCTGCGCCGGCGCAAAGCCCCTGTGATCACTACCATACTAATGCTAGTTCACACTACACTTTTTCAATACGTCCCACATGTGACGTCGCTTGCGCACACTAGTCAGCCATGTTTATTCCTAAACTGCTCCACACATTACAATATTGCGAGGTGTTCCGCTTAGTATGCTCGCCGCAGCGCTCGCATTAGTCGAGGGAAACGTGTGAAAAGCGAATACCAATGTATTTGAATGTAGTATTTAGATCAATCACCTCTGTGTGTGGCTGACTGTCATACGTGATGCCATCCAAACATTAAACAGACAATAAACGTACGGCGGAGATTTATTTAATGTTTTACAAATATTTGAAGTGAGTTAGTGTGGCATTACTGATGTTGCAAGCCAATCGAATGAACCAACACCACCCTCCTTCCGGGACAGTCGGGTAACGATAATATGATGACATGTGCACTTGACCCTTTCTCTCATTACAATAGTGAGCTAGTCGTTCAAGCGTGTCATGCTCTTGCGCGTCGCACCGCGCCGTGTCCTGGGTTCGCACGTAGCGGTCCCCGTGCTAATGAGTTGCACTTGTGGTTGCACTGCATGCTAATGAGTTGCACTTGTGGTTGCACTGCATGCTAATGAGTTGCACTTGTGGTTGCACTGCATGCTACATGTGAGCGTCGTCTTTTACATAATGTTATTGAGCTCGGTGTACTGTTACACTGCACGGTCTATTCGTCAGTCAATAAGTCGCGCGATCGTGGCGTCGCGCGTCGCGTCGACTGCGCACGCGCATATTATTGCACTCTGATAAGTGATATGTACTACACGAGCAATATACCTAATAAGTGAAATACAGTTGACACTACACGATGCACAACTCGCGCACAAAATGATCTAAGTATTTCATTATTATGCACGTCGTCCATATGTTATTCTTTTCATTTACATAAGCAGGTGATTATAATTAATGGCACCGATTCAATGACGCCGGTCAAATCCTTTTAAAGCGTTTTCTGTTTGTTATTCCCGGTGGTGGCCGGTATCATTTCGCCATCGAGCTCACACGTACAGCTGTCAGCTCACTGTGAGATATCTTAACAATTGAAAATGTTGTGTTGAACATAACATAAGGTGGTGCACACATCAACAACAGTTAGTCTCTTATAAGGTATTTTACCGTTGTTGGCTGAAGTCACGCCACTAGTTTTTAGTAGCACATTTGTGACTGTAAAGGTAATATGTAAATACTCCGCGAATGATAACCTGCCAAGTGCCACACCGACAGGGCGCGGCCACAGGCCTCGACGCAGGAGTTTAGTCCGAGCGACGCGCTGTCCGAGTGCCACACACTGGCGAGAGCTGTATCAAATAGTAACATGACATAGCAGGACCACGCAGTATCTGATGATACTGCGTGGTCCTGCTATGTCATGTTGGTTAGTTGCAGTTAAGGATGTAGATAGCACAGCAAAAGTTAAGGAGATATTGGACATAGATGTACCAACATTTAATAGTACCATTTATAAAAAAAAAAAATACAAAAATGCCTCTATATGTATGTCTAACCGCTCGAATTTGGAACAGATATTTGAGCAAGTCGACTATCATGTTAAATGTTCGTATAGATAACAACTGTCATTGTTTATCAGTCGACAACTAGTATCACTAGTAGCGTTACATCGTAGTACTTCACTCTGCTAAACAATACTACCCTGCTCCAACGACGTGGGCGCAGCCGCGCAGTCGCGCAGTGTGCGCGGAGCCTACTCGCTGATTACTAATTAATCGTTCATTTGCATGAGCCGTGTACGGCTTCACAGATGGAGAACGGAAAGACTTCTTCAGCTCCTAGATATGGATGCGTCTGTACCTGCCTGCCTGCCGGCACTCGGCGCGCGTGAGGAGCGCACGTGGAGCAAAACGAACTATTGCAAGCGGTTTAAAATCAATAATAATGCCACATAACGCACAAAACTTCATTGGTTCACGTATTTGCATGCGTCGTCGTCTACCTGCGCGCGCGCATCTGCCTGTATTTTTTCCCTCAGCTCGTCTGTCGAACAATCGCTTGCATATTTCTTTCAATTTCCATTAGTTTTTGTCGCCGCCCGCGCCGGTGAGACGTGAATACGATTTTTTTATAGTCGAGATTTATTGCAAAACGTGCATTAGGATCTATCGGCCACAATGCTCGGATGCTAATGGCGGTATTAACGAGGCGCGCGACGTGGTGTGCTACCCAGCTCTGACGTCACCACTCTATCTCTTTACACTGTCTGTATGGTTTAGATCTAGATAATAATAGTCTTCCAATCTTTTCAAAAATAGACCTTTGAAAACTTTCACCTAACATTGCATGATTACTTGAACGACTTCATCGCCCCGGAGCGGGGCGGCGTGGGGCCTGGTGCCGCCGGCTGGCTTCTCTCTGTCACACTGTGACACAGCCTCTCCGCCCAACGCGACGCCCGGCTGACTGACGTTTGTGCTAATTGTAGGTGACCACTGCTAGCTATGTAAAGCGCCCGTCAGCTGGCGCACCGTGCGCACTCAATAAATAAGTAAACGCGGGAGATTCCACATTACTACACATCAGCTATTATACCACTATCTGCGTGCTGGTTCGCTCCGCCATGCTAATGAGAAAGTCACAACGATGTGTGCTCAGCGCGCCTGCGCAGATGTCTGGCGCATCCATTGTTCTCAAACTGCTAATGTGTTGACGTCGTCTGTGTACTGTTTATCGCATACTTGATGACTGCAGACTAAATCAGTTTCAGTAAGCTCATCTACCGCATCACTGGAGAGCGTCAGTTTTCTATTGCTGTGTTGTTTATGCCCCATGAAACGAATTTGAAGGATAAAATAAAAATCCTCTAAAAGCTTGTAGGTACGGCCTTCGCTGCTACCTGGTCAGTGGTCAGTTGGTGCAAAATAATGTAAATGTTGGTGTAATTTATTAGCTGCCCTTTGCAAGTCATTTAGTATGCCTTGCTGCTACAGAGACACAATGCTTTTTTTCAGGAATCACATCACACGTGACACTCGCTATGTAATAGTCACCTCAGGACTAAACTTTTTTATTTCGGTAATTGTATTGGACGGAGTTTGTTCAGTTACTTATATCACTGGTTACTCCAAGAACAAATTAAATAGACGGTTATTAAAATGTTTCTTGTACAATTAAAATATGAAAGAGTTAGAATGTGTCGAGTGACAGCACCGTGTGATAGAGAGGCAACGCGCGACGCAGACCAGAAACTATTTGCGTTACAAAGTGGAACCTGACTGCAGGCACGGCGAACTAATGTCTGCGCGCTCAGCATCGGCAGTGCCAAACAAAAAGCAGAGGCACTACCTACTCGTACCTGTTCTCGAAGCGTTTCCTCGTATTTTCAAACCCTCATAGCTTCGGCCTGGATAACGCTAGAGAGCTCATCATCCCAGGATAAGATGTAGTTAGCAGACTTATAAAACACACTAAGTTTCATTTGTTTAGATTTATAGTTGGGATTTGGACTCTCTTAATAGCTAAAATACGACGATGTCGTCACTCAGTCATTTGAACCTCTAGGGCACTTGTCGAAGTCCTAGAAAGCTGGGTATGCAGACTAGGATTTGCCCACAAACCACAAAAAAAAAAAAGAAATTTGTAACTTTCACCCTCCAACCCCCTTAAAAAGAGGTGCAAGTCTGTATTCACTACGGATGATACAATATCACCGTTAAAATAAAAAGAAACAGACCCTACAAAAAAAATGCAACCTCATCTAACACATTTCATGTAGAGTAGGTTGCCAAGACTTACATAACACTTTCGCAGTTGAAAAGTTATCAGATCGAATGTAGAGACAGCCCCTAACTCCACCAGCAGTGCGATTCTGTAACCATCTCACCGTGAAAACTTAGGTGAAGTGAGCGTGGAGTGAGCTGTCATTCTAACTAATACTAGGGATTGACACTATTGACAGGTCACTCTAAGCTCACTTCACCTAACTTTTCACGGTGAGACTTTTACAGAATCGATCGGCAGGTCTAACTCTTCAAACTTTACATTTTGGTCAAAATGTTTGCTATACCTTTGTATAATATCTTATATTCATTCGAATTCACAATCTTAATGATCGTTTCGGTCGTTATGTACTAGCTTATGCCCGCGACTTCGCGCGCGTCAAATTTCTAGTTCCCCTGACCCGCGCCGTCGGCGTCGGATCGCATCGCCCGTCCGCGCTATTACGTAGTTTTCGCTTAGCGTATTTATATATTTTCGCAATTGTTATATTTCGCAATTGCGCGGATATTGGTCATCATTAACATTCGTAAATTATAGACTCATCGGCTGCCTGTCAGCGCTTGTCGCGGCGCTCGTGTCGCTTGTCTCTCACGCGACACGAGCTCACACAAGCAACGTAGTGATGCGTGTGCGCTAAAATAACGTATACTACATAATAACGTGTGTGTTATAGTTATAATAAAGTGTGTGATATAATAACGGGTGCGCGCTATAAATACGTGAAACGGCGCCTGCGCAGCTGTTGCGTTGACCTTACCGTCCAACTGTATTCCACGCCCTAATGTCAAGTGACGAGTCTGTGGGCTCTATGTACCCGCAGGCACAGAGAAAATGTTTTCAATTGAAGAGTAGCTGTATATGTGAAGTCTTTATCAGGTTTAAAGAAAGAAAGAAAAAGTATTTATTGCGACTCGTACAGGTTTCTATGTTGAACCAATCGCACAGTTTTGAATATGGATATTTATCTAAAAGTAATACATTAATACGCTACTGTCTGTCTGTTGGCTCCGGAGCCCGGAGTATTCTGTGATGTGCACAGGTAGTCAGTGCATTGTGTGGCCCCGCGGCCCCGGCGCCGTGATTGATACCTCTCTGGAAAGTCACACAAAAAGCTTTCAAGCAAAAAATCTCAGCGAAATTAACGTATGCAAATCCTTTGTGAGCGGCGCACCCGCGGCAGACCCGACCTTCTGTGCAGGCTCATATAGCTCACATCGGTTCGCACGTCCGCGGAATAATTTTGTCGTCGTGCGTCGTGTAGTGTGCGCCGCGTCTCAGGCGCGTTGTGATCTACGATCTGCGTGCGCTCGCAAATTATACCATTACAATATTTCCGCATTCAAAATTTCTGAGAAACTAACAACATTGTCCGCCGGGAGACTTGATCGATGGATCCGAACAGCCTTTCGGTGAAAGTTACGGTTCACACGGTGCACGAGTTATTTGCACGGAGCACGTTCATTTATATACAAATTCCATTAGTTATTCGATAAAAAAGAGAGAGAGAGACTCACTACTACTATTGTAATAAATTCAATTTGAAAATACAGTCTGCTTTTTTGGCATTATTCGTTACATTAAGTATGAAAACATACGGTGCGATAGTGCGGCCACAGCGCGCGGGTTGGCGCGGATCCGCGCGGGTCGGCGCGGATCCGCGCGGATTCGCGCCGTCTGTTGGAACATTGACCGTGACATTGAGCCGCAGTAAGACGTATAACTAAGAGCACGTCTGCTAGGTCATCACGCACATGATGTAGCGCGGTTACGTACGAGGACTAATTACATGATTTGCATATAGTTAGTAATCTGAGAGTCATTCAAACATTGTTTGTCTTGAAATACAGAAAAACTGTGCGTTTTATGAACTTGAATGTTGAGAGCGCGGCGGTGACGTCACGCGATGTACGCGATAACGTGCGGTTGACGCGAAATAAAAAGTTATCTGTCTACGATCTGCGGCCTTATGAGTGGACTATGAGCTGACTTAACTTGGATAGTGACGCGAAGCGCACCTCGCACATATTAATTAGACATATTCTGTTAAATTGACGTTGAGGTACATTCAATACAAGATGAGCGATAGACAACAAGTCTCAGTGCCTTAACAGTCTTCAACCAGTCATACTTTGGGAGACGGTTTCTATATAAGCCTACAATGCGATGTTCAGGTGCACCTGCACGGCACTGCATGCGTTATAAGGAATCCGATGAACAGACAAACAGTGGTCGTTTCTAAATTTCTATAACCTGTGTGCTAATGTAACAACAGAGTCGCTACGACTCCATTGTGAGTTGTGACACTACGTACAGTATTGCGCGAGCGCGACCAGCATGGCGTCGCTTGTATGTAGCAGACCACCACCGTACTTAGCTTGCATAGGCACTGAAAGAGTTATTTGGGCAGTAGGACAGAGGGTTCCCACAGTGGACCCGTCGCACGCACACATGCGCCTGCGCACACGGGTGTAAAGGTCGCGCCACCCCAGCGGTACAGGTACCGCTACACACCCCCCACACCCCGCGGGGAAATCACCTGACATTTAGAGTTTTTGCGCTAATCGCGGGGTGAATAATGTATGTGCCCTAGACTGGTCTAGCCCGGGGGTGTCGGGGTGGGGGTGACATTCACCGACTGAGCTGCGCGCGCGCACCATTCATCGCTGCACCCGACAACATGGACGCTGGTGAGTCCCATTACTCATTAGTTCATTGCTTTTACTGCACGTCTGCCCTGCACGTCTTGGCCCAACGGACACAGTCACGCGGGTGTAGGGTCGTCGCCCAGCCACCAGGTTGTCATGACTCCTCTCCACATCTCAACCAGTGTGTTCACAGAGAATCCCCCCCCCCCCCCCCCGTACCAGGTCGACATGCCCGGCCAGAACGAAGGCGCTAAATATTAGGTTTGTTAACAACTAACTGCATACAATCATAACTGACTGATATAACATGTTTTCTAACAATTAATTGTTGCGACACAAAACGGAGCCGCCTGAAAGTGACGACGGCTCTTTCAATACGCGTCTTACAGTTATTGTAATATTTTCCTTCTTGTAAGTAAACGTTATTACATTTTTTACAAATTAGGGAAATTTTAAAGCAATTACATTCGTCGTGTTGGAGAAAGCGATCGTTGTAAAAAATCGTTCGGTTTGTCACAAAAAGACGCCGCGACTTTCTAATTTATGGCTCGAGCGTCGAAGGAAGCGTTAAAAAATACAATAAAACAATACAAAAGTAAAAATCGCACAAACGTTAGTGTGCGCCGTTATCCGTCCAGCGGTCCGGTCGAGCCGGAGCGGGTGCACCGTCGCAAACAATGAGCGTCGTAAAAGAAAGCACCGTCTGAATGGCCGGGTCCAGGCCCACCGCATGTTTTAATAATAATCCCCTCATTATGCAATGAGCTATAAAAACTGGGGAGCGTTTTTTAAAACTCCGTAAACGAGAACTTTCACGCGAATCCCTTTAAAAATGCATCGAACCAAGTGCGAGCCGGCCACCGACACAACGGGGCCGCGGCGCGGAGCCGGCCTGGGGCCCGCGAGGGACTCCTAGTGCAGTGGGCGCTCGCGACACGTAATGTGTTTTAAAGTGAGGAGTCGGGGCACTCGGACGCTTGTCAAACTTTAAGTACCTGTACGTAGTTCGCTAGTCGCGGGGTCGCACCGGCTGGATTATACTTGATCCACATAATATTATGCACGAAGGGCAAGGGGCGGGGGAGGGTGACCTTTCGCCAGGTCCCGTTACAGGCACCTGCGCGGACGTTGGGGTCCCGCTAGCCGCCGCGTCACGCAGCACGTTCATCGCGCTGCTCAGCGGACGGAGCGCTTTAGGAGATCACTCAACATGAACCACTCGATGCTTTGCAATTACTTTTTTTGGACAATAAGGTTTCACAATGTACTCGTGCTCTTCCAATTACTTCGCTACGGCAACAAATATTAAACTGCTCTTTATCAGTCATCACTCGGCCGCGGTACAAAGAACGTTTTATCATCGCCATGTTTTTATGGAATGTATAATAATGCATAGAGTGAGTTCGACTGTCGCTTGCAGTTCGGCTGCAATGTTATCTAAATTGAATGGCTCGGTGCGTGAGATCGATCCGGATCAGTCGCAGATTATATCTGCCGTTATACTGTGATAAATGAACGAGCCCCGAAAGATAGGACAAAAAATGTAATGGACGCAGTTACCTCGGCTCACTGATTGCAGTTTGATCATCGTTTGAGTTCGCCGCGGAGCGCTAGCCCTGCGCGCCACCGGTACCGTTGTCTCACAGCAGTTACGTCGCCGTCGGGCCGGCGCGGGCAGCGTCGGCTGCAGGCAATAGGTTTCGTGTGCGGGAATCAATCAGGTGGTTGTAATGCCCTCCATTAGAATACTTACATTCAAATGACGCGCTGCTCCCACGCGCCCGCCATGCGCGTGCGCATTCAGACGCACTATCACATAGCCGATACATTCCACTGAGATGCGTACGAATATTACTAGCTGCTCTTACGTTATAAGAACATGAGTATATTTTTCAAATTCCTGAAGTTAAGAAAGGATGATGCTTTTCTTTTTTCTTTTAATTCACAAATTAATATGTGACCGTCCGTGCTTTCCTCTTTTAGATATTTATTAATTGAATCCGTGGACAATAGTGTGGGTTATACGTTTATTAAATAAATCTAATTAGCTCCGATATTCAAATTGTAACGTGTAACTGTTTTTTGTCCCCCTATATTGGGTACCCCTCCAATAGCCATGTCACCATGTCACCATGTCACCATGTCACCATGTGCAACGCACCGTTGGATATCTCTTTATAAACTGAATAGAAAATACTATGGCGCCTAGTTCCTTGTCCGTTCAGAATTATACTGTACCAAATATGTCAGTTTCAGCAATAAGTACAAAAATAAGATTACGGCTAGGTAGATGATGAACGAATACATTACATACGGACGCCAGCACATCAAGCTACTACAATCTGTCAAATTTCTTTAATAAATTTTCAACTTTATCGCTAAAGCATTAAGGTTCAAGGTTGATTGGGAAAATTTGACAATTTCGGGTAGCTTGACCTGCTGGCGTCTCTACATTAAGTTAAGTACGCCTTTCTTTTAATAATAATTAATAGCAAACGTAGGAAAATATTGTGTATGAGATATCGATCACTACTAAATGTAGGTATGGGAAAAGTTTTATGCGACTTCTGACTATTCTAGTAGGTACTCTAACCTCAGTTGGTCCAAGACTGTCTTTGAATCCTTACACGAAACTGCATCGATTGGCAACATAAAAATACAATGTAAGAGTTAACGTTTTCTAGCGGACTGTTCACTGTACCATTTTTCCAAAATCAGTGGATGCAATTACTGGAGAAGTTAGTTAGTTATTTTCTGTAGCTACAACGGTTAAGGTAGCCTCCCTTACTGCCTCGTCTCAACTTCCAGCCAGTATTACTCAGATCTGACAAGGAATCAAGACATGGGTCAATTCTTCTACTAAATTTGAAAACCTTTCAAACCTTTCAAATGATAATTATTATCATTTATTCCTATTGGAGCGGGTACCAGCTTCCATACATTTCGTGGCATCGTTCTTTACTCAGTCGAAATCTAGGATCAGTCCCATAGTAGAACATCCTGGAATTCTGATCCCGAATCCCGAATAAAAATCTTTACGACGAAAAGTGGAAGACGAGTCGAAGGGGTTCTATCGGCATTTTGAGTTGTCTGACTTTCGTATTTATATTTTCGTATTATTTGACTTTACGATCGCAGAGATCGCCATGCAATGGATTCGCGCAAGTCGGCACAACTGCCTGACCACTATGTTGTTGTACAGAGCTGGGCACGAGTGTGTCGAGTGCGCACCCTCTGCCGGTAATGAAGTACGACCAGCCTCGCCGCGGACGATTCGCCGCCGTCATCGATGGCTCGACACACTCGACATAAAGTTTACCTCGCATTCGAACAAACGAGTTGCGTAATCGTTAGCGAAGTGTGTGCAATTAAGTGGTCGGAGTAACGGGACCGATATTGGGGGTGAGTGACATGTGTTGATATTTGCGACGCGTGCCCGCGTGCACCTGCGCGCGCCGCGTGCGACGAGCGTGCCGCGCGGGTCAAGGTCGTTGCGCGCCTCCACGAGCCACAGACAACTCACTCACTAAAGAATTATTAGCAGAGCAATACACTCCAGTTCAAGATTTCCATATCACCAAGATTCACCTTCATCTTTTAACCTGTGAAATGATTGTGCGAAACCTGCGCGCTCGCTGTGTGGACTTGTAATGTCGTGGTGCAGCCCGCACAGATCAGGTACTTAGTGCAGCTTGTTGGAGACTGTTCTTGACTGCTCTATGACTACAACGACGTCGCGATAACTACTAACCGCTTCCTTATCATGGATGCCGTTTTCAAAGTCTACCTTCAGTACTTTTGTTTTGTGCTGTTTCACTTTACGTGCGTGAGCGTCCACCTGGCCGTGCTCTCCCCCCCCCCCCCCCATCCCTCACCCCGCGAATTGAGTTTAATGAGTGGACGTGATCCGATCACGGTGCGCTACATTTTTATACGCGAGATATTTCGTGGTAAAGGCACGTAACCAACCAATGTCGTTAACATCCATGCATGGAAATACATTCGATCTGCTGCAGTCATATTGTTTCGTACAAATTACTTTTGAATTATTGTAATACGCACCGGCTGCTACCAATCGCGTTATAACAATAGGGTCGTGTCCATGAAACAAGACATAGAATGAAAATAAATACAAAGCATGCTGTGACTGGCCCGGCTCGTTGTGGCGGCGGGTATGTTTCCTGCTGACGTGTCGCTCACTCGTTGTGGACAGTCAAGGGCGGTAGGAGGATATCCTTGATTTGCTCTAAAGCTCAAAACGCCGTGAGGGGAAGGGGGCTCAATTTGCCGCTTCCATCGCGTGGGTGTTGTCGCGTGACACTTGGAATGAGCAGCGACAGATCCCGGCGGAGTGCGCCGGCCGCCGCCCACAGGTAAACAAACACAACGCCAGACGCATCAAACGCAAACTACGCGTGTTTCTCTTTTTGTTAAAGTAGCCCAAAGATACTCCTTGGAAACAAATCTCATGCGAGAGCGCCACGGATGCATTTAGATCACGATCATGTTGTGGTCTATATCGGCGAAACACGCAAAGTGCAATGTTGCTTCTGCAACCGTTATTCGCAACATTTCGTTAGTTCAGTCGTCCGCGTCGCCAGCATGTTCCCGGCACATCCTCGGTATGTGTCGGCGTCGTTCCTGCTGACGGGACTTACCGTGCCGGACGGCTGTCATAAACATGCTCCTAGCGCTGTCCGTCTGTATGTTACGCCGCCCGAGGGACGCCGGCCGGCTGCCGTGCCGCCGCCGGTCGCGCCGGTCACTACTCTCGTATATCACCGACGACTTCGACAGCTCAGTAACTCACTCGGACGGTCACCGTGACCGGACCGATGCAGTACGTTGTCGTAAACATTCGCGCAGGGTGACTTCTTAGTTGTTTGGAATTAGGTTTAATTAGCTTTAAATGCAAGAAAGAAGAAGAAGAAGAGCTAGAAAGAAAAGCTTATCTGAGCTTTAAATAGTACCTACTCAAGAATGAGAAAGAGTAGAATAAAAAATACGAACTTATTGATATCAAGTAAGATCTATTCCAGCTCAAACTGTGCTTTTCCGTAAGTTTTGTTAAACATAACACATAATTACGACATGTTGTGGTCATTTGCACATCAGTGTGGACTGTATAAGATGAGATGAATCTTTACATTTAGAGCTAAGTTTGTCCTTTAATAGTACTTGGTTAATCTCATAGAGCAGTGTTTCCCAAACATTGCTCTGCCATGGCCCGGTAATTTCCACTGCCCATGCCCCTTCGTGAAATACTCAATAGTTTTAACCCCTCCGCTGGTTTACAATTATAAATGTTTTTACTAAAACTTTTCCAATGCGAAGTATGGAGCTGCTTATTTTTTATCAAAGAATCCAAGTTCGCCGCAAATGATGAACGTTTTATCCTGAGCTCTGGTTCCACTTCAAGGCGTTTTCTATACATTTTTAAGGTAAACTAGTGTTGAAAACCCAGCTTCACATTTAAAGGTTGTGACGAAAGGCATTAAAAAAGTTATAACTTGATCAGCAAATTTTGTGTATTCTTGACGACAAGATAACCAACAATCTATCGTTGAGTGCTGTGTCACATGACAGTTCAATTGACGAGTCGATGCGTCGATCGATAGTATTACTTTAAAACAAGGCGGGAATGCTACGACCCGGTATTTTATTTTGATGGCCCGGGACCACGTACCCACCAAATGGGAAACTCTGTCGTAGGTTACAAACGGTCTTCGTTTCTTGCTGAACTCTTGTGTGTCTATTGTGCAAAACCATTCGCGGAAAGTTTTATTTTCTAGTTCTTTTAGCAAGAATATCATTGCGGAGTGTATGCGCACTGCGCAGTAAGCGGCTATAAGCGGTTATAAGCGGCTGTGAGCGTCGCATATTGTGGCGGGTGCGCAGTGGGACTCGCTGGCTAATTATTGTAACGTTAAATAAACACTGATACAGTGTGTGCAGATGCGCCGATAGCCGTCCAGCGCTGCTTGCGATAAGACGCCAATTAGAGAGGCAGTCAGACAGCACTGCAGCCTGCAGCGGCTGAGCGGTGAGCGCGACGGTACGCTGATGTCAGCGGCTTAAGTTACACTAGACACGACTAATTCATAATAATAAGATTGTAGGTAATGCATGGGATGTGTATTTTTCCTACTTTTTCAGCCAGTACTGTCTGAAGACTTCCAGTCTTCAAATCCTAGCCCTCTCTTACCCGAAAATATTCACTTGTATCTGCTCTATTAATTATGGGTATACGTTAAAAAGTTGGTGGAGCTAGAACCGCTCTAACGGCTGTCTTTTTTAATATTAATAATGTTGTTGTTTTCATTATTGATGCAATCGCTAAATCTTAAATCATCCCGGTAGTAAAGTAAATCACCAGTGGAAGGTCGTGAATCATGCAGTGCAGTGTAGTGCGGGCTCAGTGTAGTGCGGGCTCAGTGCCGGCTCACCGCAGAAGCCACATCGCTCCTATTAGCATAATGTCATGCAAAACACTTCGCCCAAATCCTCCAGCCCGTCGCCCGCCGCCGGCGCCGGCGCCGGGGTGCTGTGACGTCATAGCTTACATTACTGTCATCTTGCTCGAGAGATTATTAAGCGTCACACAAGTGGTGGCTATAGCTAGAGCAATCCGCCGAGAATATCAAAACATGTGTCCCGAGCCGCCCTCTCGTCTGGTGAGTCAACCTGCAGGACGTCCCATAGCTTAGCACCGCGACTCTCGATACGCTCACGCAGCCAAACTGAGGGAATTCATTATAAGTGACCCGCGCATGCGCGCCGCGGTAATTAGTCGACGTGTAAGCAGCGCACTGGGAATAAATTACGTCTATGAATAATTGTCTAAATATTATAATGAGCTCGCCATTTTCAATTATCCGGCGCGCAGTAATGAGCTCACATAGTGGCCGCGGTTCCGCTCCGAATGCGCCGCCGCCGCACGAGTAGTCTTACAGTGGGGGCGGGGGGGACTCGACACATGCTAATCCACAGCGTGTTCCCGATGAAGTTAATATGATATACATAATTGTAAATCTGCGGACGCGACGCGTGACGCCATAAACTAATCGCAGGAAAGCGACGCGATTTACAGCAGCGACGAGCGAGTCTACATACTTTATTAACTTTAATTTACTTCACTGTTACAGACGGTAAGTAAATAACGAATTTCTAGACGTCGGCCGATTATAATTTAATGAATTATCATAATAATGCTTAGTGTAACGTGTTGCGAGTATAATTGGCGTTGCTCAGTATCGGGATCGCTACCTGAGCCACTTAGCGCTGCCGGCGCGCGGTGCAGCCGAGCGCATGCGTGTGGCACAATGTTCTCTGGGGGCAGTAGGAGCACATTTGGTTTATTTATTAATAACCAACCTATATTTACAGTTTGCAACACACAATACAAGTTATCGGGCAATTCAAGTAGCCACATAAAATTAAGTAAAATAATTCTAAAAAACTAGACAACATTTGATATAACAAGCAGCTAATAGGGCAACTGAGCGTGAGCACTGTTGATCAGCTAATAGGGCAACTGAGCGTGAGCACTGTCGATCAGCTAATAGGGCAACTGAGCGTGAGCACTGTCGATCAGCTAATAGGGCAACTGAGCGTGAGCACTGTCGATCAGCTAATAGGGCAACTGAGCGTGAGCACTGTCGATCAGCTAATAGGGCAACTGAGCGTGAGCACTGTCGATCAGCTAATAGGGCAACTGAGCATGACCACTGTCGATCAGCTAATAGGGCAACTGAGCGTGAGCACTGTCGATCAGCTAATAGGGCAACTGAGCGTGAGCACTGTCGATCAGCTAATAGGGCAACTGAGCGTGACTACTGTCGATCAACTAATAGGGCAACTGAGCGTGAGCACTGTCGATCAGCTAATAGGGCAACTGAGCGTGAGCACTGTCGATCAACTAATAGGGCAACTGAGTGTGAGCACTGTCGATCAGCTAATAGGGCAACTAAGCGTGACCGCTGTCGATCAACTAATAGGGCAACTGAGCGTGAGCACTGTCGATCAGCTAATAGGGCAACTGAGCGTGAGCACTGTCGATCAGCTAATAGGGCAACTGAGCGTGAGCACTGTCGATCAGCTAATAGGGCAACTGAGCGTGACCACTGTCGACCAACTAATAGGGCAACTGAGCGTGAGCACTGTCGATCAGCTAATAGGGCAACTGAGCGTGAGCACTGTCGATCAGCTAATAGGGCAACTAAGCGTGAGCACTATCGCTCAGTTCGGGTCACTTCAACTTGCACAAGTTGCACCCACAATGTCCACGTGCTGCGGTCGTGGGGCGTCGTGTTGCCACTCTTCGTGTTCTCATCCTCACTGTTACTGCCCTCGTCGGGTTAGTTGTTTTCTTATCAGATCATCTGTATCCTACAAAAATGTACGAATATCGTTTAGATCGCTGCTGTTTTCTGTTTAGCTTTATACTTTTGCCAGATAACCTGTACTAGTTGGTAATTACTGACACTTGTCACAGCCGTCCCTTCATTCGATTACTGCCCGGTCTAAGGGCCACGTTATAATGGAGTTAGCAGTTATGCTCAATCAACGCAGCCTATTGCAGTCAACTACTGGACATGGACCTCTCCCATTCTGCGCCACAACACCCTGTCCTCCGCCTTCCGCATCCAGTCTGTCCCAGCCACCTTCTTTAGGTCGTCCGTCCATCTAGCTGGCTGGGCGTCCCACACTACGCTTGCCGATACGCGGTCGGTGGTGGACTCGTCTGCTCCACCGGCCATCGGTCCTTCGACAGATATTAGGGCATGCAAACTGGATACCCGGATAACCGTAAAAACCGGATAACCGACTGATTTGAAACCCGGTTTTTTTTAGGATAACAAAAACCGGATTTTTCGGTTTTGTCGGTTATGTTTCTCCTATGATATTGATTTAATAATACTTTAATTTTCCCAAACAAAATATTAAATTTATCATCGACAAACGTGGACAGGACGGCGAGGCGGCGGGCGTTAGTTCCTACTTCGGCCACGTTAAATTAGATCCCTGTCGCACTACTATGCCACGCACCCGCCATTTTTTGGTCAGTGTAATAAAATCATGACGGACTTGTATCCTTACGGTCATTCTATCAAAATAAAAAATAGTAATTTGATTTAGCTGTGTAACTTTAATTTTGAATTTTTTAAAATCTAAAAGAATGACATTTATTTTGTTTTGGTAATAAGGCTTCTATTTTATGCGATATCTAAATAGTTATTTTGATCACATTTTACGTACTGTAGATTTTGCCTGTTTATATTTTATGTCTCAGGAGGAAATATACTTAACCTTAGAGAATCTTACCTAATTAACAGAAAACAGTACACACAAATAATAAGAATAAATATTGAGACAAAAAAAAGAGGAACTTTACATATCTGACGAACGAACGCCTATTTACGGTGTCCCACAAAGGAGCGTGCTTGGATCACTATTATTTATCATATATATCAATGACCTGCCTGATGCTATGGACTACCCCATGACCCTATTTGCAGATGACAGCACAGTACCTAACTTTAACAAGTAATGATAAGGACGTGTATGAATGTGACATTAATGAAACTTTGACATCAATAATAAAGTCAAAGTCAAAGTTTTTATTTGTAAAACATAGGTGTAAAAATAGGTGTTTGAAATAGAATAGGTACAGAGATCTCTATGTTTTGCCGTTAACGGCGTACAAATATCAATTAGGGAAATTACGCAAAAGCATGCAAAGTTGCAATTAAATAATAAAACTTATATGACAAGCTACGAGTAATAGAGTTAACTATCCTCTATCAAGCTTAACAATATTGCATACAAAATTTGTTTAGAACATTTAAAATGTTAGAAACAATAATATTTCTTATGTATTAGTTACCTACTATTAAATTTTAAATATATTTACAATACAACTGACAAACATAATCACAAATTAAATAGGTAACTAATTATTACCGCACATATTTATCCACATATCTTGCATTATCTTACAGGTATTCATTAATGGAATAATATGCCTTTTGAGTTAAGAAATGAATTAAATTTTTTTTTAAATCATTTAGCTCGTGTTTTCCTCTAATAGACTCCCGTATTTTATTGTACAATCTGGGTGCCATGCCTAGAAAACTTTTTGTGTAAAAAGCTGTGTTAGCGCAAATCTTATTGTTGCGACGTTTTGATTTCAATGTTTTAAATAGATATAAGTTTGATTTCACGAATACTGCTGTCTCATAAATATATAAACATGGTAGGGTTAGCAACTTATAACATGGTTATAAGTTATAACACGGTAATATTATCTGTACAGGTACAGTATTGTAACTCGGCCGTATCTTTGAAATAAATGCCTACAGTCGCGCGGTACGTAAACATGCGATAGGGCTGCGCGCCGCCAGCATTTTAAATACATTTGCCTACTTTGTGTTCCATTTAGTTTTGTGATTGTAAATATACTTTTTTTATTGTATAAACAAATAAAATACTTTGTGAATTGAATAGGAAGTGACGAAGTGTTCAATAAAAATGCATGTTGTTTTTTGATTGGTAGATTTAATTAAAAAAAAACATGTTTATGTTTGAATAACAAATCGGTCTTATAAATTTGCGACCGAAAAATATTTGCGCCTCGACTGAGACGTACGAAATGCTTTATTATTAAATTTTAAAGTATAAAAAATCCGCATTCTAATATAAAGCTTAATTAAAAATTGTTTCACGAATTCATGCAACCAAAAACAGCACAATATATCCTACTCGTCATATTAAATATGTACTTGAACTTATTTTTAGTGAGAAAATCGCGCGGTTATTGTTAAAAAAACAACACACCGTCCCGTCCGTTCGTCACTGCGGCACAGTCGCGACTGTCTGCATGTCGAGCACATGTCGAGATCGAGGCGCGTAGGCATAACTTGCGCTTCGTCCGTTTGTATGAAGTTGGAATACTGTATAGATAATATTACCGCGGTTATAACATGGTTAGATAGGAATAATCTTAAAATTAATTTAAATAAAACGACGATAATGCATTTTAGTCAACGGCTACGTGCTGATATTGACATAAAAGCCCTCTGCAATGGCACAGTATTAAATAAAGTGGACGAAACAAAATTTCTTGGTGTAATTATAGACGCAAAATTGAACTGGAAAACGCACATTGAATATATAAGCAAAAAACTGAGCTCGTTCGCTTATGTCTTGTACAAACTGTCCTCAGAACTTAACCCAGATAAGTTGGTGACTGCTTATCATGGACTGGTGGCGGCACTTCTGCGCTATGGAATCATATGTATATTGGGGTAATTCTACGAACAGATATGGGGAGATTGAATATGTCGATGAGTATCTCTATCTTGGCCCAATAGTCTCTTTCCAGGCAAGACAAAACTAAGAAGTTGCAAGGCGCACCGAAAATGCCTGCAAGAGCTATTGGGCCATGAAAGATCTAATGAAGGGCGCTCTTCCTCTATCCCTCAAGAGAAGACTCATCGACATGTGTATTCTTCCCATCCTCACGTATGGTTCTCAAACATGGTCTTTGACAATTCAGCAGAAGTCCACCCTCGAGGTTTGCCAGAGGGCTATGGAACGGAGTATTCTAGGTATTAAACTTGTGGACCGGGTTAAGAATACAACAATCCGTTCCATCACTAAAATAACTGATGTCACTCGGAATGCTGCCACGCTTAAATGGAATTGGGCTGGACACATTTGCCGCATGTCGGACGATCATTGGGCCAAACATACGACCCAGTGGGTCCCGCTTAATGGCAAACGACATCGCGGCAGGCCTAGACGGAGATGGCGGGATGAGTTGGACTCCTTTCATAAAGATTGGTCCTTGGCAGTTCTGGACAGAGAGAGGTGGAAAGAGAGTAGGGAGGCCTTTGCCCAGCAGTGGGACATTAAGGGCTAAAAAAAAAACAGACATGGCCAGCCCACTGCCACTTCAGTTTGCTTACTTTGCAAGCTATGTCGGTAACTCCGGTTCTTTTCCGGATAATTTCATTCCTGATTTTATCCTTCAAAGAGAATCCGCAGTTCTGCTAACCATCTTCTATCTTAGCATGCCCCTCTATTCTATGAGTGGAAGTATTGGAACCACACAGAACAGATAGCATTGTACGAATGTACGTAGGTCGCGTGTGTAGCCCTACGAATGTACGTAGGTCGTGTGTAAAGCCCTACTAATGTACGTAGGTCGCGTGTGAAGCCCAACTAATGTACGTAGGTCGCGTGTAAAGCCCTACTAATGTACGTAGGTCGCGTGTGAAGCCCAACTAATGTACGTAGGTCGCGTGTAAAGCCCTACTAATGTACGTAGGTCGCGTGTGAAGCCCAACTAATGTACGTAGGTCGCGTGTAAAGCCCTACTAATGTACGTAGGTCGCGTGTGTAGCCCTACTAATGTGTTCGTAGATATCTATATCGGTACATGTAACGTTAAAGGCATCTCTTAATTGTCACTACCATAAAGTTGGGTGTCGCAGTCGAAGTCAACGCTCACGTTGGCTGCCGCATGCACGGCTCCATGCGCTCAACGGGGGAGCGCATGGGGGAGCCTCCCCTCTCTGTGCATCAGATCGGCAGACCCGATTTACGCACTGTTTCAGTAGTGCTGCCATGCGCCTCTCGTGCCTCTACGTTGTGCTCCACAGCGCCAATCGACGTCACAGCTACCGCGCCACAGTGGTGATACAGTAGCACCATGTTGTGCAATGTGACCTTCATCGCGTCCGCCGCAGCGTGGCGCGGGTGGCCGCGCCGTCGTCATCACACGCGCCGCCTAATTTACACGCGATTCATTATATTTTGCGAGTTCATTTCATTTGCACCCGACGAGTACACTTTATGTTCATTATTATAGTATTACGCAAGTGTAATCTCACCCTGCTGAGTAACCCACGGGCTACTACGTTTACGCTATGCTAATTTTGACGTAGAACACTGCAACGTGATAGAGTGAGAAGCCTCACATAGGCTGTTGTAGTTAGTCCTTATAGAGCTGCTCTGTCTGTGGTGCGAACAGTCGTACTGCCGTCATACGGGGAAAAGCCGTGACTAACATTTCTATTAAAAATGATTTAAATAAAGGTTTGGACTTGCCAAGAAATTGTCTACCTTTTTATGTAGATAAAGCTGTAATTCGTTTGTAGCCAGAGTTACACATAGTTAAAAAAGCATAACTTAGCCCAGGAAACATTGCTCTTTTAAATGAAAAGCATAATTTTCTTATTAATAAAGCCAGTTTGCATGCTTGAAAAACTGTCACTTTATTTTAAGCCTTTTCATATTATCACATGGGCCCGCGTGGTAGATTACGGCCCGCACCCTCACAGAGAGGAGGCCGGTGTCCCAGCAGTGGGAAAGTTATAGGCTGATTATGTATATTATCACATTAAAATGTATCGATCGTGATTTCGATATCCTTCAATCAAAAACAGTAATAGTTGTTACGGTTTTTCATCTTTGTATTGAGTCACGCGGGGTGCGCGGACATTTTCGAATTTACTTTATTATGTACTATTTTGCATCCTAAAACTATCTCCCAACATATTACTAGTGTCACTGAGTCTTATGAAATATGTACTTTCGTATCGTCTAAAGGCGTAATATTGTAATTAAGGGCTTACTGTTGGAAATAATCAATAAATAAAAACTTCTATTGTAGCTTTAAAAGGCGTTATTTACAATATTGTAAAAAGAAAAGCCATAACTATGATTTTCAGGCTTTCCTACTTAGGGATTGCATAATACCATTATTTTTTTTACAAAAATGAAAGGAAAAATCAAGTTTAAAAAAATAATCTATTCAGGAAATGAATTAAACTAGGTATACATGTTATTATTCGGAAATTGTTAGCTTTTTAAATTATGTAAATATGTACGAGTATCAGTTGGGTTTGGTGAAATAATAAACAACTAGGTATTAAAAGAAACTATTTATTAGTTAACGAATTATCATAAGAGAAGATTATCAAGTGAAGTCCATCGACAGAGTTTAAAGTGCACTTCAGAAAAGACTGTCATTTATTCAAAATTCACTTTTAAGTAATTATGGCTATTCTCCCTATGACGGCAGCGTGCTGCAAAAATGTTGTTTCCATGATGTTTCATCAAGTTGGTCGTTCTTGTAACCTTGTTGAAGCCTGTGAAGTGCAGTCAACACGGTGAACAGGTTTTGTACTGGTTTCAACCTCAAACTGATCACATTTTACACAACTGTTATCGATCAGTTTTTCCGTTTACGAGTCAGTGGCGAGTGCGCCGGGAGGTCGCTCGCTAGTGAACTGCGAGTAGCGATGCGTGCTGTGCGCTGTGGCGGCAGCGGCCGCGCATTCCGGGGGCGAGTGTTTATTCCGCTTATCTGAATTTTAAATTGTGCCGAAGTCCCCCACTGACCCCTCGCCCCGCGCGCCCCGCTCGCCCCCTTGCATCCCGGCGTCGAATTCCTAGCGGTCTCGCCAATCCACCCGTAAAAACCCAATCAAGTGGCCATTTTTGTGATGCGCCCCGCTTTGACACACGATTTCACTTTCGACCCGCGCCGCTGTTCCGCACAACGCATACAAAAACTTTAACGAACCGTTTTATTTTAGTTTTAGACCGCTTGTAGCAGTGACCGCGGCGGCACCGCGCCGCGCCGGTCCGTCTCCGACTTGTTTCCGGATTACTTTTATTTGTTAGGTCGTAACGCGACTGTCACGATTTTCAGAGATGTTCCATGAAGCTGAAAATTAATCATTTCTCTTCATTGCCGAATCTGATATCAGAATTGACTAAAAAGATTGCTCCTACCTGAACATAGCAAGGTGTAGTGACACGATCGTCTTTTTCGTGTGTGGTGTGGTCACAGAGTCCGGCGGTGCGCGGGCGCCGCTTCCCAGAACTTCCAATTTGTTGGTCATTTGATTTAATGCTGGCGTGAGAACCGCCTGCGCGTGCACGGCCCGGGATCCGAACTGGCGACCGCCGCTCATTACGATCACTTACGCTGGTGTGTCTGCGCCTGCGCCGCTGCTCTTCTATTACACGCCTCGTTATCACATTCCGTGTAGAGTGACAACTTGTCTAAAAGGGTCGTCAGACAACTCACTGCAAATATTCTCAAAACCTCGTAATTAATAAACATTGATGGTATTCCGTAGAATACCTGTGATTCCTAACTACATAGTAATTAGACATTTTATTATTAGATTCCGGATCCGCTTTCTCCTCTAGAAACATATGAACTGGAATCTATTAGAAATATTAAAAATTAAATCAAGTTAGAACATTATGAGACTCTAGAATCTAGTCTCATAATGATCTAACTTGATATTTTTGTAAGAATTCAATTAGAAACCCCTTGTTTCGGGCATATCCTGTTTTACGTTTCTATCAAAAATATCTCATAGCGCTATATGGATTGCCAGTGGTTCCAGTTAATCGTCATCGCGCAAGAAGTTCCACATCACGGTCAGGCGCGGGAGTCGATCACTTTGATTCTTTCAGTCTATGCTTATACTTAGATTAGACAGATGCAACGACGTGCGACGCTCAGCGTTCCAGGTTCCCCACTGCAGGATTAATCCACATTCAACTCCCACAATCCGTACCCCGACCGTGTTGAACCCCTAAATGTTTCCATGTTTCCAACCCACTGCAGGGCTGCGTGCGTTGTTGCGTTATTCGTCCATTATTGTAGTAATAGGCCTGCGATATGGCGAGCTGAGCACTCGCACGCACCGCTCGCTCGGTGTCCTGCGACCTGTCGTGCACTTGTGCCCTTGTGCAGAGCTCTACTACACCAGTGTGAACCGAGCTGACACACCTGACACGCTCCACGCAGGCAGCAATCTAACGAAGTGGATCCATTATCACTTGCTATTGCTACAAGTGGACCTACGGTGCTTGCCTATGTGCCGGGGTGCGCGTAAGCATCGTCGGAGGGACAGACGGGCGGGTGAGGCTGCAGGAGGGGAGGGTGGGGGCATAGTCTGCGCGCACGCAACCGTTTTCAACACATATTGATTTATGTGCGTGTTATATTTTTCAGTATCGCGACAGGCTCGACAGCCGGCGACAATATCGCTGATCTGCGCACGCACCGCTCTGCTAGCCACCGCCGCGCTGTGGCGCACAGGTGTGTCCATAGAAATGTAAAAAACGACTTATATCTATGAGTGCGTCTAATCGGTGTTGTTCACGAGTACTGCTATCAATGCCAAGATTCACTGGTACAATACTGACGTCACACAGTCATCGTGTGCAGGTCACCTGCAGCAATGCTCGGAGTGTGACGTCACTGCCCTGTTGTATAGTGACAAGTGTGTGAAGTGCGGGCATATATTCGGCACTATCAGCTCACTCAGGTTGCAGTCAACATTTCACACTGAACCACATTGAAGGTTGATGGATTTGAATGTTGATGTAATGTTAACTTGTCTCATTATTAGTGTGTGTGCACATCGACTAATGAGCAGCGTATCAACCTGCAGTGATTAGCGGCATCGTTATAACAAAGACTTTAACATCATAAGTACGTGCTGGTACTCAGAGCAGTACCACGCGGCGTGTCGACAGCATGGGGTATGCGCCGATTTGCATGGAGCACACCGACAGGCGCGCGCGCATCCCCGTGGCGCAGCCGATGCCGCGAGTGGCGCCGCCGCACTGCAGCCAACCGCAGAAAACCCACTCGACGATATGGCCAACTGTACACACACACACCTGCTGCGATGTACAGTCAACCGGGCACGAAGGCACATCCATGATAACAATCAGACGTGAAGTGCGAGCGCGTGCGTGTGTGTTACCGCGACGTCTAGTGCAACATGCCTTCTGAACATACTCTGTGACTCAGGGTGCTGCATAGTCGTGTGACTACCCAAGTGGCAAAATGTGGCCCTGTAATTATCCTAGGAGCACGTATTTTTTAATCCTATAGAAATCCTGTAAACGTTTATAGAGCCGTATTTGGGCGCAGTTTATAGGACTATTACGCACTATAGTCGCTTTGTTATAATCCGGTAAAGTGCTATTTGATTTTATAATTACCTTATTAAGTGCTTTATCAACATATAGTTGTCCTATAAAAATCCGGTAAATGCATCTAAAATGCGATTGGTCCTCTTATGATCTGGCGTGTGCCGCTACTAGAGTAATTGATCCTACAGTGATCAGCGTAATACCATTAGTAGATTCATTCAGTCGATCATTCGTTCTTTTTTCGTTAATTCATTGTACTATGCTGGTGCGTGACATTGAATACTTTTTTATTTTCAAAAGGCAAGTAAAGTCACATTATAATAATGTCTGTCATTATAATAAAGTAACTTTTGCCGTGTAACTGTTTTGTAAAGAGTGCCTACTCAACTTGCGAAAATAATTTTATTGATGAAGTGTTAGATGATAATAAACATATCTTCATGCGCCTTCAAAATTTAACATTTTCATTATTTGTTAATTCAGTAATAAATTAATAAGTACCTATCCGACATAGGGTCGAAACACGTGCCATTACATTGCATTTATCAGAACCTTTATATGACTTTTTAATCAAAGTTAAGACGCTTACATGACATACCTAAGCCACCATATTTAAGTTTTAGGGTTCTGTGGGTAATGTGACTAGTGTCCAAACAAAATCAATTTCATTGCCTTTTTTTCCTAAATACGTAATTATAAAGTTCTTAAACATTTTCAGCAAGTTGCATTTTAGTCTGGACTGGAAATGGTTGTATTAATGGATGTCGATATTTTTTTAACTAAAAAGGATTTCCATAAGCTGAAGTATGCCAAATGGCCGTGGAAAATTACACACTTTTTGAAAATCGCAGAAAGTTCATTTAAAGCTGAATGTGATATATTATTCCTAATAGCCCACTGTTTTATATCCATCTGTAATTCATAATTTTTGTCAAACTCAGTATGATCACCGATCATTAAATTCACTATTAATGCTTCCGCTATCATTATCCGTATCTTCTTGATCATTACAACTCTCTGTAAAATTATCCTCCCAGTTGTCTAAGTCTCAGCGGGATTGTCCGAAAGGGTTACCGCTACCCCGGAACATAAAGGGCGAAGGAAGGAACATGGGTGGGTTTTAGTCAGTAAGAGTCTGACACTCCCTTCCGCTCCACCCAGAGCGGGAGGGGTCATTTGATGATATCCGACCAGAAAAAAAAAAAAATTGTCTAAGTCTATTTCCATTTTAGCGTGTACGGAACCATCACAAACTTCACCAACTTCACCAGGCTCTTTTTTATTTACGAACTTTTCTTTTGATCCGCTTGACCCGAACTCCGATACTGACTTCATTTCAAAATACTTTTTCGAAACTCTTCTTCGATAACCGCCACTACGCTTAAATCGGTTCCATTTATTTAAATCCATATTTATATTGTTCCAGCTTTCTCTAACAAATCACAAGATGGCCAATTACTCTAATAATAGCAAATGTAGAACACATTTAAGTAGAATCTTACTTATAAAACTCAGAGGCTATGCTAGCTTGGTGCTAAAAATCCGCTAAGGGTCACGACTAAGATAAATTTGTTCTATAATATCTTTACCTCTAGCAGCTATATCTGTGGCATTTATAGGAAGTGCATGTCTTATAGAAGAATGAAACAAGACGTTAAGAAGATAAAACGATCTTACTAAATGCGACTATCGGATCAAAAGTCACACTTTGCTAATTACTTTTATAACTTGCACTTATAAGACTGAACCTGACTGACCGCTCTAGTAAGAGTCGTGTAAAATAATCCTATTAACATTTATAAAACTAAATGATAGGGTCGAAAGTACTTGTAGTGCAAATCATCTTAGAAGATGCTTTGGCAGGATCAGTGGCCTGAGTTAATGCGTCTACTAGATTTCTATAAGACGTGTAATCTTATAAGTCAATTGCTATAGGAGAATTTTGCTACTTGGGATAGTCGGCGAGCTGTTCTTATTGCGTGTGTATGGCTCCGCCGGCAGCGTGCCTATACTTCGTACGTCACGAACCTGCCCACATGTTCACTACACATCTAATAACTTACTGCTTATAAACTTTACCGCTTCATCGCCAACACCGCGTCCACAGCAGCGCTCGCTTAGACGGCGAGCTGTTGTTCGCCTGCACCACTACTAGCTGTGCACTGCGGCACGTGCAGCACGCGCCGGTGCTCGGCAGCAAGCGCTCCGCCGCTAATGTCTGTTTGTTTATTGATCGATGGCATTTGAACGCAACTGTCATTAGCTATCAATTATCGTTCACTCGCGAACAATGTTCCAACGCAAAGGTCACCCTGCTGGTCATTAGTCGTGCCGCTGCGTGGCGGGTGCGGCGCGGCTGCGTGCGTCTCTACATTTGACACGTGTCAATTAGAACGACGCTGGCTGCTAATTATTCCCGCATTTCGCATTCAAATGATCGTTCTGAGAGCTCTAATCCGCGCCATTGTTTCTGCTAAACAATCGCTTCCCACCGCGTTGCCACGCGACTTTACACCTTACGCAGCACGTGATGGGGTCAGTATGCGTCGTCGCGGGCGCAGCTGTGTGAGTGCGCCCGCGCGGCGCATGGCTCGCTGCTGTGGACGCGATGATTACAGCGGACACGCCGACCGCTAATTAAACGTAATGACGGTGTGATAAACAAACAAACACACGCCTAGCTGCGGAGGAGGGGCTCGTGTTGAGATCTGAATAGAAGCGGCACTACACTCGTATATTATAATATACATCTAATTAAGTAGCACTCCCGACGTTCCCCACAGGCCGCGGCCGGGGTCGTGGGGCGACTACAATAACGAAGAACTTTTTTCCATATCCCACACAATACAGTCACTGTCGGTGACGCGCTGTGCGCCGCAGTGTCCCACACTGATGTTTCACTTCGAGTGTATCTCTGCGATAAAAGCTACCTGTCGGTACACACTCGCCGCAGGCGCCTGCTTATCTCGTGCGCGGCGGGTGCGCGCGGTAATCACTGCGCACTGTCGCCATCACTCTAATTGTGCTAACTGCAACAAGTGCAGGTTGCACCATACCGTTACACACACGTGCATGTGTGGAGTTACAGTGGGCTGTAGGTGCTGCATTGTGAGCACATGCTATTTATATCACTTATAATGTGGTTATGTTTGTTTGAATCCCGTGACGCACGATGTCGTGACGGTGGTCGCTCCACCTCTGCGCTGAGAAAAAAGGATACAGACGTCTAAACACAGCAGTCTGTGCCAAACATCGAAGTATTCAAAGTATCGAAGTATTGAGGTGAGACAGGAAACATTATTGAATGTAAGACACGAGGCAGTCCAAAACAATCATGGATGGATGCTGGGAGAGAAGTGCAGTGAGCGCCGAGGCGACAGCTAGTAGACGTGCAGACGAGTGCGACTTGTCTATTAGCTGTCGCCTGTCCAAATTATATGTTTCTTCTCAATCTAGGCAGGGTTTTTATATGACCAATTAGAGTGTTCAAGCTGAGAAGTGGCTATTTAATATAATCCCGCGTCTTAGTAGCCGCACAAGTGACGTTGTTGCAGTGTTAGTTAGTTCCGCTTGCCGCTGTGTCTGTCGCCTGCGCACTGCGGCACCACCCGCGCCGATAGCTACACGCTCTATGCGTTACTTAGTAGCCGCACAAGTGACGTTGTTGCAGTGTTAGTTAGTTCCGCTTGCCGCTGTGTCTGTCGCCTGCGCACTGCGGCACCACCCGCGCCGATAGCTACACGCTCTATGCGTTACTTAGTAGCCGCACAAGTGACGTTGTTGCAGTGTTAGTTAGTTCCGCTTGCCGCTGTGTCTGTCGCCTGCGCACTGCGGCACCACCCGCGCCGATAGCTACACGCTCTATGCGTTACTTAGTAGCCGCACAAGTGACGTTGTTGCAGTGTTAGTTAGTTCCGCTTGCCGCTGTGTCTGTCGCCTGCGCACTGCGGCACCACCCGCGCCGATAGCTACACGCTCTATGCGTTACTTAGTAGCCGCACAAGTGACGTTGTTGCAGTGTTAGTTAGTTCCGCTTGCCGCTGTGTCTGTCGCCTGCGCACTGCGGCACCACACGCGCCGATAGCTACACGCTCTATACGTTACTTAGTAGCCGCACAAGTGACGTTGTTGCAGTGTTAGTTAGTTCCGCTTGCCGCTGTGTCTGTCGCCTGCGCACTGCGGCACCACACGCGCCGATAGCTACACGCTCTATACGTTGAGTTTGTCTGTCTATAACTATATTCATTTACGTTTGCTGTAGCTCCGTAGGTTGTATAGTTCTGTTATTGTCGTGTTGTGATATAAACTACGTATTAAAACTTTTTTTTTTTATTCTATTTTTTTTGGGACTTTTATACTATGTACATGTATATGTCAGTCCGATTAATCTTATTCACTAATTATACATCATTAGCTTAACTTAACATGATAATAGTTTAAACAAAAGACAAGCTCCTTCACTGTTAGGGTTTGAAAGTATATGTAGAATTCATGATTCCGACCTGCAATTAGTCCAGATCCAATTTTTCCAATAATTCCTCTCTCTCTGCATTAAATTGAACACGTTCCATCAACAAATGGTATACATAATCTATGATTCCACAAGTATCACATTTAGGGGAAGGAACCTTTCCCATTAAAAAGGAAAAATTGTTTGATGTAATATGTCCGGTTCTGATTCTGTGTGCTATAATAATCAGTTTACGTATTAAAACTTTTGTCTTCACATTTACATATGGGCCACGGTAAACAATCCGAGTAGCATCACTCGCAGTTCTAATAGCGGACGCTCAAATATTGTTCCACTTGGAATGACAATGGTAGCAGCGGCCCTCCCGCGAGGTGCGCGCGCGCAGCTCCCTACAAACGACATCAACGCGCGCGAGCCGTGTATTTGAATGCATGATCCAATTAGAATATTGTTTTCACTTACATAAAATGTGTAAATATATTTATCGCAATAGAATCCTTTTTTTTTAAAGATAAACAATACATTTTTAGTCATATACATAGGTAACTAATATTTTCTAATTTGGCTATTGAAACATGTCTTAGATGATATCAATTTTCCAAAGTTCTTTATATCATTAGGTTATCCTATAGATAAAAATGTTTGGAAAATTGATTTGTTTTCAAGTGCAGTGTCATCATGTGTGCGACGGTGACGTTGCGTTGTGAGCTGTGACGTTCAACGTGACCCACACTGCACCGCCGAGCACGCGCCGATATGAGCGCTCCATGCCGCTCGTCGGTGTGTCCTGGGAACACTCGCTACCGGAACATGAACACTTGTTGCACTACTCATTCACCGCTGTTTATTGCTCTCGTAAAATACCCGTAACTCTTATTGGTACGTTATCTCGTCGACGTAATCCAACAAAGTGCGACCGAGAATGATTTCTAACAAGATATTCACATCGGCCACACAAAACTCTATTACAGGAGATAATTGAGATAAAATATTGGTTAGTTGTGAAACGCAGACTCACGCCGGTAATAGGCGCGCGCGCAGCTCTCTTTGTTTGCGAGCACAACACGGGGCTCGGGCTCATGTTGTGACGATCACTATTCACGAGCTTTACAATTCACTGGAATCATACTGCCTACTTCATAAATGCAACGTTTCGTTTATTTTTGAGCCGAGTGTCGTCTGTACTTGCGGCTCAGTAGGTACTGGCACTTCAGGCAGCCTGTGTGCCTGCATATGTAACGCACGGGGGTAAGCACAGCCGTTGTTCACAATCTTGTCCAGGATTGCGGAGCTTCACGCAATGCGTTTTGCTTTCAACTGTCCGACGTAAGCAAACACTCCTGAAGAGCCATGTTCATAGTACTTGTACAATTTATTGATGCTGCGTTAGTACATAGTGTTGAGCCTAGCGACCGCTGTGTTCCGCGCGGCTCTCCGGTACAGGGTTGCTCTCATAAACAGAAAACAAGTATTGAGTAAGCGGTGCGTACGCGCAGGTTTTTGTGCTCCGCGTGACGTCAGCACTACTGAGTATCGGATGGCGAGTGGGGCCAGGGAGGAGGGGGCGACGACCGCGCGCCGATTAATAAATTAAGATAACAAATTAAAGTAGGTAAGCCGCGGACAAAGCGCGCTCTGTCTAGCGCCGCGACTGCGCGGAGCTGCGCGCTCGTACCGATACGGATACCGATACCTGTGGACAGAAGTATAGTACCAAACTTGCAAATACGAATCTGCACGTCGTGTATTTTATTTCATGATAGCGATGCTTATTTTCTAATAATAAAAATTTTATTGAACAGGGATACACTGACAGCATCTCTTGAGGAGAGGATGCAAATAGAACCCCTTGTCAGTAGCGCAACACTCAGTTCATGTGTATAATTAGCTCACTTAATAAAAACAACTATTAGTTAAGCATGCGCTAAAGATTCCGTGATTCGTCACTAAAAATCCATTAAGCGGGTGTCGATAAGATCGGGGTGCGCGCGCGCATCGTCGCGTCGTCGATGCCATTAGCGAGGGATCGATGCTATCGCCGAGACGCGGGCGTCGCACGCAACTGTGGCGCGACTGTGACACCGGACATGTGCGCAGTGTCCGACACCGCGCGAGACACGAGTGAGCAGCGCAGGAACTCTCACCGACAGTCATTGATTGACGCGGCATCCGCGCGGCGCGGGCGATGCCGGCATCCACAAAGAGGATAATATCTTCATAAATCGTTATTTCCACCGCTAATAAAGCGATATTAATTATCTAGTATTCAAATCTCGGATGTTGGGCATTCGTGGCGCGCTCGTGACCGCGGCCTCGCCCCGCGCGCCCCCGCGCCCCCGCGTGGCGCCCGCGCATCGTCTTTCGATTAATAATCGCGGTCGACGGCCGCGGCCCGATTATTCGAGCTCGTGCGATTAACGATTATGATTCGATTACTGTTCACCGGCGCATTGTCAGCAGCGCCCGCGCAGCCTCTACTGTCTCCCTGAGCACAATAGCTATTTTAGTTTTGACGTTGCGACAAACTATATTAATTCCATGAATTTATTGTTAATATAGAATAATCAAACACACATATTATTTGACATCTACTAATGAAATCTCCGGATCTATATATGTAGCGTTTTGTGTAGAGTCGGTACTGAACAGTGCTTCCAGCTGAAACAGAGGTTGGTGCAGCGAGCTGCTGCAACCGTCGTACTTGTACAATACACAGCTGCATTAAGTACGTCTGCATGCAGGTTTACAAATATAACTCACGCCATATCGTTGTCATCCTCGTGTGACAATGTGTCGATAAGATCTGCGCACGCGGCGGTCGCACGTAATTGCGACAGTGGCGGTCAGTCCGCTGCGCCCCGCCGCATCGCCTGCGCCAGTCACTGCCGCGCGGGCGACGCGTGCGCAGGTCGAGGCCGGAAGGTCACCGGAGGAAGCCTTCAAGTGTGGAGCACACAACGACGAGCAGACGCTGACCAGTAAAGCATTGAGATCTATCATTACAATGGAGCTTCTGACCTCCGAGTACTTCCTAGTCTCGCTCATCCTGCCAGAACTGCCCATAATAAATAGCCGAGAAGTTGACGTGCAGCACAGTTGATGGTGACACTTTACAATAATTGAAAGCGTTGTTTGGGGCTACTAGTCTATGTTTCTGTTTATTGTGTATTGTAAACAATAATACAAGTGTTCAACGGTTTAATTACCGCAGAGCGGGGGCGGTGTGATGGCAGGCGGGTGCGAGGGGAGGGTTGCGAGGGGGGGGGGGGGGGGCTGGTGCACCGTTAGCTCACACGCGAGTCATCCGATATGTATGGGCTTTCAATAATTTGTATGAAGCCGCATCATAAAGCATAATGAAGCTCGGAATTATTGATGACGCAGGTGTCTGCCTGCCTTGTGTTCGTGGGCAGGAAGTACTGGGGAGCGCAGAGAGGATGTGCACGTCATACGTTTGCCGCCGACGTGCTATGCGCTGCAGTGTCACGTGCGCTAGTAGTACCTATAGTGCGCTGCTGCAGTCGATGAACTGCTACCAGCAACATGTCAGAACCAGCGCGTGTCCCTCGATCCCGGCTACTGCTCAAGAGCCTCCTCTCTCTGCTAGGGACACCAGTCATATCAGTCTGTACACGTCACTCCCTTGCCCCGTACAACTGTGATAAGACTATGTATTATCACAGTTAGACGAGTATTGCTACGAGTTTACTTCGTAAAACGTTCGAGTGGTTCTCATACTACATCACAGAGAGTGGCTTGCACAGCCGCCTGCTTGCTGTGATCATGGGTGGCTCTCATCGGCCGTTTGTTCCATCTACTTGAGCATCACACGATCAACAACAACATACACAATACAACGGTGATGACAACGGAGGCGGCAGCTCAGCCCGACTACTCTTCACGGTACATCAGTAAGGTTCACAGTAATACCTTCACAGCAGTGTCGCGGCGCGAGGGAGCTTCGTGTAATATACAATTGAGGTCGTTCAACGTTACACAATCAAATGTAAAGCATCTTCACACGGACTCTCGGGGACAGGGAATGTGCCGTGCTCACCGGACAGGTGCCGGCCGGACACCAGACAATATTGTGTGCGGTCCGTGTACCTATCGGAGGGGAAGGGGGAGCAAACCTCGTTAGCTGAATATGCACTCCAATCTACGGCGGAATCGAATTTGCGCCCTCTTCGGGCCGAGTGGCCTTTTAAAGGGTCGCGACGAGATGTTGATGGATTATTTGTGAAGTGGCCGGCCGCCTTTGAAATCTTTCGCGCGTTAAAACGGAGGTAATCTCGGCGCGACCCTCGCGACCCCCCCCCCCCCCCCCCCCCCCGCGCTCCCCGCCCCCGCTCGCACCCACGCCGCGCGCCTGCACTGTAAACAGCCCGCAGCCTTCGTTTTGTTTACCTAATCATTTTATTGCCGGCGCCCCCGAGCGCTCCCCCTCACCCCCCGCACGGTGTGCTCTACCCTCCGACGTCGTTGAAATTTATTTGAAATGTTGTAATCGTCGTCACGACAGATGTCCCGCCGCGCAGCACCGCCGCGCCGCCGCGCCGCGCAACCCAACCCTTCAGGCTCCAGCCTCCTGTACTACAAGCCGCTATTAGATTTATCGGCGAATAAAAAACCGTTCGGTACATACTCCTGAGAAAACTCGATCGCAAGCTGCGTCGTAATTTTTACATTTTTTACCCTAAAAATGTGTGTCAGAGGGGTACGGGGCGCGCGGCGGGAGCCGACAGGTCCCCGCGTCACGGCGAAATCTCTTTTTTAGCGCAAAAACGGAGAGCGGAACAATGCCTGACCCATTTCCCGGCCGTGGGAAGGAATAACGTCTCCGCCGCTGCGATGTTTTATAATAAAAAATGCATTACCCCACATTTTAAAAAACTCCACGATTATAAAAAAAAAAACGCGATGCTAACGCACCTATTGTTCGACGGGATATTGAAATTTCAAACTTGGAAGGGTGAGATTTATGTGCAAAATAACGGTTTTTACCAAAAAAGTGTGAATCAGCTGCATTCGGCGAGTCTACACAAGCGCTCGTTAGCGCCCACTGACCCATTCACGCGGCACGCTGGCTCTCTCCTCACGGTGCCACGCTGCACCAGGCCACCAGGCTTCCTCGCATGTCTTCCTCTCCGTGTGCACGTTATGGACCGGTTCTTCTGTCTACTGGCTCCTATACCCCTGCTCCAGCTGTCCGCGCTGACACCGTGACACCAACGAGTCTGCCGACATCGATAACGGTTTCTGTATTTGTTGTGGTGTCAGCGATTTCCGTATTTAACGGCCGGAATGCTAAGATTATCATGTCATCGTTGATTTGCGCCGACAGGAACATTAATAGTGTCCCCGTATCTAATAGTTCAATGGTTTATTAACGTTGTTTAGTATTTGTAACAAAAAGTCGACTGAGTAGGTATTCCTGGATAAAGATCTTCTAAGTGTTGCCTGCACTAGGTATAACTTTGCATTACCTACTCAATGTCAGTTGCTGTTCGTTCCATACAAATGTATACCTTTTTTCTCCCTGGATAATGCCACCAGACTACAGCATAGGTAGGCAGGTACACAAATAACGTACTATGCCATGTCATGGTTCTAGGTTATTTTTTTCTATACCTACATGTCTTAAATTTAGAAAAAAAAATGAAGTTCCTTTCACTGTATATTGTGTATTAAATAAATAACAGGCGCAATGAAATGGAACTACATGGAAAAAAAAGTGTCGTGACGGTCAAAATGTTACACTTTTTTCGGTATAGCTCTCATTCGCCAAGCGTGCAGAGTAGCATAGCGAGCGACAAGGACAAGGCAGTTCGTCAAAAATGCAGCGGCGGGTAGCTTGGGCATCCTGCGTGTGATTGGCCGCTGCAGGAGTGACTTCCCTTACAGAACCTAAATCGTACCTACCTATATTTTAAATTCTTACGGAATTTATCTTTACGTACCGTATTATAAACAGAACATGCTAGAACTATAATAACACCACCTCGGGTTCACAAACGAACGAACATGAGTGATAATTACAAAAACTGAATGCCGCGCCAGCGCGAGCGCGGCCTAGCGTCATGAGTCCGCGAGGCCGCGAGTCCACGAGTCGCGTCGAGTCGCCACGAGTCGCCACGACGACGCCGACGCCACGCCAGCACCACTCGCGTGATATGTCACCGTTTTTTATTCATGATTCTACGAAAATTAAATTACGCTTTTTTGGGACATAACAGACGGCTTCTATCTATACAGAATTATCTTTTATAATTGCACGAACAACAAATGCAATGCTTTTTAAGAATGATGCAAGTTAACAATAGAATGTGCCACTCTCTCTGTTGCATTTTCATAACTAATTTGTATGCAGCCTGGTGTGGGTAAGATAACATAAGATAAGATAAGATATTTATTCGCAGAAACATGAGTACCTATACATAAAAGGCATGCAGGTTGTCCATAAACAAAAAAAATCCGTCATGTTCGGCCTTTGTGGCATACAAATATGTAGTTAAGAAAAGTCATTCCTAGGTATTTAAACAAAGCTAAAAACAATATTAAATTTTCACGCCAAGTAAAAATTAAATTTAAACTATAAATTATACATTTGAATTAAATTGTCCTATAATCTCATTATAAATTGTCAAAATTATAAAATGTCAGTAAGTATTTGTTAAATTCGTAATATTACATTTTGTTATTTAAAAATTCTAAAATACTGTAGTATGCTTTCCTAGCTAGAAATAATTTTAGCCGCTTTTTTAGTATATGTGCGCTTAGTTCCCTCCATCCCTTGGGAAGTTTATTAAAAATTAAAGGCGCCATGCAAAATACACTTTTCCGCATTAATGCTGTTTTGGAACCATGTGAGCAAAGCATACATAGTGTTATCGCGTGTGACGCGACTGACTTTGTCTGCCATGCGTGGAAATAGTTGCCGATTACATTTTACAAACATGACAACTTCGAATATGTACAGAGACGGTAGCGTCAGTATACTGGTGCTCATTTTTTTAAAGTTGATAAGTTTAGATTTACAGTGTTATTCATGGTCTCTTTTTTGTTGCTGTATCACTGTTGGGTAGGCTTAGCTCAATCACAAGTTTTATAGCATATTCAGGATTCTATTTACGTTTTTGGAATCCTTATCGAACACAAAATAAGTTTAGCGCAGCAGGCTCCAGGACTGGGGATTTTAAAATGAACACCTGATGGAATGAACTAATTAGCAATAGATGTAGGAGATCATGTCCTACATAGCTATTGCTAATTAGTTCGGTGCACAGCTCTACGGACTGTCCACACTTGACAAGTAGACTAAGCGTCTCCGTCGTGTGCTCGCGTGCGCGGTACAGCGTGCGCGAGGAGCGGCGCGGGCGCGGGAGGGGCGGAGGGAGGAGGACCGTATGCAAACGAGCCGCGGGGCGGGGCGAGCGCTAAAAAACGCCCCGCCCCGCCCCGCGACCCTCAAACCTGCCTAACGGAAACTGAATAAAAAACTGCCGCAATCTGTTCCGCGCCACGTGAAAAGTGAAACGGTGAAGGGTGACCCGCGACACAATGGCGAAGGGTTGCATTGTGCGCGCGCGCAGCAGCGCCCCCCGCACACGTGCGCGTATGTAGCGCCGTGTACATATTATTGTGAAAGGATAACATTTCACTTTTAACGAGTAGTTCTTTGTAAAAAAAAATATTAGCATCGGTAGCTGGCGGCTGTTCGCTGCTCGCTGAACGCGTCGCATGCCGGTGATGCCGTACTGCCGCAGCGGCACTGCCGGGACGCGACGGGATCTGGACGAGACATATTGTCGTTAAACCTAACTAAGAAGATTACTGCAACGTTGGGCAGCCGGCGACAATATTTCACATTCATCCTTGAATAAGAACAAATATGTGGTTTGCAAACTATGGAGCTCGTCTGTTAGCGCAGGCGCTACTGAACAGCTGCACTGTTTGTTTTATTCTTATTATTACCTCGAAAACATGAATTCCTCTAACGATGCATCAACACCGCCGCCGCCGCGTGCGTCACTGTTGAGAGTAGTCCCGGCATTTGCGAAAACAAGAAAAATGCAAATTGTTAGTTATTGTGTAAAGAATTAAGATGGTATAATTTAATAGAACTTGAAGCTACTTTGTTCTTGTATAGGGTTCATTGTGAGCCACGCCGAAATAGGAACTCATTATAACACTTTCAACTTTGAATTTGAGTCGAGATTGGCGCTCTCGTAACAATTAACGTAATTGATTCATATTGTGCAGAGCACTGTGTGTTACACTTCGCAGGGCTCCTGTGAGTGTGCACGCTACAGTTTACTTGCATGCTTCAAGCACTCGCAGGCTTTGCTAACTTGCTTTTGGAGAAGTGATCTCTATCAGGAACAAACATAATGACATGAGTAGTTCGCCGCAGTTTGTAACTATGACTTACGGTATTAGGTACGTGGAACATTATAGAGCTCCACCAAAAAGACAAGCGACTTTTTGACAGAAAAATAACTTTAGCAAAAGTGAAAACCAGCTTCGAAGTGAATACCTATTAGATACGTAATGAAGTAACGAGTGAACCATTTAGGAACTCGGTGCCTTTTTATTTGAAAGAACAAAAAATGCGCTCCGGCTACTAAACTACACACAGACCAGCGACTGGGCCGCCACGGTGATATGTTATGGTATGCTGACATGCACGGAGGAGTCTGTTCCACTGTCTTTCTCCAATACGGGACCACACGGAAAGAAATCTCCGATTCGGTGTGTCTGTACACTGAGGATGATTCTTATTAAGGTTCCATACCCAAAGGGTGCCAACGGGACTATCACTGAGGCTCCGCTGCCCGTACGGCCGTCTGCCACAGGGCTGTATCTTTTGAACCGTACGGCCGTCTGCCACAAGGCTGTATCTTTTGAACCGTACGGCCGTCTGCCACAGGGCTGTATCTTTTGAACCGTACGGCCGTCTGCCACAGGGCTGTATCTTTTGAACCGTACGGCCGTCTGCCACAGGGCTGTATCTTTTGAACCGTACGGCCGTCTGCCACAGGGCTGTATCTTTTGAACCGTACGGCCGTCTGCCACAGGGCTGTATCTTTTGAACCGTACGGCCGTCTGCCACAGGGCTGTATCTTTTGAACCGTACGGCCGTCTGCCACAGGGCTGTATCTTTTGAACCGTACGGCCGTCTGCCACAGGGCTGTATCTTTTGAACCGTACGGCCGTCTGCCACAGGGCTGTATCTTTTGAACCGTACGGCCGTCTGCCACAGGGCTGTATCTTTTGAACCGTACGGCCGTCTGCCACAGGGCTGTATCTTAAAAATAGTCAGATTTAGTTAGACAATCAAAATTTTAGGTGAAAAACATCAAATTCAGAATAGCAGAGTTGCCACTTTCAATAGGCTAATAACTCAGTGCCTTCGGGACGGTTTTTTCATCCGTAGTTAACTCAACCAATTGTTAAAAATAGTAACTAATGGTTAAATTTTTGCAAAATGTGTTTTTTTTTGTTATTTTTTTAACTAATAGTTAATTATTTGACCATTAGCAAATCTATATTTTTGATCCGTATATAAACTAAAAATTGATCAAAAAACACATTTTGCAAAAAGTTAACCATTAGTTACTATTTTTGACAATTGGTTGTGTTTAACCACGGATCAAAAAACCGGCCCGTGCTATCCAAAAATAAAACATTGCTAAGTTGTGTCACTTTAGTCAATTTCGTCGTTTGATAGACTAAATTTTGTTGATTTTTAGTCTAGTTTAGAGGCATTTGTAACAAGAGAATCGGCACCAATGTCAGCTAAATTTGCATTATTTTTATCACTGTAGTCTTCAATAGTAATAATTTTGTGCGTAAACGCATTTAAACTGTGAGAAACACCAAAAATATTGTCGTTTGTCGACATAATATTGACAGACTGGGTTTCAGCGCCAGGTGGCAGATAATGGATCTAAATTTAAAGTCCGGGCTAGGCAAATCGTTAAACGTCATCGATACAAGTAATTTGCCTAGCTGTTTGATTGAATGGCTGAATATCATTCAGCTAGTTGAACGGCGCCGTTTAGTTGAAACTCTAGGCAGTTAACTGAACGGCTAATTAAACCAGTTGGCTGCGACATACACACTACTATGGCCGCTATAACAATAAATACCAACATCATCACATCTGCCTAGCCTTTTCCCAACTAGGTTGGGGTCGGCTTCCAGTCTAACCGGATGCAGCTGAATACCAGTATTTTACATGGAGCGACTGCCTATCTGACCTCTACAACCCAGTTACTGGGTAATACGATACCCCTTGGTAAGATTGGTTGTCAGACTTTCGAGCTACTGACGACCCGTAACGACTGTCAAAGATCCACGAATGACAGCCGGGACCAACGGCTTAACGTGCTTTCCGAGGCACGGACCCCTCCGTGCCTCGGAAAGCACGTTAAGCCGTTCTTGATATGTGAAGATGGTCACCCATCCACGGACCAACCGCGGCAAGCGTAGCTTAACCTGATCGATCGACCCGTGCGGCGGTTATTACATAGCCACAAGCCCCTTACATAACAATAAATACTAATAAAAATAAAATAAAGAGAAAAATTAAAGGGTTACAAAATATGTAGTGTCAAATATTGTATTGTGTCGCATGTCCGGAGGTAATAATATGAGGAATTGGATGTATTTTCATTTTGAATCATTTTAATACAATTGCCTACTTTGTTTAAAAAATATTAAAGACTGGTTTATGTCCTCAACTTGTGTTTTTTGTGTAAAATACTAACCAAGATTAACACAAACTGTGCCTGCGCCCGCGCCGGCCCGCTGTCCGCCCACTGTCAACAACTGTCAGATGACTGACACTGATAACCTGCGAGATATTCAGTCAGAAACATAATGAAGAGTTCGAGTCATACATCAGGGACGGACGTGTGAGGAGGGAATGCTTTCTGACGTCACTAATTACATTTAGTGAACATTGTTTTTGTGTCGTCAAAGTATTAAACATTTTAATAATGTCTTCTAGCGGATTCACACTATCCATAGTTGCATGGAGACTATGCCTACCCATAATATGTAGTTTATACCTGTGTGCTAAATTCCCCCGTTCGTCCATTTACACGTGATTGAGGTTAGATACTTACTTAGTTAGGCAACAAACAAACACACAGACCCTCTGTTACGTGTTTTAGGATTTGGTTATAAAAGAATAATTTAATATTAAAAGTTTATTACGTTCCACGGGCCGCGATCGAAACAATGGTTTACTATGCCATGTAGGTACGGTAGACGCACGCGGGCCCCGGCTCTTCGCTGGCTCGCAGAAATGCCGCCGATGAGCCGCGCCGCTGAACACAAACATTGTCTGATGCGAGCCAGCGCTCTACAAACGCGGCTCATATTAAATTTGCGAGGAGGACGCTCCCTCCGGCGCGGCGGCGGTGGCGTGCTTTGATCTTCAACCCTACAGCGCTGTCACTCGCACGCACGGCGATGTCCTCTCACAGGACACAATACGTACCTCCGCACATTGTGACTACACCTCCTATTGATTAAAGTTCTCATTCAAACGTTACCCGGACCCCGGCCGCCACATGTACGGTCTGTTCCAAAAGTATCTCATGAAAATGTAAGCAACTGGATCAGAAAGCGTAGGTACCTGTGAATCCCAACTTGTAGTGCCAGTGTGCCACATATAAACCTAGTGCTTTGACTTTTATTTCAATACTAGCTGCGCCCCGCGGTTTCTCCCGCATAAGTTTTGATCCCGTGGGAATATCGGAATAAAAAGTATTCTATATGTTAATCCTGATTATAAACCATCTGTGTGCCAAATTTCATCCAAATCCGTTAAGCAGTTTTTGCGTGAAAGAGTGACAAACATCCATTGATCTATCTATCCATCCATCCATCCATACAAACTTTCACGCTTATAATATTATTAGTAGGAGTAGGATAGGATAGGATATATAATATATATTAAATTAATATTGTATATTATATTATATTATTATATCAGGACTTTAACCCGAATTCTAATTTTAGTCACTGCAAAGATGTTTTTCATTAGACTATTGGAGCTGTATTATTGTGTTGTAGGCATTTTACAAATACCACAATACCGTCGATGACTTTTAAATTACAAATTAATAATATTATTCAAACAATAATTGTTGGAAAAAGGGGCGAGATACAAAGTTGAAATCTTCTAAATACAAAGGAAAGTGTAACTAATTCCCTTTAGTGGGTGATTGCGTAGGAGTTGAACCTGAAAAGGGTTTGCTTACACTTTCATCAGATAGTTTTGGAAGAGACAGCATGTCGTGTGTCAATCCTTTTACCCGAACATAAGCAAGTGAATTCTCAACCTGGCTGCGGAAATATCACGTTCCGTTTAAGAAGATGTTCGGAGAAACACGACGGCGAAGGCGTTCCAATCAGAAGATCATACTTCAGATCGAATGGCTCTGCTAACTATCTACGAAATAAAGCTTTGCTTGGCTAAAACCCCAACAAGTCGCGAAGTCGTGAGTGACGCCTGCGGGGAGTTTTGAGGCACGTGAGCGACTCTGCGGAGTGGCTCAGGACGGCTCTCACTCCAGCCTCCATTGCTGTGCTCTCGCCATTACTATTGATAAATGACTAAAGCGACCATTAAATGTGATTAAAGCAATTTATAATGTTTATTTGGCCGCGATATAAATGATTAAAGCGTAAGTAACGAGCCGCGGCGCCCGCATGCATGCAGCTCCCGGACTTGTGATATCGCCGGCACGCGCCCGCGCCCCGCGCCCCGCGCCCCGCGCGCTCGACCCCCGCATCATCGGATTGTTAAATTAAATAGAGTTAACTGCCGCTAAAGGGTTGCGACGCGTGCCTCAGAGCGACCGCCCCGCTCCTCGCGCCGCCGCCGCCTGCGCCCGCGCACCCTCGCCACGCGCCTGCTGCTGTAGATGTCGATTTCACTATTGTATTTTTTGCAGCACAACTCTTTCTGTCTGCGAACTATTCAAAATAAAGCATTCGCCAGATGAAAGAGATTACAGAAAGCGAATATTGAATTGCAAATGTATTCATTAGTACATAATGAACGAAGTTTAATTATAATCAATAATGCTCATTTGTTAATGTAGTAATATCATGATTGATATCCATTTAAATCTATAATAATTAGTATAAATTACATTTCGTGTGTAAGGGTGTGTGCGTGAATGTTAGACAGTTACAGCACAGATATCTTGATGTTTCGACATATCGCACATCAGTAGATCGCAGCCGCGTGAAGCAGGGGCGGGTCGCTAGTATATATATTTTATTAATAGTTTTGTACATAGTTTTGAATAGGTAGTTTCAGTTACCAACGTTTTCCGCCGCTGTGACGTCTGCTCGACTGAGTGAAATAAGTGTTGTTGTGCATTTCCAACAAAATATTCTTAACTGCTAAAATGTATGTTTGACCACCCTCGTTATGGAGCAGTTTCCATTGTATATCTATGAAATTGTTATAAACAAAAATGTAGACACAATTCAATATCGTTATGTAAACGGAATAAGAGTGTCGCCGCGCCGCGCCGGCTGTATGTATAATATTGTAATGAGGGTGATGGTCGCGGCGCGGGCTGCGCGTCATATATCACGCTGGTTTAAATTAAACCCGTCACCGATATTGTCGCGCGACGGAATAATTTACAAATGACAGGCGCTCGCGCCACTCGTAAATCACGCGCCGTGTGCGGCCGCCCTTAACCCTTTCGCCCTCCGCGGCCCCCGCGCCCCGCGCCCGCACCCCGCCAGCGCCCTGCATAAACAAATCAGTTGGTTTTTTAGCGTCGCTATCTGATAGGCAAAGGGTGGCGGCGCCGCCTGCCGACCAATCCCGGCGTCGCACGTCGGGCACATCTACATAGTGATTTACATACGGCGGGTCGCGTATGTAAATCACTGCCTCCTGTGACATGTGCGCCAGCTACATATGAATGCAGCTCAGGGTCACTGCCTGAGCACCTGCGAGCCTCTCACAGAACCCTTAGGTACTACTTCTGTTTCTTATCGCTAGTGTTTTATATATGTCTCCTTAGTGTCAGTATTTAACTGATGCTGTTTATCACCCGGGCACCCTACGAATCGTAGAAAATGACTTAGGGTTTAAGTTTTTTTTTATTACGTGCTATCTGAGTGGAACTTATCATATAAGTACCTACATGAAAATTATTGTTGAGATAACAAAGCATTAGTACATTGTGGTGCCTTACGACTTCCACGCGAACGAAGTCGCGGGCAGAAGCTAGTAAGGTATAATTATTAATATTAATTTATACAAGCTTAGTTAAGCTTACTTATTAGTTTTACACAAGCTTAGCGTAATTCTAACAAAATATCACACCCGCAATTTGCAATCAATGAAAAGGTTTCTTCTCGCATTTCATTTGTAGTTCTTATAATCTATTTCTATGACTACGTAAACAGATACGGAGAGATGCAGGAGCGATAACATCTTGTTGTCAAATGTGACAGTGTTACAAACGCACACTGACACGGGCCGGCGCGCGGCGCGGCGGCGGCAGCTCGGCGACGTGCACTTGTTGCGGAGTGCGTGTCGCGGTGTCGCGGTGTCGCGAGCCACTCATTAGGCATTACGGCGAGATAGCTCGTCCGGAGCAGAGGTGCGGGCGGGGCGGGGGCGCGCGGAGAGCGGGGCGGGGGGCGCTGCAGCTGCACGGCTATTGATTAGCGCCACAATCACCGGCACGCGACACAGCCTCACTGAGCGACTCACTAACAGGAGATGGTAATCACTTCGGGAACACTGACTAAACACATTCCTCGATATTGTTTAGTCTGGAAAATAATTGCTTTGCTCGTTGACTTTCGTAAATTCAACTCACAACTGTTATTTTTTGACAGTCTCATAAAAATGGCTCTAAGACACGGTTTTTTGTAATGTGTCAATTTGGTAAACAATTAATTTCTCCGATTATAGTTCAGTGTCTGAAAGGACAGCCAGTTATTTGCCGAGAAAACATCTCTTAAATCAGGAAACACATGCAATGTTTCCAGATTTAAGAAATGTTTGCTCGGCAACATGACACGTATGTACCTACATGGGCAGTAAAACTAGACAGTCTAGACAAGCCTTACGTTCGGCTCAGTTTATTTCACTGTATTCATCAGTTAATGACACGCTACTATTGTTTATATGCTAATACTACAACATGGAACGTGCTGTTTAAAAGACATGAAAGTAAAGTTGGTCTATTTGAGCAATAATGAACCCGTCTGTCCTCCCTGATATCACATTATGTCTATTGTGCCTCGCGCATCCGTGACGAATCTCAGTTTGGTCACAGTCCGTAACAACAACATGTACAGTACGGTCGCCTCTCCTCTGTATCACGACAGTATACAGTTGGTACAGCAAGCGGCACAGCGACCGGCACAGCGCACCCCTTCCGAGCTAACAGGCGTGAAATAGCGCAATTGTAAATGCAAATAGTGCGCTAATCCAACATGGCGGCGACCTCCGGCCTCCCTCACTGCTAACTACTCCCGCAGCCAGCTCCCCGCGCCGGCCGAGCCGCGCTGTGCTTGGCCCGAATCATTACCAGCAGCGACGCGTACTGATATTTCAAAATTCCATCTTATCTGTATACCTACATTATAAGCAAATAAATGATTTATATTTCATTAAGTATGATCAAGTATGACTGATGATCTTCGCGAGTGAAGTAGCAGGAGAACACTAGTGCGTCGATGAGTTCAATTCATGTTTCGTTGAAAATTGAGATACTATGTTCAAGGTCCCCGCGTGTTCCGACGAGCGGGAGCACAACATTTTATACGAAATGAGATTAATAAAATAAAGATGTTATCCGATAACTACAATAGGTGTATACCCAACACCCTCTCGTGTCCGACACGACGCCGGCCACTCCACGCGACGGGCCCTCCCGCCCCCGCGACCCCCGCGACCCCCGGGACCATCACAACCCTTACACCAATCTTTAATTAAATATCTAAAGGTATGAGGGTTGACACGTCATAAAACTGCACAAATATAGAAATCAGTGTTCATAAAAAACCCATAAGAATGGTAAAACACGAAGGGTCGGCCGCTACGCCCCCGCTACGCGCCTGCTACGAGCCGGTCAACGGCTACGGGCCGCGTAGCACCGCTACGACACACGTAGTACATTTGTCCAGCTGATGTTGCGTGAAAACATAAACATGATTAAATAGTTAAATGTATAAATCGTAAAAAGATTACCTATTGTTAAAGATAAGATTTGTAATATTATGAAATCGTTTCGTCAGACACGAATTATTTTAAGTTGCTTGTTGCTGTTGAAAAGAAAACATTACAAAATCCACATTGTGGCGTTTGAAGGAGCGTCGCAGAAACTGTTCAAACAAATACTCCCGAAATAACACTCCAGGAGCGGTTACCGTTAAAGTAAACACACTTTATTCAGTTTTAAAATACGAAGAGTTCTACAAAGAAGGCGAATTTCTTATTCAAAGTAGCAATATGTTGGCGCCTAAACAAACAGCGGCCACATTACGTAAATGCATTCTTTGGATAGAGATGCATGAGCGAGGGGGCGTGCGGGTGGGTGGGGGCCGGGGTCGCCGGGGTCAGAGGAACCTGAATTAAAGTTTCATCGGCCGCTGTTTGCGAACATTAGCATCACAAAGCGCCGCACTAGCGCGCGGTAGACGCGCCGCCGCGCTGTTGTACAGCGACAGGTTGAGTTCGATACTCGGTGCATATTGCTGTTACACTACTACTGCAGCATCTATGAATAGCGACTTGTCTCGCGGTATTTGTAAGCACTGACAGACGGACTTTAAATTAAACTAAACTATGAATTACCCCCTCGACTCCTGCGGCCATGCAGGACATAGGCCTCCCCCAAGCACCTCCACTTCGACCGGTTTTGTGCTTCTTGCGTCCAATGGGTTCCTGCGGCCTTCACAAGGTTGTCGGTCCACCTTGTGGGAGGCCTCGATCACGCAGTACAGTCACTCCAAGCATAGCCCTCTCCATTGCCCCTTTGGTGACTTTTAGCCCTCTAATAAGGCCCATTATAAGTGACCACGTTTCAGTGCCATGTGATGACACATGACACTGAAACGTCATTAATTAGTGAATTAATGACTGGAAATAGATACCAGATGATGTTACGAAGTCATAGATGTCGCGTGCGCCTTGTGTGTCGGTGCGCAGGTCTGTGCCGGAGAGGCGGGGCGGCGCGCGGCGGTCAGTCGGACCGCCACACTTGCTATTCCATCAGATTCACATCAAACAGGAACTCGCCTTTCATCTCACACAATCACTTTCCCAATGCTTACCAACGCTGCGTACTGTGTAAGTGTGTAAGTGTGGACACAACACAGCATATTACAAATACTTCCGAACGTTCGCTTCCTTCTTTGTTGTCAAAACTTTTAAACACATCTATTCATCTGATTCGTTGTTTCATTCGTTTCCAAGCAATCGTTTAATCGAGTATTAGATCTATAATAAAAGTTATTGAGACAAACAATGAGCGGGATGATTAACACAATAACTTGTGGATTGTTGTGTTCGGACTTTGTGAGTAGCGGTGCGTTGCAGTGCGGGGTGGTGCGGAGACTTCTACGTAGATGTTCACTAGATACGGAGAGAACGTTCGTATGATTTGTTTGATAATAGCGTCGTAACGAGTCGTGGGCCCATGGCACACGCTGCTCAACCCGGCCTCAGTTTTTTCAATCGAACCCAATATCGGAATTCGCGCATCGGTTAGCCGAACCCGTCGCTCCCCTTTCCTAAAAAATTAAACAGCTTTTAAACGCGCATCGCGCTCGATCCGTTCGGCGAAAGCGAAAAAAAATCATCTCAGGTAGGTAATCGAAATAATGGCGAGATCGCGCGAAAAAAATTCACTAAAGGGCGGAAAAAGAAACGGATTCGTACAAAAAGTTTAAAATGTTTAATTCGACGGTTGAGGGTTGAGCGGGGTGCGTGCGGGGCCCGGGGCACGGGGGGGGGGGCATGGCGGGTCGCGGCGCTGGCTGCGGACTGCACAGCGCGCGCAGTGTGCCGTGGAGTGCCGACCCGCGACCGCGCGCTCGCAGTGCGTACATTGCTCGTACATCGCTCGCACACTATCCCGACTGCCGCCGCACACGCAGCATGGTGCTGTCCGCATGCGTCCGCGCCGACACGCGCGCCTACTGCTCCGCGCGCTACCGTAAGTTGCTTTCAGGATTCCACTAGTCTGTCGACACTATTGTTGATACTGGCACATCGTTTACAACTACCTTACACTTTTTATATGTTGTTCCCAAAGCTTGTTTTTTTTTTTTTTACGTTTGTGAACTGTACGTGTTCGTGTTTTCTTAAAGAGCACGAGAGCTCTCGTATATAAGAATTCTCGTAACGAATTGGATTCGTTATATTTAATGATGAGGTGTTAAAATTTATTTGCATTTAAATCGTAACAAACATAATACATTATATTTAATAGTTAAAAACAAGACAACGGATTTAGTAGCCGATTCTGAACCGACTTCTTTCGGAATTTCAGTTTTTTTTTTTTGTATAGTATGTGTCGCTTACATTTTTTATTTTTAACCACAATGTTGGTACACATAATGCTAATTAATGTATCTCGAATGTAAATAATCCAGTAGGTACTTACATTCAATCAAGCAAGACAGCAAGTGATAACTCGCAAGTCGTGACATGTTTGATGTTGTACAACTTGTGCGTCTGATTCTGAACCAAATCATTATATTTATTCAATAATGCGTAGATTATAGGTTGTAACAAATGTTGTCACTAAAAAGTTTCAATTGAATTAAGATTGAGAGTGTGACGTTACTTATTAGTTCCGAACTTTACTTACTTTACGTCCATGTGTTCGTGTAAGTATTTCATCGACCGCACATCAGCTCCATATCTGCAAACATGATAAGATGCTTATTTCAACTCTAGTTTGTGTCCACGACTTCGTCCGCGTAAATTTTCTGGTTCCCCCGACCCACCCCGTCGCATCGCATCGCCCGTGTTGTTATATCCTTGCTTTCCTCGAGAATTGAGCTATCAAATGCAAAAATATTTTTTCCAAACCCGGCGGGTAGTTCCAGAAGTAGCGCGTTCAACCGCACACCACGCGCACATCACCCGCACACCACGCGCACACCACGCGCACAGTCCATCAACAAACTAACTGAACATAATATGTACGAGTATTTAACATTTGAAATGTTCTTTTTTGAAAATCATCAAACAGTCAACAATCAATGAAACAGCTTTTGTGAATAAACTTTATTCCCAAAAGCAATTACATAGATATCACCTAAAAAGCGACAAATTTTAATGAGTACATTTCATAAAGAGTTTGGTTCTGGAACAGGACCCAACTTAAGTCATTAGCAATTAATATATGCACTTAAAGAATAGCATGATAGTTCATGATCACTAATTAAATGAAAAACTGCAAAAAGCTGTTCATGTGCCGATTGGCCGCCGCATCGCACATCACCGTCGCGGCGGCGCGGCGGCGCGGCGGCGCGGTGGCGCGGCGGGCGCTCCTCTCGAAACTATCAAATTAGACGTAATCAACTAATAGCTGTTCCTGATCGCCGAATCGATTAACTTGAATAAGAGACGGGAAAAACTACATCTAAAATAAACGAATAATAGTTGTAAAGTAGTCGCTGCAGTGTGCACGGAGTGTGTCGCACGCGAGCGCGTCGCCGTCGTGCGCATCAGCAGCGCGGCGCTCACTCTCACTCACCGCGCCGCTCCTCAGCCGTCGGCGCCGATGCGACGCCTAAAAAACTAATCCGACCGCGCAAAAAACACACAACTGGCGCTTTTTACGTATTTTGTGAATATTTCCATCCGATACTCCGCTCGTTTCTGTGATTGCACCCTTTTGTGACAGCTCCACAAAAAACTGACGATGACGTCTCAATGCGAGCGCACTTTTTACAGCATATGAGGCTTTTTTTATCAAAGGAGACCTCTTTTATGAATTCGCGTATATTTGAATAAATGAACATTTGTGTCGACGCAAATCCTTTTTTATCGTTGCATTGAGCCGGCGAGGTGCGGCGCGGCGCGGATTACCGGCAGGTAGCCGCTGTTCCCACGCACACCGCACACGACACTGCGGCTCGTGTGCCCACATCACTAAATGTGCCGACGTACTCACAAGCGCTTCAAATATTTCATATCAATATCAATTACCGCAAGCATCGTTACATGATTTATCATGTCGTAGCAGCTGCGTAGCATTCTCGTAGAGCGTCTACGAGAAACCAATATTCGTAGCGCCGAAGCGCCGGCGTTTCAGTCATCCGTGGTGTCGAATATTGTTTCTTGCCACAATGTGAGCGTGCGCTAGATCCGTCGACGTGGCAGCATTACCGACTGCGGATGACACCAAGCGAGGTATCTAATCCGCTCATTAATCAGCATTACTTGTAATTTGATGATCCCGTGTGTCTGTGGCTTCGTATTAAGTTGTCGGGCGTGTCGTGTGTGCCCTGGCGCCTCGCGCTGATCCTATTAATTACATTAATTCGGCCGCTAATGAGCTGATCCTCAGCCGCGGGTACGTTCTGGTGGCCTGCGTGTTGCGACAAGGTGTTACGGTCTTAGCGAGCTCGTCGTTTGTTATCGTGTATAAGTACGCGATAACAAGCAGGGAGGTGAAACTGTCTTCGGTAGCTTCCTCCATGCCACATTTACGATAGTATTACTTGTGCTTAACCTAAACCGTGTAACGTTAACAGTTTCAGAATGGCTTGATATCAAATATCTTAATAAAAACTACCAAAATACGAACTGCTTTGACTCAGTTCTGTGATACTTTGGCAACACTAAGGGACTTACTGTAATTACCTGGGACGAGCTGGACTCCTTTGGGGTTCCATAGTCATAACATAAATAGTTATTACAATAATAAGAAAGTGAAAGTATTCAAAAATATTGTTATTTTCATTGCAACAAAATAATTAGAGTTGATGGAACTTTATGTAAATATTACACGAAAAATAAAACGCTGTCTTGCTGTAGTTACAGACATCGTTTTCGTGCAATATGCGGCTTTTATACACATCGTTAGGTATGGGTTCCCAAATAGAACTATGGACATTTAACTTAAAAGTAAGAATACGAGTATTAAGTCTCTTATGGACCTTCATGAAAAAATATTTTTCTTCTAAGGAACGGAACTAGACCGGGAACATTGTGAAGAGGGAAGGCTCTTGACCTGCAGTGGGACAGCACAAGCTTATTATGATAATGTATGGCTTTCACTTGTAAATGTAATGTAAATGAATCGGAGAACAAGTTATGTTTGAGTTCTACTTCTTGCATCGACACCGACTACTACTGCGAGGTACTTCTGACGCAAGGATAGCTCGTGCCGAGGTGGAGCATATTGTTGTGCAGTGGCCGAAGCGCTGGCGAGGCCGATTGCCACTCGTGGAGGTTATTTTAGTGTTGGACTGATGTACAGCAATAGAGTGCTATCCTAACACCTAGCTTGCCAAGAGGCTCGTCTGACAAACGGTTATCGCAGGAAACGGTTTTCCCTTCGCAGTGAGAACCCAAGTGGCGTGTCCCGTGAAGTCATAGAATACGTGACTCAAACATGCTGACACCACGGTACTACTTCGCGGGGTTGCTTGCCGGGGCTCTCTATCCATTTGCATAAAATTTAAGTCAAATTAAAAATACAAGGACCAAATATATGAAACATTTTCTGCAAAACGAAATTCTATGAAATTTCTGTCTGCGAGACAAGGGAACAGCGTGTTGACCACATATATGTATGTAAAACATATTGGCGGCTTAGTGGGGCCCAAGCGCCACAATAATATTGGTTATAGTTCCTTCTCTTTATTTTTCCGTTATTCCTATTAATTTTTATTATGCTAATAGTCATTACGCCTAGAAACATTATGCGAGTTAAAATTATGCCAAAACAAATTAGCCTACAAGATAATTCTGTCAAAGTATATATACTAATATATAACAAAAAGAAATTATAACAAAATAGTTATGCCAAAGTATATTAGAAAAACAAACATTATGCAAAAAGAAGGGATCCCGCTTGCCGGTGCACTAATATTACATCCATGCACATACGGGGGCGACACTGAAAGTTTTTAGAACTGGCCACTTGTAAACGATATAATAAAAATATAAGTTCAAATTTTTAAAATGGAACTCTTTGCCAATATTATTGTGTATGTATTTTATTCATTTGTCATTTGTTTACGATTTGGCGGCAAATTGAAAATTGTCTGCGGCACGTCAGCATGAATTTAACGCGAGAAAATTTTCGTACAATGATTTTTTATGACTTTCGATGTCATTTAAGTCAACAAGAAAGCTATGGTAGACTTCAATTGGCCTTTCACGATGAAGCCCCATCTCGTGCCACTGTTTACAACTGGTTTAATGAGTTTAAACGTGGTCGCACTAATCTCACCGATGATCTGCGTGAGGGACGGCCTTCTACGGCGACGACTGAACATAACATCAGTGTTGTGCGGTGTGTATGAGAGAGACTAACAACGGTATGAGTTAAGTGCACAAAATCCTCCATGAACATTTAGCGGTCAGGAAACTGTGCCCGGGGGATACCTCATAATTTGACAGACGCCCAAAAGCTCCGTCGTGTTGATTCGTGTCGTGAAATGGTTCAAAGATTTAACGGAGGTGACTCAAATGCTGTGTTCGACATACTTACTGGTGACGAAAGCTGGATTTATTGTTATGATCCTGAAACTAAGCGACAGTCTGCTGTCTGGGTGTTTCCTTCCGAGGAGTTGCCAACTAAAGTGAAGAGAGATCGAAGCGTGGGAAAAAATATGGTGGCCTCGTTCTTCGGAAGGACAGGTCATTATGCAACAATTGTTTTAGAGGACCCAAAAACAGTTACTGCAGAGTGGTACACTAACAATTGTTTGCGACGTGTCTTGGAAAAAGTTCGGGAGAAACGACATCGCAGTAGGATCCTCCTTCACCACGACAACGCCTCGTCGCACACCGCCAAGCAAACAATCGACTACTTGGCGACGTCAGACGTGGAATTACTGGGTCACTCGCCCTAAAGCCCCGACCTCGCACCTTGCGATTTTTATTTATTTCCGAAAATAAAAGAAAAAACGGAACAAAACGTTTTATGGACGCCGAGGAAGCAGTGCGTTTCAAAATGCCGTCGAAGAGACCCCTAAGGACGAGTGGGCAAAGTGCTTTTCTCACTGGTTCCATCGGACGCAACGATGTATTGATGTAAAAGGACACTATTTTGAAACGATATAATAAAACTAATAACTTGCTAGTTTGTTCAGTTTTTGATTTTCTAAGAACTTTCAGTGTCACCCTCGTACCTACTTTATATTTATTTATTTAGTGTAGCATTTGTTACTGCTAGCGGGTGGTGCGGGTGGTGCGTGCGGACAATGTGCTAACAGCGTGTGTTTGTTCTGTTACAGAGGAGTCCGGCGAGCTCATCAAGTCGCCGTCGCCGCCGCCCAGCCACGGTCAGTATCAGTTCTCATACTCCACATTTTACCATCAACAAGCAACCACTTCTTCAACTAGAGTCCGACCGAATTTCTTTTACGTTTTCCGATAATTTTCGGCTGAAATATCTATTTCCGATAATTTTCGTTTAAGGCGGCCATTTATTTTAGAATTTATTTTCGCCCTTGACGTCAAGGGCGAAAATAAATTTTGTTTGGGTTCAACGACCCCTGGTAGTTTTTCGAAGTATGAGTTGACAAAATAAGTTTCTTTTTGTTTTGTCGTGTTACCCTTCACGTCTGCGAAGTTTACACAAAAAAAAAAACTGATGTTTAAACTGATATTTCAAGTGACTATGCTACCTAGCTGTCGTTGATCCCAAAAATTAAATTCGTCCAATTTATTTATTTTTTTGTTTATCATGTTCAGAAGTTTCGCTAGCTAATTTAATTTGACCCTGTATAGGCTATTTATTAGAGAAAAGTACGATTCAAGGATGGACTGCTTTTTTTTAAATTTCAGTCGACATACACAACATTCTTTGTTTCTTTTTCGCCCGATAAAATACCGTTTTCGGTCGAACTACAAACAATCAAAGACAACAACAACTAGATCATTTACTGAATTTAGCAATAAAAGTTACGGTGAACTGCTCAATAAGTAGGAGTTACAAAAATATAGTTAGTTTGTTCAACTGGTGATGTCGTCACTAAGCGCAGGCTACTCGAGCTCAGCTCTCCTGCGCACGCATGCTAACACTAGCACTACGGCCCACAACGTTCAACACTGTGCAGTTTCCGCTCTTCACATCTTCTGTCGGGTCCTTGTATCCTCAACTGAGCAAGCTCTCTCTCACTGACATCCAACACATCCATTCGGTGTTTAAGTATTCGGTTCACATTAATATGCAATGAGTCAAGTTCTCATTAGTATAGTTAATATACGCGCGGGCGTAGTACCTGCGTAGATCATATCTCGACGTAATTAGCTTATTTTAATTAGCACGTAACTAACTACAATATGTTGCGGTTATCAAAGCGTACCCGCGCCCGCACACATCGGCAGTCAGCTACTCAATAAGTAACTTCATTAATTATTTGAACAGTCCATCGCCCGTAAACGTCGTGTAAGCCAGTTTCTTTTCACTTTCCTCTATTGGCATCTTGGTGTAATCCTTAGAAAGTTCCCCCGCGGTTCAGCGGCACCTGTCCCGTGCCTCATCTCCGAGTGCGGGTTCGGTATTCGTGCGGCGCACACACCACGCAAAAAAACCCTACGCACCTTCTTCACCCCTTTGAAAGAAAGCGCACGCGCCGCTAATGCGCGCTCACCCCTTTATGATCTTGCTGACTGCGCCGCGCGTGCAGTTCTTTATGTGTGCGCCAGCAGTAACAATAGTGCGCAGTAACAATCACAAATGTATTTATACGACGTGTTCGGCACAAAGGAACAGCTTACAGTACGCATTGACTCGCAGAGAGAGACACTGCTGAGAAATCCAATAAAATATATACTACTGAGCTGCCCGCTGCAGAGGTGCGCCAATGTAACCGATGACGTTCCATTGTCCAGGTCATGTCTAGGTAGGGAACAGTGCAAACCCGTATTCTCGTTCACATTATCTGGTTAGTCAATCTGCGAAAAGTAAATCTAAATCATCCTCAATCCCACTGTACCACGTGTTGTCAACAGGAGAATGCGACCGTCATTTGTGTCACCAAGTTTTGTTGAGCAGTAGCCCGCACCTCTGTGATCCGAGAACATTGTTGTTATGCATCGTCATCATCATAGATGTAGGAATTACATTTCTATGATCATCATTATCATTGACAGCCTCGTTTCTCACTGCTCGTTCAGGTTCAGAATGGCCCTTTCCCGAAATGTCACGTCCCCATAATGTCCATTTCCCAAAATGCCCACTTTCCGAAATGACCCTTTCCTACGACAGCTACGCGTTTAAAACTGGGAATATAAGTACTAAATATTTACAAAATCAATCACAAAAATAAGGAGAGACAAATAATGTAGGTACTCGTAGTCTGTCTATCTACAGAATTGTCTCTCCTTATTTATAATTCATCCAAAGGATGTCTTTAAAGATCGCTCTTAGCGATAAGACCGCCCATTGTGTCACCCTTTGTAAAATTTATATAATTATGTTCTGTATATCTATTCTATGCTTCCCTGATCTGTGCGAGTCTCGACCAGGTCTTATTTGCGATTTTCTGAATGTCGTCAACTCATCTGGCTGTAAGACGGAACCATTCAGTGAGGGCTCTGCTCCACCTGCCATTACCATGTGAAGCTAAGTGTCCTGCCCACTAATTTTTAGAGCCGCTCCCCGTATTCCGATATCTTGGACCTCAGTCCTACGTCATATTTTTCTGTAGGCCTAACATGGCGCCCACAGTACAGTCGTACAGTCTTTTTAACGTCCAGGTTTCGATCCCTTATGTCATGGTAGGCAAGACACATTATTAGGCCATTGTGGTATCTTCTAATTTTTCCTTCCGAAAAGCATCATCCATAGAGCCTGTTACATTCTGTCAGCGATAACGATGGAAAAGTCAAAAGTGTTGAAAGTGACACAACCTAACGAAACGTTTATGTCAATTGTGTTGAAAGTCGATTGCCGTTTGTTCAGCCCCAGCTGGACAATGCCGCCTAGCCCAGTTGTCCTACTTATCCTACTTAATATTATTTGTGTGGATTGATGAATGGATGGGTGGGGATGGATGGATGTTTGTTTGTTGCTCTTTCACTAAAAACTACTGAGTGGATTTGGATGAAATTTGGTACACAGATAGTTTATAACCAGGATTAACACATAGAATACTTTTTATCCCGACATTCCGACGGGATCGAAACGTATGCGGGTGAAACAGCGGGGCGCAACTAGTATAAAATAAAAAATTGTATGCATCTCAAGATTTGCTTATTTCGGTGCTCTCTTGCAAAAGATGAAAAATGTCCTAGGTCAACATAGAGTGATCCAGCGGTGGACCGCCAATTGTAATAGTTGTTAGCGCGCCGCTGGTGATGTTTTTGCATAATTTCCCGCAATTTAATAGAGCACTGATACTTGACACGTTTTGTATAAAATACATGCTTCCGGAGAGGGGTTGACACGTCACCGCGATGACGTATGACACACATCTACATACAATATCCGGCGCCGCCCGCCCTCGTCTTGTTAACGGACTCGATAATATACGATCTTAAAGTAGTTGTAGTGAACGAATCCGTATTCCCTGGCGACCTCATCTTTGTCTCTTGCGAGCGTTGTCCCCACAAGTTGTCTGAGCAAGCACACTAAAGTACTATATGCCTGTACTCCGTAAAAAACGACAAGTTTTCTGAAACCATCGACTCAACGTGTAATTGTCTATAGAATAGATTAGAATAGAAAACTTTTATTTCAGGCAGGAGTCCATAGGGTTGATAACAATTTTACTTAACTTCAATGCTAGTAGGTTACAGACACAGATGTACATACTATTAAAACTCAGCGTGGAGCTGCATCCACCTTCGCAACATCGGGGAATCCAACCGATCTGCGAACACACTGAGAATACTGTTGTTGCCGCCCCGAACACGCGTCATCAGGGATGCACATCTATTCCTAACAAAATGGCGGCAAAACCATTAATATTATTATCCGCAAACATCCCTGATGTACTAAAACGCCACGGCAGCCGCAACAGTACTCTCAGTGCATTATTGTATTGAACGCGTAGGTCGCTGTATGTCCGCTGAGTGAAGTTGACCTACAGGCTGCACGTGTAGGACTGACAGTAAGCTTTGAACAGCGTAACTTTAACTGGCTTCGTACATCGCGCAAACCTGCGGGCCAGCATGTTACAATGGACAGCCAGCGACCTACGTTCCCTTTCAATGCCACAATTGTCTTTCAGATCTTCACCCAGTGGCCCAGATACTTAAATTTGTCCACCCGTCGCAGGGGTTCTCCACACAGTGCGACATGAGGAATACACGAATATGTCACACTGCCTGCTTTAAAAAACATTAGTTCGATCTTTAAGACGTTATATTTGAGCCCACGAGTCACCGCATATTGTTCGCAAATAGCGATCAGTCGCCTCAGAGCACTGATCGATGGGCTCAGCAACACCATATCGTCAGCATAACTAATATTATTAATGCACACTCCGTCAACCAGTGATAACCGACCTTGGTGCTGCTGAGCTCAAGGATAAGCTGGTTCATGTATAGGTTGAAGAGCCTGGGTGACCTGAGTCCCCCTTGCCTCACCCCGCACTCCAACCGATACACGTCTGAGTGCGAGCCTACCCACTTCACGCTATTGCTTTGACTACTATACCAGTACTTGAATATGGACACTATTTCAGGTGGTAACGTAGTCTCACATTCTAGTTTACGCCACAAAACATCGTAACATACGAGATCGAATGCCCTTGACAGATCCAGAAAACAGGCAAAAAAAGGAGTCTTCCTGTCTGTGTAGTATTGAACAGTCTGCTTGAGGCACATGATTGCACTCTCGGTTGACAGCCGAGGCCTAAAGCCGAACTGGGCATCATGCAGTTCAAAGTATTCAGCCAATTGCTTGTCAAGCAGACTGTCCAAAACTATTGTTATTGTTGAATGACTCATAAAGTTGCTCACTCCCTCCCTAGAAATAAATTAGGTAGGATGAATCTGAGCGCCTCTGCTGGACAGCAAAACAAACACATTACCGATGTCTAAATTATGTACAAAGTGTTTGTGTAATAGTATTTTTATTAAAGGCTATTTGCACTTGAATGTGGCACCATCTTAAATTGTGTGCAGTTGTCGTGGTTTCGTCATCGCTCTTTCTACGTACTCCAGGGAGTTACCGCTCTAAATTAATTAAACATAATAATCCGTTATTTATTTTCATATAATATGTATGTCATGTGTGTTGCGCGCAGACGGCTCGGCGAGCGGCGAGGGTGAGATCAGCGGCGACGAGCGGCCGCCGTCCCCCCCGCGCGCGCCCTCCGCGCCGCTGCCACACCCCTCGCACCCCGCGCACCCCGCGCACCCGCCGCACGTCGCCAGCGCCGCCGCCGCCACCGCCGCCGTCTTCGTGAGTACACATGCATGTGCTGCACGCCACACGGTGAGCAACCAGCCTCCCAACGAGGCGATCTTGCCGGGGGGGCTGGTTGCTGAGCACAGTGATCGGTTCCGACTAGACGGTTGCAAATAGACTGAATTTGTGGCGACTATCTACAGAAAAGACGTACACGGGCCCCGGCCCGCCAACTCCCCGCCTTTCAACAGTAAGAAATTTGATGTGGCATTATAAGCACGTGGTCATAATAAGCACAAGTGTCTACAGATCTAATTGCACACACTGCGCGTTCCATCGCGGTCGCTAACGCACGCCTGTCCACCAAAGGTGTTGTTAGGTCAATCAATATTCATGGTGACTGTCTACCGTCATAGTTGGAAACCAACAAGACATCTTAGTAGGGAGGCTGGTTTCTCATCATACGGAAACAGCTTCGACTTCAACGACTCCACTAACCTGTTATGTTGTACGCAGAACGCGGCAGGCGCCGGCAATGCGCTGGCGCAGCTGCAGCACCTCCTGCTCACACAGCACGGCGCGCATTCCCTACTATTACACACTCAGGTGAGATACTACATAACCCTATACAGCTCTCAAATGTTTGCATGATTGTTCTGCGAAAACTGTGGCGTTTACTGATTGTAAGGTGCTGGACTCTTGGTGAAGCAGTAGTTATTAACTATTGTAGTAAGCAGGAAGCATTGTAGGAAGCAGTAGTTATTACTAGTGTGATGTGTGTTCGTCAGGTGCAGCAGGCGGTGGCGCAAGCGGCCGCGCAGCAGCTGCAGCAGCTGCAGGCCCGCGCCGGGGCACCCCACGCCCCGCCCTCCGCCACCGGTACGTCACCCCCTTACAAGTATTTACAAGGTTCGTGCACTACTTCCCGTTTGCTGTAATAACTGCCCTGCTGCACCACGTGTCAGCAGGGCAGTTCATGATCAGTACTTAAGCTTATTGCCGAAGCATCATAATGATAAGCTCCGTGATTATAATGATTGTGTCGTGCTGCAGACGGCCGGTCGCCATCGCCACGCCGCACGCCGCCCGGCGCCGGCGCCTTCCTCACGCCGCTCACGCCGGGATCGGGCCGCGCGCGCTCGCCGCTGCACGCGCACTCGCACACGCCATTGCACGCGCACGCGCACAAGCCGCGTGCGCTCGAGCCCACCGCCGACGATACCGCGGACCTCGAGGAGTTGGAACACTTCGCCAAAACCTTCAAACAGAGACGCATCAAACTCGGTGAGTCCTCCTGCCGGTTGCAGAGCATTTACCGAATGAGAATCCGACAAAGTCACGAACCGTTCTCGATGATAGGTATTATAGAACATGATTGTTTTTTTCTTCCGCAGGCTTCACGCAGGGCGACGTCGGGCTTGCGATGGGCAAGCTGTACGGCAACGACTTTTCGCAGACCACGATATCGCGGTTCGAAGCGCTAAACCTGAGCTTCAAGAACATGTGCAAGCTAAAGCCGCTGCTGCAGAAGTGGCTGGAGGACGCGGACTCGTCGCTGGCGGGCGGCGGCGCGGCGGGCGGCGCGGGCGCAGCGCTGGGCGCGGGGCTGGCCGAGGCCGTAGGCCGGCGCCGCAAGAAACGCACCTCCATCGAGTCGGGTGTGCGCGTGGCGCTCGAGAAGGCCTTCCTGCACAACCCCAAGCCCACCAGCGAAGAGATCGCCGCGCTGGCCGACGCGCTCTGCATGGAGAAGGAGGTGGTGCGCGTGTGGTTCTGCAATCGGCGCCAGAAGGAGAAGCGCATCAACCCGCCGGCGGGCGAGAGCGGGCTGGGCGCCGGCTTGGGCGGCGCCGGGATGGGCGGCGTGTCGCTGGCGCCGCACGCGCACACGCCGCACGCGCACGCGCACGCGCCGCACGCGCACGCGCACGCGCTGCACGCGGCGGCGCTGCAGCCGCTGGCGCTGTTGGCGCGCGCCCCGCCGCGCGACTGACGCGGGCCGCGCGTGCCGTTCCTGACACATATCCTCTCGTTGTAAATAGTGCGCGGGCGCGGCCGCGGTGTACAGACTAGTGTTAGCGTGTATATAGATGTATGTGCGGGCCGCTGCGCCCGCTCTAGGCTAAGTTTATATATTATTACGTGAATTTTATTTATGTGGGAGCGAGGCGCGATGCCGCCGCCGCTGTACAGAGCTCATATCAGTTAGCGCACCACGCGACGACTATGTAAGGTGGATGTGTAGAAAACTATCTATATGTTACAATAAAACATCATAGACATTACGAGTGGTTTCATTTACAGAAACTTACGAGTTGCGAGTTTTATTCAGTACCACCAACCTATCCCAAGGATATCGCCGAGGTCCATGACACCACATTACTAAACAACAAAAATAAAATGATAAAAACAACAAATAAATTGCATTCTGGCCTGCTCGAATAAGAGAAGAAAATATGTGAAATGATGAAGTGAAACGACCCCACAAACTTTAAACCAAATGTTTGTGCTTCCCACCTTGAAAATATTTTTTTTTGAAAAATTGATAGGTACTAGATGAAATTGCAAAGACATTTTTAATAAACATAAAGTTACTAAACAATTTATTTTCACTAGCGGTCGCTCGATTGCCGAAGCTGGTGTTGAGCTTCTTGCACATATGTATTTTTGAGGCCTGGAAGAAGTCACATGATACCTTAGGTATTTTTTGTAACTTGTCTAAGGCTTTCGATTGTGTCATCATGATCATGATACATTGGATAGGAAATTGCATCACTATGGATCGTGACAAACACTGCCTTGGATCTTCTTATTTCTTATTTGAATATCAGGATCCAGAGCGATTCGTTAACGCGTTTTATTGCCATGGGCAATAAAACGCGGGTATCGCTTGCCGTTAACATGGGAGTTCCGCAGGGCTAAATACTCGGCCCTTTTTAATTTCTCGTTTGTATAAAGTTAATGACCTAACTTCAAAAACAATCTACCTAACTTTAAAAAAACAATCAATAAACAGTGTCAATAATTGTCTGTAGCCGTTGAAATTTAAAAGGCAACACAGTTATTGTCACTGTTAATGACGATGTTAAAACACTCTCTCTAAATTGTGCATTTAGTTTTATTATGTCATTTACTTTTAAACGAGAAATATACTAAATATATTAGATTTCTGACATCTAACGTTAATCAGGTCTAAACCAATGAACTAGTAAATGGGGCGGAATTTAATCTTGTGGACACCACTATGTTCTTAGGTATTACTTTGGACTCTGAAGCTTCGGTGGGGCCCACATATAACCAAATATTCATAGCGACTAACTCTGCAGTCTATTCGGTGTATAAAATTTATCATTTGACTGTTGTAGAAACAGCTCGATTAATATATTTCAGTTATTTCCATATAATGTCGTAGGCATTGTGATATGGGGAAATACAGCCGGCATTCAGACTATGCTTGTGCTGCAGAAACGGGCCATTCGAGCCTATAGTCGGGTCCAGGCGTTTGTACTATGTAATGTACCTACCGTGTAATCTAATGCGCATAGTGTGGACAGCAGACAAACTCCACGCGAATCCTGTATGTGTTCGAAAAGAGTGGCGCGCTTGTTTATACTAATTAAAAGTACACAGCCAAAATCCGCTCCACGCTTTTTAATAAACCATTGGATATAACAGAAGTGACAAGCATACCAATTACTATCACCCACCATGTATTGTTTAAAAATATATATGATTGGAAATTCAAATAATTTATTTTATATAGGCACATAAAAGGCGCCTTTGAACGTCAAAATTTACAATATAAATGAATTGATTTGAGTCGCCCCTTCCAAAAGGTAGTTTCGTATGTGATGAATCTCCACCGCATGCATTCATTATATAATTAAATTAGCAACTAGTTTGTTTTTGTGTGGACTCCTATGGAGCAAAACCAGCATGTTTCCAAGCATTCTTATCCTGTATATAATCCTCTAATTTGTAATATGCTTGTTTACAATGTGTTCTTTCAATGTGAGTTTTAAATTGTCTTTCATTTCATTGCAATATACGATTACGCAAGGTATTTCGTTGTAACATTGCTGTCTGATTAATAAAGTAGCGTTTACACAATCAGCCTATAACGGTTCCACTGCTGGGACACAGGCCTCCTCTCTGTGAGAGGGAGTGGGCCGTAATCCACCACGCGGGCCCGGTGTGGGTTGGAAGAAGTCACATGTCTTCGAATGTTTGGTCCTAGGACATGTCAGTTGCCTCAGGATGTTTTCCTTCACCGTTTTGAGAGCAGTGGTGATGAAATAATTTACACAAAGTAAAGCGCCTGTCAATTATCATAAATACTAGAAACAAAGATAAACTTATTGTCCTTAAAGTGCTTTAGGCTTCAAAAAAATTGTTAAGTAAGTACCTAATAATTTAAGTACCAAAGCATACGTGTCTATAACAAACTCTCAAGCCATGGTGGCAGCGCGGCGGGCCACTGCAGGGGTCTACCGTCCAAGTGCGTCAACGCAGATCCGCACAGTAAGGTCTTATTAATATAGTTGTGATCTTACTCTTGCTTGCATGTTTCGCCACGGACCGATACAAATATTGAAACCTATTAAATGGAATCTTACAACGGATTAATTTCTTAAAATTATAATTATAACCGTCGGTAAACATGTGATCGGCCTATAATTTTTGGGTTCCGCGGTGCTACCTGATTTATGGAGCAGGTGGGTAACTCCTGTCGTTAGGAATTGAGGTAGCGAACCAGACTCCAAAGCAGTCTGGAACTGAGATGCCAAGCGAGCGTGCGACCTTGAGAACCATTTAATCCAAAAGTTGTGCAGCCTGTCCGGCCCTAGAGAGTTCCAGTTAGGTAACGGACGGACTGCACGAGCTGCGTCTTGAATCAAGTCGAGAGAGAATCGAGCAACGTAAACTATAATTTTGGGTGTTTGCAAGTAATTATAAACAAAAATATTGCGAAATGGGCGTACTCGAAGGTGTATCTGTACCGATGAGGCTTTCAGGTCCACCTATTTATAGATTCCGGACATACTACGCGCGAACGAGCGCTGCCGACAATCAAAGCATTAGAGGGAGTCAAAGACATTTAAATCTTTTTGAAGGGAGCGAATCATCCCATGTTCGTAGGTATATATAAATACGTATAAATAACACACAACCGCAAATAATTTTTTCAACTTTATTAAATGTCCATTAAAAGAATCATCTCCTAAGCTCACACATTCTCCGGGTGTCACCATTGCCAGGATCGCCCAGAGGACACGGTGGAGCACACGGTGGATGTCTGCCCCGCTTGGGTGGAGCACCGCCGTGTCCTCGTAGAGGCGATCGGCAGCGGCGGCGGCCTCTCGCGCCCGGCCCTGGTGCAAGCCATGGTCCGGGGCGAGAGGGAGTGGGAGGCAGTCGCCTCCTGCGAAGCAGTCATGCTAGCGAAGGAGGTGGCGGGACGGATGAGGGAGAGAGGCTCCTGTCCCAGCCGCCGCGGGAGACGCTCCGGGCGTCGGGAGCCGCGTGACGACTCCCGGCCACCGTAGGCGTGGGCCTGCGGGCGGAGAGCAATGGGTAGCTCACCGCCCGATCAGGACCAGGCCCGTGCCGGACGGCGCGTAAGTGTTCCACGCGCGCCTCAAAGAGATGTCAGCATAACCCGAGGGGCCCCTTAGGGCCGAAGCCTGCCGGGTCAGCGGGATTGTCCGAAAGGGTTACCGCTACCCCGGAAGATAAAGTGCGAAGGAATCTAGTTATTAATAAAAGGTACTAAGTATGTAGCATTATTTAGCATCAAAATTGTGCTCAAGTAAGTGATTTTATGTAAACATCGTAAGTAACAACCCTTTATAATCGCAATTAAGTGGGCTATTAATGGGTTTTATAGTTTTTTTTCATGAGACCTAGCCCTGGACCTTTCTTACAGATATCCTTCAGAGAAGCCTATTTAATTGAGTTTATATGTTTTAAAATACTTAGTTCGATATCTTTGTTAATTATGGCTTTGCCAGCCAGCATTTAGACACGGCACGTGCTGACAAATGTAGATATATCTTTTGAAATATTTACTAGATCTCGTGGGGATAGACAATAGACCAGCCTGAGGTTTCTTTTTGTAACTTGGTGGCAGTACTTACCTTTAACATGTAAAACTGTTTTTTAATTATAAAAGATTTTTTTTTCCATTTACACTGAAAATCTTGTCTAGTATTCCAACCACAGTGGTTCGTAGTTTTTTTGATCCTTACAAAAAACAGGATCGATGGGCATCTACATTTTTATGATTTACTAGCTTCTGCGCGAGACTTCGTTCGCGGGGAAGTCGTAGGATACAGATTATACTAAAAAAACAGCCATTTTTTGATAAGACTCCCTCGGCCCCCGCAGCACCGCGTCGCACTGCATCGCACGCCCATGCTACTTCGTTTTCGTTTGGCGTTCTTTATGTCTGTTTTTGTGCTCGGCTCCTAGGGGTTGTAGCGTGATGTTAAATAACTTACAACCTCCTCAAAAATTAGGTTATCAAACGCATTTTTTTAAAATTCGGCTTGCTAGTGAGGTAAGCGCGTTCAAACAAAACAATCGCTTTCAATTATATTAGTTATTTTTGTCGAGGCGTTCTAACTAACCATAATAATATCTACAACTATTATTTCAACTTATACTACCTACTAACACAAAGTAATTTAAACGACACAGTAATTTGTAAAAAATCTCTGGGTACCAACTTACTTACAGATTATCAAAAAAAAAAAATATTAAAAATAAACAAATTCCAGAATACAAGTGGTACAATACACTTAAAAATTAAAAACTAAATAATTAAAAAGCATGAACTTATATAAGTTACTAGTTACTACCTAGGTTCCTATTTAATTATAGTTTATTATTATACCTACTTTTAGTTTTACGGGACGTAACGACACCCGTATATCAGACATCAAAATTTCATTATTATTTGTAGCTAAGGCGTGAAAGCGTAACAACCACTGCAGCATTGGCAAATGCTACATTATAGTTTTATCACGAACGACCTTCTTTTATAACAAATCCAATCTTAATTTTAACCAGAAAGGCTTTTTTCTTCATATTGGTTTTGAATTTAGAATCGAAAGTCTCTCCTTTTCATTGGAAGGATTTTTTGGACACAGGACGGAAGTCTAATTATTATTTTTTCCTGCCTTCACAATTAAATAATTTGCTAACGGTAATCTATAAAAGATTGAACGACCGAGTTCTGTGCGGTCATCCACTGGATCCAAGGGCATTGTTCCCGAAAATACACGTATTTTATGTACATCACTAAAAAGTGGTCTCGAGGCGAAGACTCGGGTACCTATGTATTTTTACTTTTCTTCAGTTCTTTGGTTATAAAAGATTCTGCCTGCGTCTCGGATTGTCATTTTTGCGATCTAGAATTCGCCCTACCCGCCACCCTAGTACCAGACGTCTACAAGCTTCCTGTTGGGAATCGAACCCAACATAACATCTTGCGCACGACCAGCACTTTTAAGAGGATTCTGATTCCGGCCAGCGAGCTGCCTTCTGATTGTCAGCGTGGAGCCTAAGACCGGAGTTTCATACGAGTATTTTATTTTTATTTATTTATTTATTTATTTATTTATTTAAGAACATGGAGGACTTACAGCTAATAAACACAGACAAAAAGGAAACAATAGTCACCAGAGAGCCAATTACAAATCCTCACGTATAGACTTAGGATAAGTACTAATTTTTATGTGAGCACAATAAGAACAAAATAAAAAATAAATGCATCGTCTCAATTAAAAATAACAGAAACAATACTTATGACACTGCTACTTGAAAAATTTGAGGCTTAGGCACCTTCTGGCCGAATTCACAATGTAGCTTAGTTTTCAGTTGAGCCTATTACTTGGTGTACTACCAATTAGCCGTATATTATGATTGTTACAATTTTATCTTGCTTCTTAATAACGAACTGACATGGTGCCAATTACCCATTAGGTCGTCCTCGTATTTATCTAGTTACGTAAGTTTAGGAACGTTTTCAAACGTTTCTTATTCGACGCGTACCTACCAAGAATAAGTAAAATTTATTATAGGGCTTGAACACCAAAAACGTCCGCGTTTGTGTCACGACGTAATCTTTTTTAATAATATTCTTTCCGTGTCTTTTCTTATGTTTTTATTATTATTTTATTTTATACAGTCAAATTAAAACGTGTAAATGTGAAGTTTGTTATTTATTTCGCTACACCACCTTCTATAAAGTTCGCGCTTGGCGATGAACAATTCTGCAAACAGAGTTATTACTGAGCCACTTATATTTATATATTTTTTGTGCCAATTGTGGTCACCCATCCTAGTTGGAACCACGACCGAGATTGCTTAACATGAGTTAGCGCTACGACCACAAAGCCATCGAGCTTCTCACTCATTCCTCATTGTATTATATACTTCAGTGATTAGGTAATACCTACGTAAAGTTTCAGTCAATTCAACTGATCGGTTATTCTATAGTAGGTATTTTAATAAGGCGACGCTCGCAACTGCAAAACGTGCTCGTGGCCAGAACCAATCTACTGGCGAAAGCACCCCTCACCCGAACAAACCGTCTGGTGAACGAAGTCCATGCGAGATTGGATATTTTTTCGTGCACTTTGAGTGAATTCGCAAGAGTTTTATTGAATATAGTTAGTTATGTACGGTAAAAAGTTATACGAGTATTATTTGTTGTTAGTTACTTAACTAACAACAAATAATACACTTGATAACTACACTGTCACATTAGGTTAAGACCTGTAATGATAGTTGTAAGGTTGATAAATAAATAAATAAATTTTATATGTAATTTTTAGATTGATATAACTTTTTTTATTTATGAACCGATTGAAATGAAACAAACACTAAATTTTAAGTGGAGCAAACCAAAACGCATTAGTGAAAACCGCATACAAATCGATTAAGCCGTTTCTGAGATTAGCGTGCAAAAACGTAGAGACAAATAGACATACATACATTGATGTATTCAATGCATACAGACAAAAATTCTAAAAATCATTGTTTTGGTTTCTATTTTGTTCATAAAGCCCCCCTAGTAGGTGCCTATATAAGTAGGTATAATGTAACACAGTTCGCTGATAAGGCACAAGGAAAGAGAAAGAAAAAAAATCTATAATGATGAGGTAGTGCGCGAATATAATTATTATAGATAGGTAAATAGATAGATAGAATACTCTTTATTGTACACCATACAATTATAAAACATAAATATACAAAAATTTTACAAAGGGTGACACAATGGGCGGTCTTATCGCTAAGAGCGATCTTTTAAAGACAACCATATATTATAAAAAATAAAGTGAAAGTTGTGCTATGACAGAATGATAGAAACATAATAAACTCACACTTGAAGGTCTCAAGGTCGCAAGGTCTGCCGAATATGTGTCCAGCACAGCTTGTGACAGTCTGTATTCTAGTAATTAGGTCCCTGCAGACATACGGAACTTGCAGCGTTGCCAAGTGTACTGTATATGACCGCCAGGCGCCAGAGGAGTAGTTAGCGCCCTCTGTGTGCGGCGACGGGAGGCGCGAGGCGCGCGACGTTACGCACCACGTAGGTGTGTCGAGCGCCGCGCTCTGCTTGTTAGTGCGCGCTCTCACTCACAGGTGGCGTTGTATCTACAAAACATCACTATTTTCATTCACATTATTAAGATTTGTTTCATATTTAGGTACTAAGGTAATTTGGTGTAGTAATACAACATTTGTAAATATTTTCAACTAAGCCGGGTAAGTAGACAGCCGTGGCGCGCGCTGCAGACAGGTGAAATTTACGTAATTTATGGCCAATATTGACAAAAAGATGTTACTCTTATTCAAAAGTAGTAACTTATATTGGTAACAAGACATAATAATTATGGCGCTACCATAGAACTATCCTGTATCTATGGGCGCTACCTATATTGGGGAACAGTAAAACGTTTGACACTATTTATTTCATTACCCACACATTTGATTGAGATAGTGATTGTTTACTGGAGTAATTTATTATAATTTTAATAATTGTTTATGGATATAAAACTTTACGGATTTCATACATTCCTTCAGGCTTATGTCTTTTTTACTAAATAACTAAAACGTTTACATTACCTACTATTGTCAAGATAATTATGTACCTACATACTTACCTAGTTATAAACACAAGGCTTTATACTTTATCCGTTTATTTTATTTTCATAGGTACTTACCATAGTAAGTGTTTAGTCAACCGCACTCAACCCGTTTTTTACACATAGGTACTTATTTAAAACGGACATTTCAAAAGCTTTCATATGATACCGCTGCGTCTACTTGCGTCTTCTAAACAAAATCTACATTATTTGTCATCACCATTGCTGGATCACATTTTATAAGTGGATGTTAAACACATAGTAGGTAGTACAAATTGAAACAAAGTGGCAAGCGAAACGAACAGAAGATAATTCTAAAGTAGAATTGTAAAAAAAAAATCGTTTCTTTTGGAGAAAAAAACAGATATAACCATAAAAATAGTTACAACGATGATAACTGCAAAAGTTAATAACTGTGGCGCAGTTATCAACGCCCGGCTCCTAGTGAGAGGGTAGTTCGTTCCAGTTAGGTACCAAAAATATTTTAAACTATAGGTACATATATGTATAAGTAGTTAAAAATAAAAAGGAAAAAAGAGAAAACAACAAAGGCAATATAATTATGGGATAAGTGTAGGTAGTGTAAGTGTGACGTGGTGTGTGTGTGCGTGTCTGAAGGTGTGTTAGCGTGTGTGCGTGTGAATGTGTTACATTTCCTACAAGCTTTTCAGTTGCATCATATGTAAGCGATTTTAGCCAAGTGTCGAGCCTTTTCTTACATTTATTTTTGGTAAAAGAATATGTAAATCGTTTTGTTAATTCTATTGTATAATTTTGAGCTTATGTCGGTACAATGACGACGTGCTGCTACATTTGTACAAGGTTTTACATCGCATAGGTACTCGATTTGAACGGCGGCTACTGTTACATCTGGCTGGTTCATAGGGAAGCTGGGTATGTTTACGTAACACTACCTGAGAAACAAATAGCTGTCTGACTGTTGGGGCCTGGCAGAGAGAATACAGCGAGATTGTAGAAAAACGTATAGGTTTCCTCGCAAGGACTTTCAGAACTACTCTTTGAGCCCTCTCAATGCGTAGCATAGAAGTCTTATGAGCGCCACCCCACACTGTCAAGCAATATCCCATCACTGATTGAGCTAGTGCAAAATATACATTAATTAAAGTCCTAAAGTCTGCCACAGATCTGAGTTTCCTAAAAATATATAAAAGTTTCCTCAGGCGTGTCACGACTGAGTCAATTTGTTGATTCCATATAAGGTAACTATCAAGTACAATACCAAGATATTTAATAGTTTCAGTACCTACTCTTTCAGGGCTGTCACAGATAGTGTCAGAATGAGGGTTTGTATAAGTATGGGCTTGGAGAGCAAAAGGAGTCTGGGGTTGACCTGACTTGTTTAAAGAAAAAGTAATGAACTTAGTTTTATTGAGATTTAAAGTTAAGAGATTTGTAGATAACCATTTCATGTGTGAGTACTATGTAGGTACATACTATAAAGCTACCATTTACTGGGTACGTCTTTCATTGACTTGAATGTGCCCTGGCGGCTGAGAGTAGGTATGTCATGCTCACTCAAATGTCTCGCTGATGGTGGCACATGTGTTGGATCATTTAGCTCCCTTCAAATTGGTTGAGCTGAATGGTGCTAATCCGTGCGTCATGTTCGTGAACGGGCGCCGTCAGTGGGGACTGGTCATCTCTTTGCTGCCATGGCTTATTTTAATTTAATTTAATATTTGGATTGTTTTAGGCTTTTCATTACGGACGCTTTTGACGTTATGCATCGTTCTCACATGCATAATTTTTAACATGAATGATGTAACTAAAACTTTGTAAGTATTATATTTATTTTGATTTAAAAGAGTGTCCATGGAGTTTCTTGCCCGTTCTTCTCCATAGGTACCTATTACGCTTTGGAATGGGCAACTAGCTTCATTTCTCTGACTGACCGACCCCTTGACAATTCAAAAGTGCCTGTAATTGGTTTAATTGAAATAAATACTTTGAGTTTGAGTTTGAGAGTTTAAGTTTTCATGACAATACTTAAGACTAACTCAGCATTTCAAAAATTTTCAATCCAATTGCGGCCATGAATTATTAGAGCTGTGTCATCTGCGTAAGTTACCTACTATTTTGCAGTTAGGGAGACATAACCGACACAGCTTATTCACATAAATAAGAAAGAGACTCGGGCCAAGCACACCAAAGGTGAGCATCTCCCTTCTACTTATATGGTTATCCACCTTTACGTACTGTGCGCGCCCAGTCAGATAACTTCTGAATATATCCCAGGCCGTACCGCGTATACCAACATCATTTAACTTGGAAAGGAGCATGGGGACAGAAACAGTGTCAAAGGCTTTCGATAGATCAAGGAAAATAGCCAGTGACTTTTGTTTATTTTTAAAATTATCAACAATGGTACCTGTTAGCTCCAACACGGCGTCATCAGTACTTTTGCCACTTCTGAAGCCAAATTGGTTACTCGGTAGTATGTTGAATTTTGTGAGAAATTTTCTTAGTCTAATATTAATAACTTTCTCCATTATTTTGGATAAAGTCGTAAGTACCGATATAGGTCTATAGTTAGTGACACTGTTTCTGTCTCCAGATTTATAGATTGGGTGGATAACCGCGGTCTTAAAAATGTCTGGGAAGATACCCGAATGAGAAGCATAAATTAAAAATGTGGACAAGCGCAGGGATTATTATTAATCTAGTAGCTTTCACAACTGAGGCTGGGATACCGTCGAACCCAATGGCGCATTTATCTTTTAGGTTCAGGATAATATTATTTATCTCGGAACCGTCAACCTCGTGAAGTGCCATTGAATGTAGCGCCGTCAATTTAGAAAAACTGGAATCATAATGGCTAAATGTGGTACTATTATGAGCTTCAGATTGTTGAATTTTGGATGCCAAAAGTGTGCCCACATTTGCAAAGTATTCATTTACCATGTTTACTGATTGGGACGGATTAGCACTACATTTTAGGAGCTCTGAAGACGGTGTTCTGATTCGGTTTAGATTTGCTATCTGTTTGATAAGAGCCCATGTAGCTTTCGGGTTCTTTTTTGCCTTCTGAAACTCTGTGCGTTCGTACTCTCTTTTAACTTTTTTCAGTAAATTATTACAAAAGTTTCAATGACGGATGAGGAGTTTTTTAAACTTCCGATATAATTTATCTCTATGACGTATGCATCTTAAGAGGCCTGGGGTAATCCGAAATTAAATTAAATTAGAGAAAAAAAACCAGTCAAGTGCGAGTCGGACTCGCGCACCAAGGTTTACTAGGTACGTACGTACCTACATATTGAGGGTTATTGGATTTATTCATATATTTATGCTATATGACATTGCTTCTTGCCAAATTTCATTCTAGACCAACGAAAAGTACCCTATGTATAGGTTTTGATTCTCTTGCGAGTGTCAAAATATACGGCATAAATGGAACATAAACACCCGTATCTTTTGATTGCGTTGACTTAGAAGTTTGATTTTTCAGTGCTTCAAGGGATTGCAGCTCTGAGTATTTGATATTAATTGCAACTTGATAACTCCACGCGTTCCTGAGAAAAAGGGTCTTGACATACGAACAGTGAAGTGATTTTATAATGGTATCGGTTTCCCTTTTGAGATACGGAACCTTAAAAAGAGTGGAAGTGGAGTGAAGAGGATAAAAAGATGGAGATGGACTGGACAGTGGTGTGTAGTATGTGTATGTGTGTGTGTAGAATAGACCAGTTTTTAGTGTTTTTTTTGAAAACCCCAAGGCCAGCAAGAAATTGGCGAACGATTGCTTCGTTGCGGTCGGGTATGTTTTATTTAAAATACTTATATACGCGCGAAATCCTAAATCTGAAAGTGAAGTCACAAATGTTAGGTAAAGGTACGCTTTAATGAATTAATTCTCGATTTCTGGATTTGAAAACATTCCCGGATGGTAACATGGTCTCTGACGTCATGAGTGTTGTGTAAAAGTATAAATTCCATATACGCCGCGGCGCTGCAGCACATTCAGCGTGGTCAACTTTAGATGCGCGCGTGTACCGTACTCGGTGCGCCAGTGTGTGGCCGCCGTCGCGCCATCACCATGCGCCAGCACCGTGTGCTGACTGAGCGCTGCCGGTGCGCTAATATGCCGCGCAAACACAAACGATAACTACTGAATGTGCGTCCGCGCCGGCCGCGGCATGGCAGTGTGACGCAACGCTGCCGCCCCGCGAGTGTCCGTGCGATCAGCTGCTAACATAATATCGTGTCACGCTCCTACTGTCGTACATGTCCGACGCGCTCCGCTCACCAGCCGCATGGACCAGCCGTCACGTTGACACTGTCGTGTGCAGCGACTCAGCGAGCGACTGTGACTTGCAAGCGTGTCGTTACGGTAGTTACAGAGTCATCGACACTGAAGCGACGATGTAGTCAGGTGTAACAGCTAGTCTAACTAAATAACTAGTGTACTGGATCTCTCAGCTCGGATAGTTTCAGTGCTTGCGCAGGCACGGCGCGGAGCCCCCGCATGACTCTCAATAACGCGCGGGTGTAGTGACCTTAGCGAGGAGTGCGGCGTGCGCGTGATATCAGCGACGTTATCAGTGTGCGATTAGATACTGTCGCGAGCGCACCTTCTCGCGCCGCTCCGCTCGACGGCGACCAGGCAGCAGCGCGGGCACCATGAGGAGCAAGGACCGCCTCGCCGAGCTGCGCCACGTAAGTCACACGAGACGAGCGGAGACAGGCCCCGGTGGCATCCTTGCACAGTGCGTTATCTGAGCGAGTGTGTGCGCCCACTGTGACGTCACCGTGGTAAACAAACCACTGTTGCACTAGGTGTGGCTGTGTGGTCGGTGTGTGCCTCCTCTGTTGAGCTCACAGCCGGCTGAAGGTGACCGGTGGGCAGTAGTGTGCGAGCAGGGCAGGTCGGTGGCGCGCAGCACTGGTCTGGTTAAGATGCGAATGTCAAGTGTAGAGCTGTGTGTTAGTGCACATGTTGAGGGGTTGTGTTGTGGTTGCAGCTGGCGCGCGGTGCGACGGGCGGCGTGTACTGCGACACAGTGGAGCCCAGCCTGCCCGAGCCCGCCACCCAGCACGACAAGCACATACAGGACATCTTCCTAGAGGTACGTGTACTAGTGCAGTGTGCGGCGCGTGCCGCTTCATTATGAGCGATGTGCGACGTTAACGAGCCGCTCGTTGTGTTCATTAGCGGCCCTGCTAATTAGTGCCGCAGCCTTGTCGCGCCGCGCCGGTGTTGTGCCGCCAGGACGACATCATCACGATCATGATCATGACACACTTGCGGAATAGTTCCACTCGTAGCGCGCATACTGATTACGTAATATATTTATTATTACTTGTTAGCACTCATGAACACAGCCACGCTTGATTGAACTCGCTACTGTAATCCTACACCAAAAATATGAATATTCCTATTCTATGTACATACAAATGATTGGTTTGTTAGATACTGAGAGACGCGTTCACTGCACGCACTTACTATTTCATGCATATATCGGTATTGTTTATTTACATAGAGCCCGCGACATTATCGCAGATTGCATCCTTGACCCGGCGCGGCGGCGCGGGCACGGGAGTCCGGCTGCTGCGACGTGAAACTATCACGACTGGCAATCACTGTTCTTGAGCAATGCACTTATTGCTACACTGTATATTGTTCAAATATAATGCCGTGTACAACATTAGGAACACGCCAAGTGTTGCATACTCAGCAGCCGCAGTGTCCGCGTACTGTGCGCACTGGGCGGACTGTACTGTGAGGGCTTGAGGAGCCCTCTGAGGTAACGGGAGGAATCAAACAACTACATATAAGACTCCATTAAGATTATATTGTAAGCACGTGTTTACATATTCTAGACTAAATTACCACTGACTGTTCTAAACAAAAATCCTAATAGAAAATATATGACATTCGCTTGAACGTTCGAATGTAACCCGCGCTAAATTATAGCCGGCCTGCACTATAATAATGAGGTTGCCTTCGGCAGACAAACCTCTACAGTACCGACATCGAGCGAGTGAGTGATGACGTCAAGTGCGCGCGTGTGTTGCAGGTGGAGCGCATGCGCGGCTGGATCCACGAGCTCGACAACAACACGCAGCTGATGCGGCGCCTGCACGCCGACCCCACCTTCCACACCAACAAGAGTGAGTGCCACCGATGCGACGCCGACAGTCGCCGCTACATTAATGCTCATTTACTACTTTCTACCAAGGCCGCAAGTATGCATTGCCTTTCATCCTTGTTTCATCCAAAGTACCACAAAAGATGAACGTTAAAACATCTCACTGCACTAGCAGCTTATGGAAGCGTCGTTACTCGAACAGATGATACATCCAGAGTAAAGGCGCAGTGAACAGGGTGAACAGAAAGTCAATAGAAACGAAATAAGGAACAGTAACGGACTTGGACGCGCGCGACGATGACCAGCATCATGCAGGCGATGACACTCACTGATTCACTTTGGATACGTACAGTCAAACAAGCTAGTTGGTATACAGATAAGTAGCTGACTTGCAACTGTTATAACTAATGTTGTGTGTGCCATAAGTATGCCAAACATTTAGAAAGTAATAAAACACATACAAAAAAAAAAAAAAAAATTGGCAGTACCTATGGAATATTTTGTCTTATCTCAAATAGATTATTTGATTGTACGCACATCCAAAGTGATATCTAATGAGAATCCCGCTACAGTACCCTGTGGGCGCAGACTTGCAGGGGCAGCTGGACGCGGCGGTGACGGCCTCCAACGCCGCCGGCCTGAAGGTGGGCGGCGCGCTGCGGCAATTCGAGACACGGCTGAGCGCGCGCAACGACGCCGGCGCGCGCATCGCCCGCCTGCAGTACGCCGCCGCGCGCAGCCTGTACGCCGACGCGCTGTCGCGCCACCACGCCACGCTGGACGCCGTTCGCGGCACGCAGCTCAGTCTGCTGCAGCAGCAGATACACCTCAGTGAGTACTCAAACTATATAAGTACTAATATGGCTTAGGAAGCCTGTCTGTCTAACAACTTAGCATTATACACGTTCTCAAAATCCTCCATAATTGCTCAAATGGGATCGAGCTGGTTTTGTTCGGAGACCAAAATTCCAAGATACCATACCATTGATTCAAATGAAACCGGTGCAAATACACAGTTCCAATGTTCATGGAGGGAGAATCAAGTTACATAGAGAGTCATCTGTAATCGCTCTCTATTGAACTTGATTCTGGCCAACCCTCATCCAGCTGCGACCGCCCTGCGCAGATCCGGTGCGGACTCGTGATCACAGATCTTCACCTAGCCTGAGGGCGTCCTACTTTACGTTCACCAATTCGACAACACGTCTACCCCAACGGTCGTCGGTGCTTCAGCTAATATGGCCGTAATATTACCATTACGCTTTATTCAATTTAAATAATGTAGCTGGTCACTTGGTCGCGGTTCCTTGGGTTTCCGAGGAGCCTGCTGGACTTGATTCAATATTTCCTTATAATATATGAGTGAGGCGGTCAGTGGAGTGCCGTCAACTCGCCACGCGCGCATTAACTAATTGAGCCCAAACGGATGCCGCGCGGACTGAGCTGAGCCGATAGGGAACTACTTCGCCGAGATTCAGTTTCACAACCTGTCACACAACACAAGAAACAAGTAGCAATTTTATGTCAGCACATTGTGTTACCACGAGCACATGCACAGTCGATGTGCAAGTCGTTCAATAACATCACAACAATTAAATACTTATCTGATAAACTGCCAACTTCTAACCGCTAACTCTACTATTTCTCTGCTATTTCTTCTAGTGCTGCTGCTTCTGCTTCTTCTTGCTTCTTCTGACTGCTAACTTCTTATCTTTGTTTTATTTTTATTTTTAACTGTGTTTAGAGTATGATCCTGTACGTGTCGCAATAAATACTTTTTCTTTCTTTCTTTATAAATTGAATATCCTCCGGACCCGAATCTCGGTCAAGGACCCATCTCTACCGAGAGTGACTAAAACAGGTGATATTAAAAAAGTGCACAAGTCTGTGTGAGCCATTATATCTATGGTGCGAGCAGAGATGCTCTCCTTTTTCTCTTCCTCTCATAGTCCGATGGGACAGTCATCAGACACGACCGGGGACAGATCAGGCGCAGGACCAACACCTTCAGTTCTTTCCAAGGCACGGGGTATCACACCACCATCCACCAAACTCCGGGCTGCTACTAAGGAATTCCCATCCCCATCCCCAAAAACCCAATAACACTTTGCTCGACCTAGGAGTCGAACCCAGGACCCCCAGCTCGGCAGTCGCCAAGAGACCAACGGAGAAGATTAAATATTTATTTTATATATATTTAATAACGATTACAAACGGTTACTTGAGAGTAACCGTTTGTAATCCAGAAAACTACGTCATATGTGTATTTAAATGTAGTACCGCCCTTGTCATTGAAACTACCAATGATTGAATCAAGTCAGGTCAATAATCTAAAGCCAACAAAGAAAATGATACATTAGCAATGGTTAAGAAGCGCATCCTAATTGCAGTTGTTTTGAAACAGTCATTAGTGTACAAGTTGAATGGCTGCTTCGGTTTAATTTGCCGAGTAGCACGCGGGGTCATCGGCCGGCGCCGGCGCCGTGACCTCCGCGCGCTGACTCACGCGCCTGCGCGTCAGCGCTCTCTGACGCGCGTCTCGTTGCAGCAAACCTGTCGGTATCGGACGAGGAGTGCCAGGCGCTGCTGGACACCAAGAACATCTCGCTGTTCGTGGACAACGTGCGCGCCGAGACGGCGGAGGCGCGGCGTGCGCTGCGCGACGTGGAGGCGCGCCACGAGGAGCTCACGCGCGTCGAGGCCGCGCTACGCGACGTGCGCGACCTGTTCGCGCAACTCGCGCACCTCGTCGCGGCACAGGTGCACGCACACACCACACATCACACACCCACACCACCACGACAACAACACGACATGCTGGAAGATATTGGCGAGAGATAGGATAGGGGAAGGAGGTGGAGGTTGTTAGAGGAAGCCTTTGCCAAGATACACAATGAACTTGGAGATATTCTGTAAACTGCTACTGAAAATACCACAACTCAAATGTTCACAATTAAATAGAGCTTATTATTATCACATGGGAATGCCGGCGAGAGTGCGAGAGCCTTGCTTTACTTTACTGCACTGGATTTTTTTGAAAAATATAACGATTGATGCGTGTTATTTTGATTTTATGAGGTAGACCGTACTTAGTTGCCTGTAAGAATTGCACGCGTATGCTGAAAACGCACATGGTGGTTCGGAAAGCTCATGAAGACCGAAATAAAAAAAAATCAATCAACTCAGCCTATGGACTTAGGCCTCTCCCAGGCTGCGCTACAACACCCTGTCCTCCGCCATCCGCATCCAGTCTACCCTTAGCCGCCTTAGCTTACCTTTAGGTCTTTCGTTCATCTAGCTGGGGGCGTCCCACACTACGCTGTCGTGTAGCGACAAGTAAGTAACTTTAAATTAAGAAAATAAAGAAAGACAAATTTAAGTTGATTAAAGATTTATTTATAAGATATATAAAAGATGGAGATGGACGGGTCAGTGGTGTGTAGTGTGTGGATGAGGAAAGATGAAGATGAGTGATAGGTGGATTGAGGAGGTTGTGGTGGAGTTGCAGATGGAGCTGAAGAGGTAGACCGACGCGAGGCAGGTGCCGGTGACAGGTGCAGGTGCAGGTGAGGTCAGGTGCTGGTGCGTGTGCGGCACGGAGGACACCCGTAAGGGGCCCACGCGGCAGGAGTAGGACGCAGCACGGCAGCAGGAGAGAGCAGGCACGGCGGGGATGCAGTCAGCCCGCCAGGTGAGGCGGCCCTCGGATGAGGCGCAGCCCAATAGGTACAGGAGGTTCAGTACTTCAGAGTGCTCCGGCGAGGCGCGCCAGCGGTCCGACTTGTAAGGAGGACGGAGGACGGAGGTTTTGCGAGAGTCCGTCAGGTACCGGAGCCTTTTAAGGGAGGCACGCTGAGTGTTCCCGGGATAAGTGGCCCTGGAGTATCAGGTCTATTTATTGTGTTCACTTTAGAGGCGAAACTCGAACTGATCCTTGCATTGCTTGGATTTATAATGTGAACTCGTAGAATAGTACCATGTAGAAAATATGAATTTGAAATATGCTGATGGCCAGTATTAGTTTTGCATGAGTTTGAATGTATAATCAGCTAAAACCTTACAGGCCGTTAAGAATCTAAACTTGTCATGGCAACGTATTAAACGTCGATGTCAGAACTGTCATAATAAAATATATATTAATAAAATACAATTAAATCTATAGTAATTTCGTATTAAAAGTATAGTGTGTAAAGGGAAAATGATATCAATCAATGTGGGCGAAATTCCCAGCCCTTGGATGTCATTAAATCGTCGTAGTCCTATGTTAAAGTTGATGGCTGTGTCTGTGTACTGATTGTGGATAAAACGTGACCTGGTGTCGTGAGGAATAGTCAGATCAGCCCCAACGTAATGCTTGTCTGACCTGGAGGAATGAATGAAGATAATTGTGAGTATGTAGATTATGTTACAACGCTTGCCGATACCCGGTCTCCATTCCAAGACTCGTCTGCTTCACCGGCCATCGGTCCTTCGACAGACATGGCCAGTCCACTGCCACTTCAGTTTGCTTACTCTAGCTATGTCGGTAACTCCGGTTCTTTTCCGGATAATTTCATTCCTGATTTTATCATACAAAGAGACTCCGAGCATACCTCGCTCCGTAGCGCGCTGAGCGACCTTGAATTTGTGGACCAGCCCGACCGTCAGTATCCACATTTTGGCACCGTATGTCATGACGGGCAGCACGGACGGACGCACTGGTTAAAGACCTGAGTCTTTAAACACTGCGGGATAGGCGACGAGAAGAATTGACGAAGTTTTTCAAATACTGCCCAACCTAACCGGATCCTTCTGTCGGCTTCTTTCTCAAAGTTTTTTCTACCGTGCTGGATGACTTACTCCAGGTAGACATAATCCTTCACAACTTCGAGAAGCGACCCTTCGATGTGGATTGGATTCGGCAAGAATCGTGCGAATTGTACATGACTTTTGTCTTGTCCAAAGTCATGCCGAGGCCAACACTCCGGGAGGCTCCATTTAGGCTGTGCAGCATTTGGTCTAGCTTTACCAGCATCTCTGCCATTATGACGAAATCATCGGCAAACCGAAGACGTGAGCTAAACTCGCAAAAAAAATAATAACAAAGCTTTCTATGTAACCAAGTGTTCTAAAACGTCAAACAGTTAAACAGCCCCAAGCTGACTGACACAATTTTTGCGATGTCAAGTTACAAGTCATCTTATATAGAACGCTTAACAAGCTCAAACACCTGCAGTATATATATACACAGGTATATCAGAGCCGCGCCAAGTCTTCTGACTAACTTGCCGGAGCAGGACGACTAACTGTGTTTTAGTATTGTTACACAAACGTAGGTCACGGATAACACGGTCGGCGGTGGTTGTTCTGTAATTATCTCGATGCTAATTGACCAGTTCAGTGTTAATACCTGTAAAACGATGTTTTCTTACCAAGTTCCTAGCAATATAAATATTTTTCCACTGTAGATGAGAAGCGTTCACTTTATTTTACTTAAGCATCGTCTTCCCATGGTTGTTGCCGGTTCGCCTCCATACGGCCTCATTGCACTTTGTTACTGACGTTCCACGATCATTCATTCCCGAGAACTCCTATTACTATTTAATTTTATTTATTTATTCAGTTTCGGACAACACTATAATCCATATTGTTAGTGAAAAAATACTTTATAACTAATGTTAGTAATACTAAACACACAATCAAAACCGGCATCACACAAAGAATTAAATGTCCGAGGCAGGTTGCTCAAAGAACGATAAACCCAGGGATCAGCTACCTAGTTGGTCATTCTCTCCACAAAATGCCTCAAAACAGGGGAATAAGGACTCTCAGCCACTCCTTTCAGGATACTATAATTATATTTACTGACCAACCCCGTAAGCGTCCTCTAGCAAATGAAAAAAGGTGCTGTTCACGAGCGAGAGTTACAATAGCTGTTTTTGTGTATTCCAGCAAGACCAGGTGGACAGCGTGGAGTACTACGCACTGCAGGCCACCGAGCACGTCGGCACCGGCGGCACGGAGCTGCTCAAGGGCACCGTCAGTCGCACCAAGGCGCGGAAGGTAACGCCGACGGCACCACACAGCACTCCACATGCGGCATGACCAACTACATCATCATCTACCTTACCTTTTCCCAACTATATTGGGGTCGGCTCGACTTCCAGTGCGGCATAACCAACTTAGTGTATTGAAATAAGTACCTAGCCCTCGACTGCACTATCAAGGACTTTATTTAACCAAGTTTGCATCATGTATTCAATCAACAATTTAAAATAATCACAAGTATATAATTCAACTTGATGGGACCGTTGCTTCTTGAACAAAATGTTGTACCGTCAGACTGTGCAGTAGTGTGCAGGTAGTTCAGGGCGACTCCGATGCGCTACTAGCGGGAGTTTGCTGTTCACAGAAAAAGGTGAGCCTCATCGTGTGCCTGGTGGCGGGCTTCGCGGTCGTGCTGCTCGTGCTCGTGCTCACGTGACCGCGGCGTAACGACGTGACGACGTGACCACGCGACCACTGCCCACGAGCCGCCACGGCCACGTCAGTAACGACTAGTCATCATTATATTACTGTGTTCCATGCTAACTTATACTGTACAGACTCATAATTAATTATTAATTTAATAAATTATACATTTAATAAATAATTACCTACTTACGATCTTTTTCTTCGAACATCGATTCGATATTCGAGAACATGAGCAGATGAAGGTGTCATGTTCCTGTCACTTTGTCGATGTATGAAAATGGAATGAAACAAAGTTGCATATTTCCTATCTAGTGATCATGTCACGGTGTCACACGTAATTATGACAGCGCTGAATTACTACCACAACGATTCACACCGCTATCTTATTGACTTCTTCGATACCACGGGATGATATTTAATAATAAAAGGTGCGACAAATTAAAAAATCTAATTTAACGTGTTATAAAGTAAATTTGCATCATGTCATTAAGGAAATAGATGCACGTAAGTATGTGCGCGTAGGCGAGAGATTTGGCAACGTCGTCGCGCGCCCTTTTTTCTCGTAGGACAGTCAAAATATTAGGAAAATACCGCTAGTTCAAGGCGTTGCCAACTTGCTTCATGTTTTGAACTCTGAATGGAATGCTTATCAGGCGCGCGCTAAAATTGATACTTTAATTTTCTTTGTTTAGATAATTAGAATTAGATTAAGAGATTTAATTTTCAAAAAGAAAATTGGAATGGAATTACGATAATTCGTTTCTACTTGAAGGCAATAACTTAGTTTGCACTATCTAAGACCATAATTATTACACGATTTTTTTTTAAGAATTTAGTTTTGAGAAATGACAATTTATAACGATTATATGATACTTACCTAACAGTTACTGCACCTCCTATTTCGATTTGTCGCATGTTTTCAATTGCGGTCTACATAATTATATAGGGACAGCAGCAGCAGGGACATCGACGCGCAAACGTCGTGAAAAGGTTACATCTGATGCCATAAATAAAATTACGAAAGTCATTCATCTCGGTAATGACCGGTTAAAAATATTTACATTTGTGAGTGCGCAATTTATTGCAAACAACGCGATCAAAACCAAAACGCTCCGCGGACGGCGCGCGCGCGCGCGCTGCCTACCGCGATACCGCGAGCTGCCCTTTCGAGTTTTATTTTCATTGCTGTTTTAAGTGAAACAAGTGAATTTCTATTTTTTTATAAAAAATCTCATTGGGATAAATAGAAATAATGATTTTATACAGTTTACAGTAAAAACATTGCAGAAGAAAACGTAACAATTAAGAATAAGCCGACGAAAAATTTCAACGCAGGGGCATCCAGAATCATGTACTGAATCCATGGTAAGCGGTTGCGCGTCGATGTCCCTGCCACCCTGTATTATGTATGTCGTGGATTGATGGCGCCATGGTCAATACGCAGCGCCATCTAACAATTTATTTTGTAAACCTAATAATAATACCTACCTCTAGTTTTAGGCCCTATTTTGTAAATATTTATGTAAATCAATTATTTCAATAAACAATTTCAATTTCAATTTCAATCGTCACCGGAAACGCAAGCGTGGCGTGGCGCCATATTGCTTGGACACGATCGTCGGTAGAGGGGATGCAGCGAGGACAGGGAAGGGACCGACCGAGTGTTCAGTCAGTTGAGTTTCGACTGTCTTGGCAGACACTCAGTACCAACGCACGTGTTTGTTTCGGTTTATTGTAAAATTGTGAGAATTCATAAAATTACTTTGATTTAAAAATATCTTTTGTTCGAGTACCCACGACAGTGCCCATAGCTAAGTTTAACCATGTCGGATCGTGAAGAAGACCCGATGTTTCGCATTCCGGCCACTCTTGATGCGACATCAGAAGCGGAATAAATCCACAACGACCCACGTGTTCAAAATGAAATATCGAAAATGGATGCGTCTGATGGAACAGCAGCCCCGCAGCCGTCAGCGAAGCCTTTCGTGTGCTGCAAGTGAGGGAAACCAGGATATATCGCAGTCCTGTGCACGAGTAGTGACAGCTAAGCAGATGGTGGAAAACGTGCTGGAAGTCGTGTACGGCGTGTAGACGTTGTACAACTACCTTCGGACACGATAGAAAATAAAGGTGAGCTGTATTGTTTTGTTTGCGATTCTGATGCTGAATGCTCGTTTATTAAAAGCGGGTTGTGCAGCCAAATTAAGTGGCAAACGAGTTAATAACATTGTTGCATTGACTAGTATTGGTCAAACATGTTTAGTCAGCACAGAACATATCACATGTAGTGTTGCGATTAACGAGCAACAGCTTGAGATTTTATTACTATTTTCTACCCGACATTTACTTGCAAAGTAATATTATGATATTACCTACGTGAAATATTGACACCTAGGCTTTTCGATTAACATGTCACACACAGAGTTTTTGTTGTCTCTTGTAAAAAATTCAGTTTTAAACGGTCAACAACAGAAAGCTAGATTTGATAGAACAAAGGCAGCTGTGATAAAATGTTCGGTTGATGATTTCGTGTTATTAGAAAACGAAGAGTGAAATCAGATTATACGATTAAGTTAGATCTGAAGTTCAGAGGTCCGTTTAAGGTAGCATAGGTAAAGAAAGATGCCAGTAGGTCATGTACCAGTCGAAGTAGATAGTAATCACAGTGGTGATGAGCAAGCCTACATTATGGGAAGCACGGGAGTAGGGGTTCTCTATCGGCCGTAGTAGTGTGGTGTCACAGGGTGATGCACACGGATCCATGCGTTGGATGTGTGACAGCAATGCGATTGCTGGTTGGCTGGAAAGCCGTGGCGTTAGAGTGGTTTACTCGTGTGTGGGTTTCCAGGTGTCTAAGGCTCTTAGTGATAAAAATTATTGCTAATGTGGGTAACAATGGTACATGGCTCTGGTTGATGATTTACGCTATGATTAGATAATAATCAAAGTTTGTTTACATGACTCTGGTTGAATCAATACTCTAAAAGTCTTTAAATCCAGGCGCACTTATACGTACGCTTACAATCGCATACGAAAGATGCCTCTAAGTAGAGTTCCTAACGACTTAAACGTAGAAGACGGTTCCTCCACCGAGTAGTAGAGCACATAACATGGCTATTAGGTCGCACTGTACGTACTTGTGAGTCTTAACTGCAACTCACTTGTGAGTTGTTCAGGGGGCGATGGGCAGCTGGTGGTACAGCGGGGACCCGGGTCTCAAAGGAGACGATTGTTGTGTTGGTCTTGTAATGACCTGGGAGTCGTAAACTCTATGTGAAGTGATGTGTGTAGATCGTATCACTTGAGGTGATGACGATATGGGTGGCATGAGTGTCACTAGCTGCTGCGGCAGCCAGGCCATGAGCGTTGTACGAGTATGTAATCTACGAGTAAATTGACACAGTTTCTGACCAATTCTTACTAAGGCTTAGAGGAACCTCGTGTTATCGATGGTAGTTTTGATCAGAGTATTACTAACGAATTTGAGGAAAGTCAAGTAATAGTTTTGTTGCTGAAACAGAGTAGAGATTAAGTTGTGTGTGTTGTGTGGGGTTTCGTGAGAAACCATAAAGTCCAAGACTGATTTGGCGATCCGAGGGGGCCCATGCGCAAATTATTTTGACGAGTTAAGTAACTGGAGGTTACTAGATAGTATGAGACACATTCATCTTGGTTGATTATTTTTATTTTAACCTTGAGATTTGGGAATCAAATAGTGGGTAACACTCTGAACTCTGCTATTTTTAGTTTGTTCAAATTTTCATTGTGTTTTTGCCTGAACCAAATGTGGTCAAGAGTGAACGAGCTATGTGATACTTTGCGGGTATGTTTCTTTACAGATTAACACACGACGTGTGCAAACAGAATGGCAGTGTCGAACAGCGCTGCACTCTTTGGATCTCCTGTACGAATAATCCCTGATCAAGGACGGTGATTTTCGAGCAAGGAGTTTCGCGACTTCTGCCAAGGAAATAGTGGATTGCAACCGGCCAAAGACGTGGTCACAGAGAAAATATCGACTCACATCACCACAAGCTGTCCAAAGAGACTGTACTGTCTGTAGTGTCTGTACAATCTGGTGAGTCGTTTTCATTTTGTTTTGACAGTTTTGTTCAATTTTAGAAATATTGGATGGTGATTTGTTAAAATCTTTGAATAGCAATAGAATTTTCAAATACCCCCATGATCGTGTGAGGAAGATCCCCGATCATCAAGTTCCTCGAGAATTAGATGTCATAGTCACTGACAGTGGTAGTGAGACCACATCTGATTAGCAGGCTTGTACACCCATACTCTAAACTTGAGACCGCACCTCATGAGAAACATGTGGCGATGGGTCTACAAAGAATCGTTGGTGCGATTCTGATTTGTGTTGGTGCACAAATTGCTATGAACATTTCACGAGACCGCACCTCATGAGCAACATGTGGCGATGGGTCTGATAATCGTTGGTGCGATTATGATCTGTGTTGGTGCACAGTGTATTGTGAAAGTTTCATGAGTTGGTTGTACATTGCTGATGAATTATGGTGGACAATTTTGTAAGCATTATTGTGTAACTTGTTGATCGGATCTTTTCCAATGTGTGTTCTACGGAAGCTTCTTGTATGAAGCCTTAGTACAGCTGATTATTTCACTTAGATTTAGATGAAATAAAGTACCATAGAGAATTAATCTTTGCTTCACTGGCAGGATAGCCGAGCTAGATTACTGTCTGAGTTAATTTTTGTCCACAGGTACTACACCCGAGGACGGGTGCTAGTCAGGGATGGCCGTGTCGTGGATTGATGGCGCCATGGTCAATACGCAGCGCCATCTAACAATTTATTTTGTAAACCTAATAATAATCGTCACCGGAAACGCAAGCGTGGCGTGGCGCCATATTGCTTGGACACGATCGTCGGTAGAGGGGATGCAGCGAGGACAGGGAAGGGACCGACCGAGTGTTCAGTCAGTTGAGTTTCGACTGTCTTGGCAGACACTCAGTACCAACGCACGTGTTTGTTTCGGTTTATTGTAAAATTGTGAGAATTCATAAAATTACTTTGATTTAAAAATGTCTTTTGTTCGAGTACCCACGACAGTGCCCATAGCTAAGTTTAACCATGTCGGATCGTGAAGAAGACCCGATGTTTCGCATTCCGGCCACTCTTGATGCGACATGTAGATAAATTGACAGAAAAGCCAAGTTCCGCAGGATACGCTGTTAGAAAAAATCGTAATATAAGTAACTGATATAGAGACAACCCGTTTAGTGTACAGTCGCCAGCACATCAAGTTACCCCACTTTGACCTTGAACGTGTTATGAGCAACTACAGCGAGAATCGTGCGAAAGAGATGTATAGCTTTTTGTCAGTTCTTAGGGTCAGTTCACACCGAGACGCGACGCGACGCGACGATACTGGAAGAGGCCAGTGATTTCGCGCTGCGCCGCGCGCCGCCGCGAGACGCATCGCAACGTCGCGAGGCGCAACGTATCTGAACTCTCACAATGCAATGTGTACCTTTTCATGTAGAAAATAAAGTATATTTTGAGTCACTCTTCTAAAACGTGCGCGCAGCGTCGCGTCGCGTCGCGTCTCGGTGTGAACTGACCCTTACTCGTAATGTTTCGTGCTGCAGTGCGTATCGTGCGCTTCGTGGTGTAGAGTAAAATACTATGCGATAATACTTGTCTCGTATCGAAATAATGGCTTGGTAAGAAAAAACAGGCGGCCCGCGCAATGCTTAAAATACTTATAAAAGTATATAGGTACCTAATCAATTTGTTTTATTGAAATGATATTGTACTTAATCCTTCATTTTTACATATTTGTTTCTATTACCTATAAGTATTAAGTAGGTATTACCTTATTATTATACTCTTTGGTATTACCTACTCATATTACATTGGGTATCATTTAAGCTATCACCAATTTAATTAGTTTTGTGTTTCTTAAATAATAGGGTTTGTCCTCAAAATAGTAGATCTGTCACCAAAATGTAGTCGCCAAACAATGCAAAATCAGTTCCACAATAAATCACCTAAAATCCTGAGATATAAGGTCTAGTACCAAATAAATGTTTTTGTATGTATTATAATAGGTGTGTCCTAATAAGTATTTAAGCAAACTAATTTAAAGAGATCACCAATAAATCATTAATGTGACCTAACCTAACTTAACTGTTTCCTTTTACAAAAGCGATTCGCTTTTGGCACATCGCCGGCCGCTGCCGCGGCACGCTCGCTTCGCTCGCTCGGCTCGTGCGTTGTTTGTCATACTCTAAAGGAGTCTACACACCAAACCCGCCGACCCGCCGACATGTGTCATGGGGCTGTGTCGGTGAGTTAGTCGGCGGCAAGAAATCAGTACAACTTTTTTAGTTAGTGATTGCAGTGTGTACGAACGTGACGTGTTGTTTTTCTCGAATATTGCAGCCTACAATAAACATGGATACTGATGCTGATCTAATAATAGCAGCATGTGGAATAATTTTAGCTGGGTCCCTGAAGAGAAAACGACAGTGTTGGGTTAGACCAAGCTTAATGAGTCGCAGTCGTTACAGTAACAGTGACAGAATAAAAGATTTAAGAACAGACGATTTGATTGTAAAAAGACCCTTACATTTTAAGACATTTATGTCGTTAACGTTTACCGACTTTGAATATTTACTAAGCATTGTTGGACCCACAATAGTTAAAAAAAATACAAATTACAGAAGTGCAATTTCACCAACGGACAGATTATCATTAACATTAAAATACCTGACTACGGGAGATTCATTCAACAGTCTTTGTGACACCATTAAAGTATCTCCTCAACTTATTTCCTACATTATTCCAGAAGTGTGCCAAGCTATCGTAGATGGACTTTCGGATTATGTGAAGGTATGTACATATATGGGCGTTTAACTTTCTTTAAACTTCCAGAAAAACTATGTTCCGAAAAATTACTAAGTATATAAGTAGGCAAATGGCTATCCTATCACCGAGCACATTTCCGATTTCAGATTCCACGAACATCAAACGAATGGACAAAAGTTGCAGATGGATATCTGAGTAGATGGAATGTACCTAATTGTGTTGGATCTATGGATGGAAAGCACATTAGAATTGAATGTCCAGCACGAAGTGGAAGCGATTATTTTAATTATAAAATGTATTTCAGTATTGTACTGTTTGCATTAGTGGATGCAGATTATAAGTTTTTATACGCTAATGTGGGGTGCCAGGGTCGCATTTCCGATGGTGGTGTATTTGCTAACTCTTCATTATGCAGAATGTTATATAATAATGATTTAAATTTGCCAGATAAAAAACCTCTACCTGGAAGAATTATGCCAGTACCCTATTTTAATTTGGGCGACGATGCGTTTCCTTTACAAACCAATATTTTAAAACCTTATGATGGTAATCATGCGAAAGGGTCTCCCAAGAGAGTGTACAACTATCGCATGTGTCGAGGTCGAAGAGTAGTTGAAAACGTATTTGGACAGTTAACAAAACAATTTAAGATATTTAACAAACCCATCCAGCTAAATCCACAAAAAGTTACTATTGTAACATTGGCATGTATTCATTTGTTCAATTATGTAAAACGACATGGTATAATACAACAAAATGAATATGATACTGAAAATAGTAGGGGAGAAATCAATCCAGGAGATTGGCGCAGGGAACCACGTGAAAATAATTTGTTTGCTGACTTGCCTAGACAAGACAATACACATTCCCTTGAGGTTACAAGGACACAATCTCCTGAGGTTATAAGGACAGAATTGGTTCAATATTTTCTTTCCGATGTCGGGAGATTACCATGGCAGAATGATCAATGACTAACTCGTAAGTTTTAATGAAACTCATACTTGTATTAGTACTTGTATTTTTATTATAATTTGTATTAAAAACTTCGTAAATCACTTGTTTTTGTTCATTTATAAGTGGTTTTATTTACCGAGTTATTCTATAAATCCCCACCGCGAAATCCCCACTGATGTTTTTATGCATTTTGAGTATACTATGACGATTCTATGACAACAACATTAAGACGAAATACTTGTGCCTACATAACGTTATCTCGCATCAGGTGATAGGGTTATTCTCAGAGTGCATACGGTGGGGATTTGTGGAATAAACCTATTTATCTGACTCAATAGATGATAATATGTTCTCAATATCACCACTCTTGTGGCGGACAACCGGGGTATATTCAGTACCTTGCGGTCGTACCTGGGACAGTCTCCCACGTTTTGACGTATGTTTCCCTTCACTGAGTCGAGTGACTCTGCTGGTGGCACACGTCCCACGCACCCCTGAATGCGTAGCCGTTTTTTATGGGTATACCGGCTCGGAAGGCTTTGCAGAGATAGGCAGTGAAATAAACAACCAATTTTCTTACTTATGTTGCTTGTAGATTTCGGCTTCTTTTGTAGGTGTTGCCTCTTCGACGGCTGAGCTGTGACTGACTTTTCGTCGCAAATTGCGCTCTATTTATACCCGGCTTACGTTACCTTATAGAGAGCCGTGTATTTTGAACCCTTTTTCATGCTACTTTTTTCTTAAGCCGAAATCTGTCAAGCCCCTTATTTTATTTATTTTTATAGAATTTCCTTACAATTTTTACTATATTATGTTCCTTATATAACCATCTACTTAATTAAACCTTACTATATAACTTAACTATGTATAATAAAAAGTTTCTAGAACAAAAACTGTCAAAAAAGTGAGTCGACACATTTTCACTATACAAAATCCCTTGTAATTTCTAAACTAATGATCCGATTTTCATAATTCAAACGGAAATATTCGTTTTATATCTAGACCTATCCTTTAAAACAAAAATTATCAAAATCTAACCATAAACAAAAAAGTGAGTTTTCAAGTTACGTAAATATACTTGAACAAAATTACACTTGTAAGAATCCTTTCAAAAACAGTCTCATTTGTTTGGAATACAAAACTAACAACAAATCTGAGCTAAATACTAATTAGAAATATAAGAAAAAACATGAAATAAATCTCTTTAAAAGTTTCTAACTAGATTAAAATTTCTACTTTACTTTTTGTGCGTAGCGGTAACGTCACTACTTGCGCCCTGGTACTCAGATAGGGTCTTGTCGCCGACATTCTCCCCCTCGTGCGCAGCACCATCCTCCTGGCTCGGCGAGACTCCCGGCACCAACAGCACCACTCTCGAACTGGGTCTTCGGAGCACTCCACCTCGTGTCTCGATGTCGACGATTCTGGTCCGCCCGTCTGGTCCCGGATACACTTGCTGAATTCTGCCGCGTGGCCAGGTGCATCTTGGTAGGCTGTGGTCGACGATCAGGACGACGTCCCCGATGTGCAGATCTGTGACGCTGCTTCTTCCCGACGTCTTCCTTGGCAGTAGAGTGGGCAGGTACTCTCGCAGCCAGCGTTGCCAAAAGTGGTCGGCAAGTCGCTGCGTCGTCTTCCAGGTGTGCCTGCCCACGAGCTCGTCGTCTTTGAAGCTGCCGATTCTTGTCGTGCCACAGGATCGTCCGAGGAGGAAGTGATTTGGAGTGAGTGCTTCCTCCTCAGGGTTCTCGGATCTGTCTTGATCCAGGAGAGCACGATGCTGGAGTCCGTCCAGAATGTTTTCTTTACAATCTTCAGATCCATTTCTTCTTCTACTGCATGGGCTAGTCTGCTTCCAAGGACGGCTGCTTGTAGCTCCAGTCTTGGGATCGATACCGGCTTCAATGGCGTGACTCGTACTTTTGCTGCCACCAAGCTGACGTGGTATGTTCCGTTTGTATCTTCTGTTCTCCAGTAGACTGTGGTTGCATATGCTGTTTCACTTGCATCTGTGAATGTGTGCAGCTCCCCCTCGGTGCGATGTGGCGCCAGACATCTTGGGATTTGAAGATCCTGTAGTAGCTTCATCTTCTCCAGATATGTTTTCCACGCTTCGTGTTCGCTTTCTTCGATTTCTTCGTCCCAACCGACGCCGCTTCGCCATATGTTCTGAAGCAGCTTCTTTCCTTGAACGAGGACCGGTGATGCTAATCCCAGTGGATCGAAAGTTGACATTACTGCGCTGGTGACTTCTCTCTTTGTAGGCACCTTGAATCCCTTGGCTATTTCTTCCGGAGTGTTCCGGAGGTTTGCTCGGAAACCGATTGAGTCCTTTTCTGTGAACCAGCGTAGTCCTAGTGTCTTTTCTTCTTTCTCACCAAGGTCCACTTCTGTCTTTTCGGTTGTTTCAGTCTTCACGTCTTGCAGCAGTTCGGGTTGGTTTGATGCCCATCCTCTGAGTTCGAAGCCCGCCTTCTTGTGTATGAAGTCCACCTGCGCTGTTACTCTTCTGAAGTCCTCTTCGGAATGGAAACTGTGTAAGTAGTCGTCCATGTAGTGGTTCAGCTCGACTGCCCTTGTAGCCTCTGGATATTGTTCCTTGTAGTCCGCTGCGTTTCGGTTCTTCACGTAGATAGCTGTGCTCGGAGATGATGTTGCGCCGAAGATAACTGATGTCATCCTATACTTCTTCGGCGATACGTCGCGATGATCTCCACGCCACAGAAACCTCAGGCTGTTTCTGTCTTCTGGCCTGATGCGAACTTGTAGAAACATTTCCTTAATGTCGGCAGCCACTGCTAAGGGTCCTTGTCGAAACCTCAGTAGTACACCGAAGAGTGATTGAAGTAGATCTGGTCCAGGCAGTAGAGCGTCGTTGAGACTTCTTCCTTTTGACTTGGCTGCAGCGTCGAACACGATCCTTATCTTCCTCTTCAATGGATGAACCACGGAGAAATGAGGGAGGTACCATAATTTCTTAGAATCCTCTTGTTCTTCAGGTGCTTCTTCTGCATATTTGTTGTCGATTAGATGCTGGATCTGCTTGCCGTATTCCGCCTTTAATTGAGGATCCTTGTCTATTTTCTTTTCGATGTTGATTAATCTGTTCCTGGCAGATGTGTAGCTTTCTGGCATCTGTTCTTCTTCATTCTTCCATAGAAGTCCAGCTTCGAATCGACCATCTTCAAGTCTTCTGCAGGTTTTTTCTAGGATGGTGAGTGCTCTTCCTTCTGAATCTGTAGTAGGTCTTCTAGGTTGCACACCAAGTGCTTCGATCGCGAAGTGATCCTTGATGGCTTGATGCATCTCTTCTTCTGGCGTGCTGACATGTAAACATGTGTTCAGGAAGTGTACTGGTTTACCTCCGATGTCTGACCCGTGGAGCACCCATCCAAGTCCTGTTTTAGAAGCAACTGGTTCTCCTGGTTTCCCTCTCTTCACTTCTTGAGTCACAATTAACTCCCAATTGTCTTGACCGATGAGCAGTTGTGGTGACTCCCCTTCGTAATATAGAGAGTCGGCGATCTTTTTCAAGTGTTGACAGTTTTCAATCTTTTTCTTGTCTAGGAACTGTGGTGCAAGCTTCAAATCGTTGATGGTGCGGACTCTCTTCAGCGTCTTCTTGGTTTCTTGATGAACTCCTTTCACTGTGAGGTCCAACATCTGAGAATCCTTCTTCCTTATCAACCTGCCTCCCACTGTTTCGATGGTCAGTTCCTCCTTTCTTCCTTGAGCGCCGACTTCTTGTGCCACCTTCTCGTCCAGAAGTGACACGGTTGATCCTTCATCCATGAGGGCCAATATCCTTTTTGATCCTTTTGACCCGAAGACTTCTACTGGAACTATTTTCAGGTATGCCCTTGCATTGTTGACTGCGTTCACTGATGCCGTGACGCTCTTCTCATCCTGTGGTGTCTCATTTTTCCTTCCCTCCGAGGTCCTTTCTTCTGACTCGACGTGCAGCATATGATGATGCCACCTCTTGCATTCCTTGCATGGTGGTTTTCTGCAACTCTCCTTCCTGTGTTTCCCTTGAAGACATTTGAAGCAGACGCGACTCTTCTTTACTATCGCCCATCGATCTTGTACCGATGTCTTCTGGAACTTCTGACATTCGACGAGGTAATGTTCACCCTCACACATAGGGCAAGTTTTCTCTCGTTGTCTTGAATCCTTTTCTGTTGTCGAATGCGTTACTTGTCGATTGGTCTTCTTGAACCCGCTTTTCTCTTCTGAAGTTGCGAAAGCTCCACATTTGTCTGCTTCTGTGTTCAGGAACCTGGATACCAGTGTTAGGTTGGAGAAGTCGCCTTCTTCCGATGCTGCAGTGAAGTCGTACCATCGGAACTTGAGAACCGTCGGCATCTTCTCTGTTATTTGTTTCACCATCTCTGGTGAATGCAGGTACTGTGATTTCTTCAGTCCTTTTATGGCTGCTACGCTGTTGTTGATCTGGCTCGCGAAGACGCAGATGTCTCTTGGATTTTCCGAAATCTTCGGTAGCGCCTTGACCTTTTCTAGTTCTGCCAACACCAGCGCGTCAGGTCTTCCGTATCTTCTTTTGAGGGCTTGCATCACTTCTGACGGAGAAGCCTCGGAGTATAACAGGCTCTTGATGGCTTCTCTTGCATTGCCCTTCAGTGCTCTTCTTAATCGTGCCATATTCTGAACTTCATTGAACATCGGTGCTGTATCTTCATAAACAACCTTGAAGGCCAACCACTCGCTGCTGTTGCCGTCGAAGTAAGGTAGCTCGTGGATGTAGCTTGGCTGTGCTGCCGGTCCTAATCTTGTGGAAAAGGCTTCTTTTAAGGCAGTCGCCAATGCTTGAATCTCGACTGTAGCTCCTTTCGTTGAAGAGTTCTCTTCAGGCTTCGTCTTCTGTGGCTCTTCTGAGATGCGTTGACCTCGTTGCTCTGGTTGTTTCTTGTTGCCATCTTCTAGTACTGATGACTCAATCCAGTTCTGCACCTGTGCTGTTCTTTCTTCCTGGTCTTCATCATCCACGGAGTCCTCATCTTCATATTGTGTTATCTCCAGTCTGACACGGGCTAGTTTTGCCGCAGCCTGTGCTTGTTTCAGCTCCAGACGTGCTAACTCTTCTCTGGCTTCCAGCTCGCGTCTTCTGGCCGAGGAGCTCGTGGTCTTCGTAGACCTGGCACGACGACTGACCCCCATCGGTTTCAGGGTTGTGGCTGAACCACGAGCACCCTCTTCCGGGACATCTTCTGGGGTCTTCTGTGTCGTCTCCTTCTGTTTGGCATCTTCCTTCTTCTGTTCGCTCTTCTTGGATGATGCCGTGGTCACAGTTTCAACCGTGGTCTCCGTTGTCGTGGTCCCTTCCGTAGTCAATGTACCCGAAGAAGTGTTGGTGCCTGATGAAGTAGTGGTTTCTGATGATGCTGACGCTGACGCAGACGTGACCCCTTCTGACCTTGACGCTTCTACCGTCGCGTCCACATTAGTAGGACGGGACGGGGGGCGTGAGGGGGCATCCTTCTGTGACCTGGTTACTGGCATCTTGCAGTTCTCTTATCTTCTAGGCTCTTCTGACTTCTTCTTGCTTCTTCTTGCAGGGATCCGGCGCTCGAAGGACCAATTGTGGCGGACAACCGGGGTATATTCAGTACCTTGCGGTCGTACCTGGGACAGTCTCCCACGTTTTGACGTATGTTTCCCTTCACTGAGTCGAGTGACTCTGCTGGTGGCACACGTCCCACGCACCCCTGAATGCGTAGCCGTTTTTTATGGGTATACCGGCTCGGAAGGCTTTGCAGAGATAGGCAGTGAAATAAACAACCAATTTTCTTACTTATGTTGCTTGTAGATTTCGGCTTCTTTTGTAGGTGTTGCCTCTTCGACGGCTGAGCTGTGACTGACTTTTCGTCGCAAATTGCGCTCTATTTATACCCGGCTTACGTTACCTTATAGAGAGCCGTGTATTTTGAACCCTTTTTCATGCTACTTTTTTCTTAAGCCGAAATCTGTCAAGCCCCTTATTTTATTTATTTTTATAGAATTTCCTTACAATTTTTACTATATTATGTTCCTTATATAACCATCTACTTAATTAAACCTTACTATATAACTTAACTATGTATAATAAAAAGTTTCTAGAACAAAAACTGTCAAAAAAGTGAGTCGACACATTTTCACTATACAAAATCCCTTGTAATTTCTAAACTAATGATCCGATTTTCATAATTCAAACGGAAATATTCGTTTTATATCTAGACCTATCCTTTAAAACAAAAATTATCAAAATCTAACCATAAACAAAAAAGTGAGTTTTCAAGTTACGTAAATATACTTGAACAAAATTACACTTGTAAGAATCCTTTCAAAAACAGTCTCATTTGTTTGGAATACAAAACTAACAACAAATCTGAGCTAAATACTAATTAGAAATATAAGAAAAAACATGAAATAAATCTCTTTAAAAGTTTCTAACTAGATTAAAATTTCTACTTTACTTTTTGTGCGTAGCGGTAACGTCACTACTTGCGCCCTGGTACTCAGATAGGGTCTTGTCGCCGACAACTCTCTTGAAGCGACACACGTAACGAAGGTTCAATTGAAGATGTTGAAGGTTCACCAAGAGGCGGTGAAACAGGGTTTGTTACGGCAGAGTTGGATGATGAGTAGTAGGAATTTACATCACATTGATCCATTGTATAATATCCTGGATGACTATGGGAAGTAGGTCTTGGCGAAGCTTCGAACATGTCTGAACGATATCCAGTTTCGGTTTCAAAAAAGATATTGTTAATCCGATGTTTTATTATTGCCTTTGTTGTTTTATCAAATTTTCTAAGTTGTGTCGCAATATATTCGCCAAACAAATCGTCCTCATCTTTTATTTTTTGATTTGTCCGTTGACTGACTGTTCTCATTAAATTTAATGCTTCCGACACCATCTCATTACTTGGATTAGGTTTATAACGTTTATTCGCTTGGGGAATGATGTTTGACGTTTGAGGTGAATCGTTTTCCCCATGTTGAGCATCATTGTCCGCATGTTGGGCATTATTGTCAGTTGCTGTTATCTCCTGAAATAATATTTTATTTGAATCACCAACAGTTTACTTATGAAATGTATTATACACTAGCTTTTACCCGCGAGTAGGTACACCGCACGGAATATATGAAAAAAAAGACAATGGTCATAAATCATACCTAATACTAATTGTTTTAGAAATATTATTATTAATTATTATTTACATTGATAATTATTATCAATGTAAATAATAATTAATAATAATATTTCTAAAACAACCTAAAAAGAAAAAAAAAGAAAATGGTACGGAATCTCTCGGTTTATAATAGAAATTCGGCGAAATCAAAAGATTGTTGAGAAAAGAGTTGTTAGTTTTTAAAAAATACCGAAAATCATTGGTTGCAGGTGACTTTAATGGTCACCATACAAACTGGTCTTATAAAACAGATCAGCGCGGAACTCAAATATTGGACTCATCTTTGGAACACGGATTTGTGACATTAAATAATGGAGAGGCGACCCGGGTCAAGCTAGTCAACGGAAATATACAGAGATCATCACCGGACATCACTTTAGCATCATCTGACATTGCTATTCAATTTCATTGGGCTGTAATGTACGAAAATTTAGGTAGCGATCACCTAGTAATGAAGATTTCGATGAATTTTCAAGAACACATCGAGTATAATAAAAGACGTAACTACAAAAAAGCTAAGTGGGAGGCCTATCGTCATGACCTTACTGAGTCTTTTTCTGGGGTAGTTGATGTCAACAATAATATTCAGGCATTATACGACTATTTTTTGGAACAAATTGATATCGCAGCAAATAAGCATATACCTGTTATTAAAATTTGCTCTAGTCCCTTAAGGAATTTTAAGCCAAAAGATTATTGGGATCCATCATTATCTAGAGCAGTGGCTGAACGTAGGTTGGCTTTAGCCATATTCAGAAGAAATCCTACTCCTGAAAATCTTACAAGATTAGAAGAAAAAGGGACGCAAGCACACAAGTTGATAATGAAAGCCAAAGATTGCGGCTGGAAAAAATTTTGTAGTAGCATAGATGAAACTTCTTCAGTTTCTGAAATGTGGCGAAAGATGAGATGGCTTAAAGGTTATCGTCAAGCTAAATTTAATGTGTCGGAGGAAAAACTAAAAGGTTTGTTAAATACACTCACACCGGACTCCGTAATAAATTTACCACCAATATTCAAATCAAAGAACGTTTTAATAGAATCAGATTTTACAATAGAAGAATTAGAATATAGTTTAAAAAAGAAGGACACTGCTCCGGGTAATGATGGAATAACGTACTCTATGATTTATAACCTTCCGTGTGAGGTCAAGGTATTTCTTCCGCGGGTATATAATGACATTTACAGAACTGGAAATATCCCAAAACAATGGCGTGCGATATCAGTTATTGCTATTCCTAAAGCTGGGCACGACACGAATACGGAGACTAAACTTAGGCCAATATCTCTTATATCCTGCGTCTGTAAGATATTCCATAATATGATCGGAAAAAGAGTAGAATGGTATATTGAGAAACATTCAATTTTGTCACCTTACACGGTTGGTTTTAGGAGAGCTCAATCCTGTTTAGATTGCATTTCAAGATTATCTACTTATGCCGCCGAGATCGCGCAGCTGGGCGTCGCGTGGGCGGCGGTTAAGCGCCAGTAATACAGCAGGGCGTATTTCATGTGTTGAATAGGATTTCGTTCGCGTCTTACATATGTTCGGAATGCGAGCAATCACAGGTAATTTATTTTTGCCGAGAGAAATTTAATGTTAATATTGCGAAGGTTTGTTGATTGATTCTGTTCGTGTATTAATTTCTAAAGTTGTTGTTGATGTTAATTTGAATAAATGATGTTTGATTTTGATTTGAAAACAAGAAAGTAAGACAATGGTAAATAGTAACTGATACCTTTTTTTTTTGTGTATGTTCGCTCAGGTTAGGTTCGCTCAGGTTAGGTTCGCTCAGGTTAGGTTCGCTCAGGTTAGGTTCGCTCAGGTTAGGTTCGCTCAGGTTAGGTTCGCTCAGGTTAGGTTCGCTCAGGTTAGGTTCGCTCAGGTTAGGTTCGCTCAGGTTAGGTTCGCTCAGGTTAGGTTCGCTCAGGTTAGGTTCGCTCAGGTTAGGTTCGCTCAGGTTAGGTTCGCTCAGGTTAGGTTCGCTCAGGTTAGGTTCGCTCAGGTTAGGTTCGCTCAGGTTAGGTTCGCTCAGGTTAGGTTCGCTCAGGTTAGGTTCGCTCAGGTTAGGTTCGCTCAGGTTAGGTTTTTTTTTTTTTTTTTTTTTTTTTTTGTTGAGGCAGGAGTGGGAAATCCTCATGGACGCCCAGGCTGCCTCATTAATGAGCCAGTCTGGGCAGTGCCGGACTCTTACCGGCTAAAACCACACTCCTGCCTTACATGATTGTGTCCTCTGACATTATCAGAGCCCTTGGTTCTGCGAGTTGTAGGGATTTATTATAAGAAGTTTTGCATGCTACAGTTGAAAACTAATTAACATGGAGAGATTGAGTGTTTCTGGCGTGTCCAACAAGAGACTCATAACAACAAATATTAAAAACTATTTATTACCTATATATTACCTATCTATACTAAATTACAAAGCCTATATTTATACTATAATAATGTTATTTCTATTGGTCCTTATAATTACTTTTTTTTTTTTTTTTTTTTTTTTTTTTTTTTTTTTATCGAAACTGTACCATTTACTTCTATCTAACCTATTGTAATTTTTAAAACTATTTTAACTGTTATGATACTTAACTATATACTTATTATATATTTAATATCATATTTTGCTTATGCTATCTTATTTCTATTTATAACTATTTTTGCTATTTCTAGACAGTAATTTAAAAACGCTTTCTTTAGCTTTCCCTTTATCAGGCCAGGTAAGTTTTCTGGGACCAATGAGACGGCAAGTTGTTGCTCCATTTCATACCGCATTCTTGCGGTGATCGGACACTCCAGTAATATATGCAAGACGGTCTCCTCCACGCCGGGCTCACAGGCGCACGATGCGTTCTCTTTACACTTGAAGCGTTTCAAGTATGCAGAGAACCCACCGTGCCCCGTCAGAATTTGCGTGGTTATGCTCGTGGGAGCCATCTTGCGCACCACACTGTACGCTTCCACCGCGTCCGGGAAGAAAAGTTTGGTGCCCGAAGCAGTGTCACCCGATCTATACCTCCCGTTCCATTCGTCAAGCGTTTCCGACCGGATTCTACGCTTGACGAATGATACGGGACACAGGTCGTAGTCCGGCCTCTTCTTCGACCCCAGGGCGGCCTCCTTTGCGAGCTGATCGGCTCTCTCGTTTCCCTCCAGCCCTGCGTGGGCCTTTATCCAGAACAAGGAGACACTCTTGTTCTGGAGTTTACAGCGTCGTAAGGTGTCTCTCGTTTCCACGGCCAAGGGGTGGGGGGAACTTACGTTGGTCACCGACTGAAGAGCCGCCATAGAGTCGCTAAAGATGCCGAACGTTTTTTCACTGCGCTTGAGCACTTCCCCTGCCGCTTTTTGTAGGGCCAGGAGTTCAGCCTGATAGACGGTGCAGTAGGACGGCAAAGCAAGCTTGAGGGCCTTTGTTTCGGTGGTGCTATTCCACAAGGATAACGCCGCTCCGACTTTGCCCTCAATCTTGCTGCCGTCGGTAAAGATGCGCACAGCAAGATTGCTGTGGTTGTGGTATTGTTCCTCGTCTATCAGGCTTCCAAACTCCAGATTAATTTGTTCAGCGGGGTGCGGGGCGTCCAGCGCTGGGGCCATGCGTTCTACCTCTCGGTCTCCTAGTGCGGGCTGGGGCTCCCCCCTCTTGGCTCCGTAGAGCGCAGCCGCTTCCCGGATACGGAGGTCGAGCGGGAGTATCCCAGCCAGAACCAGTGCCGAGTTTAGGGAGACTGTACGGTAGGCTCTGCACAGCTTCTGAGCGAAACCCCTCTGGACGGTGTTAAGCTGCTTCCTGACCCCCAACCTGTTCGCAGCTGGTGCCCATGCACTTGCGGCGTACAGCACAGTTGGTTCCACTGCTGCGGTGTATATGGCCCTTATGACCTCCGGGTGCAGACCCCAACTGACCCGAGCTGCTCTGGCTAGTTGCTTATATATAGCTATCGCCTTTTTACAGACGACAGCTATGTGCTCGTTAAAGGTCAGTTTGGCGTCTATGACCAGCCCTAATATTTTCACATCTTGGGACATTCCAATGCCGACCCCCCCCATGCTCAAGCGCGGCGTGTCGTACTTGAGCCTCCGCGTTAGCACCATCGCACAGGTTTTGTGCGGCGCGAATTTTAGCCGATTTCTGACACCCCACGCTCGAACATGTTCGAGAGCGGCATTGGCTTGTCCCTCGATTTCTTGAGCTGTATCCCCGTCGAAGACCAACACCACATCGTCGGCAAATGCCTGGCAGTAGTCACCCCTACTCTCCAGCTGTTTCAGGAGCGGGTCAAGGAGCAAGTTCCAGAGTATGGGCCCCCCTATAGAGCCCTGGACGCAACCTTTGCTGGTTCTCCTTCTGCTCTCCTCCCCAGCATACCTCACAGTGACCACCCTGTCACTGAGATAACTGCTGACTACCCGTCTCAGATTCACAGGACACTTTTCCTCAGCCAATCGTACTTTGATAGCAGGCCACCAAGCGCTGTCGAAGGCTCCCTCGATATCCAGCGACACGAGAGTGACTATTTTTTTTCTGTGTCAGCTTTCCTCTGATATGCTGTACGAGGGTAACGAGGGAGTCCTCGGTGCTTCTTTGGGGCATAAAGCCGTATTGGCGAGTACTAATCCTGGGTAACAAGTAGAATCTGAGACGAGCAACCAGCATCTTCTCGTACACTTTCCCAAGCACAGGCAAAAGCCCAATCGGCCTGTACGACTTTGGTACGGTGTACGAGTCCTTGCCTGGCTTTCTGAGCACAACCACCGTAGCTTCCTTCCAGGTCTTCGGGAAGTGGTGGTGCGCCAGGCATTTGTTCAGCAGTGCCAGGAAGTAGTCCGGGTCACATTTTATGGCCTGAGAGCAGATATCGGCCGTGAAGCCGTCGGCTCCCGGGGCCTTTTTAGGGTTGAACGACATCATGGATCTACTAAGCTCGCTTTGGGTAAACGGTGGGTCATGTCGTTCATCATGGTTCCACGCGTTTACCGTCTCTGCCAGTTGTCGGGTTTGGCGATGATCCATGTTGTCGTCTTCCTCTCGGTCCTCGGGATAGAACGTCTCGGCCAACAGCCTCACTGAGCCTTTTGCGTCCAGAGTTTCTCCATCTATCTGCAGCGGCAGGTCTTCCTCTCTCTTCGCTATCCTTCCCATTACCCTATATATCCCTTCCCAAACCCCTTCTCTGTCCTGCTTCCCGCAAAACTCCTTCCAACTCTCCGTTTGAGCCTTCGTCACCGCTTCCTTGTACTCCTCTTTCGCTTCCAGGTACCGGCCAACAACCGTCGCTCTGCGGACCGGCGCCGCGTTCCTGACTCTCGCCTTCTTGGTGGCGACCCGCCTCTTCATCTCCGCGAGTTCCTCGGACCACCACGGCATGGTGAGTGTTTCTGTGTTGTGTTTGTGTGGTATTGTGTCTCTGCATGTGTCGGTTATGGCTTGTGTGTATGTGTTTATTGTTGTGTCTAGTTGGTCTATTGTGTGTATATTTGACAAATCCACCAGGGTTAACTTTTTGTCCAGCATAACCTGGGACAGTTTCACATGAAACTGCCTCCAGTTTGCTTTCCTGGTATTGTATACCCTAGTGGTCCGTTCAATTGCCATACCCTTTGATTTGTGTAAATGTATGCAGAAGGCTATGCCGTTGTGGTCAGAACTCGTGAGACCCTCCTCGATCCGCCAGCCGTCCACCAGGTCGAGCATGTCCGCCGAACAGGCCGTCACGTCCACGTGGCTGCTGTACCTCACCCCACCTCTTACGGTGTCGAAAGTTGGGATGTCTCCCGTGTTGAGGATCTGCAGCCCCGATTCCCCCAGTGCCCCACACATCTGCTCCCCCCTCAGGTCTTCGTTGCTGCTACCCCACCAAGTACTTTTCGCGTTTGCGTCCCCTCCAATAACCAACCTGTTGCTGCCCATCTCTTGCTCTATGCGCTTTAGATGCTCCAGGTATGGCTCCATGGGTTTGTCCGGTTCGAAGTAGAAGGATACCAGCGTGATCGTCCAGGCTCTGGTTCGGACTCCCACCACAACGATGTTGTTTGTGGTGAGTTGCGGGTACTGTAAGACGTCCAAATCTTTGTCAAAGACGGCTATTGCCGCCTTTACAGTCCCTTCTCCTCCCTCAGAGCTCTGGAAGACCCTTACGCCCCGGTAACTCTTCATCCTTCTCACTCCACCCACGTAAGGCTCCTGAAGCAATGCTACGGCGACTTTACGCTTGACAGCTTCAAGCAAGAGCTCGTTGGTTGCAAGCTGGCTCCGTTGCAGGTTGGCCTGGATCATCTTGTACTCGGTGGTGGTC